>CM058230.1:29408708-30608708 GCA_030180135.1 Orychophragmus violaceus
TGGAAGAATGAGTGTTTGAAGTTGAGGCTGAGTTGTCCTCCAAATCCACGATTGAGGGTGATGTTTGCCTAGAACCATAACCAGCCAACTGTTCTCGGAAATGAAGCCTAAACATAGTTACAATATAATTATATCAAATTCAAGAATACAGACTGACCGAGATCATGACGAGATGAAAACTCCTCCAATTATCTCATAAACACTAGATTCATGGAAAATTTTCATGAACTGGAGCTTCAGCTTCTGCGTCTGCATATACATAAGCAAGTAACCTAGTTCTGCATTCACTGGTACAGAATCAGTTGGACGGATTGTTATTTTCTTCACGTCTATCTTCTACTGGAAGAAGACCAATCTAGGAAAACACCATTCCAAAAAAATATGTTCATTAAGGCATACAAGTATGTTTTTCTACCATTTTAGGGTACTTAAACTTAGGGCATTGCTCGATGAAAGCAGGTGGTCTCTGATAAGTCACAGATGCAGCTCTGATCAAAATCCCTGCAGTTAAACCCCATATCATATATTCTTTATCTCCTGTTCGGTAGTCAAAGTAGTGAATCATATACTTTTCGCCCATCCACTCTCTTTCTTCAGATGTCCGGTTCTCATCCTGGACCAACAAAAAGTTCAAGCCATGATGCTTTAGAAGGAAAAACGTAACTATATCACAAGTAACTTGATAAGAAAACAAGAGGAACCTTAAGGAACATTTCCAAGGGTGCATCAAACACAGCTTCCACTTCCGCTGGATTTGGTGTTGGATTGAATCTTTTTTTGTCCTTCAAAATTCCTATCACAGGAATTACTCTAAGAAGATGCTGTAAGAAAAATATCGACCAGAAATGGAGACATTTAGTTTTTTCATTTCACAAAAGTAAAGAAGCTTGACATACCGCCAAGAATCTTTTTAGAGTGTAAACAATATCAAAAAAGGCGTGATTCTTCCGTATTAGTACAATTCGTACTGAGGATCAAAAACTAGATTCGCTTACAAGAACATCACTTGAGCAACAATGACGTAATAGAACTAAGATGGAGGTTGAGGAATCAAAGCTCAATAGAGTAGAGCCACTGGTAACTCGTACTATGACTTTGACGTTCAAGTACATATAAGCAAGATTGTATGTAACGTACACGTTCATTGGCAATCCCAAACTCTGACCTCAATAGGGCAAGGAGAACTGGGAGCCTTTTTTAATATATACCTTAGATAGAAATGGTTCGAGACAGGTGACAACTTCAACAAGCGAAGGGTCCAATCCAATCTCTTCCTCAGCCTCTCTGGTTGCAGTCATCCCATCATCTTTATCATCCTCTTCCGCTTTACCACCTGGCAGTGAAACTTCTCCTGCAACCCAACAAAAACACACCGTTTTAACGCTATCCTGATACCAACCACCTCAAAATTAGACCAAACATACTGTTTTTTTTTTTAAATCTCAACGCATCAACTCTGAATTGTCTGTATAACCGTTCTGCATCGCATAAACCAGAATCAGGTACTAAGTCAATCATTTCCAAGTTCGAAGACCAAACCCTTTAATTATCTGCTAATATAAAAAAGACATCTAATCTTATGTGATTTGGGCAAGCAGATAAATCATTTCTTAATCAAAACCGATCAGGGGACTAACCCGAGTGAGTTGACAATCTGGAAGACCTCTTAGTGAGGATGACGCGTAAATCCCCATCGTCTCCTTCGAAGATACAGATCAAGACAGCCGCTCTCTTCGGTCTGAACCTCTCGGGATCTTTAGGAACCGGAGCCATAGATTCCTGAAATCCAACCTGAGAAACCACTTTCCCGGCGCTCTCCTGATCTGCCTGCATCTCCTCGGCGTCGTCGAACGATGAAGAAGGTGGTGGCTTATACAGGCGTAGTTGCTGGGCCAAAGCGGCGAGTCGAGAAGATCCACCGAAAGAGGAAGTCGTCGTCACCGCAGGCTCCATGAATTTGCAGAGAAAGGTTGTGCGTGCAAGAGAGGGAAGCCTGCGATGGAGTAAAAACATTAAGATTACAAAAATAAAACGATTGCTCGAAATGGATTCTGTGTGTGGCAAAATCTAATCAGAAGAAAGAGATCCCAAAAATCAGTTACTTTGGAAAAAAAAAAAATCGGCACCTCCTCTTGAACCACGTGTTTCTAAGATGTCTTGTTCTTTTGGCTTCTATTGCTCGTGGGAACCGGTAAGCTTCAGAAAAAGCAGAAATAAGTGGGTTTTTTTTTTTTGCTCAAACAAAAGTTAAAACATTAATATTTGGAAGTAGGTCTCTCCATTTTAACCGGAATCGATTATCCAAACCAAAACCAAAACCAAACCGAAATGAACCGACTCAAAATCGATTCGGTTATATAATATTTATCCGATAGATAATTTATTTTAAAATTATGGATATTGGGTAATACCCAGAACAATACCTAATCAGGTCTCGAATGACCCGAAAAATATTAAATATTTTAGTTATTTTCAGATATTATAGATATAATTTCGGTATTATGAGTATTTTTAAAATTTTATTTTCCGTTTTCAAATATATTTTTGATATTTCATATATTCAAAAAAAATTAAGTATATGAGAATTATAATTTGATACTTAACTTAGATAAAAATGAAAGAAAGAAAAAAATAAACCAAAATATTATATGTATTTAAAATAATGTTAGAAATACCATTGAACTCAAAAATTATTTCTCTGTCAACATGGTTCATTTGTTAACTTAGTTAACTTATTTAATTCAGTTATTATATCCTACAAAATCAATGTTCGTCAAACACTTATTTAGTAAACTCAATTATGTGTTAATTTATCATGTAACTCAATTATCTTGTTATAAATATATATATAAATTATCGTGTTAACTTAATTATTATATCATAAAATTAAATATGTTGTTGTATGATTAACTTGGTTATGTTGACAAAAATTAACTTGGTTATTTAGTTATTTAAAGAAAATAAAGCATACTTAAACCCAAAATATATGTATAACTGTGTTTACTGGTAAACACTGTTTACTATCAATTCTCATCATCTTTCTACTGGATTTTTTGTTATTGTAGGCTATAATTATTTTTTTTTAAAAACTAAAGGATAAAATGGGGTTTTCAAAGTGCATATTGTAAATGAATAGTAACTTACAAAAAAGATATAAATATGTTTTTATTGATTAGCTACTATAGATTGTAAATTCTCAAATTTAATAAGTAATCGTAAATATGTTAATATAGCAAAACTGAAGGGTTAAAAAGAAAAAGAAAAAATTACATTTTAAATGGTTGGATCATCAAAGAATAAATTAACTTCAAATGCTTGATTTGTTTTGCATTCTTTTAGGTTTAAATAATTCTCTAACTTTAGTGTCGGAGAATCTCATGTGCTCTACTAGTGTTGGGGTGCATTGCACCAGCTGAATTTTATTTTCTTTTTTCTTTCAATTTTGTATCTTCTAAAAAAATCTTTGTAATTTTGTATTTTTTGCTTTAATTTCAGTATCAAAAGATGAAAATGTCCCTTTCCATCTCATCCGTCCCTTTTATATATATATTTTTTTTCTTTATTATCTCCTTATTCTCTTTTTTTTTACTTTATCTTTCTTTTTAACCTTCATTTTTTTACGGTGGATAGCATTGCGGATGTGAGATTTCCGGCAATATAAACTATCGGAATAGAAATATAATCGATCGATGTACCGGAATTCAAAAAAAAAACGGAGTTAATACAGAGGTTTCGAGTGGATAGTCTAGACTAGCTGCCCACAATATCTATCCAGACGTTCGCATACTTTTGAGCTGAGAGTTTTGAGAGCTTTTGGGACTGATCTGATCCTGTACTACATCTTGTTTTTGGAGAAGATTTCGAACCCCTTTACTTGTTTAATCTCTTTTATGATATTTATTTATTCATTGATTATGTTTACATCATCTATGTCTGAGTAGATTCATAGTTAGGTTTAGGATTTCTCATTAGGGATTTCATGACTTGCTAGATTTAATTAATTCAGTTAAGGATTCATAACTTTAATGTTCTTCGATCTAAATTGTGTTTAATGCTAGTTCTAACCTGATCACTTAGAATCTAGATCTTAAGTTGCTAAATACGACACGACAGTGTGGTTTAGAATCTGAACTATTTAGGTTGAGCAATTGAATTACTCGCAAAGGAATTTGATTTAGTTGAATTGTGAACATATCGAACTTAGACTTAAAGCTGGTTTAATCTGTTAGTAATTACAAAGGAATTTGGATTGCTGCACTTAGACTTAGAAAATTCTCGCAACGACAGTTGGTTAATTCTATATTTGTGTTTGAGTTCTAGAACTGAGCTTAATTAGATCCTGACTGAATGATTTATCTGCTTGTCTGATTTCTTGAGAACTCCCTAGACTTAGTGCCTTTAGTTTATTGCTTTCAAACCAATCTTGCTACTGATTTATTTTGCTGCATTGCGTTTTAGTTTCTCACTACATTTGCTTTCTCTTGGTTTAATCTTTATCGTTCTTAATCTATCGTAGCTCAGAGTCCTTGTGGATTCGATACCCTAAGTACTACAATTACTTCACTGTGCACTTGCAGTTAGTATAGGGATTAATTCTTGACCTATCAAGTTTTTGGCACCGTTGCCGGGGACTCTTTTGAGTCCTCGTTAGATTGGAACCTAGGGTTTAGACTAGGATTTTTATTTTTGTTTTAGTTACTAAATTTTCTCTGTATTTCTCTGTCGCAGGTACTGATTTCGCCTAGCATCGATCGTTGCACACTTTGTGTCGATCGTTACCAGGCGATTCTGAGTTGAGTCGATCGTTGTATCACTTGCATCGATCGTTGCACTGCGATTACAGACGGTTTATGCAGACGCGTGAGACCAGAAGTAATCCGAACTCGAATCTCGTTAATCTCAGACTTGAAGAACTTGCACGACTAGAGAGAACTAATATGAAAGATCTACGAGCAAGGATGTTACGTGAACGCTTGATTTTGATACCCGATGCTCAAGGTGTACTGAGGGATCCACAGAACAATCCTCACAATGCTGTTGGGCAAAGGATTGATGCTGAGGGACGTGTGATCCCCGATCCAGCGGATGATGAACAGGAACAAGGCCAAGGACAGGCCCAAGGACAAGGACATAGGCAGATGGTTGTTCATGAGAGAACTTTAGCTGACTACAACCGTCCGGATGAGTTTCATGCTAACCAGTCAGCTCTTGTACCTCCTGTTTTTGAGCGGAATGATTTTGTGATCAAGACCATCTACTACTCTCTGATGAGGCAGAATGTCTTCCATGGTTTCTCTACTGAGCAGTCTATGGATCATATTGATCAGTTTGAGGACATAATCACTGGAATGAAGTATGATGGAGTATGCCAGGATTATCTGTTTCTCAAACTTTTCCCCCACTCTCTCGCTGGAGATGCTGCTGCGTGGCTGAAACAACTTCCACCTGGGAAGTTTACTACTTGGGATGCTGTGAAGAGTGAGTTCTTGAGACACTTCTATGATGATGCTCGCTCTGATAAGTCGAGACAGGATATTCTCACCTTCTCCCAAGGCCCTATATAGCCTCTGAAGGCTGCCTGGATGAGATTTAAGAAGTACCAGCGTGACTGCCCGCATCATGGATTTACTGAAGTGACATTGCTTGGTATCTTCTTCAGAGGCATAGATCTCCCATATCAGACTGCGTTGGATAATTCCAACAATGGAAATTTCAACACTAGAACTCCTGAGCAAGCTAAGCAATTGATAGACAACTTGGTGAGCAGTAATAGCTGCAAGAATGCTGATAGTAGAAGGAAAGAGTCTGGTGGGAAGATAGATAACCAGGAAATAGCTGATATTAGATCTAAGCTGGACACGGTTTGTAATCTTCTAGCTGGAAAGAAAGCTGTTCATTTTGCTCAGGATGTTGAGGTATTTGGAGCTGAGGAAGAGAACCAAGAAGAGGATGTGAACTACATTGGTGGTTCCGGATTTCAAGGTAATAGGTTTGGAAATCAGTCTGGGAATAGGTTCTTCAGTGGAGGACAGAAGAGTGGTTTTCAGAAACCTTTTGGACAAGGTAATCAGAGAACTTATGGTTTTTCTGTTGGGATTATGTCCTGAAATCACACTGTACTCACTCTAGAGATAGTTGTATTGTCGAGATCGGACAATTCATGTGATACTGGGTAGTCATAATGTTTTGCTAGAAACCGCTTATGACAAATGAGTTGTAACTCATTTCCAGTATCGTGTGAACCTACAGGGTCACACACCTAAGCAAGTTGGACATAGTTCATAAGGAATTGATCATTGGCATATGATCTGGTCGATGTGTATTGGATACACATCGAATATGAGTTTTAATGAGGTGTGTCGATCGACACCATTGGGTGCGTCGGTCGACACAAGACGTGTGTCGATCGACACCACTAAGTGTGTCGATCGACACAAGGGTCGATACATATATAAGTGATCTTATGTATTTCAACCTAGCAAGACGAGAGCCGCCCAGACAGTGTTTTCTCTGAGAGAAAACACAGAAACCTCGAAAGAACTGAGTTCCCAGGAGATCCGAGCACCGGTACTAGCATCCCGGCGGATTCCAGCTTGTGTGCGTGTGGACTATCAGTAGAGGCGCAGCATCTGAGGCGCTCCAAAGATCTCGTTTATCTGACCATCTTCCGCTGCCAATCTCCAGGTAAACATGAGATCAGATCCTTGATTCAATTAACTAGACCCTAGATCCTAGGCTATCTGGAACCTGACAGCAATTCTGAATCTGGTAGAATTGGCTCGAAGTTCCATCATCTTCTTCTTATCAGACGCCTCCTGTTGCTAGTGCTCATGAGAGCAAGATGGAGGCTATGATGGAACAACTGATGGAGGGTCAGACTAAGAATGCGGTGGACTTCAACAGGAAGTTAGATGCTGTTTATGAGGACCTCAATGGGAAGTTTGAGTCTCTAACCACTCATGTGAAGCAATTGGACACTCAGGTGAGCCAAATCTCAAGTTCTGTGAAAGGAAAAGGTGTTGTAGACACCCACATCAAGGCTTGGTCAGTGTACATTGATGATGGATCACGCCAAGGTGAAAAGTTTGAGTTAAATACAGCTGAACTGGTGGAAGAGGCTGAAATTTTCGAAATTGCTGAAAATCTCTCGGGTGGAATCTGTGAAAATTGTGATGCATCGATCGATGCACCTCTAGTGTCGATCGTTGCGGGTCGTGGACAGACAGATTTTCCTGATTCTTATGGCATCGATGTAGAGGCAGACCAAAAGTTTAATCGTTTATTCCTTGGAGTGTCTGAGATAACTCAACAGGAGATTTATGCACAATCTATTCGATTGTATCCTAAAGTGTATGAGGTAATTCAACAAGAGGTTGATGAGCTTAAACAGCTGGAAGAGGTTGGTGAAGAGAAGTTGGAAGAAATTCCACCATCTGATGATCCACCTTATCATCCTTGTGTGCAGAGGTACTTGTGGAAGATGCTGCCTATGGACGAAGAGCTGAAAGATTGGGTGATAGTGGTCCCTCACTACAGGAAATTGAGGTATTGATTGCACATTAACATAGCGTTTTTAGTTTTCTGCAATAATTGTGTTTGACCCAAATTTTTCATAGCGTTTATAATTTTCATGTGCTATGAAAATTATTGGCGCGTTAAGAATGTGATTTTTAACTAAATTCGCCATTGTTTTTATTGCACTTTAAAAAATAAACGCTATTGTAGGTTAGAGCGGGATTTTTTTGCGGGCTTATTTTGTTTTGCCCGCGTGTTGAAATTTTTAGCCAAAATATTTTCTAAGTCCCAACCCCTAAAACAACACTACTCTTCTGTTTTCATTCTCCCTCCCAATTTTTTTTTAACTCCCCCTTTTCATTTTTATCTATCTCCCACAAAAATAATTCATTTACTTTTTTGTCTCAGATCTATCGCCTAATTTCCCAGTCACATTTCATGTCTCTCTCACTCTCAGCTAATTGCTTCGTCTCCTCCGTTTCTCTGTAGCCCAAGCTTCTAACCATGGAAGAGGTTGATTTCGACGCCGACAAAGGTAAAATCTCTCCGTTCCTTTCTTACTTTTTGCTCTTTCTTTCTCTTTCTCTGCTATTTCTTATTCTTCTCACTATCCAGATCTAGGGTTTCTTATTTCTTACCCTAAATCTTAGATTCTGGACTGAATTTTTCTATGTTTCAGTTGAAACACAAGAGGAATAGGTCAATAGCGGAAGAGAATCTTTCTTGTTAATTTGATTTCAGAACTTCCTGGGTTTTATTACGACGAGGAGAAGAAGAAATATTTCGCCATTAAAGGTCCTATCCCTGGTTCAAAATCTTCTTCGTCTTCTTCAAAAACGAAACTAAATCCGGACCCAAAACCTTTCCAGGTCAGTTACTTCAAATTTCGAACTTTTTGGAGTTTGCGTAAAGCTCTAGTCTTGCAGAATCAGTGAGAGTTAGCTTGTTTTGTGTAATGATTTTATATGAAAATTTAATCAGAAACCTAATTATCAGAAGAGAAACAAACTAAAAGCATTGAAGCTACTTTGTTCCAGAGAGCTAAGTGGCAGTGTTATTCCTCTCAATAAGAAGAAATCTAACTTCAAGGAGGAGATCGAAAAGACACGAGCCTCTAATCCTGTGGTATTTCTACTTATATAACCTTCTCTGTTTCTAGTTAAGACAGATATGAAACACTTGTGTTTCTCTGTTTGTGTAATGGTAATGATGCTTGCTCGCTTAGGTATGGAGATACGATTCCACGGAGAACATATGCGATACTGCTTTGAAACAATTTCTGGTTGATATACAAACATCTCAAGGCCTGGCCAGAAAGAACATCCTAGTAGCAGGCAGTACTGGAGGCTGCTTGAGGTATGAGTCAGTCTCTTAGAATTATCAGGTTCATGGAAACTGTTTATATTATTTTCATTCCAGCCTATATGCTTTGGAAGTTTGTTTCTTTCAGCATACTGAGAGTTTCCAAAGCTGGACAAGTACTCTTTGATGAGTCTGAAACTCAAGCTTTAAATGGTGGAACCGAGTGCGATCCGGTTTCTGTTCTTCCTCGCAAAGAAAAAGACGCAGAAGAAAGGGAAGCACCTAGGCTTATATGGAGATCTGGACACTCTTATTTACATGCGTTATCTAGTATATCTTCTATTCAGTTGATTGGAAGTTCTGAAAATTCCCACCAAGTAAAGCGGGCAATGTATCCTATGAATGTGTCTTATCTTTTGCTTTATAACTTTCATATCCCATTTGTAGATTTCTTGACACTAGAAAACAGGGTAACTACATTAGGATAAACTGGCCGAGGGTCGATTTTTATCTCGAGTCTTGCTGAGGAACCGTACACAGTCAGTCCGCGAAGCCTCCAAGGGAATGTCTCCTCTGAGTGTACCATTTGGACAGCTGATTGCAGTGTAAGTGGGAGTCTTGCTGCTATTGGTACCAACCTAGGAGCCTCTTTGGTTGATTTGGAAACAGGAGCAGGTTCATACTTTCTCCGAAGCGAAAGCGATGTTTTGGCGCTACAATTTCATCAATCGGTAAATTTCTCTTAATTCCAAGCTCCGAGATGCATTACTTTATAGCGGCTCAACACTGTTTCTCAATTCCTAGTTGCTATAACTCCGGCCAATGTGTTTGAACCTCTCTTCTGACAAGTTAAGTCATGTCTTCGTTTATACTGAAGGGGACATGTACTTATGTTGTTTCTACTTCTTTTTTTCACAGGGAAACTTTGTTCAGTGCGGACTCAGAAATGGAGCCCTCTGATGTTGGTCTCGAACAGGAAGCTCAGTTGGTGTGCAACTGGTCTGCTCCTGGGAACGAGCGTAATGGAAACCATAATTCGCTACCAAAGATTAGTAGCTTGATGGATATAAAAAGATTCAATTATATATGCTCTTTCTTTTCTTGGTTGCTGGATACATTGAGATCAAGCCAACTAGAGAACAAACGTTCTCAAGATGCCATTGATAGGCCTCTCATGTTGTAACCATAACTACTAGTGATGATGAGTCTTGAGGGCTTTCCCTGAACCTTGATGCAGTAAGTTGATTCATATATTTTCGCAATTCAGTTATTCATATACATACGTATTGCTTTGTTGCACACGAAATAAATAAACGTTCACGCAGTGCCTAGGCTTTTCACCGCCAACATTGCTGCTTTCTATGAGACTTCCTATACAAACAATGGTGTGAAGATCATTAAAGGAACAACGGCATCTGGGTTCACGACACATCCAAATTGAGAGGTAAACATAATCATTAACTATAAGTGCGGGCAATCAAGTTAAACACTTTCAATTTTCTTGGTTTTGTAGAATCTGAAACCAACTTTGGTTCCAAATATTTTGGTTTTAAGATAGTAAAACCAATCACTTTATAAACCCATTTTGGTTCAATTTTATTAATTAGCTTTCCAAATTGTTTCGGTGCAAATGTCTCCCTTGTTTTTCTCCTCCAGGTGAATGAAGTACAACTCAAGGATGGAAGGTCACTAGAGGTGTTTCTCATCGGTTTACATCGAGTCTGTACTTCCTTTTCTACTTATGTATTTTGTATTTGAGGATCTTTATACTTTATTTCATATATAATAAAATAATATTTTTAGTATGTTTGTTAATAATTCAAATGAAATAGAGCAAATAAAGCATGCCAAATAGGATCGCCCAAATGAAATAGCTCGATAAATTGAATGCTATAGTAGATATATAGTAAGCATATATAACATAAATAAACTGCTATTACAAAATATTTTATTGCATAAACAAAAATGCTATATTAAGTACGCATTATTATTGCATTTTGAAAAAGCGCTATAGAAAGTGCGATACTTTTTATGACGGGAGCATATACAGCGTTCGCTAAAGCGCTATGGTTTATCTACTATAGCGGACATCAAGCGCTATGGATATCCACTTTTCTTGTAGTGCCTAGACAGATCAGTGAGGTATTGCTAACCAAGATCCCTAAGAAGCTAACTGATCCTGGGATTTTTGTGCTGAGTTGCTCTATTTTTGAGGATAGCTTTAGGCGTTCTCTGTGTGATCTGGGAGCTGCTGGAAGTCTCATGCCATATTCTGTGGCAGAGAAGCTGGGAATGACAAATTTTCGCCTACTAGGACCTCTCTTGTGCTAGCTGATCAGTCGATAAGGATTCCAGAAGGAGTTCTTGAGGATGTTCCAGTGAGAGTTGGAAACTATTTGGTTCCGACAGATTTCTTGGTGCTTATGTACGACAGTGAGCCTGATGATGCCTTGATATTTGGGAGACCATTTTTAGCCACAGATGGAGCAGTGATAGATGTGCGACACAGTTTGATTGATCTCCACCTGGGAGATGAACCTCTACACTTTGAGATGGACGTGTTGCGCAAGCCGCTGATTGATGGACATACCTTCACCATTAGAGATGGAGATGGAGAGCAGACAAGTGAGACGTTGGTTCCTGATCCTGGAGATCATCACTTCCCATCTTTTCTTGGAAAAGCTCATGCTGACACAGCTTATTCTCCGCCTTGGATGAGGAGACTTTCACAGTCTCTGTTGAAACCTCCAGGAGCCTGATTCTTGTTCGTCCGGTCAAGCTAATGACCTTAAACAAGCGCTGAGTGGGAGGCAACCCACTGTTTCGTTTTTGCATTTTGATTTTTGGTGTTTTTGTAAGATTTTACGTTTTGTTTCTGGTTTTGGTGACTTTTGTCTGCAGGTCTCAGAGAATTCGCAATGCGTCGATCGACACACAATCTATGTCGATCGTCACAACACGAGAAATCGCATTGCAGCGATCGTTGCTGTCCTGAGCAACGATCGACCCATAACGCAAATCGCCCAGCAATGTGAAGGAATGTTTAGTGTTAATCCAGATTCAATTCTCAGATTCAACAGTCCTAAACATGCAGATCTAGGTTCTCTTGATTAGAAACTTAATGGATCTCACCTTATACCTGTTTTATGCAGCGGAATGAAGGTACAGGTCAGAGATCAGCAGAACCACCAAGGGATGGATCCTCCAAAGGCTCACACACGCACACCGAAGGAAACTGGCTGCTAGACCGAGCTGAGGGAGGCCGCAGAGAGAGAGAGAAATCGCGGCTGGGTTAGGGTTAGGGAAGAAAGAATTAGGCTTGGTTTTATTTATAAAACCCTTCTCTAATTCTTTTGGGCTTTTGGGCCCAAATTCCCAATCTAATTAAATTCCTCAAATTTAATCAGACCCATTAATTTCTCTCTAAGTTCGGTAAATGCCTAGCACTTTTACCGTACTTCTGCTAAGCCGTTTCCTCATAGTTTCCTGTTAGCTTAGGCGTGTGACCCATATGGGATCATATAATAAAGGCAATAAGTCCAAGACTTATAGATCATGAGCGGACTCTAGCAAGCCATCATGACCCCCAGTATTATATGACTTATGTCTGATCATTGACATACTCTTACTTTCTAGAGACAGTACCGAGATTACTGGACACAATTCCAACAATCTCCCACTTGTACTGGAATCTCTGTATTCATAATCCTTTTGTCACAATATCTCGATTAGTCATAAGGCAAGATTAGTGTCATCCTTATAAAGCCTAATCTTGTTCATCGGACTCTGATTTGATACTGACAATCCAAACGACTCGGGAAAGTCCGTTTGAGCATGGCCATGCATTTTCCAGTATTCAAATCTCCGATTGGCCTAGAGATATTCACTCCATTTATATTGGAGGGACAAATCCCGTCTTGTTCCATCACTGTAAACTACTCATTTCATAATGTACCCAAACAAGGTCCTTATAACTATCGCAGAACGACAGCGTTAGACAATGATCAAAGTGCATCAGTCCATGTGCGGTCACATGCATGCAAACTCAGGTCTAAGGACTATACTCTATAGTCGTAGTAAGAATCTCTTATGACACAGATATAAATATCCTGAAGAGTTCTTATAATCGGGTCTTGTCCGGTCGTATGTACCCTACATACACCTATGTACTGACTTTGATGCCGTGCATCTATGACACACTGAGACTTTGTCATAAGTCACATACCAATCCAGTCTCACACGGTTGTTGGTGTTCCAATTTCAACAACCTTCGACTAGGGACATGATGATATAAGCCATCTATCAAATATAGGGTCTCATGATCAAGCTAAATGACTTTGATAACTCAAGATCAAGTCACTTACTTCGATGACCTATAAAATGGTTCATATCATTTTGGAACGATTATTTCATCACAGTTAAAATAATCTTGGAATAATAATTTCATTAAACATAAGAAAATGTTTTACAAGAACATATCAATAACTAAATAAAGCCCTCAAACTCCCACTCAAATTTAGATTACATTTCAATGTCTCTAATGCCTACAGCTTCAGTTAGGAACTCGAGCTTAGGCCTTGGGAGTGGCTTTGTCATCGGATCAGCGACGTTATCATCTGTCTGAACTCGGCTGATCTTGACTTCCTTTCTATTTATGATGTCACGTATCAAGTGAAATCTTCTTAGAACATGCTTGGATTTCTGGTGTGATCTTGGTTCCTTTGCCTGAGCAATAGCACCATTGTTATCACAAAACAGTGCCAGAGGCTCAGCCGCATTTGGTATCACACCTAGTTCAATAATGAACTTTCGTATCCAAACAGCTTCCTTCGCTGCTTCTGAGGCGGCGATATATTCAGCTTCTGTAGTGGAATCAGCAACGGTGTCTTGCTTGGAGCTTCTCCAACTGATTGCACCGCCATTCAGACAAAAGATATAACCGGACTGTGACCGGAAATCATCTTGGTCTGTCTGGAAACTTGCGTCCGTGAATCCACTGACTTTAAGCACATCACTTCCACCGTATACCAAAAACTTATCCTTAGTATGTCTTAGATACTTCAGGATATTCTTGACGGCAATCCAATGGTTTTCACCTGGATTTGACTGGTATCTACTCGTCATGCTTAATGCATAAGCAACATCAGGACGAGTACAGATCATGGCATACATGACAGATCCTATTGCAGATGCATAAGGAATATTCTTCATGCGCTCAAGCTCAGCAGCCGTCGTAGGGCTCTGCTTCTTGCTTAGCGTTGTGCCATGTAACATTGGCGTGAAGCCCTTCTTGGAATCTTTCATGCTGAATCTTTGTAGGACTTTGTCAATGTATGAATCTTGACACAAGCCTATCAGCCTTCTAGATCTATCCCGGTAGATCCTGATTCCAAGAACGTATGCGGCTTCACCCATGTCTTTCATGGAAAAACAACTTCCAAGCCAGTCCTTTACCGACTTTAGCATTGGAACGTCGTTTCCGAGAAGCAGTATGTCATCGACATACAGAATAAGAAATACTATCTTGCTCCCACTAGTTTTCTTATACACGCATTGTTCTTCTTCGTTTCTGATGAAGTCAAATTGCTTGATCGCTTCATCAAAACGAAGATTCCAGCTCCTCGATGCTTGCTTCAATCCATAAATGGATTTATGAAGCTTGCATACTTTCCCAGCATTCTTTGGATCTATGTAACCGTCAGGTTGTGTCATATACACATCCTCTTCCAGAATTCCATTCAGGAAGGCGGTTTTTACGTCCATCTGCCAAATTTCATAATCATGAAAAGCTGCAGTTGCTAGTAGAATCCGAATAGATTTCATCATTGCCACTGGGGAATAGGTTTCATCGTAATCCACACCGTGAACTTGTCTGAAACCTTTTGCCACCAACCTGGCTTTATAAATCTGGACATTTCCATCCACGTCAATCTTCTTCTTGAAGATCCATTTGCACTCGATGGCTTTTACACCAGCGGGTAAGTCAACCAATGAAAACACTTGGTTGACCGACATGGAGTCCATTTCGGAATCAGTGGCCTTGCGCCACTTCGAGGAATCTGGGCCCATCATGGCTTGATTGAAGTTCGATGGTTCATCACCATCAATGATCAAAAGATCATGACAGTTAGTCACGAGGAAACCTTGATATCTCTCGGGTTCGTGACGGATCCTCCCGGATCTTCGAACTTCAGGTACTACAGGTTCAGGCTCTACAATTTCTTGTAGGTCCTCCTGCTGCTCTTCCTCATTAGGTTGAGCAGTATCCTGTTCATCTTGAATTTCTTCAAGCAGTACCTTACTCCCACTGTCTTTCTTAGAGAGAAACTCCCTCTCAAGAAAGTTACAATCCCGGGCAACAAAGATCTTGTTCTCGGAACGTAGATAGAAGTAATAAGCCTTGGTTTCCTTCGGATAACCAATGAAGTAGCATTTATCAGACTTTGGTGTAAGCTTGTCTGAGATTAATCTCTTGACATAGGCTTCACAACCCCAAATTCTTAGATAAGACAGCACTGGAGCCACTCCAGTCCATAATTCATATGGTGTCTTTGCTACTGCTTTCGATGGCGCTCTATTTAGAGTGAACACTGCTGTTAGCAGAGCATATCCCCAAAGGGATATTGGAAGGTCTGTGTGACTCATCATAGATCGAACCATATCCAATAATGTCCGATTTCTCCTCTCAGACACACCATTCCATTGTGGTGTTCCAGGAGGAGTGAGTTGGGACACGATCCCACACTCTCTTAGATGATCACTGAATTCTTGGCTTAAGTATTCTCCTCCTCGGTCAGACCGAAGAGCCTTAATGCTTTTGCCAAGTTGGTTTTGTACTTCATTTTGGAATTCTCTGAACTTCTCAAAAGATTCAGACTTATGTTTCATTAAATAAACATATCCATACCTACTGAAATCGTCAGTGAAGGTAATGAAGTACTGATAGTTTCCTCTTGCATTTGTGGACATTGGGCCACACACATCAGTGTGTATCAGGCCCAATAAGTCACTGGCCCTCTCGTTAGGTTTATTAAAGGGAGCCCGCGTCATTTTGCCCATCATGCAGGATTCGCATTTCTCACATGACTCAAAGTCAAAAGAGCCAAGAAGTCCATTCGTATGGAGTCTCTTAATGCGTTTCTCGCTGATGTGCCCTAAACGACAATGCCATAGAAACGTTCGGTTCTCCTCATTAGGTTTGAACCGTTTGGTATCAATGTTATAAATTGGCGCGGATTGATCAAGTATGTAAAGCCCATTCGTAAGAGGGGCACAACCATAGAACAAATTGTTGCGATTGAAGGAACATAATTTATTCTTAACTGAAAAATCATAACCTTCCAAATCCAACAAAGAAATTGAAATAATATTTCTGCTTATCGCAGGTACAAAATAACAATTATTGAGTTCTAAAATCAATCCCGAAGGTAAAGACAACAAGTATGTGCCTACAGCTAGTGCAGGAACTTTCGCTCCATTCCCAACTTGTAGCTCCACTTGTCCTTGCTTCAGCCTTCTACTGTTGCTGAGTGCCTGCATATTAGTACATATATGAGCCCCACAACCAGTATCCATAACCCATGAGGTATTATCAGAAGTAGTTGTATTAACTTCTATAACAAAAATACCTGATGAAGAAGTCTCGAGAGTCTTCTTCTTCAATTCCTTTAGACCTTCTTGGAATTTCTTACATTCTCTCCTCCAATGCCCTGGTTCTTTACAGAACCTGCAGATGTCAGTAGGCCCAGCCTTAGACTTGGGCTTGGGCTTTGGCGTGTCCTTGTCCGAGACTTGGACAGCCTTAGCCTTTCCCTTATCCTTAGCAGAGGATTTCTTAAACCCCTTGCCCTTTTGCACCATAAGCACATTGGGGTCCTTGGCGGTTTTCCTCAAGTTGGGCTCTGCAGTCTTGAGCATTCCGTGAAGCTCATGCAATGTCTTACTCAAGCCATGCATATTAAAGTTCAGAATGAACTGATCATAGCTTGCAGGTAAAGACTGCAGAACGATGTCGCAGGCAAGTTCCTGGCTGATAGGGCAGTCGAGTTTCTGAAGATGATCGAGATAACCCATCATCTTCAAGACATGTGGACTCACTGCCGCATTTGCAGCCAACTTACAGTCTAAGAGGTTCTTAACTGTCTGAAACCTCTCAGTCCTTGCTTGCTCCTGAAAAAGCGATTTCAGGCTTTCCATTATCTCGATGGGTGACAACACACTCTCGAACTGCATTTGCAGCTCAGCAGTCATTGTCGCCAACATCAGGCAATAGACATCATTTTCATCTGACGAATGCTTTTCCCAAGCATTATGCAGAGTCCTGGCGGCATTGTTAGGAGGCCTCTCGGGGAGGGGATCACGAAGGACATAATCCTTCTTCTCCTGCTTGAGGACCAGCCTCAAGTTCCTTGACCACGTCAGGAAGTTCGTTCCAGTCAGCTTCTCCTTCTCGAGAACAGACCGGATTGAGAATGTGTTTTGTGTGCTTGTAGTAGTCATAGCTGTAATATATAAGATAAAAAGGTTATTAGTTAATATGTTCAATATGATTAATCACGCATTATATTCAATAACATAAGTTACCCTCAATAGAATATAATGAATCCAAGATCCACATATAACTAAGATCAAAGTGGGCCACTGGCCATCACCCAACCTTAGCTTATATCGGTAAGCCCTATGTCGGCTAATTATATCCGTGATATAACTCTTGGTTGTGAATCTGGGCCCGAGGCCCAATCCACTCTGATGTCTCAAGGCCCGGGACTCCCGATGGCCCAGTCAAGAAAACCAGACTATACAGTCATGTAATCATTAATGTCTGGGACTCCCAATGACATTTGTGAATCACAAACCGTCTTATCCACGCAAAAGTAGACACCCTCACACTGTAAGGCCATGAATACAATTGAATGGGCTTCGACAGCTGACATAGACTGGACAAGACATCCAACGCTTGATATTATTTGAGGTTTGTAGGTTTATTAAAATTTCATCCCAAAATAGAAGATTACTATTTTGGGAAACTTTCCATTTTGGGAAACCTACTAATTTTGGAAACTTTCTAACTTTAGAAATTTCTTAAAATCCAAAACATGCAAATCTAGAAACTTCTATTATAAGAAACTTTCTAATTTCAAAATTTCGGAAACTTTAATTTAAAATCGATTTATAATTTTATAAAATAAATTTTAAATTAAATCTGAAGAAAGACTCAAATAATTGGCCCAATTGTTTTAACTTCTTGGCCCGAGGCCCAAGAATTGGTCCATGTCCAAGACATAACCCAATTGCCCAATTAAATGACATAACCGGTCTGGTTCATTAAAATTGGTCTTAACCAAAATTAATTACTACGATGACCACAATTGTCAACCGGTTATTTACTAAACCGGATTTTCTCAATTTATTTGGTCCAACCAAATCAAATTAGAAAACCACTGGTTTAGGCACTAAATCCAATAATTATTTCGACATTGGATTTCTTATCCCGGTTTAACCAGAACTTAATAAATTTATTAAGTCTGTTTATTAAACCGTGACGATTAATTTTAATTGAAATTTTAAACCGAAACGTCATGCAAAACCGAACCGATCAATTTGACGTGAACCCTAGCTTCACACGACGATCGGGACAGCCGCAGCTGGTGGATGATCGAGGCGCGAAACCGGACGGGACAGGACGATCGGGACGAGTGATCGGGACGGGACGGTCGGGTCGTTGGCTTCACGCGATCGCCGAGCGATCGGGACAGCAACACACGCGAGCGGGACGATGGCTTCACGCGATCGCCAAGCGATCGGGACAGCTCTCGGTCACGCGGGACGGGCAAGACGCGATGCAAGCATCTGCCTTGCGCCTCACGGTCGATCGATCCGACCGGCCAACGCGATCCATGCTATCGATCCGTGATCGATACATGCGATCGGCTTGGCCGATCGGTTCAACACTCGGCCGATCGCAATCCAAGTCATATAGCTTGGTTTTTGCGATTTCAAATATGTTTAGGTTTCAATTCCTTGTTGCTTAAGTGATTTCTCTTATCAGTAGATTGATTCAAAACACTTCTTAAACAATCCTAAACATGATTCTAAACAAGAAAAACACAAAACCAATAGCTCTGATACCACTGAAGGAATGTTTAGTGTTAATCCAGATTCAATTCTCAGATTCAACAGTCCTAAACATGCAGATCTAGGTTCTCTTGATTAGAAACTTAATGGATCTCACCTTATACCTGTTTTATGCAGCGGAATGAAGGTACAGGTCAGAGATCAGCAGAACCACCAAGGGATGGATCCTCCAAAGGCTCACGCACGCACACCGAAGGAAACTGGCTGCTAGACCGAGCTGAGGGAGGCCGCAGAGAGAGAGAGAAATCGCGGCTGGGTTAGGGTTAGGGAAGAAAGAATTAGGCTTGATTTTATTTATAAAACCCTTCTCTAATTCTTTTGGGCTTTTGGGCCCAAATTCCCAATCTAATTAAATTCCTCAAATTTAATCAGACCCATTAATTTCTCTCTAAGTTCGGTAAATGCCTAGCACTTTTACCGTACTTCTGCTAAGCCGTTTCCTCATAGTTTCCTGTTAGCTTAGGCGTGTGACCCATATGGGATCATATAATAAAGGCAATAAGTCCAAGACTTATAGATCATGAGCGGACTCTAGCAAGCCATCATGACCCCCAGTATTATATGACTTATGTCTGATCATTGACATACTCTTACTTTCTAGAGACAGTACCGAGATTACTGGACACAATTCCAACACAATGATCGACACACCTAATGTAACGATCGATGCAGGTGCGACAAAGGTAAAAATCAGCAGAACTCAACTCATCCATTAACATTTTTATTTTTCTTTTACCAACCCTTAGCTTGACACTACTGGGGACAGTGTGTTTTAAGTGTGGGGGAGGTAGCTACTGACTTTATCTTTCTGTTTTCTTAGAGTCAGTCTGTTTTCAAAATTTGTTTTATTGAGTTAAAATGGTTTAAGTAAGAAACGATGAATTTTTGAGAAGATTAATAGCAGTTGCAGGAACTTAAATGACCATTGGGATGAGTTTGCAGATCAATCTATGACTATTAGAAAATCCCAACGCGGATCAGCCTACTGAGAACACCCACATCGCTTCAGGTATCAGAGGATCCTTTTACTGACTTCACCATTAATACTGACTTAATTTTCTCACCTAAGGGCTTGGAATACCTTGAGTCGGATTCCTCTGTTGGTTCTGACACAGCTTGTAAACCTGTCCTATTTGGTTCCCTTCTCCCCTTCTCTAAAAGTAAAAAAAAGAGAAATAGCTCCGAAGTGGTCACGGGAGTGGTAGCTATCACTATTACCTCCTGTGCGATCCATGGAATGTGTCTAAAGTACACCCCATAACGGGAAGAACACTGATAAAAAATAAAATGATACCCAGTGGGGAAAAATCAGTTGTTAAGGAAGGGAAAAGAGAAGAAAGGGACCAGATAAAGATAGTATGGTGGTCTAGAGCTGACAGAGTAAGAGTCCATGTGCCCTTTGATCGATAATCCTTAGGTGAGACCGCACTTAAATTGCTTAAGAAGTCAGTAGGGTGAATTTGAATGCGTGAATGTGATTGGGGAGTTTACTTAGGACAATTGCTAAGTGTGAAGCTTTGTACAGGATATCGGGGTCAAGGACGGGTCAGTGCGAGCCTTTGTCTCAAACAGATCTGTCTCTGGCTTCGTCTTGTGATGAACTTTTCGTGTTTGACTTGCTCGGGCTCGACTTGGTCATGTTCTTGTTTGATTGTTGACCGGTCAACTCTTCGATCAGCGGATAATGGGAAAGGGGCGTTTACAAAAGGTGGTATCAGAGCATGGTTCGTCATGGGTTCTGAAACAGTTCATTTCTGAGTGTTTTTCGTATTTTATCGAGTCAAATTGTGTTACCCAAGCATCCATTAGAAAACCGAGCCGCGTCTCTGAAACCCGGGGTTGGGATGTGAATTAGGATTTTGTATTATCTATACTAATATTTCTTTGTGTTTTTGATTGCAGTCATACATCAACGTGCCCCAGGACGGGTGAAGTGGAGGTGTGTGTGTATTGTGGGTTATTTCAGTGGAGCATCATGAGTCGACAGGTAGGCCTGGGCGTTCGGGTACCTGTTCGGGTTCGGTTCGGGTTTTTCGGGTTTTCGGGTTTTCGGGTTTAGAGATATAAACCCATTCAGGTATTTTAGAATTTCGGTTCGGGTTCGGTTCGGTTCCATTCGGATTCGGTTCGGGTTCGGGTACCCGAAAAACATAAAACAAAAATAAAAATTAGTTATATTTAAATAAAAATTCGTTAAATTTTGATTAATATAACAAAACCCTTCATATATTTTGTTTATTTTTGATAATTTAGTTATTTTAGCCTAAAAATAACTAATATATTTAAGTTTATAATTGTAATTTTGGATAATTTTGTTATATTAAGTATAAATATAATTAATATTTTAGGTATATAATTGTAAGTCGGATATTTCGGGTACCCATTCGGTTCTCGGTTCGGGTCGGGTTCGGGTTCGGTTCTTCGGATATAGGAGTTTAGGACCCGTTCGGGTATTTTGACGGTTCGGGTTCGGGTTCGGTTCTACTTTTTCGGTTCGGGTTCGGTTCGGTATTTCGGGTCCGGGTATTATGCCCAGCCCTATCGACAGGGATCAGCGGGATCTCATCGGAGTCAGTTAGAGAAGTATCAAGGTCAGCCAGAGCAGCCATCTTCAGGCTATTCACGAGGTTCGCGTACGTCAGACCGTCCACCGGTTCCTTTGCGGACGTTACAGGGTTCTAGGGCAGCAGATCTGTTACCTACATCCATGGAGGACGATGCGGGTAATCTGGACCCGTATGTAGAGATGATGGGTTACTTGGGAGGAGCAGATGTTGACACCATTACCCCCGCAGTGGCTAGAGCCATCCATTCCGCAGATACTATCGGCGTCAGACATATCGCAGGTACCACTAGAGCCCATTCTCGAGGCGCCCGAGGTTCTTCTGCCACTCAGTGTAGGGGACTACATATTCAGCCTGTTGCCTATGTTTTTTGATCTTGACATGGAGCCCATTGATCCGTACCAGCGCCAGCAGTGAGAGCAGCGCGTTGACGAGCAGGTAGCTATGCACGCTGACGCACTTGAGCAGCATGTCGGACCACACCATCAGCCACGCCGACAGTCGGAGTCACCATCCACGCCGTTGGATATTTACGCATCGCCAGGGTCTACAGAGCCACTTTCTGAGTCAGAGCCACATACCGAGCCAGTTGAATCACCATCAGCGATGTCCGAGTCGCCACCAGCCATGCCCGAGTACCAGGCATGCAGTGCTTGCGAAGTGAGAGGTATTCATCTTTATTGGTGTCCTCGCACAGTGGATCCGCGCTACAGAGAGCCCTACCAGTCAGTCCCAGTGCTAGATATTTGTCAGGTTTGTGGCAATGACGGCCACCTCGCCCCGATTTGCCCGATTGCGGACCATGACCCCGTATATCAGATGCCGAGCCTTACCGTGCACCATTACCAGAGACTTACCGAGCCGGACCTAGCCGACGTAATCCCGAGCCTAGCCAGCCGCCAGTAGTGCAGCTACCTCGACCGCTTGTTATTTGTCAGCTTTGCAATGCCGAAGGTCATCGTGCACCCGACTTTTTCTGTGATCCATCCCCAGCGCCTACCTCTCCTTGTCAGCTTTGTGGTGACTATAGTCACCAAGCGCTATCTTGCTATCGTGGGCCACGCCCAGCGCCTGCCGCAGTCAATTTGTTGGGTGACCTTGAGGGTCATACCGCATGTCTATGCCCGATGGAAGAGCCGCAACACGTCAGCGCACCGACTCGTGACACACACCCACCACACCCTCCCGGCGCACCTGCCAGTGGATACCTCTGCGAGCCGTCTTGTCGTATGTGTTGGAAATTTTGGTCTTGCTGGAGGCGTTAGGTTAGGGTTAGTTACGCCAAGTAAGTTTGGGGCACTAACCTTGTTTTGTTTGTAGATAGATCGACAGATATGCATGTCGTCTTTGATATGTGAAGTAGAATCTATCTAAGTAGCCTCGGTTTCGCGTTGGCGCAGTTTTGGGTTTTTTGGTGATGACAGTGGCCGTCTTGTAGTACTTCTGATCGAACCTAAGTATTAAAACCTCTATATGTATGATATGTTGTTTTATGTATGTGGTGGATGCAGAATGTTCAGCTAATCATTTCGAGTAGCATAGTAATTGTTTGCATAATTGTGATGGTTATGAATGCAAATAAATTACCATGTGAAACCAAATGATAAGCGGAAATGGCGACCGTTCATCATGACCTAAACCCTGACTGGAGACATATCCGGATCGATCTTGTGATTGCTTGATTGTGTGGATGGTAATTGCATGCTTTTGTTTATTGCTTGATGCTTTATTTAATGCTGGATTGATGCATTAGAGGGATGTGTTTTGTTGGTTAGTGTAGCACCGTTAGGTTGCCAGTTCTATTCTTATGGCATACATGGTATTTGGTAGCCATTGATTGTGTTTCGTTGAGCCCGTTAGATTGCTAGTTGTGTTTTATTGGCTTGAGTAGCTCTTAGTAATCGTTGGTTATATTTTGTTGAAATCGTTAAGTTGCTAGAAATTTAAAGTGGTAGAAATCTTTTCATTAAAGTTTTGAGCTAACTTGAGTATGGTTGTGTTCGGCCGTCAATTCACGAAGGAGCGGAATTATAGTGTATCGTTATTTAATCATGGGTAACCGTTGGGTACATGATTAACTAACTATATTTCTATGAGGAAGTGACATCGGGATAGATCGGATTGAATTTAATCACTCCAGTGAAATTGTTGAATTTAGTGCAGGACGGAATGGACGATGCGATATGAATACGAGACCGAACTCGAACCCGAAAGCGAGATGGAGTGTGAAGAAGCCGCGAGACAATTGACACAGACCGTGAAGAAATCAGTGTGAGATGTCAGTGGAAAATGTATCAGTGCGAAGCAACCGGTAGAAGGAAACCGTTGGTATGATGAGTTAACGAAAAGATTTGAAGAAACGACAACAACAGTGTGGAGACCAGAATGAAGCGATCAGTGTGAGTTGAATCAGAGTCTCAATAAAGCCAGATTCGAAGATTAGATTCTTGAAGAGTGTCCCAGAAAGAAGAGTCAGTATCGGGTGAATGTGAAAGTCGAAGCAAAGTGGGGAAGCCAGAAGTGAGAATCAGAGCAAAGTAGACAACCGTGGATAAGTCCAAAGTTCGAGATAAATTGAGTCAGTTCAGAGCAAAAGAAAGTAATGCAGAGAAGATCAAAGATTGGGAACTGGAGCGGGTAAGCAGTGAGAAGACCAGCCAGATGGAATAAGTTGGAAGAGCGTCAGTAAACGTCGGAAGAGAGTTCTGTGCAGCAATGTTCGAGTAAGGAAGCGTCGAAGTTAGGTAACAGAGCAATTTGCCGAGTTTGGTACCGATTCAAAGTTTGTTAGTGACGGAGAATTCGAGGGCCGAATTCCTGTAAGTGGGTAAGAATGTAATACCCTGTTTACAAAAATATGGTCAACGGGTAAAAGAAAAGTCAACAGGGGCAAAATTGTAATTTTGCCAAAGTTCAGGGGCAAAATGGTAATTTTGCCAAAAGTTGAGACGGAAGCCGAGACGGGCCAAATGTTCTTGTTTTTCAACATAAAGAACATTTAAAAGACCAGAAGTGTAAGAAACAGAACTTAAACGGATTTTTCGGCTTGTCCAGAATGGAAACCGACTAAACCGAGAAAACTTCGGAAATTCATAACCGGAGCTACGGAACTCCAAATGAGGTGATTCAAGTTGCTAAATTCATCTAAAATCAAGGAGAATCAGTTTTTGGAGGTTTGAGGATTTATGAGAACAATGAAGGGGGTTTCTAAAATACTAAATGAAAAATGGCTAAACCGAGCAATGGATGAAAATAGGGATTATGGATGGTTTAAGAAGGCTAATTGTTGGATTAATGTCACAAAGACACCTCTGAGGACAGGTGTTCCTCAGAAAATGGCGCCACCTTACCTAGCTCATTCCATCACTTTTGTTCACCAAGAAGGATTCATTTTTGAATACACTCAATCTCTCTCAACTCTCTGTTGATCTCTCTCTCTTCTCTCTTCAGATTCATCTGAAAAACCCAGAAAATCTTTGAATCTTCAAGAACAATCAAGAACTCTCTTGATAATCTTCATACCTTGTTCCACAAGAAACACAAACACTCCTCAACCATAGATCTAATCTTCACACTACTTGCACCACTAGACTTCCATTAATCTCCTCTTCAACCGCCATCACCTTATTGCCATCGCCGCCGCCGGTGTCTCCGGAGAACCGCCGGAGAAGTGGTCGCCGGCGAGGTTCTCCCTCCTTCTCTCTCTTCCTTTGGTGTTTCAAGCCTCTTCTCACTCCCCAGTAGCTTCATGATGAATCAAGAGTTGTTTTTAGTCACCTGAGCTCGCCATCAGCCGCCGGAAAATCTAAGAAGTCGCCGGTCAACGCCGGATCCACCGCCGGTCAACACCGGAGAAGTCGCCGGAGATCTCTTCCACCGCCGTTTCTTCAGCCGGTTCATCAGAGTTGGAAAAGGATTGGTTCATCATGGATTTGAGTTGGTTTAGCATTGAGATCGGTTTAGTTTAAACCGATTAAAGCCAAAGTCAAAACCGGTCAACGGTTGACTTTGACCCGGTTTAACTAAACCGGTCAATTGTGACTTAGTTTGGTGGTTCAGCTGGTTCAGTGGTTCAGTAGGGTTAACCGGAGTGGTCAACGGTCCAGGATTGGTCAACGGTCAACCGTTCAATGCTTGGTCAACGTTGGTCAACGTGTTTGACTCCGGCCGGTTCTGATTCAGCTGCTTCGTTCTTGAAGTGTTCGGGAGTGTTCGAGGTTCGTGTTCGTGTGTTCGGAGTTCGAGTCGGAGTGTTTGTGTGCAGTTCGGAGGTCTCGGGATTCGTACCGCGTCAGATACGTCATTCCGCGCCAATTCACTGTGAGTCGGCTCAAAACCTGAAAATAATTAGAAGCATATAGACCGAGAACTGAGAAACTGTAGATCTGGAGTTGCATACCCGTATTGAATGATTGATTGATAAATTATGATAATTGGTTAACTGTAAACCTCTTAGGGTTCAGGAATGCATGCTAGAACTTTAGGGTTAAAAAGTAAACCGTTGTGTGCCGCTAGGTCGTTAGATCTATTGATTGACGCATTCATATAGTCGTTGCATAGTTAGGACCATATATGCATATATACATATTAAAGAACGATATTGAATAAGATTATTTACGGGAATTCAGACGACTAAAATATGGAAGTAAACCTAAACAAACGTATATAGTATGTAACGGGTTTGGGATTCGGTTTAATGATGATGTAAGGGATTTGGGTTATTAAATGATTGAATTAAGATTAATCATGAGACGTCGGGGAGTTAGTAAGTTACTAACTCTAAACTGACATATCAAGGAGTTATTAAAAGATATTCAAGAAAGGTAAAGTTAAAGAAGTGGTGCGTTAGAATGGGCCGTCTGCGGGTTAGCAATCTGCTAATCCAAGGTAGCGGACGAGAATGAATTGTGAGCCGTCTACGGGTTAGCAATTCGCTAATCCAAGGTAGCGGACAAGAACGAATTAAAAGATGTTAGAAACCCTAATAGGCTTGCGTGGTTGATTGCGTTGTTGTGTTGTTGTTGTTGTTGAGCTTTTCTGTGCAGGCCTGTTAGACCTTTTCGGTGCTGGGCCGAGCGATCCCCGTGGATACTTAACCTGGTCTCGGGGCCGGTTAAGTTTGTAGCTGCTGACTCGGTACAACACCGAGTCAGAGTGGAGGTGTTGGTGTGTGTGTGTTAGGCTTGCGGGATATTGTGTAGCTGTTGTTGTTGTTGGTTATTATTGTGATTGATGCTAGAGTCCCAGTGAGTCTGCATGTTTACATTTCTGCACTAGGACTCTAGGGTGCGTTAGATCCCGCAAGTCTAGGTTTTCAAATACGTTATGGTACTTCCGACCCGATTGGATCCTCGGGTAGCTGCCTAATCGGATCGTGTCCCTTCGGGTGGTGATTACGGTTATGGCGTTAACCTACTGAGTGACGCCGGTAGGTGTGTGGTTCAGAGAATACGGGGTCATGTCCTAGGGCCGAATCGCATGGAAATTTAGGTTACTGTGGGGTAACCCGAGTCACTGTGTATCGATGGACTGAGAGCAGTGTCCTAGGTCGTGAGACTTCGTGTTTACATCTGGGAGTCGTGGGTTAGTTACCATGTCGGTGACTGAGTAAACCCGTGGAAGTTACCAAGATAGTAAGGGCCGGTGTGTGGTTTTCATGTTGCGCGATAGATAGATCGAGTTTCAATCGAGAGCATGTGTCGTAGTACTTCGATTCCCTTAATCGCTTCTTCTTCTTTTGGCAAGTGCTTGTTTGTTGTGGGTTTGACACGTCGTGGTAGTACGTGATCAACCGTTTACCCTGTTGTTCGTTATTTTGGGGTTTTGGGCGGGATTTTGTAGTTGTTAGATAGATTAGAAGCCGTAGTGGGGAGCCGTCTCGCTGGGTGATCTTAGATCGCTCATGAGACTCTTTTGTGTTTTCCAGGTTTAGCAGTGGCGGACGCGGGAGGTCCTCGGTGTAGTTTCGGGATCGCTTGTGTCCGGTGATAAATAAGATAATACTAAAGATTCGAGCCATATAATTTGTGCTATGCTGGAGCGTTGCACAACCTCTGCATTGTGTGCTGATTTTGACTCGGAGATTTTATGATTTTTATCGGTTCGGCTTTACCACCATTTTGTTATTGTGTTTGTCTGTTGTTTTCAATTAATGGCGAAACTGTTTTGTAAAGATGTTAAACGTTATGTAAACGTTTGATTGACTCAGAAATGAACATGCTTCCCTGATATTGAGTTTAGTCGAACCGACACAACTCACGGAAGCGGTATAAGTTGTGAAGCTTTGTACCGTGGAAGTGAGGATAGCGGTCAAGGATGGGTCAGTGCGAGCCTTTTTCTCAAACAGATATGTCTCTGGCTTTGTCTTGTGACGAACTTTTCCTGTTTGACTTGCTCGGGCTCGACTTGGTCATGTTCTTCTTTGATTGTTGACCGGTCAGCTCGTCGGTCAGCGGATAATGGGAAAGGGGCGTTTACAGCCGAGCTAAGTGGATGGGTGCTAAACCCATATATAACAGTAAGCCTCCCCCAGTTTGTCGATATTCGAGGCCATTGAAGTCGGTGGATTGCCAATTTGTTTGTTGGGTTGATATCTATTCCGCGGAGGCTTGGTCGGCCTGTTTGCATCTATCCTTTGTTTTGTCGTTTCTATCCTTGGGAAGATCAAGAGTTTCTTTAGAAATGCGCTAGAAGTCGAAAGGTCGCCTAGATGTAATGATGGCTCCTCTGAACCGCCGGATACTAAAGTGTCGCCTAGACTCAATGATGGCACCTTCCTCGAAAAACTCCCGCTTCGCTTTATAAATACTCCTCTCCGCTTCTTCATTCTTCATTTCTCTCCTTCCGTAGGTATTTCGCTCTCCCTTCTCTCTAGAATTCGTTTTCTTTCTCTAGATTGTTGTTGTATAATATTTAGCGATGAGAATTGACTCTCACTCTGAATCGTCTTCCGAACGCGACGATCTTCACTTGGTAAGGTTATCCATGGGAGATACCACTCAATCCAGCTCACCTGTTGGGTGTTCCGGCTTTTTACCAGGCTCGAGACGAACATAAATAATCGCCCCGAGCTCGCAAGGTGAGCGAGCTCGTTCAATCCCGACTTTGGATTATTTTCCGAGCATCCAGGTTCCATATCTCATAGATTCGGACGACGACGGCGAGGCGATATCTCGGACGGTTTTTCCGGTGAAAAGTCTATCTCCATCGAACCGATGCTGAAGAAGAGATTGATAGATCTCAACCTGAGATGAGCGAGCCTGATTACGCTTTCTCCTTCGGTTGACACTCTTTTTATGCCAGAGTTCCATAAGAAGGTTGCGACTGATTTCGCTCGGGTATGTCTTCTTCTAGCATCTACATTCGTCGGGTGGTTTTAGTTATCTTATTATAACTTGTTTTTTTACATAGGGCTTCTGTAACTACAACATGCTCTTCGAGCATTACGAGAAAGAGCTGGTCACGCGCAGGATCAGGGAGCTAAAGTGGAGCCTTATTAAAGCCCATAGGTCTGTCACCGAGCTCGAGGGTTTTCGCGAGCAGGTAAAGACCGTAGAGGAGCTTCGATCCTCACTTAAGGCCGACGAGGACAAGGTCGCCGTGTTGGAGAAAAGGTGGAAGAGCTTGTTGCTGAGAACGCTCGAATGGATACCGAGCAGGCAAGGGAAGAGGAAGCTCTCGGGAAGAGGAAACATATAAAGACGAACCAGGCTGCCGCGGTTGCTTCAATGTTGAATATGCTTGTTAAGGACGGCTTTGACATCCCGATGTCCAAGATAGAGAAGGCGGATTATGACATGCTTAACCTTAGGCGCGAGCTTCTCGAGATCCAGTTCACGAACATGAGCGAGGGGGATTTTTTTCATGACTCTTCTGGGGAATCATGGTCGCGAGGAGAGCTCGGCCACGCTCGTCTCGGATCCTTATGGTTCTAACCAAGTTGCCATGACTTTCGAAGTGGCAGATGGGCTCCGAGCAGCAGGGTTGGTTGAAGAGACTGAAGGTCGAACCGAGGATAGCGTTCCTGATCAGCCCGAGGATCCGACGGATTAACTCTTCTCGCTTTCGAAGTGATTCATCTCGGCCTTAGACTGCTACGGTTGGTCAAGCTGAGAATCGTTCTTCTGATGCTTCCTAGATTTTAATCTTCTTTTGTTGTCTTTGAAATTCTCCTCGTTTTTTGTATGCTCGGATCTGTGCTATATGCACTTCTCTTTTTTATAATATAAGCTCGGATTTCCTTTTTGCTTGTTCGTTTTATGGAATTTGTTCGAACTTTTCCGCTACTTAACTTTTTCTTTTCTGCGTATTTAGTTTTACAATATTCGCATGTTCGGTTACGAGTGGTATGCTCGGATCATGTTAGGTGTTAGGGAGAAGGGGCGAGTGGAGTGTTCGGCTTATCATGTTGGCTCGATCAGGACAGTTGTGCGAAACTGGGTTCGGCTTATTTTTTCTGTCAATCGTCCTTGTGCGGGAACTGGGGCCAGCTTACTTATTTTTATGGGATTGAGGCTTCGCTCGTTATCCCAAAGGTCAGGTGAGAGTAAGTGCTCGGCTTATCGTTAAGGTCTGATCGGAACAGTTGTGCGTAAACTAGGTTCGGCTTATTTCCTGTCGATCAGCCTTGTGCGGGAACTGGGCCCAGCTTGCGCGTTTTGGACACACTGTATCGAGCATTTGGCTAGAATGTTGATTTTTCGGGTTAATGATGTATAGATAAAGTACTTGACGAGTAAAGTAGACACGATAAAGTATTTGATAAATTTTATTTATTGATATAGCTGAGCCTCGTGAGAGGATCCTACGTACCCCGAAGAGAGGATCAAAACAATCGTAGTTCACATTACATATTGGAGTACTCCGAGCTCGTGTATAGCGAGCTCGGGATTTTTTTTGAGCGCCTGCTCGTAGTCTTCAATCTTCGGATCTTCTTTGCCTGTTCGGGCTAGTAGTAGTACCGCTTTAGTTTGTTCGCGTTCCACGAGCGTTGAATGGCTTCTCCCTTCATCGTGACGAGCTCTTATACGCCTGGTTTAACCACCTTGGAGATGATGTAGGGGCCTTCCCAGTTAGCGCCAAGCTTGCCTGCTCGGTATTCGAGAGTGTTTTCAAACACCTTGTGAAGTATGAGGTCACCTTCGACGAAACGTCGGCCTTTAACCTTCTTGTTGTAATTTCGAGTGATCTGATGTTGGTAATTCTGAAGTCGTAGCAGGGCTCGGTAACGGATTTCTTCCACATGATCGAGACGATCGATGATCATGCTATTAATAATCTCTTCGTTCTCCGGTGAACACTCGGTCGGATCATTGGGGCGCTTAGCTCGGCGGGAGACATTGCTTCCATTCCATGAGAGAGGGAGAAAGGTGTCTGACCAGTTGAATTTCTTGGCGTTGTTCGGTGGGACCATATGACGCCGTCAAGCTCATCGACCCAGATGCCTTTCTTGCTCTCCATTCATTTTTTGAGTCCATCGAAGATTGTCTTGTTCGTTGCTTCAGCCCGCCGCCCGTTTCCTTGTGGGTACCTCGGGTGGACTTTCTCAGGCGAATCTTTCATCTTGCGCACAATCCTTCGAACAAGTTGAATATGAACTGAGATCCGTTGTCTGTGACGATCTCGTACGGGAGGCCGTGGCGGCAAATGATGTATTTCCATACGAATTTCTGGACATCGAGGTCGTGGATTTCAGCATAAGATTCTGCTTCAACCCATTTCGTAAAGTAGTCAGTCATGACTAAGATGAACTTCTTCTGATGCGAGGCCGGTAGGGTGTGGCCGCAGTTGTGAGAAGTTCAGATGGGTAATCAATGCTCGGTGCGTGCCTTTGGCATTTCTCGCACCTTAACACGTACTTTTCGCAGTCGGCGATCATGGTCGGCCAAAAGTTCCCCTGTCGCTTGATTTAGGCAGCGAGAGCTCGGCCACTTGTGTGATTCCCGCCTGCCCCTTCGTGGGTCTCCTCAGTGACCTACTTGATTTCTTGTCCGTGTATGAATCGCAGAAGGGCTTTGGATGCACTCCACCGAAATAGTACGTCCTTCATCATCACATACTGCGCGCATTGGGATTTTAGTCTGCGAGCTGCCCATCGATATTTTGGAACCTTTCCGTTGAGAATGTACTGCTTTATCTCGTCCCTCCAATCGATCGCTTCGTCTGGTTTGAGTGATGCGATCTTGGTGATTTCCTCGTTGCTCTTGTAAGCATCATCCCTTCCTTATTCATCTTCGGTAACAACGAACACCTCTTCGTCCTCGGAGATGCTTTGGCGGGCAATACATTTGACTGGTATGATTCTTAGGAGATCGGGATCTGATGTCGATGCTAACGCAGACAAGGCATCTGCGGACGAATTTTCGCTTAGGGGAATTTTGGTCAGTGTTACCGAGCCGATCCTGGCGACTATCTTCTGGACGAGCTTTAGGTATGAGTCCATGCACTCGTTCTTTGCCTCGTATTTGTCGTTGTATTGGTTTACAACGAGCTGAGAGTCGGCGAATACTTCTACTTGCTTTGCTCCGACCACCTTGTATAATCGTAGACCTGCTAGTATTGCTTTGTACTCGGCCTCGTTGTTGGAGGATGGGAAGGCGAGATGGAATGACTGCTCAATTATTTCTCTTGTTGGGGATGTCAGTTTGACTCCTACCCCCGAACCATTTCTTGATGAGGAACCATCAATGAAGAGGATCCATTTCTCCTTTGGTCTTCGCTTATAATGAGCTCGGGTGGTAGCTCGATCAGAAAGTCAGCTAGGACTTGAGACTTGGCGCTAGTCCTTGGTTTATACTCGATATCATACTAGCTTAACTCGACTGCCCACTTGGCAATTCTGCCGAATTGACTCGGGCTGTGCAAGATTGTCCTGATTGGCTGGTTCGTTAGTACCACCACCGGGTGTAACTGAAAGTAGGGTCAGAGCTTTTTTGCTGAAACGACAACGGCCAGTGCGAGCTTCTCAAGTGTGTTGTAGCGTGTCTCGGCATCTTCCAAGATTTTACTCGTGTAAAAGATGGTCTTCTGGTCGCCTAGGTCGTCTCCAACGAGCACGCTGCTTATTGCTGAAGTGGATACCGAGATAAATAAGTATAGCGTCTCTCCCTCCTCGGGTTTAGCCAGGATTGGCGGGGTGTACATGTAGGTTTTCAGCTGCAGGAATGCATCCTCGCATTTTGTGTCCCACTCAAACTTCTTGTTTGCTCGGAGTAAGTTGTAAAAAGGAAGGCATTTGTCGGTTGATCAAGAGATGAATCTATTTAGAGCCGCGACGCGTCCTGTTAACCGTTGAACTTCCCGAGTGTTCTTTAGTGAAGGCAGTTCGGTGATTGCCATTATCTTCTTAGGATTTTACTCGATTCCTCTTCTCGTGACTATGTAACCGAGGAACTCCCCCGATGTGACTGCGAATGTGAACTTGGTCGGATTTAACTTCATCCTGTACTTGTTTAGGGTTTCGAAACATTTTGCCAGATGCTTGACGTGATCATCCGCCGAGGTGGATTTAACGAGCATGTCATCGATATAAACCTCCATGGTTTTGCCAAGCTGATTGGTGAACATGCGATTGACCAGTCGTTGATATGTTGCTCCTGCGTTCTTGAGTCCGAACGGCATCACTTTGTAGTAGTAGGTGCCACGGTCGGTGACGAACGAAGTCTTCTCGCGGTCGTCGGGATGCATCATAATTTGATTGTACCCGGCGAAGGCGTCCGTGAATGATAACATGTCATGCCTGGCGGTTGCTTCAACGAGCCGGTCGATGTGTGGCAAAGGAAAACTGTCTTTAGGGCATGCCTTTTTGAGATCGGTGAAATCAACACATACTCGCCATTTTCCGCATCTTCACTACTACAGGGTTTGCCAACCGGTCTGGGTAATTGATGATATATCATGGTTTTTACTAGTTTTAGACCATGATATAAGTATGTTTTAGAGTCTTTTTGTGTCTTTTTAGAGTCTTTTACAGGTTTTAGTAGGATTATGCACGTTTGGAGCTAATGTGGCGAATTTGGAGCTTAATGGAGCATTTTGGAGATTTGGTCCGAGAAGATGAAATCACTGTCCAGAATTGACACCATGCATCGATCGACACACAATGTGCATCGGTCGATGCACGAGCGAATGGGCCAGAAATCTCGGCGGTTTAGAAGTTATCAAATATTGCAAGAAGAGCCCAGAAAGTTTCAGAGTTTACACAGAAGCCCCAGACGTGATTAGCTATATATATTAGGATTTAGACATTGTTTTAAATACACAAGTCATAATTTAGAGAAGAGAGTTTTTAGAGCTATTGGGGCTGATCTGATCCTGTACTTCACCTTATTTTGGAGAAGATTCCGAACCCCTTTATTTATTTAATCTCTTTTATGATTTCTATTAATTCATTGATTATGTTTACATCATCTATGTCTGAGTAGATTCATTGTTAGGTTTATGGTTTCTCATTAAGGATTTCATGACTTGCTAGATTTAATTAATTCAGTTAAGGATTCATAACATATCTGTTCTTCGATCTAAACTGTGTTTAATGCTAGTTCTAACTTGATCACTTAGAATCTAGATCTTAGGTTGCTAAATACGACACGAAAGTGTGGTTTAGAATCTGAACTATTTAGGTTGAGAAATTAAACTTCTCGCAAAGGAATTTGGTTTAGTTTAATTGTGAACATATCGAACTTGGAATTAAAGCTGGTTTAATCTGTTAGTAATTGCAAAGGAATTTGGATTGCTGCACTTAGACTTAGAGAATTATCGCAGCGACAATTGGTTAATTCTATATCTGTGTTTTGAGTTCTAGAACAGTTCTTAATTAGATCCCGTTTGATTGATTGCTTGTGTTCTTGATTTCCTGAGAACTCCCTAGACTTAACGCCTTCGCCTTCTGATTTACAACCGATCTATTTACTTTTCTGCCTATTTGATTTACTGCTTTCTCAATTGCTTTTCCTAGTTTAACTTTACGTTCTATAATCTATCGTTGACCGGAGTCCCTGTGGATTCGATAACCCTATATACTACATTTATATTGCTGTGCACTTGCAGTTAGTATAGGGATTAAAACTTACAACCTATCAAGTTTTTGGCTACAGCGGAAGAGTAATAGATGTTAGAAACAGTCTGATTGACCTCCATCTGGGAGATGAGCCGCTGCGTTACGAGATGGATAAGCTGCGAAGACCACTGATAGATGGGCAGACATTCACAATCATGGAAGCAGATGATGAGCAGCCGGATGACACTGTGATTTTAGATCCTGGAGCACATTTTACTCCTTCTTATCTTGGACATGAGCATTCTGCAACAGCCTACTCGCCACCTTGGATGAGGAGACTTGAACGGAGACAGAAAGTCTCTGTCAAGATCTCTTGGTGCCTGAAAGATCTCGTTCGTCCGGTCAAGCTAATGACCTTAAACAAGCGCTGAGTGGGAGGCAACCCACTGTTAGGTTTTAGTATTCTTCTTTTTGATTTTTGGTGTTTTTCTTAGGATTTCACGTTTTTGTTTTTTGTTTTCTCTAAGTTTCAGATACAGAACTCGAGTCTCTGGAGACGTGTGACGGTCGTTGCTTCATTGCGACGGTCGTTGCAAGGTGAATTTGACTAAGAGGGGTGATCGCATTGTAACGATCGTTGCGGTCCTGAGCAACGGTCGTTGCAATTGGTTCAAATTGCAAAATTAAGGTATGTGCGCTAAACCATAATCGATTTTGATTCGACCAGCAACAGTTGTTGCTTCACTGCAACGGTCGTTGCACCCACGACCGAGGTAAGTGCCTTAAACCCTTCTCTTCTCTTTTCTTCCCTATTTTCGCCGTCCGTACGAACCGAAAACCTCACACTCCTAAATTTCTCATTTCTTCGTCATTCTCTTCGATTCCAAGTGCTATTCTCTCGATTTTACACTCTTAATCCATTCCTATAACCCATTTATCACGAATCCAAGGTAATGTGTCTCGATTTTGTGATTTTCGGATTCAATTTTAGGGTTTAGAATATGAGCACTTTTGGGTTGAAATTGATGATTGCGTACTGAATTAGACTAAATTTAGGGTGATTGGTGATGATTTTATGCTGTTAATGATAATGTGGAACGAATTTAGAAAGATTTTGAGGATTTGTTGTCGGGTTTGAAGTCGCCTGGCAACGGTCGTTGCACTTGTGCAACGGTCGTTGCTTTACGACTTTAGGGTTTTGTTCGACGATGTGGGATCGCCTCACAACGATCGATGCCTTAGAGCAACGGTTGTTGCTTCGCGATTTCACAGAGAGATTGCCGAGACTTATTTGTTTAAATTTTTCTTGAATGCAGAAGGCAACTCGCAGACAACCCCGCAAGCGTAAAGCCACAGCAGCTACAACCACACGACAATACATCCCACCACCAGAGTGGTTCCACCGAGAATCACAACAACCTGAGCCTTATGTGAGAGTTGGTCCGGCAGTAGAACTGCCTTGGCCCCGAGCAGATCGGACAGAGATCGCATCAGCCAGAGTGTGGCCAGAGAACATTGCTGAGTTCCTCAAGACGGCTGATTTTACAGAGAGGCCACTGCTTAACCAGTGAGATGATTATGACACATTGCTGTACAACGGTTGGTGCGGTATGACACTCAAACCAACCAAGTTTGCAGACTACTCTGTTGGATCCCACTGGATCTAGGGTTTAATATATTAAATGAAAACTAACCTCGTTCTTACCTTTGAACTGGCAGCGGAATGAGAATGGTGAAAGAGATTGATAGGTTTAGTTTTATTCCCTATTCTAACTGCAAGTGCACAGTGATGTAGTTGTAGTACTTAGGGTATCGAATCCACAGGGACTCTGGTCAACGATAGATTAAGAACAGAAAAGATTAATCTAGGAGAAAGTAAATATGATGAGAAACTAAAAAGCGAAGCAGAAAAGTAAATCAGGCGAGTTTGTAAGCAAGCAAGCGAAGCGTTAGGTTTCAGGAGTTCTCAGAAAATAAGGAACACAAGCAATCAGTCAATCATGATCTAATCAACAACTGTTCTAGAACTCAAACACAGATATAGAATTCACCAACTCTCGTTGCGAGAATTCTCTAAGTCTAAGTGCAGCAATCCAAATCTCTTTGCAATTACTAACAGATTAAACTAGCATTAATGATCAGGTTTGATATGTTCACAATTCCCCTAAACCAATTCTCTTTGCGAGTAGATCAAATTGCTCATCTAGGTTCTTTCTAGCTAATTAACCAACTCTCGTTGTATCAATCAACCTAACGTCATAATTCTGATTAGCTACTTCAGATTAAGCATTAAGAACTACCTAAACAAAGAACTAGCAGATATGAATCCCTACAGATTGATTTAAACTATAGTTCCATGAAATCTCTAATGAGAATCCTTCAACCTAACAGGTAAACTACTCAGACATATTCATAAGAACAGAAAATATCATGAATAGAAAACCAAATATTATAAAATCAAATAAAGAATTGGGGTTCGAAATCAAGTCTCTTTCGAGAACAAGATCAGCCCCTAAAACTCTCTCTGAATAAAATTAAAGCGTAGTAAAAGCGTAGCCTAAACAATGGCTTAAAAACCCTAATATAATGGTCTAAAGTCGGTTGGGGCCTTTTTGCAAGTCTGGGAAGTTTCTGGGCAAAAACTGTAAATCTCCAAAATGCAGATTTTTGGGCGTAGGAATTTCGTCCTGTAGTGGTGTCGACCGACACAGAAGTTGTGTCGATCGACACAGTGTACAGACGAACCCAGTGAACTCTGTGAAATCCATATAAGCTGCCAAATAGCTCCAGAAGCTCCCAGAATCTCCAAATAAGCTCCAAACGTACCTAAACCTGTAAAAATAGATAAAAGACTCCAAAACATAATAAAAGACTCGATAAATAAGATATATACCATGGTTAAAATCCCTAAAATCCATGGTATATCAACTCCCCCACACTTAGCTCTTGCTTGTCCTCAAGCAAGTAAAGAACCAAAGCATAAGAAAAGAAGTTTGAAAACACAGAAACTCATTTCGTCTTAGGAACTTTCGTATTCACATTCACTTAGTAAGCCACTGAAAACTTTCCTACGGAACTCAAGACCACAATGTACTTCCCCCACACTTAGCAACTGTCCCAAGTAAACTCCACAATCAAGTTAGGACATCCAAATTCACCACACTAGCCTCTGTATACAATTAGGTGCGGTCTCACAGAGGGAGTATCGAATCAAAGGATACATGGACTCAACCTATTCAGTATCTGACCACCAAACTGTCGGTTTCTGGTTTCTTTCTTTTCCCTTTCTCCCTTAGCAACTGATTTTTCCCATATGGGTATCATTTTATTTTTTTCTATTAGTGCTCTTCCCGCATTGGGATGTACTTTGGACCTTTCCATGGATGCACAGGAGGTAATAGGGGTCTCTACCACTCCCGCAACCACTTCGAAGCTATTAGTTGGTTCTTTTCCATAGATACACAGGAGGTAATAGGGGTCTCTACCACTCCCGTGACTACTTCTAAGTTCCTAGCTTATCCTCAGTTTTTATATCTTTTTTTTTTTAATTCTCAAGGAAGGGGAAAATCAGAAACCATACTTTGGAACAGGATCATAGGCTATGCCAAACACATCAAAGGAATCCGACCCAAAGATTACCAAGCCCCTAAGCGAGAAATTAAAGTCAAGATTAAAGTGAGGCCGGCTTAGTGATGGATCTTCTGAATACCTGGTTAGATATGGGTGTCCTTGGTAGGTTGATCCGTGTTTGGGGTTTTCTAATAGTCATAGAGGCTCTGCAAGTCTGTCCAATGGTCACTTAGTTCCTGTTAAAGCGAAAATTTTCCTCGAAAAATCATAGTTTCATACAAATTTTGACTCAATAAAACAATGTTTTTGAAAAACTAAGAAAATAAAAGCGTGCGTCAGTAGCTCCTCCCCCACACTTAAACTACACTGTCCCCAGTGTAATCAAAGCATGAGCTCGGTAAGAACAGATAATCAAATTTGAAAAGAGTTGAAAAATTAGAGTTACGTACCTCTCGTCGCACTGTGTCGATCGATGCATAGGACCGCATCGATCGACGCAAGGCGCATTTGCTCGATTCATTTATATAATCGCACTGTGTCGATCGACACACAGTTGTGTCGATCGATGCTAGGCGATTTTGAACCTGTTCTCTCGGCTGAAAACACTAAAAAGAAAAAAATCAAAATAGCAGAGACTGAAAAATGAAAAAAACAAAAACGAAAACTGACTCTATAGTGGGTTGCCTCCCACTCAGCGCTTGTTTTTAGTCATTAGCTTGACTATGGCACAGAGATTTGACTCATGGCGGCTTTAAAAGAGACTTTGAATGTCTCTGTGAATATCTCTTCATCCAAGGAGGTGTATAGGCTTTCAGATCATGAGGCTTTCCAAGGAATGAGTAAACATAATCAGGGCGGGAGCAAAGCTTGGGTGGTACACTGCGTTTTCCTGCATTCAAAGCAATGCGGTCAGGAGGTTTAAGCTTAGGTGATTTATACTTTACCTTTGGTGCAGGTCTGATATCTGGAGCTTTCTGCTTATGAGCAGTTGTAGGCTCTGAAGATGTTAGAGCAGGTTCAAGACGAACCGCCATCTTCTTCTCTCCACTATCAGATACTGTAGTTCCACCAATCTGAACTGCTTCTTTCAAAAGACCATCAGTGGAGATCATCTTCTTTGCATGAACTCGCGAAGCTTCAGCTGGTGGGGTTTCATTCACCTTCTTGTCCATCACTTTCATGCAGTTAGCCACTTCTAGCTCTTGTTTAGATGGTTTAGGAACCTTAGGATATGGCACAATGGGCTTATAGACTCGTTCTGGGACTGTTGCAGGCTTCTGGTCTCGTCTGCGATCTGTGTCGATCGATGCAGTAGGTGTGTCGATCGACAAGGTGATTATGTTCATCGAAAGAACTCGAAATTGCCGTCAGAACTGCGTGTCGACCGACACTAAGGGGGTGTCGATCGATGCATGTATTAGACAGACAATATTCATCCAGAAAATCCGAGATTATGCTCTCTTCTTCACCTAACAACTCAATCTCATCTCTTAAGGTCACAACTTTGATGGATTTGTACTGTTCAGCTTTCCCAGCTTCATTATGCCTTTGTATTGCTTGAGATGTCTGTTGGATTTTAACATCCAGCTTCTTCACATGTGTGCTCAAGTATTCAAACTTCTCATTCAGATTTTTATGTATAGCTTCCAGCTTCCTGTCGAAGTTTGCAGCAATCTTAACCTGATCCTCTAGAAACTGCTCCATCATGCTCATCAGCTTATTAGAATGTGTATTGTGAGGAGGAACATGCTGATATGATGGAGATTCATAATCTCTGGTGAATGAATAGGAACCATAGCTTCTGCAGAACGAGTTATTCTGCTGATTTTCCAACATCTGTTCCATCATTCCCATCATTCTTTCGTAATGTGTCGATCAATGCATAGTAGCGTCTACTGATGCAAGCTCGAGAATGCAACGATCGACACACAGGACCGTGTCGATCGATGCAGGGCGATTACAGGCGTACCTAAACGCAAGAACAGAAAAAAAAAAAATTAGTAGCAAAAAATAAAAACGCAAAACCTAGTATAAACCCTAAGTTCAAATCTATCGAAGACTCAAAAGAGTCCCCGGCAACGGCGCCAAAAACTTGATAGGTTTAGTTTTATTCCCTATTCTAACTGCAAGTGCACAGTGATGTAGTTGTAGTACTTAGGGTATCGAATCCACAGGGACTCTGGTCAACGATAGATTAAGAACAGAAAAGATTAAACTAGGAGAAAGTAAATATGATGAGAAACTAAAAAGCGAAGCAGAAAAGTAAATGAGGCGAGTTTGTAAGCAAGCAAGCGAAGCGTTAGGTTTCAGGAGTTCTCAGAAAATCAGGAACACAAGCAATCAGTCAATCAGGATCTAATCAACAACTGTTCTAGAACTCAAACACGGATATAGAATTCACCAACTCTCGTTGCGAGAATTCTCTAAGTCTAAGTGCAGCAATCCAAATCTCTTTGCAATTACTAACAGATTAAACTAGCATTAATGATCAGGTTTGATATGTTCACAATTCCCCTAAACCAATTCTCTTTGCGAGTAGATCAAATTGCTCATCTAGGTTCTTTCTAGATAATTAACCAACTCTCGTTGTATCAATCAACCTAACATCATAATTCTGATTAGCTACTTCAGATTAAGCATTAAGAACAACCTAAACAAAGAACTAGCAGATATGAATCCCTACAGATTGATTTAAACTATAGTTCCATGAAATCCCTAATGAGAATCCTTCAACCTAACAGGTAAACTACTCAGACATATTCATAAGAACAGAAAATATCATGAATAGAAAACCAAATATTATAAAATCAAATAAAGAATTGGGGTTCGAAATCAAGTCTCTTTCGAGAACAAGATCAGCCCCTAAAACTCTCTCTGAATAAAATTAAAGCGTAGTAAAAGCGTAGCCTAAACAATGGCTTAAAAACCCTAATATAATGGTCTAAAGTCGGTTGGGGCTTTTTGCAAGTCTGGGAAGTTTCTGGGCAAAAACTGTAAAATCTCCAAAATGCAGATTTTTGGGCGCATGAATTTCGTCCTGTAGTGGTGTCGACCGACACATAAGTTGTGTCGATCGACACAGTGTACAGACGGACCCAGTGAACTCTGTGAAATCCATATAAGCTGCCAAATAGCTCCAGAAGCTCCCAGAATCTCCAAATAAGCTCCAAACGTACCTAAACCTGTAAAAATAGATAAAAGACTCCAAAACATAATAAAAGACTCGATAAATAAGATATATACCATGGTTAAAATCCCTAAAATCCATGGTATATCAGAGATCAGTGGAGCAACGCAGATGCCTTGCCTCTACCAGATACACACGCAATCGCTGGAAACGGGATGCTAGTGCCGGATCAACGGGATTCGAATCTCTCTGGTGTGTCTACTGTTTCTGTCAAGAAAAGTAGACGGCCTACTGTTTAGGTCGAAACTCTCGAGTTTTATTCGACCTAAACATGCTTAACGGGCCAGACTTAATTAAGTCCCAACCCGAAAAGCTCTTTCGGAAATTCCGAACTATGTCGACCGACACACAAGCTGTGTCGATCGACACAACACCATTATATCGATTATAATGCGCATCCAATGCACATTAATATGATCATTACCATAATGATCATTCCCATGTCGTAGCTTCCAGTTTGCTTAGGTGTGTGACCCTATAGGATCATATAATACTGGTAGTAAGTCTACAACTTACAGACTGCAAGAGGCTTCTAGCAAAACATTGCAACCGCCCAGTATTATACGAATGTCTGATCTCGACACACAACTATCATCAGGAGTGAGTACAAGTGTGATTTCAGGACACTATCCCAACAATCTCCCACTTGTACTGGAATCATCTATTCCTATTATCCTTTTGTCTCTATATCTCGATTTGGCATAAGGCAAGATTGGTGTCATCCTTATTAAGCCAACATCGTGTTTATCGAACTCCTGATCTCATACTGAAACATTACAAACAACTGAACTACAGTTCGTTTGAGTGCGGCCACACATTCTCCCAGTATTCAATCTTCGATAGGCCCTAAGATATTTATCTCCTGTTATACAGAAGGGACAAATCCCATCTTGTTCCATCCCTATTTCAACGCACACTTCATGATATACTTGAACAGTGCCGTTATAGTCGCCAGTTACGGGTCGACGTTTGACAAAGTCAAAGTGTACCAATTCATATGCAAGAAAGCATGATGAACTCAGGTCTAAGGACTATACTCTATAGTCGTAATGAGAACCTCTTATGACACATATATAACTATCTTGTAGACTTCTCATTAGCGGGTCATGTCCGATCATATGTTCACTAACATATATCTATGTGACTGACTGCAATAATCATATCATTGGCTCCATGAAACTTAGCCATCAGTCACCTCACAATCTAGTCTTTCACGGTTGTCAGTGTCCCACTTTGACATCCTCGACCAGGGACTAAACATAATTTATGTCATATGTAACTTACAGGGTTTCATGATCAAGTCCTCAACTTGATGACCTATAATGTCATAAACATATTTTGGGACCATTATTTAGATCACAATAAATAATGCTGAAATCAAATTTCATTAAACATTTTCAAAAGAATGTTTACAAGAGCATCTTATTATTATAAAACTAAAACTCCCACTAGAATCAAGATTACATTTTTAGATCTCTAATGCCTACAGCAGTCGTATGACTCTCATGCTTAGGCCTTGGGAGTGACTTGGTCAGAGGATCAGCGACATTCTCGTCTGTCGGAACTCGGCTGATCTTCACATCACCTCTATTGACGATATCACGAATCAGGTGATATCTCCTTTCAACGTGTTTGGACTTCTGGTGTGACCTGGGTTCTTTCGCCTGAGCAATGGCTCCATTGTTGTCACAAAATAAAGCCACTGGCTCCAAGATACTAGGAACCACACCAAGCTCAGTCATGAACTTCTTAATCCAAACAGCTTTCTTTGCCGCTTCTGAAGCCGCAACATATTCAGCTTCCGTTGTGGAATCAGCTACGGTATTCTGCTTAGAGCTCTTCCAGCTCACTGCACCGCCATTTAGACAGAAGACATATCCAGATTGTGATCGGAAATCGTCTCTGTCCGTCTGAAAACTCGCATCGGTGAATCCATTCACCACAAGTTCTTCACTTCCTCCATACACCAGGAATTTATCCTTAGTATGTCTCAAATACTTGAGAATATTCTTGACAGCTGTCCAGTGAACTTCACCTGGATCAGATTGGTATCTACTCGTCATGCTTAACGCGTAAGCTACATCTGGACGAGTGCAGAGCATGGCATACATAATAGATCCTATTGCAGAAGCATAAGGAATCCTATTCATGCGTTCTCGCTCAGAAGGTGTCGCCGGACACTGCTTCTTGCTGAGACTAGTGCCATGAGACAACGGTATGAAGCCCTTCTTGGAATCATGCATCCTGAATCTGTGCAGTACCTTATCAATATAAGTGCCCTGGCACAATCCAATCAGCCTGTTCACTCTATCTATGTAGATTCTGATTCCAAGAATATACGCGGCTTCTCCCATGTCTTTCATGGAAAAACAACTTCCGAGCCAAGTCTTAACAGACTGAAGCAACTGAACGTCATTACCGAGGAGGAGTATGTCATCGACATACAGTACAAGAAACGCAATTTTTCTCCCACTAGTCTTCTTGTAAACACATGGTTCTTCTTCGTTCTTGATGAAACCAAATTGTTTTACTGCTTCATCAAAACAAAGATTCCAACTCCGTGATGCTTGCTTCAATCCATAAATGGATTTATGAAGCTTGCATACCTTCCCAGCGTTCTCAGGATCGACAAAACCTTCAGGCTGTGTCATATACACATCCTCTTCCAGAATACCATTCAGGAATGCAGTTTTGACATCCATTTGCCAAATATCATAGTCATAATGAGCAGCAATCGCTAGAAGAATCCGAATGGATTTAAGCATTGCGACTGGGGAATAGGTTTCATCATAGTCAATACCATGAATTTGCTTGAAACCTTTAGCCACCAACCTCGCTTTGTAAATCTGTACATTGCCATCCACGTCAATCTTCTTCTTGAAGATCCATTTACACTCAATGGCTTTTGCACCATTAGGTAAATCGACCAAGGTCCATACTTGGTTTTCTGACATGGATCCCATTTCGGATTTAGAGGCTCCAAGCCACTTTTCGGAGTCTGGGTCCATCATTCCTTCCGCGAAGGTCGCTGGTTTTTCACTATCAATGATCATCAGATCATTTGAATTGGTCACGAGAAATCCATAGTATCTCTTGGGTTCGTGACGGATCCTTCCGGATCTGCGAACTTCAGGCTCCACAGGCGCCGGTTCCACAGAACTCTGTGGATCCAGCTGCTGCTCTTCCTCAGCAGGTTGAGCAGTTTCCTGTGCATCTTGAATTTCTTCAAGATGTACTTTACTCCCACTGTTTTTCTTAGAGAGAAACTCCCTCTCAAGAAAAGAACAGTCCCGAGCAACAAATACTTTGTTCTCAGATTGGTTGTAAAAGTAGTATGCCTTGGTTTCCCTAGGATAACCAACGAAGTAGCATTTATCTGATTTGGGTGCAAGCTTGTCAGATATTAAACGTTTGACATAAGCTTCACAACCCCAAATCCTCAGGAAAGACAGACTAGGAACATTCCCAGTCCACAGTTCATGTGGTGTCTTTTCCACTGATTTAGATGGTACCCTATTTAGTGTAAACGCAGACATTTCTAGAGCGTATCCCCAAAAGGATAATGGAAGATTTGAATGACTCATCATAGACCAAACCATATCCAATAAGGTTCGATTCCTCCTCTCTGATACTCCATTCCATTGGGGTGTTCCAGGAGGAGTGAGTTGTGAAATAATTCCACACTCGCTCAGATAGTCGCTGAACTCTTGACTCAAGTATTCTCCTCCGCTATCCGATCGCAGAACTTTGATACTTTTGCCAAGTTGATTATGTACTTCATTCCTGAATTCCTCGAATCTTTCAAAGGATTCCGACTTGTGTCTCATCAAATAGACATAGCCATACCTACTGAAATCATCAGTGAAGGTAATGAAGTACTTGTACTTTCCTCTGGCAACGGTACTCATCGGCCCACATACATCAGTATGAACAAGGCCCAATAAGTCACTGGCCCTTTCATTTGGTTTGTTGAAAGGGGCTCTAGCCATCTTGCCTATCAAACAAGATTCACATTTCTCACATGATTCAAAATCAAATGAGCCCAGAAGCCCATTTCGATGGAGCCTTTGGATGCGTTTCTCATTGATGTGGCCCAAACGACAATGCCATAAGAAAGTCGGGTTTTCGTCATTAGACTTAAACCGCTTTGTATTTATGTTAAAGACAGGCATTTCTTGGTTTAAAACATATAACCCATTATCTAATGGGGCGCTACCATAATAAGTACCATCACGATTAAAAGAACAAACTTTATTCTTAACAGCAAAATCAAAACCTTCCAAATCCAAAACGGAAACTGAAATTATGTTTCTGCTTATCGCAGGTACAAAGTAGCAATTATTTAAAATTAAAACCATGCCCGATGGTAAGGACAACTCGTAGGTGCCTACGGCCAGTGCAGCAACCTTAGGTCCATTCCCGACCCGTAGCTCCACTTGTCCTTTCTTCAGCGTCCTATTATTTCTTAGTGCCTGCACATCAGTACATATATGAGCACCGCAACCGGTATCCAATACCCACGAAGTAGAACTAGAAGACATAACATTAAGTTCGATAACATAAATACCTGAGTCAGACGCATCATACGTCTTCTTCAGCTTCTTGTAATCTTCCATGAACTTCTTGCAGTCTTTCTTCCAATGCCCCAACTGCTTGCAGTAGTTGCACTTATCCTCAGGAGAAGGCCCGGATTTGGGCTTCGGCTTGGGCTTGTCCTGACTTTCAGCCTGGACAACCTGGGCCTTTCCCTTACCCTTCTTAGGTTTCTTAAACCTTTTACCCCCTTGTACCATCAGGACACTGGGAGTAGCCTTCTTGAGATTCGGTTCTGCTGTCTTCAGCATACCGTGCAACTCAGTCAATGTCTTAGTCATGTTTTGCATGTTGTAGTTCATGATGAACTGATCAAAACACGACGGCAAAGACTGCAGAATCATGTCAGTGGCTAGCTCCTGGCTAATGGCACAGTCCAGTTTCCCCAGGTTATCAATGTAACCCATCATTTTAAGGACATGAGGACTTATTGGAATGTCCTTAGCCAGCTTGCAATCCATGAGAGATTTAACCGTCTGGTATCTCTCTGTGCGAGCTTGCTCATGAAACAAAGCTTTCAGGCTGTTAATCATCTCAATAGGTGACATCACATTCTCATATTGCTTCTGCAGCTCAGAGTTCATAGTCACCAACATTAGACAATTAACGTCTTTGACATCAGCTGAATGCTTATCATAAGCATTCTTATCTGCCTGCGAGGCATTGGAACGCAGCCTCTCGGGGAGAACTCTTTCAAGGACATATTCCTTGTTCTCCTGCCTGAGAACTATTCTCAGGTTCCGATACCATTCCAAGAAATCCATTTAACTTGTCCTTCTCAAGGACGGATCTCAGTGAGAAAGTGTTGATGTGATTTGAGACAGACATAGCTGTAATTCAAAAGAGGTAGATTTTAGTTATAATGCTCAAGAAATGAGAATTCTTATCTAATAAGAAAACTCACATTGTATTCAAAACTATGTTTCCTCAGATGAATACAATGAGCCAAGATCCTCAGATTACTAAGATTCGAGTGGGCGACTCGCCGTTACTCAAACTTTAGTTATCTAGGTAAGAAAATCATTGCTAATTGTACTCAGTACAACTCTTGGTCGTGGATAAGACAAACTATGTCCAATCCACTCTGATGTCTTTGGGCCCAGAACTTCCGTTATCCCAGTCAAGTAAAACCAATCTTTTATGTCTAGCGATCACTGACAGTTGCACTGCAAGTCTGTCAATGACCACCTGCCTTACTCATGTTGCAATGGATATCAAGGACTCCAAGAATATCCAACTAACGACACGAGTCTTGACAGTAGACAAGATCGGGCAAGACATCAAGATCACTTGATATTTAGTTGAGGAAAAGAACCGTTTTATCTTGATGCATATCCAATATACATCCAAGAATTTATTAGTTTATTTAAAACATTCAGTTTTATTAGTTTTAGGTTCATCTAGAACTTTTAGGATTAAACTTTTCTGGTATATGCAAATTTGTGGTCCAACCAGTATATCTGCGAATGTTGTGTCGATCGACGCCAACCATTGGCATCGGTCGACGCAACCATACTTAAACCGGTCTTCGATAACCGGTCAAACCGGGTCAAATTTACTTTACTGATTCAATCTAATTGAACCGGTTCGGTTTAATGGTCCATGTCGATCGTCACACACTGTGTGTCGATCGACATTACCAAACCAGAAACAATTGGTTAATTAAAATTAACCGAGCGAGATAACCAGTTCAATCCAATTGAAACGGTCTATCTAATCGCTTTGCCTGTGTCGACCGACACACCCAGTGTATCGACCGACACAGCAGGAATACGGGTACTCGATCTCAGATCGAAACCCTAAAATTATTTGCGGATTTTCGCTTTGTGTCGACCGACACACGCTTTGTGTCGATCGACACTTTGCGACAAACCCTAAAATTTTATTGCGAGTTTTTGCTCTGTGTCGACCGACACACGCTTTGTGTCGATCGACACTCTGCGACAAACCCTAAAATTTTACGTGTTATTTCGCGGCGTGTCGACCGACACACGCTTTGTGTCGATCGACACAGTGCGATTTCAACAGTTCATCGATTTTTCAACATGCATACAATCCGAGATTTACACAAGAAAAACGATTTAGCAGGCAATTTTAACAATTCAACAACCACAAGTTTCAAATTAATTGCACCAGATTCAATAGCTAAACCCTAACCATGCTCTGGTACCACTGTTGGATCCCACTGGATCTAGGGTTTGATATATTGAATGAAAACCAACCTCGTTCTTACCTTTGAACTGGCAGCGGAATGAGAATGGTGAACGAGATCAGTGGAGCAACGCATATGCCTTGCCTCTACCAGATACACACGCACGCTCGCTGGAAACAGGATGCTAGTGCTGGATCAACGGGATTCGAATCTCTCTGGTGTGTCTACTGTTTCTGTCAAGAAAAGTGGACGGCCTACTGTTTAGGTCGAAACTCTCGAGTTTCATTCGACCTAAACATGCTTAACGGGCCAGACTTAATTAAGTCCCAACCCGAAAAGCTCTTTCGGAAATTCCGAACTGTGTCGACCGACACACAAGCTGTGTCGATCGACACAACACCATTATATCGATTATAATGCGCATCCAATGCACATTAATATGATCATTACCATAATGATCATTCCCAAGTCGTAGCTTCCAGTTTGCTTAGGTGTGTGACCCTATAGGATCATATAATACTGGTAGTAAGTCTACAACTTACAGACTGCAAGAGGCTTCTAGCAAAACATTGCAACCGCCCAGTATTATACGAATGTCTGATCTCGACACACAACTATCATCAGGAGTGAGTACAAGTGTGATTTCAGGACACTATCCCAACATACTCTACCTGTAAGAGTCTGGGGATAGATGAGCAGGTTCTTGCAGTGTGCAAGGGCATTGGTCTAGGGACAATGCCTATGCGTCCTTATGATCTGTACCCAGAGTTGGTCAGACAGTTGCTAGCCACTTGCAGAGTGGTTTACCCGGATCCAGACAGCTGGAGTGCTACAGGAGGTATCTTTACCTTCATGAGTTTAGGAGTCAGGTATCGGATTCCTTTACTAGATATCTGCAGGATCTACGGTTTCAGCACTGAGCCGAGACACATTGGCATGCCACTTGAGTGGGATCCAGAGGAGGCTCGATCATTCTGGGAGTATATTGGCAGTCTCGAGGACTACACCGGTGAAGCAGGTGAGGCATCCTGTACTGAGATATGTCTTGCGCATCTTGTGTTGGAGTTTGTTGTGCAAGTATGAGGCCAACAAGATGCGCAAGTATGAGATGGAGATGTTATTTATCGGGCTGCGAGATCAGTTTGAGGATTCTGGGGTGAGAGATCCGACTAAGGGACTGAACCTGGGAGCTGTTTTCACTCAGCATTTGTGCGACCTGCAGAAGAAGCCATTTGATGGCGTGGACACTGAGACAGTAGGGAGTGTTCTTACTCCTATCTTCTTGCACTACAGGATTCCCTTACAGGGTACAAAGTGTAACACTGCTAGGGAGTTTTTAGATATCAGCCATCTGCAGAGCGCTACTTGGCTGAAGGAGGGGCGCGTATGGGTCTACTACGACCCTAACAATGCGAAGCAAGGTATCGATCTTCCTGCTGCAGCTTATACACAGATTGATACGCTGGATGCCCTGAGATTCCACCCTCATACGAGCGAGCAGCACAGAGTTCCTTCCATGGCTCATCCGCTGGGAGAGCCTTCTACACGAGCTTCGTCTTCCTCTGCCCCTACGCCTGCTACTGATGCTGCTGAAGATATCGGCCCTTATCCTGAGATTACCGTGCCCTACGGTGATGTATCCGAGGCAGATTGGAGAGAGAGACAGGATGGTATTATGAGAGGCATCTGGAACTTCATGCGCACCTGCAATTGCAGGAGACAGCCTCAGATTCACCATCCGGCACCTTCACGACGCAGACAGCGATCTCCGACTCCCGGTTCCTCGAGTGGTACTGATCGCATAGCTGAGGACGAGTGAGAGAGATCTTCATGTTCCCGACTACGGTTCTGTATTCTGTTTCTGTTTTTCTTTGCACTTTTTCTTTTGTTTTTCTTTAGATATTATTGATTATGGATGTTGTGCTTGATTTGGTACACTAGTTTCTTTGATTCTACTTGTTTTTCAGTGTTTTCAGCTTGCAGGATTCGAAATTTGACAAAATCCAACGGACTAACTTGCTGAATGCTAACTTGCTGACTGATCCGATAGACGCAGTGCGTCGATCGACACACCACTGTGTCGATCGTTACAACACAAAAATCGCCCAGCAACGGTCGATGCACTATGTGTAACGGTCGATGCAGGTGCGACAGAGGTAAAATCAGACAGAACTCAAACGTCCATTAACAATAACTTTTATTTTTCTTTCTTTTACCGATCCTCGCTTGACACTACTGGGGACAGTGTGTCTTAAGTGTGGGGGAGGTGCTACTGACATCTATCTTTCTATTTTCTTAGAGTCAGTATGGTTTTTCAAAATTTTGTTTTATCGAGTCAAAACAGTTAAGTAGGAAACAATGAATTTTTGAGAAGTTTTATAGCACTTGCAGGAACTTAAGTAACCATTGGGACTAGTTTGCAGATGATCTCTAACTATTAGAAAACTCAGACACGAATCAGCCTACTGAGAACAACCACATCGCTTCAGGTATCAGAGGATCCTTTTACTGACTTCAATCTTAATCCTGACTTTAATTTCTCACGTAAGGGCTTGGTATACCTTGAGTCGGACTCCCTTGTTGGTTCTGACACAGCCTGTTAACCTGTTCTATTTGGTTCCCTTCTCCCCTTCCATATAGAAAAAAGAGTAATACAAACTGAGGATAAGCTAGGAACTTCAAAGTAGTCACGGGAGTGGTAGAGACCCCTATTACCTCCTGTGTATCTATGGAAAAGAACCAACTAATAGCTTCGAAGTGGTCACGGGAGTGGTAGCTACTACTATTACCTCCTGTGCGATCCATGGAAAGGTCCAAAGTATACCCCAAAACGGGAAGAACACTGATAAAAAAAATAAAATGATACCCAATGCGGGAAAAATCAGTTGTTAAGGAAGGGAAAAGAGAAGAAAGGGACTAGAGAAAGACAGTATGGTGGTCTAGAGCTGGCAAGGTAAGAATCCATGTGCCCTTAGATCGATACTCCTTAGGTGAGACCGCACTTAAATACTTGCAGAAGTCAGTAGGGAGAATTTGAATGCGTGAATGTGATTGTGGCGTTTACTTAGGACAGTTGCTAAGTGTGGGGGAAGTATATGTTGGTCTTGATGTCTGCAGGTGAAATCTTTCATGTGGATTACTAAGGGGAATCTGAGTGTTATTGCTTCAACGATGAAAAGAGTTTCTGAAGAGTTTTCAAACCTCTTCACCATTCTAGTTCTTTGTTTTGCTTGAGGACAAGCAAAGGCTAAGTGTGGGGGAGTTTATATATCATGGTTTTTACTAGTTTTAGACCATGATATAAGTATGTTTTAGAGTCTTTTTGTGTCTTTTTAGAGTCTTTTACAGGTTTTAGTAGGATTATGCACGTTTGGAGCTAATGTGGCGAATTTGGAGCTTAATGGAGCATTTTGGAGATTTGGTCCGAGAAGATGAACTCACCGTCCAGAATTGACACCATGCATCGATCGACACTCAATGTGCATCGGTCGATGCACGAGCGAATGGACCAGAAATCTCGGCGGTTTAGAAGTTATCAAATATTGCAAGAAGAGCCCAGAAAGTTTCAGAGTTTACACAGAAACCCCAGAGGTGATTAGCTATATATATTAGGATTTAGACATTGTTTTAAATACACAAGTCATAATTTAGAGCAGAGAGTTTTTAGAGCTATTGGGGCTGATCTGATCCTGTACTTCACCTTATTTTGGAGAAGATTTCGAACCCCTTTATTTATTTAATCTCTTTTATGATTTCTATTAATTCATTGATTATGTTTACATCATCTATGTCTGAGTAGATTCATTGTTAGGTTTAGGGTTTCTCATTAAGGATTTCATGACTTGCTAGATTTAATTAATTCAGTTAAGGATTCATAACATATCTGTTCTTCGATCTAAACTGTGTTTAATGCTAGTTCTAACTTGATCACTTAGAATCTAGATCTTAGGTTGCTAAATACGACACAAAAGTGTGGTTTAGAATCTGAACTATTTAGGTTCAGCAATTAAACTTCTCGCAAAGGAATTCGGTTTAGTTTAATTGTGAACATATCGAACTTGGAATTAAAGCTGGTTTAATCTGTTAGTAATTGCAAAGGAATTTGGATTGCTGCACTTAGACTTAGAGAATTCTCGCAACGACAGTTGGTTAATTCTATATCCGTGTTTTGAGTTCTAGAACTGTGCTTAATTAGATCCTTACTGATTAATTTGTCTGCTTGTCTGATTTCCTGAGAACACCCTAGACTTAGCGCCTTTTATTAATTGACTTTCACAACCAATCTGCTATCTGATTTACTTTCTTCGCACTGCTATTTACTTTACAACAATTTGCTTTCTTTCTTAGTTTAATACTCTTTCTTTCTAATCTATTGAATACCGGAGTCCCTGTGGATTCGATAACCCTATATACTACATTGATATTGCTGTGCACTTGCAGTTAGGATAGGGATTAAAACTTACAACCTATCACTTGACTTCGGTGATCGACCCCGTTTTGGAAAGCCTTTCCACCTCGTTGTTTACGGCTTCGGCGCTCTCGGGACCGAGCTTTTTCCTATTTTGCTTGATTGGTTTGAACACTGGATTGACGCGTAGCTCATGGCATGCGATTGATAAATCGACTCCGGTCATATCACTGGTGGTCCAAGCCAAAGTCGTGGCGTTTTGTTTGAGGAATTCGATGAGCTTGTCTCGCAGATCTTCGCGAAGATCGGCGCCTATTGATAGGTCAGGTTTTATCCCTATACTAACTGCAAGTGCACAGTATCGTCAAAGTAGTATATAGGGTTATCGAATCCACAGGGACACTTGGTCTCAATAGAATTAGAACGATAGGAATTAAAACTAGGAAAGAAAGCAGATGTGAAGAAAATTAAATTGCAAGGCAAGAAAGTAAACAATAGCAAGTTGGTTGTGAAAGCAAGTAATTAAAAGCGTCAAGTCTAGGGCGTTCTCAGGAAATCAGACAAGCATACAAGTTAATCAGTCAGGATCTAATTAAACTCAGTTCTAGAACTCAAATCACGGAAATAGAATTAACCAAATCTCTTTGCGAGAATTCTCTAAGTCTAAGTGCAGCAATCCAAATCTCTTTGCAATTACTAACAGATTAAACTAGCATTAAGTTCTAGTTCGATATGTTCACAATTAAACTAAACCAAATCTCTTTGCGAATAATTCAATTGCTCAACCTAAATAGTTCAGATTCTAAAACACACTCTCGTGTCGAATTTAGCAACCTAAGATCTAGATTCTAATTGACCAGGTTAGAACTAGCATTAAGCACAATTTAGATTGAAGAACATTCTAATCATGTGAATCCTTAACTGAATTAAACAAGTCTAGCAAGTCATCAATCCTTAATGAGAAACCCTAAACCTAACTAAGAATCTAGTCAGGCATAGATAATGAAAACATAATCAATGAATTAATAGATTGCATAAAAGAGAATAAAATATCAAAGGGGTTCGAAATCTTCTCCAAAATAACTGAAGTACATGATTAGATCAGCCCCAAAAGCTCTAAAAACTCTCTGCTTATAATTATCAAAGCGTATCTAAAATAAAAGCCAAAACTCTCAATATATAGGCATAATCTCGGATGGGGCTTGTCTGCAAATCTTCATAACTTTGTTAAACCGCCGCGTACGGCCCATCTCGCTAGTGTGTCGATCGACACCAAAGGTGTGTCGATCGATGCATGATCATCAAATCGGACAGTGAGTTAAACTCTCGGCCAAAACGCTCCAAAAGTCCCAAAATACTCCAATTATCTCCAATTAGATCCAAACCTGATTAAACCTGTAAAAGACTCTAAAAGAACACAAAAGACACTAAAAACACATCTATATCATGGTATAAAATGGGTAAAAACCATGATATATCACCTATTCCCACGCAAAGTTCGGGATCGTTGATGTCGATGCTGACCTGAATGAAAGCATCTTTCTGTGGTCGGTCAAGTGGTGGCAGCTCTATCCATGGCTCGGCGACCAGGTAAGCATGTGACTTATGGCGGAGTTTGTGTTTGATGCGGAAGCATGTTCGGGAGATTCGCTGGTCTCCTCGGAGAGTAAAGATCCCGAACGATGTTGGGAACTTGACGCACTTGTGGTAAGTTGAAGGGACTGCTTGCATCTCATGAATCCACGACGTGCCCAAAATGACATTGTAAATGGATGGTCGGTCGACGACCACAAATTTAATAAGTTTGGATATCCTGTCGACGTAAACATGGAGCTTGATCGTTCTGATCGTGGTGATTGAATATCCTCAGAAGCCTTTTATGGGCTTTGAGACGGATTTATCCGATAATTGTTGAGTTCCATGCGTTGTATAGTTTCCTTGAAAGTTAGGTCGACCGAGCTTCTAGTATCGACCAATATTTTGGAGACCTCGCAATCGCCTATTCGGAGTGTGATGACCAGCAGATCATTGTGTGGTCGGTCCAGACCTCATCTGTCTTGTTCGGTGAAGGTGATGTCGCTTCCGATTTTGAGATCCTCGTTTCTATTTATGTTACACTGTTGTTGTACCGATGCTCAGCGCTCATACTCCTTGCTCGATCTTACTGAGTCGTTGGTCGACAGTAAGCCTCCCATTATCATCTTGATGCGCCTTCTTGGTGGAGGCGTTACTTCCTTGTCCTCCTCGTCATGAGCTCGTTTGTTTGCTGCTTCTGTGTTCGCATCTATCTGCCCGATTTCCTCTGCGAAAGCCACCTGCTTCTTTTTTTCTTATTGAACGAGTTTGAAACGCTTGGCTTCGTTCTTCGGCTGCGTTGCTGATATATCATGGTTTTTACCCATTTTATACCATGATATAGATGTGTTTTTAGTGTCTTTTGTGTTCTTTTAGAGTCTTTTACAGGTTTAATCAGGTTTGGAGCTAATTGGAGATATTTGGAGAATTTTGGGACTTTTGGGACGTTTTGGCCGAGAGCTTAACTCACTGTCCGATTTATTGATCATGCATCGACCGACACACCTTGTGCATCGGTCCACACACTAGCGAGATGGGCCGTACGCGTCGGTTTAATGAAGTTATGAAGAATTGCAGAGAAGCCCAGAATAGTTCCAGTATTTACACAGAAGCCCCAGCCGAGATTAGGCTTATATATAGAGGATTTTGGTGTTTAATTTAGATACACTTTCATACTTAGAGCTAAGAGATTTTTAGAGTTTTCAGGGCTGATCTAATCCTGTACTTCAGTTATTTTGGAGAAGATTTTGAACCCCTTTATCTATTTAATTTCTTATATGCAATCTATTATTTCTATGATTATGCTTTCATTAATCATGTCTGAGTAGATCCATAGTTAGGTTTAGGGTTTCTCATTAGGGTTTGATGACTTGCTAGACTTGTTTAATTCAGTTAAGGATTTATATGATTAGAATGTTCTTCAAACTAAATTGTGCTTAAAGCTAGTTTTAACCTGATCAATTAGAATCTAGATTTTAGGTTGCTAAATTCGACACGAGAGTGTGTTTTAGAATCTGAACTATTTAGGTTGAGCAATTAAATTATTCGCAAAGAGATTTGGTTTAGTTTAATTGTGAATATATCGAACTTGAACTTAATGCTAGTTTAATCTGTTAGTAATTGCAAAGAGATTTGGGTTACTGCACTTAGACTTAGAGAATTCTCGCAAAGAGATTTGGTTAATTCTATTTTCGTGATTTGAGTTCTAGAACTGAGTTTAATTTGATCCTGACTGATTAACTTGTCCGCTTGTCTGATTTCCTGAAAACACCCTAGGCTTGACGCTTTTAGTTTATTTCTTTCACAACCAACTTGCTACTGTTTACTTTCTTGCCTTGCTTTTAATTCATTCACCACTTGCTTTATTTCTAGTATTAATCTCTACTGTTCTGATCTATTGAGACCAAGTGTCCCTGTGGATTCGATAACCCTATATACTACTTTGACGATACTGTGCACTTGCAGTTAGTATAGGGTAAAACTTAGAACCTATCAAGTTTTTGGCGCCGTTGCCGGGGAACTCTTAGAGTCTTCGATAGGACCGAACTTAGGGTTTTTACTAGGAATTTTTCTTTTTGTTTTGTTTTATTTTCGTTTTTATTTTATTTTACTGATTTTCTCTCTGTTTTCTCTCTGTCGCAGGTACCGATTTCGCCTTGCGTCGATCGTTGCATCCCTTGCGTCGATCGTCACTAAGCGATTTGAGATTGAATCGATCGTTGCTCTCTTAGCATCGATCGTTGCTTGACGATTGCAGACAGTTTATGCAGAAGCGTGAAACTAGAAGTAATCAGGACCCGAACTTAGTCAATCTCGATCTTGAAGAACTTGGACGTCTAGAGAGGACAATCAGAAGATAAAAGAGAGAAAGAATGGTAGCACGAAGAGTAATGCTGTTACGCGATGCTGAAGGTACTCTGAGAGACCAAGATAACAACCCGTACAATGCTGATTGGCAAAGGGTTGATGCTGAAGGGAATGTCATCCCTGATCCTCCAGAGCAACCGCAACAGGAGCAGAACCAAGGCCAAGGACAGGCCCAAGCCAGACAGATGGTTGTCCACGAGAGGACTTTAGCTGACTACAACAGACCGGATGAGTTTCATGAAAACCGGTCAGCTTTAGTGATTCCTGGATTTGAGAGGAATGATTTTGAAATCAAAACCATCTACTACTCGCTGATGAGACATAACGCTTTCCATGGTTACCCTACAGAGCAGCCTATGGACCACATCGATCAGTTTGAGGATATAATCACTGGTATGAAATATGATGGAGTCTGCCAGGATTGTCTGTTTCTGAAGCTTTTTCCGTACAGTCTCGCTGGAGACGCTGCTGCATGGCTAAAGCAACTGCCACCTGGGCAGTTTACTACTTGGGCAGCCCTGAAGAGTGAGTTCCTGCGTCACTTCTATGATGATGCGCGTTCAGATCAGTCCAGACAGGACATACTCGCTTTTTCCCAAGGAGCTGTAGAGCCTTTAAAAGCTGCTTGGATGAGATTCAAGAAGTACCAGCGTGACTGTCCACACCATGGATTTACTGAGGTCACATTGCTAGGTATCTTCTTCAGAGGTATCGATCTCCCTTATCAGACCGCACTAGATAACTCCAGCAATGCCAATTTCAACACCAGGACTCCTGCGCAAGCTAAGCAGTTGATAGAGAATCTAGTTAGCAGCAACAGTTGCAAAACTATGGATGAAAGGAGGAAGAAATCCAGTGGAAGTGTTGATAACTCAGAGATGGCTGAATTGAAATCTAGGATGGACAAAATCTGCAATCTTCTGGGTGAAAAGAAGGCTGTCCACTTTGCTCAAGAAGTAGAGGTAATTCAGACTGAGGAGGACACTCAGGAAGAAGATGTGAATTACATTGGAGGATCTGGTTTCCAAGGAAACAGATTTGGAAATCAGCAGGGAAACCGGTCTTTCAATGGAGGACAAAAGAGTGCCTTCACAGGCAATCAAAACTATTTTGGACAGACTAGTGGTTTTCAGAAGCCTTATGGACAAAGTGCTCAGAGAACCTACGGATCTTCATCTTATCAGATACCTCCTGCACCTACTACTTTTGAGACTAAGATGGAGACAATGATGGAGCAGCTGCTAGAGAGTCAGATCAAGACTTCTGTGGACTGCAACAAGAAGATTGATGCTTTGTATGAGGATCTCAATGGAAAGTTTGAGTCTATGAACACTCACATGAAGCAGCTGGATACTCAGGTGAATCAGATTTCTGGGTCTATGAAGGGAAAAGGAGTTGCAGACACTCACATTAAGGCCTGGTCTGTGTACATTAATGATGGATCTCACCTAGGTGAAAGATTTGAGCTAAGTACAGCTGAGTTGGTAGAGGAGGAAGAATTTTTGGATTTTGGAGGAAAACTCTTGGGTGAAAGCTGTGAAAACCGTGTTGCAACGATCGACACACACCTTGTGTCGGTCGATGCAAGTCGTGAACAGACAGAGTTGTCGGATGATAATGGCATTGATGCTGACTTGGAGCTTGATCGCTTATTCCCTGGAGTTTCTGAAATTACTCAACAGGAGGTCTATGCACAAATCATTAGAGAGCACTCCTCAGTGTCTGAAGTGATTAAGCAGGAGATTGAAGAGATGAAGAAGCTAGAAGAAAGTGGTGAAGACTTGGAAGAAATTCCTCCGTCTGATGATCCGCCTTATCATCCCTGTGTGCAGAGGTACTTAAACAGGATGCTGCCTTTAGATGAAGAGCTGAGAGAATGGGTGATTATAGTTCCCCAACATATTAGTGAGGTGCTACTGAACAAGATCCCGAAGAAGCTGCCTGACCCTGGAGTCTTTGTGCTTGATTGCTCAATCTTCGAGGACAGTTTTAGACGCTCTCTTTGCGATCTAGGAGCTGCTGGAAGCATGATGCCTTATTCTGTGGCAGAGAAGCTGGGGATGCTGGATTTTTCTCCCACTAGGACCTCTCTTGTCCTAGCCGATCAGTCTATACGAGTTCCGGAAGGACTCTTAAAGGACATCCCAGTGAGAGTTGGAAACTACTTAGTTCTGACAGACTTCCTTGTACTGAAATATGACTGTGATCCGGATGAAGCGTTACTACTTGGAAGACCATTCTTGGCTACAGCGGGAGCTGTGATAGATGTTAGACAGAGTCTAATAGACCTCCATCTGGGAGACGAGCCGCTGCGATACGAGATGGAGAAGATGCGAAAGCCACTGATAGATGGGCAGACTTTCACGATCATGGAAGCGGATGATGAACGGCCGGATGATACAGTGATTTTAGATCCCGAAGCACATTTTACTCCTACTTTTCTTGGACTGAAGCACTATGCAACAGCCTATTCTCCACCCTGGATGAGGAGACTTGAACAGAGACAGAAAAAGTCTCTGTCGAGATCTCTTGGTGCCTGAAAGATCTTGTGCGTCCGGTCAAGCTAATGACCTTAAACAAGCGCAGAGTGGGAGGCAACCCACTGTTAGGTTTAGTAGTTTTTCTATCTTATTTTTGGTGTTTTTCTTAGGATTTCACGTTTTTGTTTTTGCTAAGTTTCAAATGCAGAATTCGAGTCTGGAGATGTGTGACGATCGATGCACTTGTGCACCGGTCGTTGCAAGGAGATTTGACGAAGAGGGGTAATCGCATTGTGACGATCGTTGCTCACAAGCAACGGTCGTTGCAATTGGTTCAATTGAAAAATTAAGGTATGCGCTAAACCGGAAAATCAATTTTGATTAGACCAGCAACGGTCGTTGCCCCTAAAGCAATGATCGTTGCACCCACGACGAGGTAAGTTGCCTTAAACCCTTTCTCTTCTCTTTTCTTCCTTATTCTCGCCGTCCGTACACCGAGAGCTCACACCCAAAAATCGCCATTTCTCATCATTTTTCTTCGTTTCAATTGCTTATACTTCCGATTTTACACTCTAAACCCGTGTCTTTAGCTCATATCTCAAGAATCCAAGGTAATGAACCTCTAATTCTCAAATTTTCGGATTCAATTTAAGGGTTTTAGGGTTTGAGATTTGTGAACTGAAAATTGATGTTGCATGCGTAATTAGACCGATTTAGGGTGATAGATTATGATTTTGATCTGATTTGAGGCAATATGGCATGAATTTGGACTGATTTTTGTTGATTGTTTGCGGCGAAATCGCCTTGCAACGGTCGTTGCTTTCGAGCAACGGTCGTTGCTTTGCGATTTTGGGAAATGTCGATAAAATGAAATCGCCTTGCAACGATCGATGCCTCAGATGCAACGGTCGCTGCTTCCCGATTTCACAGAGAAATTGCCGAGACTTATAGTTGTTTGAACTTTGTTTCTTTTGCATATGGCGTCTCAAAGGCAACCCCGCAAGAAACGAGCCACAGCTTCTACAGCAACGCGACGATACATTCCACCACCTGAGTGGTTTCACAGAGATTCAGAGCCACCCGCACCTTACGTAAGAAATGGACCACCAGTCGCTTTGCCTTGGCCCAGAGCGGACGCGACAGCAATTCCGACAACCAGACAGTGGCCACAGGACCTTATACGTTTCTTCAAGTCTGCTGACTTCACAGAGCGGCCATTGCTCAACCAATGGGATGAGTATGATTCGCTTCTCTACAGTGGTTGGTGTGGGATGACCATCAAGCCAACCAAGTTCGCTGACTACTCCACCTGCAAGACTTTGGGGATTGATGAGCAGGTACTCACTGTGTGCAGAGGCATTGGTCTAGGGACAATGCCAATGCGCCCTTATGATCTCTATCCTGAGCTGGTCAGGCAGTTGCAGAGTGGTTTACACAGATCCCGATAGCAGGAGCGCTACAGGAGGTACATTTACCTTCATGAGTTGGGGAGTCAGGTATCGGATTCCTCTACTAGATCTCTGCAGGATCTACGGGTTCAGTACTGAGCCGAGGCGCATCGCCATGCCACTTGAGTGGGATCCAGACGAGGCTAGATTATTCTGGAAGTGTATTGGCAGTGGTCGATACAACTCCAGGACCACACCAGTAGTGCAGATGAGACATCCGGTGCTGAGATATGTCTCGCGTATCTTGTGTTGGAGCTTGCTTTGCAAGTATGAGGCCAACAAGATGCGCAAATATGAGATGGAGCTATTGTTCATGGGGCTGAGAGACCAGTTTACAGATTCTGGCGTGAGAGATCCTACTAAGGGTCTCAACTTGGGAGCTATTTTCGCACAGCATTTAGTTGATCTGCAGCTGAAGTCGTTTGATGGAGCTGGTACTGAGACAGTGGGGAGCCTGCTTACTCCCATCTTCTTACACTGCGGGATTTCTCTACAGGGCACAGAGTGTGATACCGCCCAGGAGTTCCTAGATCTCAGCCATTTGCAGAGCTCCACTTGGCTCAAGGAGGGGCGAGTTTGGGTTTATCATGACCCGACCACTGGGAAGACTGGTATTGAGCTTCCTGCTGCCAGGTAGACACGGATTGATACATTAGAGGCCCTGAGATTTCAGCCTCCTGAGTCTGCGCAGCGTGGGATTCCTTATATGGCTCATCCGCTGGGAGAGCCTTCCACCCGAGCTTCGACTTCTGCTACCCCTGCGCCTGCCCCTGCGCCTACTGCTGCCCCAGTTGACATTGGCCCTTATCCTGAGGCTGAGTGGAGAGAGCGTAGTGATGGGATCTGGAGGACCGTTTGGGAGTGGATGCGTGGTTGCACTTGCAGGAGACATCCACCAGTTCATCAGCCCGTCCCTAGCACACGTCGCAGACAGCGTTCTTCAGAGGACCCCGATGCTTATCCTTATGCTGGTATTGATGACGAGAGCGAGTGAGCGTAGTCTCCATTTTCAGACATTCGGTTCTGTATTCTGCTATCTTTGCACTTTTGTTTTTCTTATTTTTCTTAGGATTCTACTATGTTTGATGGTTATGCTTGATTAGATACATTTGTTGCTTCGGTTTTACTCTGTTTCTAGTGTTTTCTGCTTGCAGGACTCAATATTGACAAAAACCGACGGACTAACCTGCTAACTTGCTGACTGTTCGTGAAATCGCAGTGCGTCGATCGACACACCATTGTGTCGATCGTTACAACGAAAATCGCACAACAACGGTCGATGCACCTAGTGCAACGATCGATGCCTGACTGCGACAGAGGTAAAAACCCGAGAGAACTAACCATTCCATTAACTAATTTTTATTTTCTTTCTTTTAACCAATCCCTTGCTTGACACTATTGGGGACAGTGTGTCTTAAGTGTGGGGGAGGTTTTACTAATTACTTTCTTTTGTTTTCTTAGAGTCAGTTAAAAATTTTAAAAATTTGTTTTTGAGTCAAAATTTGTTTAAGTAGGAAACAATGAATTTTTGAGAAGATTAGCAGCATTTGCAGGAACTTAAGTAACCATTGGGATGAAGCTGCAGATAATCTATGACTATTAGAAAACCCAGACACAGATCAGCCTACTGAGAACACCCACATCGCTTCAGGTATCAGAGGATCCTTTTACTGACTTCAATTTAATCCTGACTTTAGATTTCTCACCTAAGGGCTTGGTATACTTTATGTCGGACTCCCTTGTTGGTTCTGACACAGCCTGTTAACCTGTCCTATTTGGTTCCCTTCTCCCCTTCCATATAAAAAAAAGAAAGAGTAAGATAAACTGAGGATAAGCTAGGAACTTTGAAGTAGTCACGGGAGTGGTAGCTACAACTATTACCTCCTGTGTACCTATGGAAAAAGAACCAACTAATAGCTTCGAAGTGGTCTCTGGGAGTGGTAGCTAAAACTATTATCTCCTATGCATCCATGGAAAGATCCAAAGTATACCCCAAAACGGGAAGAACACTGATAAAAAAAATAAAAAGATACCCAATGTGGGAGAAATCAGTTGTTAAGAAAGGGAAAAGAGAAGAAAGGGACTAGAGAAAGACAGTTTGGTGGTCTAGATCTGGCAAGGTAAGAATCCATGTGCTTTTAGATCGATACTCCTTAGGTGAGACCGCACTTAAATACTTGCATAAGTCAGTAGGGAGAATTTGAATGCGTGAATGTGATTGTGGTGTTTACTTAGGACAGTTGCTAAGTGTGGGGGAAGTATATGTTGGTCTTGATGTCTGTAGATTGATTCTTTCATGTGGATTACTAAGGGGAATCTGAATGCTGCTGCTTCTAGGATGAAAAGAGTTTCTGAAGAGTTTTCAAACCTCTTCACTACATTTTAGTTCTCTGTTTTGCTTGAGGGCAAGCAAAGGCTAAGTGTGGGGGAGTTGATATATCATGGTTTTTACCCATTTTATACCATGATATAGATGTGTTTTTAGTGTCTTTTGTGTTCTTTTAGAGTCTTTTACAGGTTTAATCAGGTTTGGAGCTAATTGGAGATATTTGGAGCATTTTGGGACTTTTGGGACGTTTTGGCCGAGAGCTTAACTCACTGTCCGATTTATTGATCATGCATCGACCGGCACACCTTGTGTATCGGTCGACACACTAGCGAGATGGGCCGTACGCGTCGGTTTAATGAAGTTATGAAGAATTGCAGAGAAGCCCAGAATAGTTCCAGTATTTACACAGAAGCCCCAGCCGAGATTAGGCTTATATATAGAGGATTTTGGTGTGTAATTTAGATACGCTTTCATACTTAGAGCTAAGAGATTTTTAGAGTTTTCGGGGCTGATCTAATCCTGTACTTCAGTTATTTTGGAGAAGTTTCGAACCCCTTTATCTATTTAATTTCTTATATGCAATCTATTATTTCTATGATTATGCTTTCATTAATCATGTCTGAGTAGATCCATAGTTAGGTTTAGGGTTTCTCATTAGGGTTTGATGACTTGCTAGACTTGTTTAATTCAGTTAAGGATTCATATGATTAGAATGTTCTTCAAACTAAATTGTGCTTAAAGCTAGTTTTAACCTGATCAATTAGAATCTAGATTTTAGGTTGCTAAATTCGACACGAGAGTGTGTTTTAGAATCTGAACTATTTAGGTTGAGCAATTAAATTATTCGCAAAGAGATTTGGTTTAGTTTAATTGTGAACATATCGAACTTGAACTTAATGCTAGTTTAATCTGTTAGTAATTGCAAAAAGATTTGGGTTACTGCACTTAGACTTAGAGAATTCTCGCAAAGAGATTTGGTTAATTCTATTTTCGTGATTTGAGTACTGAGTTTAATTTGATCATGACTGATTAACTTGTCTGCTTGTCTGATTTCCTGAGAACACCCTAGGCTTGACGCTTTTAGTTTATTGCTTTCACAACCAACTTGCTGCTGTTTACTTTCTTGCCTTGCTTTTAATTCATTCACCACTTGCTTTATTTCTAGTATTAATCTCTACTGTTCTGATCTATTGAGACCAAGTGTCCCTGTGGATTCGATAACCCTATATACTACTTTGACGATATTGTGCACTTGCAGTTAGTATAGGGTAAAACTTAGAACCTATCAGCTGCCTGGTTAACTTGCTTCACGGGAGGTTGGTTGCGGGTTGCCACCAATTTCTTACCATCATTTTGGTAATCAGCGTAAAGGAGAGCTTGTAAATTTCTGCAGTCGGCTGTGCTATGACCTGCTCGTTGATGATAGTCGCAGTAGATTTGGCTCTTGTCGCCTCCCCGAAAAAAATATTGGTCCATGGCTTGCTCTGGTTTTGATCATGTTTGTGGCCTTGGGGCGGGCGATGATCTTGATGGTAACCTTGGGGCGGGTGATCTTGGCGATAGTTTGGGGCTGGTCGTTCTTCTTCTTGCTGGTAGCCTGCGATTTCCTCGCGATATCTTCCTCCTTTTTCCTTTTATAATCATGATCGTAGTGTTAGCGTGGTTCGTATTGCTCGGCAGTTTTCTCTGCCTTTTCTTTCGAGTTGGAGCTTTTTGGTCTGAACTTCTTTGCTAGGGTTCCTTTTCTTCTTCGAAGTTGATGAAGATTGTTGCTCGGTGAAGAGCGTCTTCGAGCGAGCTCGGCTTGTTCTTCTTTAGCTCTCCGCGGAAGCTAGATTCGTACCATAGACTAATCCTTTGTGCAGGCAGGCCTTCACTGTCGGTAATTGATATCAATGCGAGGATGCTCTTGAAACGGGTGATGTATGATCGGATGCTTTCCTTTTGTCTTTGCGTGATGGCCCAGAGGTTGGTGTTGGACACTTCTTCCTGGATATACATCGAGTAGTGTTTGAGAAATGCTAAGGTCAGATCCTCGTATCCGTCGATCGAGTTCGTCTCTAAATGAGAGAACCAAACCAAGGCGGATCCGGTTAGATGCTCGACAAACAGTTGGTAGTAGCCTGCATCACGCTCTCCGAGGTTGAATTTCGTTCGGCCCGTTGCTATACGGAAGACGGTCAGAAATTGCCTTGGATCGGAATTTTCCATCATACGTTATCATTTTGATCTTCCCAGGATGCTGGACTTGGATGTCCGTGAGACGACGGGTAAAAGGAGTGTTTTAGGTTTCTTCGAGCACGCGGTCGATCTCGGGTGCCGAGCTGATCGCTTGATGGGCTTTCGATGTCATGCTTTGCAGCATTAACGTGAGGTCCTCGATCTCACTGTCTCTGTGTGCGTATAGTGCTGAGCTGCTCGGGATTTCAGTGATGGGAGGTTGTATCATTGGTCTCCTCGGTTTGCTGTGTTGAAGAATGTGAGAATGTTCGCCTTCTTTACCGATGTTCAGGGTTGGCGATCCTTCAAATAAGACACGTTTAAGACGTGGTATGAAATTGGTCGTCCGAGGCGCGGATGCCTTTTGGCCCGATGCTTGTAGATAGTTGATATGTCCTTGGCATAGCGCTTGTGCTGTGACGAGCTGGTCAAAACGATCTTTGCTCCCTCGGGACAGCTGGTCCACTTAAGTCATGAGAGCCTTTAGGAGGACAAACATTTCCTTCTCATTGGATTGGTTATTTGTAACCTGCCGAGCTTGCTCGGTACTTGAGGGTGTTTCTGTGTTCGCTGGTTGGATGATTGGGTCGGCGACCTGAGAAACATGGTGAGCCTTGTCGGGTTGACCCTTTGAATGCGAGGTCGTCCCCGAGCTTGACGTATCTGGGATGATGATGAAATCCTTGCTCGTCGGAGGTCCTGTCATTGTCGAACTTTTCCATTAGTGAAGACCGGGTTCGACAATTATCCCCACAGACGGCGCCAATTGTGATAACCGGGTTCGTCACAAAGGTCAAATGCTCGTCTTGATCGGTGAGAGTTGACGTGCTCGGGGAATCCGTGGGTCAAAGTTTGTCTTAATAGGGAACAAACTAAGGTCGGAAACGAACAGGAAAGTATGAATGTCGTTCGTGTTGGAATTATGTCCAGTAATCTCTGTACTGTCTCTAGAAAGTAAGAGTATGTCAATGATCAGACATAAGTCATATAATACTGGGGGTCATGATGGCTTGCTAGAGTCCGCTCATGATCTATAAGTCTTGGATTTATTGCCTTTATTATATGATCCCATATGGGTCACACGCCTAAGCTAACAGGAAACTATAAGGGAATGGTTCAGCAGAAGTACGGTAAAAGTGCCAGGCATTTACTGTACTTAGAGAGATTAAAGGGCCTGATTAAATCTAAGGGATTTAATCAGATTAGGGACTTGGGCCCAAAAGCCCAAAAGGAACTAGACATAAGTTTTATAATTAAAACTTAAACCTAGCTCTTTTGTACAACTCTTCTCTGCGCCTCTCTCTCTCTCTGCGCCTCCCTCTCCCAGGTCTAGCAGCCTTCTTCCTGTTAGTGTGCGTGTGTGAGCCTTTGGAGGAACAACCTCTTGGTGGTTCTGCTGATCTCTGACTAATACCTGATTCTTCCGCTGCATAACAAGGTATTTCGAGATCTCTTTATGATTCTGCAAGAGAACCTAGATCCAATCTGTTTAGTAGAGTTTAATCTGACAGAATTAAACCAGGACAAACACTAAACAATCCTTCAGTGGTATCAGAGCCATTGGTTCTATTAGGATTTCTTGTTAGAATCATGTTTAGGTTGTTTAGAAGTGTTTGAATCAATCTATGCTTGAAATTGATAAGAAAACACTTAAGAAACAAAAGAATTAAAACCTTTAAAAACCCTAAACTAAATCGGAGTGTGGTCGGAGTGTCGGACGTCCGGATCGGTTGGCTGCGTCGGAGTGTGGTCGAGTCGGACGTCCGGATCGGAGTGACGCACGGACCGATCGGTTTGCCGGATCGAGTCGCGTGGTCGTTCCGATCGCGAGAGATGGACGATCGCGTCCCGCCTCTCTCGGCCCGTCCCGTCCCGTCCCGACTATCGACCCGATCGCGGAAGCGTGATGCTTGCGGCTGTCCCGATCGTGTCTCCTCTCGGTCGCGTGAAGCTTGCGACTCGGTCATGATCGGTTCACGTGACCGATCGGTCGGTTCGGTTTGGTTTATGGTTCGGTTCAGATAATTAAAATTTTAATCGTCACGGTTTACAGACTTAATAAAATTTATTAAATCTGGTTAAACCGTGATAAGAAATCCAATGTCGTTTAAAATTGGATTTAGTGCCTAAACCAGTGGTTTTCTAATTTGATTTGGTTGGACCAAATAAATTGAGAAAATCCGGTTTAGTAAATAACCGGTTAACAATTGTGGTTATCGTAGTAATTAATCTTGGTTAGACCAATTTTAATGAACCAGACCGGTTATGTCATTTAATTGGGCAATTGGGTTATGTCTTGGACATAGACCAATTCTTGGGCCTTGGGCCAAGAAGTTAAAACAATTGGGCCAGTTATTTGAGTCTTTTCTTCAGATTTATTTTAAAATTCATTTAATAATTAAAATTTGATTTTAAAATTAATCAGTTTCCAAAATTTCAAATTAGAAAGTTTCTTAGAATAGAAGTTTCTAGATTTGCATGTTTTGGATATTTAGGAAATTTCTATAGTTAGAAAGTTTCCATATTTAGGAAGTTTCCAATTATACAAGTTTCCAAATCAGTAGGTTTCCAAAAATGGAAAGTTTCCAAAAATAGTAATCTTCTATTTTGGAATGAAATTTTAAGAAAACCTATAAACCTCAAATAATATCAAGCGTTGGATGTCTTGTCCAGTCTATGTCAGCTGTTGAAACCCATTCAATCGTACACATGGCCTTACAGTGTGAGGGTGTCTATCTTTTGCGTGGGTAAGACAGTTTGTGATTCATTAATGTCATTGGGAGTCCCAGACATTAGTGATTACATGACTGTATAGACTGGTTTTCTTGACTGGGTCATCGGGAGTCCCGGACCTTGAGACATCAGAGTGGATTGGGCCTCGGGCCCAGATTCACAACCAAGAGTTATATCACGGATATAATTAGCCGAAATAGGGCTTACCGATATAAGCTAAGGTTGGGTGACAGCCAGTGGCCCACTTTGATCTTAGTTATATGTGGATCTTGGAATCATTATATTCTTTTGAGGGTAACTAATGTTATTGAATATAATGCGAGTTTACTCATATTGAACATATAAACTAAAATCCTTTTTATCTTAAAATTTCAGCAATGACTACAACAAGCACACAAAACACATTCTCAATCCGGTCTGTTCTCGACAAGGAGAAGCTGACTGGAACGAACTTCCTGACGTGGTCAAGGAACTTGAGGCTGGTTCTCAAGCAGGAGAAGAAGGAATATGTCCTTCGTGATCCCCTCCCCGAGAGGCCTCCAAACAATGCCGCCAGGAATCTGCACAATGCTTGGGAAAAGCATTCGTCAGATGAAAATGATGTCTATTGCCTGATGTTGGCAACCATGACTCCTGAATTGCAAATGCAGTTCGAGAGTGTGCTGTCGCCCATCGAGATAATGGCAAGCCTGAAATCGCTTTTTCAGGAGCAGGCAAGGACTGAGAGGTTCCAGACAGTTAAGAACCTCTTAGACTGTAAGATGGCTGCAAATGCGGCAGTGAGTCCTCATGTCTTGAAGATGATGGGTTATCTCGATCATCTTCAGAAACTCGACTGCCCTATCAGCCATGAACTTGCCTGCGACATCATTCTGCAGTCTTTGCCTGCAAGCTATGATCAGTTCATTCTGAACTTCAACATGCATGGCTTGACTAAGACATTGCCTGAGCTTCATGGAATGCTCAAGACTGCAGAGCCCAACTTGAGGAAAGCCAAGGACCCCAACGTGCTTATGGTACAAAAGGGCAAGGGCTTTAAGAAATCCTCTGCCAAGGACAAGGGAAAGGCTAAGGCTGTTCAAGTCTCGGACAAGGACACGTCAAAGCCCAAGCCCAAGTCCAAGGCTGGGCCTACTGACATCTGCAGGTTCTGTAAAGAACCGGGGCATTGGAGGAGAGAATGTAAGAAATTCCTGGAAGGTCTAAAGGAATTGAAGAAGAAGACTCTGGAGACTTCTTCATCAGGTATTTTTGTTATAGAAGTTAATACAACTACTTCTGATAATACCTCATGGGTTATGGATACTGGTTGTGGGGCTCATATTTGTACTAATATGCAGGCACTCATCAACAGTAGGAAGCTGAAGCAAGGACAAGTGGAGCTACGAGTTGGGAATGGAGCGAAAGTTCTTGCACTAGCTGTAGGCACATACTTGTTGTCTTTACCTTCGGGATTGGTTTTAGAACTTAATAACTGCTATTTTGTACCTGCGATAAGCAGAAATATTATTTCAGTTTCTTTGTTGGATTTGGAAGGTTATGATTTTTCAGTAAAGAATAAATTATGTTCCTTCAATCGCAACAATTTGTTCTATGGTTGTGCCCCTCTTACGAATGGGCTTTACATACTTGATCAATCCGCGCCAATTTATAACATTAATACCAAACGGTTCAAACCTAATGAGGAGAACCGAACGTTTCTATGGCATTGTCGTTTAGGGCACATCAGTGAGAAACGCATTAAGAGGCTCCATTCGAATGGACTTCTTGGCTCATTTGACTTTGAGTCATGTGAGAAATGTGAATCCTGCCTGATGGGCAAAATGACGCGGGCCCCTTTAATAAACCCAACGAGAGGGCCAGTGACTTATTGGGCCTGATACACACTGATGTGTGTGGCCCAATGTCCACAAATGCAAGAGGAAACTATCAGTACTTCATTACCTTCACTGATGATTTCAGCAGGTATGGATATGTTTATTTAATGAAACATAAGTCTGAATCGTTTGAGAGATTCAGAGAATTCCAAAATGAAGTACAGAACCAACTTGGCAAAAGCATTAAAGCTCTTCGGTCCGACCGAGGAGGAGAATACTTGAGCCAAGAGTTCAGTGATCATCTAAGAGAGTGTGGGATAGTTTCCCAACTCACTCCTCCTGGAACACCTCAATGGAATGGTGTGTCTGAGAGGAGGAATCGGACCTTATTGGATATGGTTCGGTCTATGATGAGTCACACAGACCTTTCAATATCCCTTTGGGGATATGCTCTGCTAACAGCAGTGTTCACTCTAAATAGAGCGCCATCAAAAGCAGTGGCTAAGACACCATATGAATTATGGACTGGAGAAACTCCAGTGCTGTCTTATCTTAGAATTTGGGGTTGTGAAGCCTATGTCAAGAGATTGATCTCTGACAAGCTTACACCAAAGTCTGATAAATGCTACTTCATTGGTTATCCGAAAGAGACCAAGGCTTATTACTTCTACCTACGATCCGAGAACAAGATTTTTGTTGCCCGGGATTGTAATTTTCTTGAGAGGGAGTTTCTCTCTAAGAAAAACAGTGGGAGTAAGGTACTGCTCAACCTAATGAGGAAGAGCAGCAGGAGGACCTACAAGAAATTGTAGAGCCTGAACCTGTGGTACCTGAAGTTCGAAGATCCGGGAGGATCCGTCACGAACCCGAGAGATATCAAGGATTCCTCGTGACTAACTGTCATGATCTTTTGATCATTGATGGTGATGAACCATCGAACTTCAATCAAGCCATGATGGGCCCAGATTCCTCTAAGTGGCGTAAGGCCACTGATTCCGAAATGGACTCCATGTCAGTCAACCAAGTGTTTTCGTTGGTTGACTTACCCGCTGGTGTAAAAGCCATCGAGTGCAAATGGATCTTCAAGAAGAAGATTGACGTGGATGGAAATGTCCAGATTTATAAAGCCAGGTTGGTGGCAAAAGGTTTCAGGCAAGTTCACGGTGTGGATTATGATGAAACCTATTCCCCAGTGGCTATGATGAAATCTATTCGGATTCTACTAGCAACTGCAGCTTTTCATGATTATGAAATTTGGCAGATGGACGTGCAAACCGCCTTCCTGAATGGAATTATGGAAGAGGATGTGTATATGACACAACCTGACGGTTACATAGATCCAAAGAATGCTGGGAAGGTATGCAAGCTTCATAAATCCATTTATGGATTGAAGCAAGCATCGAGGAGCTGGAATCTTCGTTTTGATGAAGCGATCAAGCAATTTGACTTCATCAGAAACGAAGAAGAACAATGCGTGTATAAGAAGACTAGTGGGAGCAAGATAGTATTTCTTATTCTGTATGTCGATGACATACTGCTTCTCGGAAACGACGTACCAATGCTGCGGTCGGTAAAGGACTGGCTTGGAAGTTGTTTTTCCATGAAAGACATGGGTGAAGCCGCATACGTTCTTGGAATCCGGATCTACCGGGATAGATCTAAAAGGCTGATAGGCTTGTGTCAAGATTCATACATTGACAAAGTCCTGCATAGATTCAGCATGGCAGATTCCAAGAAGGGCTTCACGCCAATGGTACATGGCACAACGCTAAGCAAGAAGCAGAGCCCTATGACGGCTGCTGAGCTTGAGCGCATGAAGAATATTCCTTATGCATCTGCTATAGGATCTATCATGTATGCCATGATCTGTACTCGTCCTGATGTTGCTTATGCATTGAGCATGACGAGCAGATACCAGTCAAATCCAGGTGAAAACCACTGGATTGCCGTCAAGAATATCCTGAAGTATCTAAGACATACTAAGGATAAGTTCTTGGTGTACGGCGGTAGTAATGTGCTTGAAGTCAGTGGATTCACGGACGCAAGTTTCCAGACAGACCAAGATGATTTCCGGTCACAGTCCGGTTATATCTTTTGTCTGAATGGCGGTGCAATCAGTTGGAGAAGCTCCAAGCAAGACACCGTTGCTGATTCCACTACAGAAGCTGAATATGTCGCCGCCTCAGAAGCAGCGAAGGAAGCTGTTTGGATACGAAAGTTCATTATTGAACTAGGTGTGATACCGAATGCAGCTGAGCCTCTGGCACTGTTTTGTGATAACAATGGTGCTATAGCTCAGGCAAAGGAACCAAGATCACACCAGAAATCCAAGCATATATTAAGAAGATTTCACTTGATACGTGATATCATTAAAAGAAAGGAAGTCAAGATCAGCCGAGTTCCGACAGATGATAATGTCGCTGATCCGTTGACAAAGCCACTCCCAAGGCCTAAGCTCGAGTACCTGACTGAAGCTGTAGGCATTAGAGACATTGAAATGTAATCTAAATTTGAGTGGGAGTTTGAGGGCTTTATTTAGTTATTGATATGTTCTTGTAAAACATTTGAGATGTTTAATAATAAAATTATCTTTCAAGATTATTTTAACTGTGATGAAATAATCGTTCCAAAATGATATGAACCATTTTATAGGTCATCGAAGTAAGTGACTTGATCTTGAGTCATCAAAGTCATTTAGCTTGATCATGAGACCCTATATTTGATAGATGGCTTATATCATCCTGTCCCTAGTCGAAGGTTGTTGAAATTGGAACACCAACAACCGCGTGAGACTAGATTGGTATGTGACTTATGACAAAGTCTCAGGATGTCATAGATGCACGGCATCAAAGTCAGTACATAGGTGTATGTTGGGGTACATACGACCGGACATGACCCGCTTATAAGAACTCTTCAGGATATTTATATCTGTGTCATAAGAGATTCTTACTACGACTATAGAGTATAGTCCTTAGACCTGAGTTCGCATGCATGTGACTGCACATTAACTGATGCGCTTTGATCATTGTCTAACGCTGTCGTTAAGCGATAGTTATAAGGACCTTGTTTGGGTGTATTATGAAATGAGTAGTTTACAGTGATGGAACAAGACGGGATTTGTCCCTCCAATATAAATGGAGTGAATATCTCTAGGCCAATCGGAGATTTGAATACTAGAAAATGCATGGCCATGCTCAAACGGACTGTCCCGAGTCGTTTGGATTGTCAGTATCAAATCAGAGTCCGATGAACATGATTAGGCTTTATAAGGATGACACTCATCTTGCCTTATGACTAATCGAGATATTGAGACAAAAGGAATATGAATACAGAGATTCCAGTACAAGTGGGAGATTGTTGGAATTATGTCCAGTAATCTCTGTACTGTCTCTAGAAAGTAAGAGTATGTCAATGATCAGACATAAGTCATATAATACTGGGGGTCATGATGGCTTGCTAGAGTCCGCTCATGATCTATAAGTCTTGGATTTATTGCCTTTATTATATGATCCCATATGGGTCACACGCCTAAGCTAACAGGAAACTATAAGGGAATGGTTCAGCAGAAGTACGGTAAAAGTGCCAGGCATTTACTGTACTTAGAGAGATTAAAGGGCCTGATTAAATCTAAGGGATTTAATCAGATTAGGGACTTGGGCCCAAAAGCCCAAAAGGAACTAGACATAAGTTTTATAATTAAAACTTAAACCTAGCTCTTTTGTACAACTCTTCTCTGCGCCTCTCTCTCTCTCTCTGCGCCTCCCTCTCCCAGGTCTAGCAGCCTTCTTCTTGTTAGTGTGCGTGTGTGAGCCTTTGGAGGAACAATCTCTTGGTGGTTCTGCTGATCTCTGACTAATACCTGATTCTTCCGCTGCATAACAAGGTATTTCGAGATCTCTTTATGATTCTGCAAGAGAACCTAGATCCAATCTGTTTAGTAGAGTTTAATCTGACAGAATTAAACCAGGACAAACACTAAACAATCCTTCAGTTCGGGAGACGAGCGTGTTTTATATTGAATTAAAAGGGTCCGAGCAGGTCGATAGACGAGCTCGGGTTACAATTCGGGACTTGTTAATTCTAGAGAGAGAAAGTAGTAAGTGCATAAAACCCAAAAAGTTACATTAGTGTACAATGATCACTCCTATTTATAATAAAATTCGGACGTACTTCGTACGGGCCATTGACTCCTTGTCGAGCTCATGCGGATGGGCCGTACTTTTGGTGAAGAGATGGGTCAAGCTGAACTCATCTTTGTATGTTAGTGGATCCTAGCTGATCCGAGGTTGCGAGCCGAGCCGTGCAGGAACAGTCTGCGAGCCGAGTCAAGCCGAGCCGATGGCGACGAGATCAGTACTAGCGACTGTGATGTTCGAACCATTTTGTTTGTGGACCGAGTTTTGCTCTTGTTGGGCCGACCCTTTGTCCAAAGAATAGGTATGGGCCAAGCTAAGTGGATGGGTACTAACCCATATATAATAATTCTACTTTGCCTCGTCTATGTCATGTAACATAAGAGCCATCAAAATTACATTTTATCCAGCCTTGGACGTTTCCATTTGTTTGTGGTAGTTTGTTGTTGAAGTGCCAAATTCCTTTCATTAGAAATATCATGTGGTTTCAAATAGTCTTAAGCATCCATCCATTATGTTGCATCTGATTGAGCTGATATCAGAGATTGTCTCCATGAGGTTTATTTCCGTTAGTACAATAGGAGATTTCGGGTTTTCCAAAGTCTCCATAAAATCCATATGGCAGTTGGTGGATTAAAGGTGAGATTCCAGAACCTGGATTGAGTATGCAGTTCAAACTTTGATATGAAGATGAACTGCAAAGTGGTTTATTTAGTTTGATTAGACTAGGTTGTGTTTGTAGGACCCAAATTATGGGATCTCTGCGAATGGTGAATGAACTGCGTAAGCTAAAGAGGTTAAGGAAAGAAGAACGGAGTCGAGACTATGAAGTCTCTTTCCTTAACTTGAATTATCACCCACAGTGTGACGGTTATGCGTGATAATCGAATCCCAGGATAAAACCGATATCAAAACGATTTCGCAAGCACTCGAAAAACGTTTCCAACGAACGAAAGTACTACGATATACTCTTGAGACTTACTTTAAGAAGGAGATGAAGGAACTTATTAAGCGAGTTTTGTTTGTGTGTGATCGTATATGAGTGTCCTCTAACAACGAGCAAAGGGTTGGTTTTATAGAGGAAGAATAAGACGATCTCGTTTTCAAACGAGTCATCCCGAGATCATGGAAAGCAGGTGGACGTGCGCGGAATGGGAGGATGTCGAGCCACATCCGCAAGACTCGGGTAAGGTGGTTGGTGGAAGGATCGGAAGGCATATTCCGTTTTTCATCCATTCGAATACGATTGGTTTAACCAGTTTATTAAACCAAACCACCACAGCGATTAAACCAATGAACCAATTTGATTTTGGTTTAACAAGACCCAAGACCCAAGCCCAAGCCCAGCCCGGCACGGCGGCGGCGGCGCACGCTTGTGGTCTTTCCAACCTCTCTCTCACACTCCATAGTGTGGTCCAAGCTATTTGAACAATGACATGAAAGTGTCCTTATTTATACAAGTTATAAATTTCTCATCTAACCAATGTGGGACATTTTATACACTTCATTCCTCATTAAAATATGCCAACATCTTATGGCTTATGAGCCCATTTCCCAACTTATTTCTCATTCACACACACACACACACACATATTTTATAAAGCCCAAAATACTTTATAATATGAAAATATGTTCCAACAATCCCCCACATGAATAGAAATTACTCTAAACATACGAAGACTCGACAGACTCGAAAGACCTATACTAGACATTGACTTTACTTGACTAGACTAGACAGACTTTCGAGAGTATATGCGAAAATGTAATTGTGTCTGATAGGTAGCATTTTTCAGCTTTGAACCAATCATTTTTAATATCTGTCGGGTTTACTGGCCGGGAGGTGAACATGATGTCTTGAACAACCAAATTTTTATGTAAACCGAGAGAACAGGTATCGCGCAACGACATTTTCTCGTAGAACTTTGTTCTCTGTTTTTGTTCATTTTGGCCTTGAACATTCCTGGTTTTCATGAGTGAACTTGGAGAATATAACCTATCTTTCATTCTCCTAGAAACGGTCCCATTTCACACTCACTAGGTGATCTGCCATTAGTTTCTTTTCAGAAGTATCATGTCATACTCCACATTTTTGAAACTATGGAATCATTAAAAGCCAATGCTTATCCTTATTCTCATACAGGTAGCACTGTTCATCATTCAAGGAACTGGGTAAAGACATAAGTCTTGCAGTGCTCGATTTCATTTGAGTTAGTTTTCCCTTTGAACCTACATCATGGGATCTCCAGTCACGTAAGTAGGGTTTCCATCAAATTTCCTCTAAATTCGTAGGCTTCAAACCCATTCCTCTTGATGATTTTAGAACTTTATCTCGCGGCAACCCTTTGGTGAAAGGATCCGCTAGATTGTCATTTGTTCTTATATAATCTACATGGATTATACCAGTGGTTATAAAGTTCCTAATGGATTTATGACGTCTCCTAATATGACGGTTCTTACCATTATACAAGGTACTCTTTGACCGCAATATCGCAGGTTGACTATCACAATGCATACGAATAGCGGACACGGGTTTATCCCATTATGGGATATCTTCCGGACAATTCCGAAGCCATTCTGCTTCGACTACCGCTGTGTCTAGAGCTACTAGCTCTGACTCCATCGTGGATCTGGCTTGAATTGTTTGCTTGGAAGATCTCTAGGACTCTGCTGCACCCACAAGTGTAAAGACATATCCACTTGTGGATTTCGAGTTTTGAGAGTCAGATATCCAATTTGCATCGCTATATCCCTCCAAAATAGCCGGCTCTTTACCATAGTGCAGACCATAATCTTTGGTATGACGTAGGTAATTTAATACCCTAGTTATACCTTTCCAATGTTTATGTCTTGGATTACTGGTATAGCAACTTAGTACATTTACTGCGTGCGCTAAATAAGGTATAGTACAATTTGTTAAGTACATCAGACTCCCGATCACCCTTGCGTACTCCAATTGTGAAACTGCTTCGCCTAGATTTTTCTTCAAGTGAAGTTGAGTATCAACAAGAGTTTTTGATGTCTCTTTTGAGTAAGCCTTAAACCTCTCAAGTATATTTTCAGCATTATGGGCTTGGGATAGGGTTATACCTTCAGTAGTTTTAATGATCTTAATCCCTAAAACTACATATGCAAGTCCCATATCTTTCATATCAAATCTCTGGCTAAGCATGTTCTTAGTCTGATTGATCATATCTTTGGTACTGCCAATGATGAGCATGTCATCTACGTATAAACATAGCAAGACATATCCATGTGGAGTACTTTTTATATAGATACACTTATCACACTCTTTTATGCTGAAACCGTTCGACATCATTACGTTGTCAAACTTTTCGTGCCATTGTTTTGGAGCTTGCTTAAGTCCATACAATGACTTCAGAAGTCTACATACCTTTTGTTCTTGTCCAGGGACAACAAACCCTTCGGGTTGCTTTATATAAACCTCCTCTTCTAATTCTCCATTTAGAAAAACAGTTTTAACATCCATTTGATGGATTTCTAGGTCTCTTAATGCTGCTATGCCGATCAACATTCTTATTGAGGTTATTCTCGTTTCCGGAGAATAAGTGTCAAAGAAATCCAAACCTTCTTTTTGGCGAAATCCTTGAACCACAAGCCTAGCCTTGTACTTATCTACCGAGCCATCGGTTTTCAACTTGGTTTTGAAAATCCATTTACACCCTAGTGGCTTAAACCCTTGAGGTAGATCGGTTATCTCTCAAGTGTGATTCTGTATAATAAACCAATCTCACTATTAACGGCTTCCTTCCAAAAAGGTGTGTTAGGTGTAGTCATGTCTTCTGTGAACATCTTTGATTCATTCTCTAAAAGAAAGACCATCATGAAATCCTCGCCAATGTATTTTTCCTTACGAGCTCTCTTGCTCCGTCTAGGTTCATCTTCTACGACTTCAGGAGCTGAATTACCCGAAGTTCTATCTTCAATTTCATCTCTTTGCTCACGTGTCCGCTTCGGATTAGACATATCTTTACACGCAAAAAACGTTTCAAAGAAGGATGCATTGCGAGATTCCATTACGGTATTTACATGGATATCCGGTATGTCCGATTTATGAACCAAAAATCGATAAGCACTACTGTTATGCGCATATCCGATGAAAATACAGTCCACAGATTTCAGTCCTATCGTGACGTTTTTCGGAGGCGGCAATGCCACTTTTGCTAGGTACCCCCACACTTTCAAGTATTTATACGAAGGTACAACACCTTTCCAAAGTTTGTAGGGTGTCTTGCCGGTGACCTTGTGCGGAATTTTGTTAAGGATATAATTTGATGTAAGCAACGCTTCCCCCCACATGTTCTTGGCTAACCCAGATTCTTGAAGCATTGCGTTCATCATCTCTTTCAGAGTTCGGTTCTTTCGTTCTGCAACTCCGTTAGATTCCGGTGAGTAAGGAGCGGTCGTCTGATGGATAATTCCATGTTCGACACAGAAATCATTGAATCGGCCATCATATTCCCCTCCTCTATCACTTCTGGCTATTTTAATAGTCTTACTAAGTTGATTTTCAACTTCTATTTTATATTCCTTGAACTTATCCAGCGTCTCATCTTTGCGATGTAATAGATATACATAACAATATTTCGTATGATCATAGATAAAAGTCACGAAATACTTTTTCCCGCCTCTAGTAGGAGCATACTTTAAGTCGCATAAATCCGTGTGAATTAAATCTAGAGGTGCGTTAGTCCTTTCGACTTGGGGCGATGGTGTTTTTGTGAGCTTAGCCTGTACGCATACTTCATATTTTTCTTTACTCATTTTTCATTTTGGGATTAGGTTTGAATTCATTAATCGGTTTATTAATTTATAATTCACGTGTCCTAATCTTTCATACCAAATATTAAAAGACTCAAGCAAGTAAGCTACAAACTTATTCTCATTCATTTCAGAATCGTATACAACAAGGGAAACATTTGCAACATTATTCTTAGCAACAACAATCTTATTCTTGTTCTTGGAGACACTTGCTTCATCTTTCTTGAGGACAGCTTGGACACACATCTTGACCAGTCCATTCTTCACGAATTCTCTTCCCAGGTACATGCCCCACTTCTTGAGGTTGAGGTTTTCAGCTTCGAAGATCACCGAGAAACCGGCCTTGCTCAGCAGCGTACCGGAAATCAGAATCTTCCTCATGTCAGACACATGTTTCACGTTCTTTAACATGATCTCCTGTCCTGAGATCATCCCCAACACCACCGAACCGTTTCCTTCAATCTTGGAGACTGCCTTGTTGCCCATGAAAAGCGCCTCCTCAGACTTGTTCTTCTGATAGGTACTGAACATGGTCTTATCATTGTAGATGTGAGTTGTAGCGCCAGTATCATACCACCACTCATTGGTCTTCTCATCCACCATGCTTACCTCTGTTACCACAACACAAAGGTCCTCCTCGGTCAGATTTTTCTGATACTTTGCCGCTTTATCCTTGGAGCGGCACTCACTGGACTTGTGACCATTCTTTCCACAAGCGTGATATTTTCCTTTGAAGAACTTCTTCTTGTCCTCAGTGGGGGCAGGGGCAGACGAAGAGCCATTCTTCTTGAAGTTCTTCCCAGTAGGCTTCAAGGGCGACTTAGCAACTGCCTTGCCCTTTCCCTTGTCCACATTTCCTTTCTCCTTGTTGTGGGTAGCCACATTCACACTGTGTTCACGGAATTGGAATCCATTTGCTTGACGGTTCCGATCCTCCGTGTTCAGCCTCTGGATCAAGTCCTCAAGTGTGATAACCTTCCTCTTATGCTTGAGGTAGTTCTTGAAAGTCAGCCGGCTTGGAAGAAGCTTCTCGATGAAACTGTTCACCGTAAAGATCTCATCGATGGACATTCCCTCCGTAGCAACTTCCTGACAGATTCGCTGGAACGCCTCCACTTGTTCCATGATGGGTTTGTCGTCCACCATCTGGAACTCCAAGAACTTTGCCGTTGCGTGCTTCTGGCATCCAGCATTCTCGACCTTGTACTTTTTTCACCAAAGCGGCCCACAAGGATTTGGCGGTCTTTTGCTCGCAGTAGATTGCATACATCGGCTCAACAAGATGGCCAAGAATCCATCCTTTCGTCATGTAATCTCCTTGATTCCATGCATCCACATTTCCAATGGTGTAAACATCACTGGTTCCTTCTCCAATTTTGGGTTGATCCTCCTCGAGGTACCCCGAGAGATGCATCGCATGAAGGTAGAACTTCATCTGGTTCGACAACATCTTCCAGCTTTTGCCGTTGAACTTGTCAAGCAATAAGCCTTGGCACGAGGCTTGAAGAGAAGCAAACGCTGGGGGAGGAGAAGGAGCATGAAACACCACGTTTCTTTCAGCTTTATCTTTTTAAGCCTTTGACTTTTCAGCTTTCTCTCTTTCCATCCTTTTGGAATCAGCCTGAAACAAAGCCCTGCGTGTTGTTTCTTCGGCGCTTACATCCAGAGGAGAGCCTGGTGTCGAACCCGAACCAACCACATTCTCGGTTTCCTTTGTCATTTCCTGATACAGATAAACAAAGTGTATCAGCTATCACATTTACAAAAAACGATCCAAATGATAAACAAAACGCTATTAGGTTTTGAAACCGCAAATGTAATTGCAATGTAATCACATAAACAAAAACGCAAACGCTTTTGCAAAAACGAAAAATGCAATCGCGAAAAACGTATTGAAAACGCACTAGCCACTCGCTATTTTCAGCGATTAACAAACCGTTTCGTCGCAACGCGTTAAAAGCGATTTGCGATAAGAGATTCTTATAAAAGCATTTAAGCAATTCACAAAACCAAAACATTTTATAATCGTTAACACGAATAGCGTTTTAAAGCGGTGAAGCGGAAACCCTAATCTTCGATTGGAAAACGTTATACAATCGCGGTAAAGCTTATAAGCAATCCGCTAACAAAAGACAATTGATGTAATCGCTTGAGATGCGTTTCACAAATCCGTAAACGTTTTTAGAATCACTGAAACGATTATCGTTTGAAACGCGGTGAAGCGGAGACGTTAATCTTGGACCCGAAAACGTTTTGTTTAAAACGTTACACAATTGCGGATATGCTTCTGAGCTAATCGCGAACCGAAAGTCAACTCATGTAATCTCAAGTAAACGATTCGCGAGTTCGTTCCTTTAACCAAGAACACAAACGCAATTAACCAAAATCCGTCGAATGTTATGAAACAGACTTACTTTAAAGCATTCGAAAAACGTTTCCAACGAACGAAAGTACTACGATATACTCTCGAGACTTACTTTAAGAAGGAGATGAAGGAACGCATTAAGCGAGTTTTGTTTGTGTGTGATCGTATATGAGTGTCCTCTAACAACGAGCAAAGGCTCGGTTTTATAGAGGAAGAATAAGACGATCTCGTTTTCAAACGAGTCATCCCGAGATCATGGAAAGCAGGTGGACGTGCGCGGAATGGGAGGAGGGCGAGCCACATCCGCAAGACTCGGGTAAGGTGGTTGGTGTTTCGGTTCTCCAAAAAATAATACGCGCGCGGAGGCCCCTTACCAAGTCCCAAGACCAAGACTCAGCCCAAGCCCGGTACGGCGGCGGTGCGCGTGTGGTCTTTCCAACCTCTTTCTCACACTCCATAGTGTGGTCCAAGCTATTTGAACAATGACATGAAAATGTCCTTATTTATACAATTTATAAAATTTCCATCTAACCAATGTGGGACATTTTATACATTTCATTCCTTTTTAAATATGCCAATATCTTATGGCTTATGAACCCATGACCCAACTTATTTCTCATTCACACACATATTTTATAAAGCCCAAAATACTTTATAATATGAAAATATATTCCAACATTATGTTGATTCAAGAGAGAGAAAATATAACGACAAAATGTTAGTCTAGTTTAGATTGGAATTCAGCTCAATTATATTTGTTTCAATACAAATATCAGTTATGTGTCTTAGGTACATTGTTTTAATCTACACAAACAAATCATATAGTTTTGTTAGCTAGCTGAACAAAACTAAAATACGATTTCAACTAGAACTGGTAACCTACCCTTTAGACAATCCAACCCAAGTAATTGAAGGGTTGGTATGATAAAATGGACTTTTTCCTAAATATATCCAATCAGACCTGTGGAATCATAGTGAGATTCTATTATATTTTAAGCATAATAGAATCCTAGAAAATATTATCCGTGATCAAACTTTTTTAAGAAAGTATATATTAGTCCTAACATTCGAAGCTCATTTTCATATGGATCGGTGGTTTAAATATTAGCTTTGTAATGGTGCATAGCCATATAAGTAGAACCGTAGAGGCAGTGGCGGAGGCAGAAATATTTTTTACGGGGGTCAATATATTATAATTATAATTTTTATTAAATTAGTATTACTGTTAAAATAAATTTAATATTTTGAGATATTACAATCCATTTTTAATAATAAAAAATCCAACTAAATAGTATTATTCAATGATAAACCCCATAAATTATGATTATTTTTCAAAAAAAAAAAAATATATATATGTGTGTGGTTCTTGTAATTTTGTAAATACTGAAATTTGGTATGAATAAGTGAATATAGTAACATTAATATCTATTTCTATTTTTCATAAAAGATTAGTGAGAAACAATGATATAACATATATTTGCATTTTATTATATAATGAAATGTGTAGTTTAGTGTTAAATAAATAAATTGTTGGGTTTAAAGAAATTGAAGAAAGAAGAGTAAGTAATGGATGAATGAATCCCATAATAGCGGAAAAGTAAGAGTTTTAATTAGGGGTGGACGTTCGGGTATCCAAATGGGTTCGGTTCGGGATATTCGGGTTTTCGGGTTTTCGGGTTTAGGCTCATTAGCCCCATTCGGATATGTAGCATAAACGGGTTGGGTTCGGTTCGGTTCTAGCCGGGTTCGGGTCGGTTCGGGTTAATTACTGGAAACCCATAATCCGATCGGTTTTGAACGGGTTCGGGTAATAACTGTACTATTATCTATTATGCATAAATGTTCAACGACCAAATTTTGAACTTCAAAATCTATAATATACGGTTGATGGGATGGGGGTTCTGTCGAGATTCTAACCTGTACTCACCTTGATGGACAGTGGACAATGAACAAGCCATGTTTGCAAAGTTCTTGTACTTTGACAATGGACAATGGACAGAAAGCAAACGATATTCTAACATGTACTCACCTTGATGGACAATGGACAATGGACAATGAACAAACCAGAATCTACCGTAACTCACCTTAAAAATGGAAAATGGTAAGCAAAGCAACGGGATTCTAACCTAGACTTATCTTGCTGCTACAAATGTATATCTCTACATAATGTGTATTGTGTAACAAAGTTATTTGAAAACCAAGTTCTTCAATCAAATAACATAAAGCAACAACCAAATTCCAAAGCTAAAATTGCAAATTGCATCTTGTATAACACCAAATTGAAAAACATGAATCAAAAGACTTCAAACTAAAAGAACTACTAATCCATCTCTGGACTTTGATCTCCACCTCCCTCAAAACAGACATCTTTTATGCATATTTTTCCATCATCTCTACAAAACAAAACAACAATAACAGTTGAGTAAGACAAATTAAATGTAGTAGTTCAAATAATGTTTGTAAAACTGTACAATATAACATCTTAAGCAAAATCATAAAGCTAACTCACGTACAATATAACAAGAAATTATAAACCAATTCTTGGAATTAGTTCCTAAAACTAGCTCAGACCACTAACTCATATAAGCGAAAGATGAGAAACGATTATAACAGCAACATGAACAAGCTCGGACGTACACTATAACAAGAACACGAATTAGGGGTGATTTGGAATCAGATCTTCTCTAGTTATCTTATCTCTCGAAAAGTTAGCAAGAATTAAGAGATTTTGTAATCAAATCGGGATATTTGGAATTGGATTCACTTGTTACCTTATTCTTCGAAGCGTATTTTTTTCCTATGAATATTGGATATGTATATAAATTCGGTTTATATGGGTTTCGGTTTATATGGGTTATCCAATCGGGTTTCGGATTTAACCCGAACCGGTCCATAACCCAAAGTATTATAACCTATGTTCCAATCGGTTATTGTAAAGGATCCGAACCCGTACCAAACCGGCTTTTCCGGGTTGGATCCGGGTTCGGGTTTTGGGTTCGGGAAATATGCCCACCCCTAGTTTTAATTATCTTTAGCACTACCAATTCAATTAAAAAAATATTTAAGAGAGGGTGCATCCACAGGCATCGAACTAAAATCACAGGGGTCAAACATTGAAATTTAAACCAAATCACCAACTAATATCTACTGTTTTAAGCTTATAAATAGAAACTTATAAATGTCATAGGGGTCAGCTGACCCCCCTACCTATTAACTAGCTCCGCCACTGCGTAGAGGTGGAGTATTATTCAGGATTTTAGATTACTCTGAATCCACTAAAAATTCGGATATTAGACTGAATTTGGATAGCAAATTTTTGGATCTGTCAAAATATAATACTATGTATCTTAATTTTCAAGACTTATAATATCCAGATCTAAATATTATAATATATTTAAAATTTTATATTTTATTAATATTTTTAATATATTTAAATTTATACATACAAATAAATTTTATATTATTTTTTATTTTTGAAATAGCTCATTTCATTTTTATATAATATTTTACAATTTTTAGTTTTAGTATCATTTTAATAATTTAATATATTAAAAATTATAGATTTAGATTAAGATTCAGACATATGTGGATATCCGGATATTCAAATTTTTGATATCCAGAAACCATTGTCCGAATAACTAAAACACAGATCCGGCAGAGATTTGGATCCAGATCCATCCCACTTTTACTTATGTGTACTTGTATAATCACGAAAAGGAACCGCAACAGTCTTGGAACCTTAAAAGTCAAACCAAACCTATTTATTGTCTCAGAAAATTTGTCCTTTTTCAAATTATACTTTAGTAGTAGTTTATAGATAACTTCTATTCTATCAGGCTATTTCTTTTCGTGATTGAGTTTCCTAATATTTGTTTTTTCTTTTCATTGGCGTTTCTACGATCAGTTGGTCAGACCAAAGAATAACCAATCAAAACAAACATAATAGTTAGTAATACTCGAATCAGACCAAACAGAAGTTTAGAGTTGAAGAACAAAACAATGGGAGAAAAAGTAGAGAAGAAAGAGAAAGGCGAGGAAATCATCACCGCCGTTTACAAGGTTCACCTTCACTGCCGGAAATGTGCATGCGACATCAAGAAGCCTCTCCTTCGATTCCAAGGTTAGGCCTCATTGTTTAAGTTTGTGTCCCCAAGTTTACAAGTTAATATATAACTAGAAAGTAGTAGTAGTTCAACTAGTTTAGAGAAAAGATAGGTTATATAAACTTTGAACCTTGGATGTGTAGTATATATTGATTTATTTATATCTGCTTTCTCCTTCATGTCAGAGATATTTTTTTCTCGAAAAGGTTTCTAATTTTGGTTGCCAGTCCAAACTTTTATAGAGATTATTTGCATGCGGTTCACTACAAGAAGAAACCACAGCTATTCCCGGCGAAAATTTCCGATGACCTCACATCCGTTGGAAATTTCCTAACGAGATATTAGTCTTTGGACGGATTTCTGATGGATTTGGGGTCGTCGAGAGAATATTCTGTTTACTTCTAATGGTTTTATGTTAAAGTGGTCCATACAAAATTATCCATATGCAAATTAGGCCGTAGCAAAGCTCAATAGTCAATACAAACTTTAGTCGATCAATTCAAACCAACAAACAATTTTATGGGGCAAGACCATTAAACTATCACATTTTAGTTATCCTTGAGACTAATTTGTTGATTTAGTCACAATCGCTGTGATTACTTTTTTTTAATCATATATAGTATTTTGATTGATAATATATATTATTTTAGGGGTTCATGGTGTGGATGTTAATTTGGAGAAGAATGAAATCAAAGTAAAAGGGAAAATAGAAGTCGTGAAGATTCACAAGCAAATCGAGAAATGGAGCAAGAAAAAAGTTGAGCTCATCTCTCCCAAACCCTCTGAGGTTAAGAAACCCACCATTACAACTACTTCTGTGGTAGAGAAGAAAATCACCGAGGTCAAGAAGGTAAGTTAGCTTGCTTAATTTGCATTACCATATATATATGTTAGCATGTGAATGAGAGGTTTCTTACAATTATCCACAGGATGTTATTCGCACGACAGTACTAAAGGTACACATTCATTGCGCCAAGTGTGACAAAGATCTTCAGAACAAACTCTTGAAGCACAAAGGTAAGATTAGGTTCTATCATTAATTAGGATTTGAATATAAGTTTCATGTATCAAATGAAGGGGACAACATAAATAACTTTGAAAATTCAGACGTTTTGTATATTGATTAGTCTGGCTGTCCGATTCTAATTTAGTTATTTTGGCAGCTATTCACATTGTGAAAACTGATACAAAGGCACAAACGCTAACGGTACAAGGGACGATAGAATCTGCAAAACTTTTAACATATATAAGGAAGAAAGTTCACAAACATGCAGAGATTGTAAGCTCAAAGACAGAAGAAGAGAAGAAGAAGGAAGAAGGGAAGAAGAAAGAAGAGGAAAAGAAGAAAGGAGAGGTGACCAAAACGACTACTCAAGTTGTGGAGTTTAAAGAGAAAGTAAAAGTTGAGGGGCAGAAAGATAAAGATGGAAACATACCTTATTTCGTCCACTACGTCTACGCTCCACAGTTGTTTAGTGATGAAAACCCTAATGCTTGTTGCATTGTCTAGTTACATGGTTCAATGTTTGTAATGTCGTTCATACATGATAAATTTTACAATAAAGTATATGTTACATTGACACGCTGTTGTATATATTAAAAACGAACCAGTCATAAATAGAAGTGAAAAATATAATTTTGGTATTGGAGTATAAGAGCATATGCATTAGTGAACCCCAACTTGGGGTTCTTAGGATTATTTTAATAATATTTAGATTATTAATGAATAGTTAAGAACCTTTGTATGATTTACTTTTCCATTGGTAAACCCTAAGTTGGGGTCCTTAGATTTTTTGAATTTTTTTTTTTGAATTATTTTATATCAAGTTTTATTTATTTTAATATTAATTTTAAACATACATTAATTATAAATTAAGATTTTAATATTTTTGCCAAATATTCTCAATTAAATCAGCTTTCAACCGATGATGTATCCGTTGATCACGTAGTTGATTCCGAATGCCAAGCATATTACCGAGATTTGAAGGCATGTTTGTAGAATACGAGAAATCCACTTGAGAACCTCTGCTTGATTCTCCTTCTACGAAGTCAGATATATCGTATTGAGTGTATCCATCTCGTTCGTCTTCTACTATCATATTGTGCAGTATGACACACGTTCTCATAATCTTTCCTATTTTTTCCTTGTCCCAAATAAGAGCCGGCCTTTTAACAATTGTAAATCTAGCTTGCAACACTCCAAACGCACGTTCAACATCTTTTCGTGCGGCCTCTTGACGTTCAGCAAATAACTCCGCTTTAGGACCTTGCAGAATTGGGATAGACTGGATGAAGGTTGCCCATTTTGGATAAATACCGTCTGTGAGTTAGTACGCCATATCATACTTGTGTCCGTTGACCATGTAATTCACTTTTAGAGCTCGGCCTTGTAAAATGTCATCAAAAACTGGAGACCGATCAAGAACATTAATATCGTTTAAGGTACCTGGAGGTCCAAAAAATATGTGCCATATCCATAGATCATGTGATGCAACAGCCTCTAAGACGATTGTCGGCTTTCCTGAACCACGGGTATACTGGCCTTTCCAAGCGGTCGGACAACGTTTCCACTCCCAATGCATACAGTCGATGCTTCCTATCATCCCAGGAAACCCGCGTATCTCTCCAATAACAAGTAGTCGTTGAAGTTCTTCTGGTGTAGATCGTCTTAGATACTCATCTCCAAACAATTGTATTACTCCTTTAGTGAAATTATCCAAACATAAAAGTGCAGTACTTGCACCAAGTCGAAGATATTCGTCAACCGCATCAGCTGCATTACCATAAGCTAGCAAACGAATCGCAGCCGTACACTTTTGTAGTCCAGATAGGCCGAACCTTCCGGCTGCATTTATTCTTTCCTGAAAGTACGGAACTTCATGTGAGAGACGCTCGACAATATGCATAAACAAGGCCTTGTTCATTCGAAAACGCCGTCTGAATATGTGAGACGGGTATGTCGGATCTTCACTAAAATAGTCGTTCCATAAACGTTTGTGGCCTTCTTCGCGTTCCCTTTCAATGTACGTTCGTTTCTTTTGCTTATTATCTTGACCCTCCAACACTGAATCGAACGTATCTTCAAATTGTTGGTCGAACATATCTTCGAGCGCTTCATCTAATAATTCATCAAGTTCACTGGATGAAGAGGATGACATTTTGTAGAGAAGTCAAAGTCAGAAGTGAAAGGTTAGATTAAATCAAATATGTAACGGCTTGAAGTACCAAATAGAAAGAGGGTTTGATCGATCTGATACAGGCTTATTGGTTGATGGTCGATGACCAAGAAGATCAAGTTTTGGTGTTTAAGACAAGAGAAGATCATAAAAGAAAAAGCCTTTGTTTAGAGCATGAGTTTTAGTCCGACAGTTTAGAAATACCATGTCCATTACACAAGGACTGGAGCATAGCTTATAACAAAAACAGGTTCAGAAAATTTCAAAAGAAAATACAACCCGTGATTCATACATAGCAGTAGATAGCAACGCAAAACAAAATAAACCCGTGACCCCTTGGATGAGATACAACCCGTGATTCATACATAGCAAGAGATAGCTTGTCCATATCCTTGTCTTTGTCCTGTCACAGAAAATATGAAGTAAATGTTAGAGAAGTCACATGAAAGCACATAAACAATACAATGCAAACCACAATGAAATCACGTAAACAATACAATGCTAACCACTACAAGTCTACAACTACACGTCTGCAACTACACAATGCAATGCTAAAACTACAAGTCTGCAACTACACAATGCAACTACAATGCTCAACCAATACTTAAACAATACCACTCACGTTTTCAAATCATCTCAGAAATAAGTTTGTTTTTAAGAGTCTCCTCTATCTCACTAAGTGGCTTTGTTTTGACTAAGAGACGATCTAGTATCTTCTTCTTGGAGATTTTGTTTTTAATTTCTAGCATCATTTGTAACTGAGCCATGGCCTCTTTCTTGCCATTTTTTTTACGCTTGGCAGCCTTACTGGCCTTTACACCAGGAGGTCTTCCTTCCTCCACTGCCTCTTGTTGATCACCTTCTGCAATGTTTTTTCTTTTCTCCTTCCCACCATCTTTAGCACAAAAAATTGAACTCCACTTCTGGTCATGCCGTAGCTCTCTCCAGGCATGTTCCAGTGTGAACTTTATATGGTGATCATTAAAGAAAATGTCGTGAGCAGCTTTCATCACGTCATTATCATTCTGCCCACTTGTTTGCTCCTTTGTAGCAGCCTCGTAGCACCCTACAAACTTGCACACTTGATCATTCAACCTCCCCCACCTTTGCTTGCACTGAGTTGCCTCCCTTGGAGCAGTCCCAACTAGCTGAGGAGAAGAGTTATAGTACTCTGCTATCCTCTTCCAGAAAGTTCCACCTTTCTGTTCATTAGCTACAATGGGGTCTTTGCTGGTGTTCAACCATGCGCTGATGAGAATAACATCTTCTTTTGGTGACCACTTCCTCCTTTCTTTGGCTACTGAACCGGGGCATTTCATATGACTCATTGTCAACTGTTTGACTACCTTGACTAGCCAAGAGGCTGAGAAACCCGGGTGAATCTAAGGAAAATGTATCCATCTTTTGTGTTTGAGTGTTTTCTGAGTTGAGATTGTTATGTTTTTTATAACAGTCTGAGGACAGACTGTTAGTTCATATTATAATCTGTTTTGCATTCAATTAAGTTTAAACATTTTTTTTTGCATTGATACCACATCATTTCAGACAACTACTAAAGCAAGCATTTAACACACATCAAGTCACATTAAGCACAATGACAGTAGATCAAATCAGACAACTACCAAAGCAAGCACATTAACACACATCAAATAACTAGCAATTACGGAAAACATTTATTTAACACTAACACCCAACTAGCAATTCAAACAAGGGTTTGAAACTAACCTTAAGTTTCTGACTCCCTTTATGTTGGCTTCTGAAGCTCAGCCATCTGCCTAGTAAGCATCTGAAACGCTTCCTGGACAGTAACAAGTTTGTAGTTAGGTTCCTTCTATGGTTAGAATTTATGTAACTGAAGATAATATGCATACTGACAATGTACCTTCAGTTTATTAATCTCTTGATCCATGATAGCCACCTGCCAAGTAAGGTTCTCCACCTCTACAACTCTCCGTTTAACCATCCCAATCTCTTCTTGAACACCTAGAACCCATGGTTGCCTAAAGTGCAACCCATCATCCTATTACAAAACAACATTAGTCATGCATTTTTACAACATATGGAAGATGTTTTATTTAGTAAGAGTTACCTTGTATTCATTTCACGTGAAGAACCTCTTCCCAGGAAGAAAGTCTTTAGCTTCCTTTGCAGAAACCTCGTCAACGATCCTCCCTCCACATGGGCAACTTGTGGGAATCCCGAACTCTGCATCAGCTACGTATCCTAACCTGTCGCAGTGCTGTTTGAGCCTTTTCATCTCTTTCCTTTCTTCTTTTAGATAGGGATCCATTGCCAAAGCTTTGCTCTTGAAGTCTGCGAGATAAAGCAAAACAATAAGAGTATAATCACTCAAGTATGCAAAGAGAAAACCTTATAGAGAAACAACAATGTGACAATTTTCAACAACTACAAGTCGATAATGGTCATACATAATGACTTAACCGATCAAAACGCAGGTAAACTCGTAATCTAAATTGGGTAATGGAAATTCTAAAAAGATGAATCTGTATAAAAAAGAGACAAGTGCAGGCATTATATCAAACACATTATAAACCCAGATCTATCAATTTCAAATTCCATGAAACGAGTTTGTAAGAAGAAAAAAACCGAATGTTCTCTGGAGAGTGAACAAGCGAGAGATAGAGAGTGATCAAACACATAGAAACAAAAAGATCCTCAAATCAGAGCTCTATGTCGTATTTGCAGTCGAATTAGAACCAAAACACGAACCACCTAATCGTATTAGAGAACATTAGGTGGAAATTCTAAAAAGATGAATCATAAACGCAGGTAGTTGTTGTATCAAATCGTATTGAAATCAAAGCCCAAACTGATAATCATAAACAAGATGAATCAAATCGTATTGAAATCAAATCCCTATGTCGTATTAGAACCAAAACACGAACCACCTAATCGATTCGAAACCCTAAATCGAAGCCCCAAACCGATTTCTAAACCTATACGAACCCCTAATCGATTAATCCAACCCACTGATCGATTTACAACCGTTAATCGATCCTAGAGAACCTATGTCTCATCGGGATTTACCTTCTCCCGAAAATCGCCCAGGAAAATCGCCCAGGAACCTATGTCTCTCACTGAAAATCGCCCAGGAACTCGTTCTTCTAGTTCCAAGAAATGACGATGAACACGAGGACCCCACGAGAAATGCCAAAACAGCGTGATTTCTGTACCAATCATGTGCTGCCACATGTTAAGAACTGAGTCCTTAATGGCTCTTAGCCAAGAGCCGTTTCTTAGGTTTAATCGATTTTCTGATTTTTTTTAAATGCCTAAGCCTATGAAACCGTGCAAAAAACCGGCTTAGGATCACAAATGCGCTTGGTCTAACACTCCCCGGCTCCTAGTAGGTTTCCACACCACTTTTGGCTCGTGGACTCCATTTTTGTCTAAGGGACGGTCCAGTGGCGGATCCAGAAACATTTTAAATAGGGGGCACATATATTAGATAAATTATAAATTTTTAATTATTTTATAAAGATATATATATATATATAAAAGAAAACAAACAACCAAAATTTTTTTTCTTCTATTGCTGTTTTTAAATCTAGTATTATAAGATATATACTTTATAAATGAAACTCAAAAGCTGTTTTGGATTCATCTATTTGGAATTTATTTTATTTTCTACTATTTATTTAAAATAATAAAATAATTATCCTGAATAAGTATAAACTAAAATTTGTGGAATGAGAGATAAAATGTTGAAATTCTTAGATAACATGTTGAAATTCAAGAATGGGAAAAGAAAACAATTAGTTGATAAAATAAAAAGAGGAAAAACAATCAATTTAATTTCAATTTAATTGAATTGATAGCAAACTTACCGCAGAAAGTTTTTTTTACTGAATTTTTGGAATCACTAAAGTATTAAAATATGGGACCCACACCAATGAAAAGAAAAATAGTTTGTATGTTGAAACCACACGAGGTAAAAAAAAAAAGACAAAACAAAGGGGCTTCGAAGAGAAGAAGAAAAAGTCTGTATGTGGGGACCACACGAGGGAAAAAATGAGAAAATAAAAGGGTTAGAGCATGTCCATGAAAGTACATCATTTTCATTAATGGGGAAATTTTTCAAAAACTGCGCCTCTGCAAAAAATGTTTTTTTTTTTTTTTTCGCGATTCTAACCCGTGGAAGTTTAATATGTAGAAAAAATAAGATTAAAAAATCGAAAAAAAAATAGACGAATGACAGGCTGCCACGAGGTCATGAACAGTGTAAGAACCGGTTCTTAAATAAGGCGTTTTTGAACCCTGGTTCTTAACTATTCACGTGGGACCCACGTGAATAGTTAAGAATCCCACCCTTAAGAGCCATGGATGGACATGCTCTTAGGGGGGCATCGAACATATGATCTAAAAATCAAACGGGGGCACAGCTAAAATTCTGTAGCCATTACACCATTTTATCAATGTCGTTAGTAAATGAATACAGAAATATATATTGTTAACCGGGGGCACGTGACCCCGTATACCACCATTAACCCCCTGGGCCGGTCATTACAAGAAGAACTCTATTTCCTTACGTCAGTCATGACTGATACCGATTGGTCAGTAATTATTGACGAATTTACTAGTCGCCGTCAGTTATCGGTCAGAAAAACTTGACGGTCACAATCTCTCAATACCCGGTCAGGAATTTCTGATGGAATATTGACCGATTTTAAACGTCAAAACGTTCTTGACCGATTTCTCATGATTCAACATTTGTCACAAAACAATTGACCAAGTTTTTGCCGCTATCTTCCATTAAAAAACAATGTTGACCGGTTCCGACGGATATATAGTCGTTGATATATTTGAAAAATATGCGAATATGTCAATACTCGGTCAGAAAATATGCCGTCAATATACGGTCAATATTCGATCGGTTTGCGGTCAATATTCGGTCAGAAAATCTTTCAGATCAACTATAAATTTAAGTCATTCCTCTTTCACTACATTTCACCCTTCTTTCACATTTGCTAAGAGATTTCGAAAAAATGTCATCTTTAGATTCTTATAATTATTTTCGATCGTGGATGGATAAACCGCACAAAAAGATGACGGATCCGGAACAACTACAAATGAGTTCATCGCAGGTCAGTGACATTACAATTCCGGTGTAATTGCGACGCTTTGTTTGATAGAATTCAAATTCGCAAATCCTTGTTCTATTATAGATGATTTACTAAATTGTACATTTTGTTCTATATGTAGACTTAAGGGGTGATGAATTTGATGATACTTATATGTGATATGAGACTTTGAAATGTAAAGTTTGCATAAATGTTCTCTAACTAACCAAGGTTTTTTAGTGCTTGAGGCACTTTCAAAAATAATGAATCTTGCAAGAGTTGAGAAGCACCCAAAAACCTTCATTTTTTCAATTTTAGGATTGAAATATATAGTATTTAATTTTGAGTCAACCAACCCAAGCCAAAGTCCAAATTTATAAAGTTTTTAATTTATTGTTGCTGCATCATTATTGTTATGGATCGATTGCTTCTTTTTTAAACAAAATCTTAAGTTAGGCATACTGAACTGTAAGTCTTTACTGTTTTAACATACGTCACTTCTTCTTTTAAATAGTCTCGACTCTGACCTCTCTGTTCCGATATTTCGACCTGTCCTTCGTAACGATCCCCGTGATTCTCGCGGATCAGTTGAACTGGAAAAGACCGAGTCGCTGTACCTCCACGTCGTCTCCTGCCGAGCTCGAGCTCGATCGCCTTTTACTTGTCAAAGCATCATTCGTTTGGGCCCAACGATCGAATCGGCTCGTCTCTTCGCCTTTAATCCCGGAACGGGGTCATAGATACGGGCCTTTGTCTTGTTTGTCAATGGGCCGGATTTCCTAGAGGGAAATCCAGTACCAACAATAGCCCCCCAGCCCATTGATTTCGAGAAGTCGAGGTTAATGGGCAGTAGACGTTTTTGGGAAGACGCGCGCATGTCTCGGGCGTCGAAAAATCTAATGATTACTCTCGCTCCATCCGTAGATCTTGTTGCGATCCAATGGCCAAGGACGGGCGCGTGGGACGAGCTGATCTGCTTTTTAGCGCGTCGGTAGTTATGGCGTGTATCTGTTCGAGAACGTCATCTCCAGCCGTGGATCTGGTCGATCGCCAACGGCTAAGATTCGAAGGTTGTGAAGAGTCTTTTCAGGCTCGTTCTTTTGATGACGTGACCTAATTACTGCGCGCTCGCAGCCGTTGATCTCAAATCAACGGTTCAAGCAAAGGGAGAGCGAGGAGTCCAAACCGTCTCGACTTTCTCAGTAATTAATACGAGTTTGGGAGTCGTACGGACGATATCGCGCACAATTCCCGCTATAGATAATCATATATATCGTCGGAGGCAGCCTTCTGCCTTCTTACTCTTATTCGGTTTCCTTCTTGCTTAAGGTTTTTCTCCATATTTCCTCTGTCGTCAGAAGAGTTCTTTCCCGGTGATTTTCTGTTCACTTCGGTATATCCTTCCTTATGGCCTTGAGAGACCCTGCGGGAGCGAGTACGAGTGCGGCGGCGGGATCATTCGGTCCGCATCCGCCGTCTTCATTAACCGTGAATCATATTCAGCGGTTGAGGGTGTTTTGCCGGATTCCGTCGGAAGTCGAAATCGTTATTCCTTCCCCGGCGGTGTCCCCTGAGACGGTCGTAGAAGGCTACTGTTGCGCCTCCTACACGTATTTCGAAAAATGCGGGCTCTTCTTTCCTATTCCCCGCCTTGTTTTCTTATTTCTGGCTCAGCTCCAGTTGGCGTTTTATCAGATGATGCCAAACTTCGTTCGGTACGTTATCGGACTTGGAGTTAGGGCCGCGGAGGAGGGGATTGAGTTTGGTCCCAAGGAATTAATGCGGGTTTGCTCGGTGAAGCGAGATTCCCGCTTTCCGGGGTCGTATCGTCTCTCTCCTCGGTTTGGGAGGATCATTGACGGCCTCCCGTCGAGGGATGGATGGAGGGACCACTATTTTTTCTTTAGGATGACCCATCACTCGGTCGGAGAGTTCGATTGCTCGTTCGTTCCTTCACGGTGGGCCTCCGATGTTGGTAAGACTCTTGGTCTCCTTTTTGATCCTATCCCCTTTTTTCTTTTGTTGTTGTTGGTTCGATTCCTGATCGGTTTTGTTCTGTATCACAGAGTTTCCCGAATCGCTTGACCTCAACCCTGTCACGGAGGCCCTAATAACCCGTCTGAGGAGAGGTGCCGTCAACTGGGACAGTTTCACGGTGGAGCGCGTGCAGGCTACCCTGAGGATCGACTCGAGAGGGGTTCCGCGGGACCGATCTCGGATCTCTCGGGACCTACCGTTTCCTCCTGTACTTCCTCGGGCTTCTACGAGTCGAGCTGTCCGGCCTCCGCTTCGTATACTCGAGCGGGAAGGGGAGAGTGAGTCTCCTGTTTGCGACGTTTTATTCATCGTTATTTGGAAAGGCCTAAGCCCTTTTTTTTTTAAATTTTACAGGTCGTCCTTCTTTGGGCGAGGGTTCGAATGCTAGTACTCCATCTCATGAGAAGTTATCTCGTAGATCGAGGAGTCGCCAAAACGGGAAGGACCCTGTGGAGTTGGTAAAAAAGGTGGGAGACGGGAGTCTAAGTGACGCACTCATTTTTGCCATGTTTGATTCTCCTCTCCCTTCCCTGGTCATCCCTCCGAACTCCGGAGCCTGCAATGCGGCCGCAGAGACACGGGAGGTCCCTTCTTACCCGGTTGTTCGGGGAGCGGACCCGGTCTCGTCCAGGGAGCCGGCTTTGCGCGGTCTTCGCCCGAATGGTTCAGAGAGACCGAATGATCCGGGTGTGGGTGGGAACCTTTCCCCCGTACCGAAGCGTCGGAGGATCGACACGGAGGCGAGCTCGAGCAGTTCGAGCGAAGGCGTTGGGTGATAGGTCGAGTTTTAACCCTATTCTAACTGCAAGTGCACAGTGATGTAGTTGTAGTACTTAGGGTATCGAATCCACAGAGACTCCGGTCAACGATAGATTAAGAACAGTAAAGATTAAACTAGGAGAAAGCAAAGGTGATTAAACTAAAGGCAAAGCAGAAAAGTAAATCAGTAGCAGAAGTGGTTTGTGAGCAAGGAGGCGAAGCGTTAAGTCTAGGGAGTTCTCAGGAAATCAGGAACACAAGCAATCAATCAATCTGGATCTAATCAGAAACTGTTCTAGAACTCAAACACACATATAGAATTAACCAAATTTATTTGCGAGAATTCTCTAAGTCTAAGTGCAGCAAACCAAACTTTCGTTTACGAGAACTAACAGATTAAACCAGCATTAATTCCAAGTTTTATATGTTCACAATTAAACTAAACCAAACTTTCGTTTGCGAGAAGTTTAATTGCTCATCTAGGTTCTTTCTAGCTAATTAACCAACTTTCGTTGCATCAATCAACCTAACATCAATAATCTAAGTGGCCAGTTCAGATCAAGCATTAAGAACAATCCTAGAAGAAGAACTAGCAGATATGAATCCCTACAGATTAATTAAACTATAATTCCATGAAATCCCTAATGAGAATCCCTAAACTTAACAGGTAATCTACTCAGACATATTCATCGAAACAGAAGATATCATAAGTAGAAAACCAAATATCATAAAACAGAATAATCAACAGAGGTTCGAAATCAAGTCTCTTTCGAGAACAAGATCAGCCTCTAAGGCTCTCTGAAATAAAATAAAACTTAAGAAAAGCGTAGCCTAAACAAGTGGCTAAAAACCCTAATATATAGTCTAAAACACGTTTTGGGCTTCTGTGTAAATATCTGGGCTTTTCTGCAATATCAGCATTCTTCATTAAACCGCTGAGTTTGGCCCATTCGCGCTATGCATCGATCGATGCAAGTGTGCAACGATCGAAGCAATCCTCAAATCTGGACATTGAACTCTGTCTCTCGGCCAAACACTCCAAATAGCTCCAGAAAGTGTCATAATCACCAAATCTGCTCCAAATGTGCTTGTACCTAATAAACACCTGAAAAGACTCTAAAACATAGTAAAAGACTCGATAAAGAACACATATACCATGGTTAAAATCCCTAAAATCCATAGTATATCAACTCCCCCACACTTAGCTCTTGCTTGCCCTCAAGCAAGTAAAGAACCAAAGCATAAGAAAAGAAGTTTGAAAACACAGAAACTCATTTCGTCTTAGGAACTTTCGCATTCACATTCACTTAGTAATCCACTGAAAACTTTCCTACAGAACTCAAGACCATAATGTACTTCCCCCTCACTTAGCAATTGTCCCAAGTAAACTCCACAATCACATTCAAGCATTCAAATTCACCCTACTGACTTCTGCAAGTATTTAAGTGCGGTCTCACCTAAGGAGTATCGATCAAAGGGCACATGGATTCTTACCTTATCAGCTCTAGACCACCATACTATCTTTCTCTAGTCCCTTTCTTCTCTTTCCCTTCCTTAACAACTGATTTTTCCCACATTGGGTATCATTTTTTTTTTTTTTTATCAGTGTTCTTCCCGTTATGGGGTGTACTTTGGACACATTCCATGGATAGAACATGAGATAATAGGGGTCTCTACCACTCCTGTGACCACTTCGGAGTTACTAACTCATCCTCAGTTTATTATCTTTTTATTTATTTTATGGAAGGGGAGAAGGGAACTAAATAGGATAGGTTGACAGGCTGTGTCAGAACTAACAAGGGAATCCGACACAAAGTATACCAAGCCCTTAGGTGAGAAATCTAAGTCAGTATTAAGGTTGAAGTCAGTAAAAGGATCCTCTGATACCTGAAGTGATGTGGGTGTTCCCAGTAGGTTGTTCCGTGTCTGAGTTTTCTAATAGTCATAGAGGCTCTGCAAGTCTATCCAATGGTCACTTAGTTCCTGTTCAAGCGAAAATTTTTCTCTAAAAATCATAGTTTCATACAAATTTTGACTCAATAAAACAAATTTTGAAAAACTAAGAAAACAAAAGCGTGCGTCAGTAGCTTCCTCCCCCACACTTAAACTACACTGTCCCCAGTGTAATCAAGGCATGAGCTCGGTGAGAATAATAATAAATTTGAAACAATCCGAAAAGTTACAGAACACTTACCTGTCGTCGCCCTGCGTCGATCGATGCCCAAGGGTGTCGATCGATGCAAGGCGATTATCGCTCGCGGTTATGTAGATAACCGATGTCTGAACCGCAATCAATTCGTTAAACCTTAAATCGCGACTGCATCGACCGATGCACAATGTGTGTCGATCGATGCAATGCGATTATTCCTGTTTCCCTCAGCTCTGAACACACTTAAACAGAAAAATTACAAATACCAAATCAAAACGAAAAAACAAAAACGAACCTAACAGTGGGTTGCCTCCCACTTAGCGCTTGTTTTTAGTCATTAGCTTGACTATTGGAAGAGATTTGACTCAAGGCGGTTTCAACAGAGACTTTGAGTGTCTCTGTGAATATCTCTTCATCCAAGGAGGTGTGTATGCTGTCGGATCATGAGATTTCCCAAGGAAAGAGTAGACAGAACCAGAGCGGGAGCGAAGCTTGGGTGGTACACTGCGTTTTCCTGTATTCAAAACAATATGGTCAGGAGGTTTAAGCTTAGGTGATTTATACCTTACCTTTGGTGGAGATCTGATGTTTGGAGCTTTCAGTTTATGAGCAGTTGCAGGATCTGAAGATGTTAGAGCAGGTTCAAGAGGAACCGCCATCTTCTTCTCTCCACTATCAGATACTGTAGTTCCACCAATCTGAACTTCTTCTTTCAGATGACCATCAGTGGAGATCATCTTCTTTGCATGAACTCGCGAAGTTTCAACTGGTGGTGTTTTATTCACCTTCTTATCCATCACTTTCATGCAGTTAGCCACTTCTAGCTCTTGTTTGGAAGGTTTAGGAACCTTAGGATATGGCACAATGGGCGTGTAGACTCGTTCTGGTACTGTTGCAGGTTTCTGGTCATGTCTGCGTTCTGTGTCGATCGTTGCATGATGTGTGTCGATCGATGCAAGGCGATTCTGTTTGTCGTAAGAACTCGAAATTACCGTCAGAACGGCGTGTCGATCGACACTAAGGGGGTGTCGATCGATGCATGTCTCAAACAGACAATATTCATCCAGAAAATCCGAGATTATGCTCTCTTCTTCACCTAGCAACTCAATCTCATCCCTTAAGGTCACAGCTCTGATGGATTTGTACTGTTCAGCTTTCCTAGCTTCATTTTGTCTTTGTATTGCTCCAGCTGTCTGCTGAACTTGGACATCTAGCTCCTTCACATGTGTGTTCAAGTATTCAAACTTCCCATTCAGATTTTCATGTATAGCATCCAGCTTCCTGTCAAAGTCCATAACAGTCTTAGTCTGATCCTCTAGCAGCTGCTCCATCATGGATTCCATCTTGCTCTCATAAGCATTAGCAGCAGGAGATGCCTGATAGGAGGGTGATCCATAAGTCCTTTGATAGGAATTACCTTGCTGATTTCCATACCTGTTTCCTTGAAACCCAGAACCATTTATGTAGTTCCTCTCCTCTTCCTGTCTTTCCAGTAACTGCTCCATCATGCTCATCAGCTTATTAGACTGTGTATTGTGAGGCGGAACAGGCTGATATGATGGAGATTCATAGTCTCTGGTGAATGAATTGGAACCATAGCCTCTGCAGAACGAGTTATTCTGTTGATTTTCCAACATCCGTTCCATCATTCCCATCATTCTTTCGCACTGTGTCGATCGATGCAGGGTAGCGTCGATCGATGCAAGCTTGAGAATGCAACGATCGACACACAGGACCGTGTCGATCGATGCATGGCGATTACAGGCGTACCTGAAACGCAAGAACAGAAAAAAAAAATTAGTAGCAAAAATTAAAAACGAAAATCCTAGTCTAAACCCTAAGTTCAAATCTATCGAGGACTCAAAAGAGTCCCCGGCAACGGCGCCAAAAACTTGATAGGTCGAGTTTTAACCCTATTCTAACTGCAAGTGCACAGTGATGTAGTTGTAGTACTTAGGGTATCGAATCCACAGGGACTCCGGTCAACGATAGATTAAGAATAGTAAAGATTAAACTAGGAGAAAGCAAAGGTGATTAAACTAAAGGGAGAGCAGAAAAGTAAATCAGCAGCAGAAGTGGTTTGTGAGCAAGGAGGCGAAGCGTTAAGTCTAGGGAGTTCTCAGGAAATCAGGAACACAAGCAATCAATCAATCTGGATCTAATCAGAAACTGTTCTAGAACTCAAACACAGATATAGAATTAACCAAATTTCTTTGCGAGAATTCTCTAAGTCTAAGTGCAGCAAACCAAACTTTCGTTTGCGAGAACTAACAGATTAAACCAGCATTAATTCCAAGTTTGATATGTTCACAATTAAACTAAACCAAACTTTCGTTTGCGAGAAGTTTAATTGCTCATCTAGGTTCTTTCTAGCTAATTAACCAACTTTCGTTGCATCAATCAGCCTAACATCAATATTCTAAGTGACCAGTTCAGATCAAGCATTAAGAACAATCCTAGAAGAAGAACTAGCAGATATGAATCCCTACAGATTAATTAAACTATAATTCCATGAAATCCCTAATGAGAATCCCTAAACTTAACAGGTAATCTACTCAGACATATTCATCGAAACAGAAGATATCATAAGTAGAAAACCAAATATCATAAAACAGAATAATCAACAGAGGTTCGAAATCAAGTCTCTTTCGAGAACAAGATCAGCCCCTAAGGCTCTCTGAAATAAAATAAAACTTAAGAAAAGCGTAGCCTAAACAAGTGGCTAAAAACCCTAATATATAGTCTAAAACACGTTTTGGGCTTCTGTGTAAATATCTGGACTTTTCTGCAATATCAGCATTCTTCATTAAACCGCCGAGTTTGGCCCATTCGCGCTATGCATCGATCGATGCAAGTGTGCAACGATCGACACAATCCTCAAATCTGGACAGTGAACTCTGTCTCTCGGCCAAACACTCCAAATAGCTCCAGAAAGTGTCATAATCACCAAATCTGCTCCAAATGTGCTTGTACCTAAAAAACACCTGAAAAGACTCTAAAACATAGTACAAGACTCGATAAAGAACACATATACCATGGTTAAAATCCCTAAAATCCATGGTATATCATTGGGACGCCCGGGGGCGCGGCCCATTTATTAAGGCGCGTCGGACCTACGGGTGCTCGGCTTCCGGTCGCCGGGGACATGGTCCTTGGCGATTTGTACACCAAGATGGCGGAAGCTACCGTGAAGGTATCGATCGTAGTTCTTTGTTCTCGTCTTTCTTTTGTACGAGAGATTTTAAAATTCATGTGCTTATGTAGTTCCTAGAGGCTTCGAACGGACTTATGGCCCAGTCCGAGCGCGAGCTTCGTGAGAGGTCGCAAGTAGATGAGCTCGAGGCCGCTAGGAGATCGGTCCGCATTTTGACCGCGGAGCTGCAGGATTCCTTGGATCGAGAGGAGGAGCTCGGAAGGAAATTGGCTAGGTACGAGGGGATAGAAGCCCGGTTATTGGTTCTCGAGAATCGTGAGGAAGATCTTTCTCAGAGGCTTCGGGCGGCTGAAGGTCGGACGCTGGCCGCCGAAGATGCGTGTCTAGTCGCGGCAGCGCGAGCTGCTCAAGATCGAGCCGACCTAGAGAGAGTCCTCGTGGGGAGGGACTTCGACATAAAGGTCGCGTCCCACGAGGCGAGGAAGAAGATGAGCGGGGAGTATTTGGAAATCCTTAAAGAGGTCAAGGAGAAAAGCGAACATCGAAAACTTGAAACCAACGCTGAGATTCTCCTCCAAGAGACCCTGGCCAATATCGAACTCATCGCGGAGTTTTCTTCCGGCGAGCTTGACCTGACTCGGGAAGTGCTGAGGTTGGCCGACCAAAAGAGGGCGGCCATGGAAGAGATGAACGCCGCAGCGGTCTCTGATTTCAGTGTTGGCAAGTTAAACTTGCCGACCGTATCGAGTGACTCGGTTATTTTGGCGCATGCTCCGCCGCCGGCTGCTTCCCGCCCTGATCATTACGGATTAAATTTTCCGACAGGGGTTGCATCTACCGGTGATTAGGCGGAGGGTGGAGACGAGGCTTCCTAGCGCTCGCAGTAATTTTGATTGTTCTGTCATTGCCCGAAGGGGCTTTTGACTCTCTTTTTTTTTGAACATTTATTTGCCTGAGGGGGCTTTATTTATTTTAATGTTGGAACTCGAGGACATTGTGTCCTCTTTTTAATGAAATTTTTTTTTGAGTCTTTCATGCCTTAGCATAGACTTTACTGTTTAGCGCTTTAGCATAAAGTTTGGCTGTTATGGCGACTTGAACCTCCTTGGAGGGGTCGACGAATAACTTGTCTCGAATTGCCTTAGGGAGTTCTTTACGAACTTGTAAGTCGATTGTACGCGAGGTACCACTCTTTCGAAGTGTAAGATCCGAGCTTATAGCTGGATGCTTTCGAAATTACTGAATATAAGGAATACTAAGTATATAGGAATGAATCGAAGTAGACTTACAAAGGTTGTTTGCTTGAATGACTGTCTCGACTTCGTTGTCTTTTTCTTGGAGGGAGGGGGTAGTCCCCCAATTCTTTTAATCCGTATAAGGTTTAGAAGAATTATTGGTTTTGGAAGGATTGCTCTGGATCTCTTTCTTCGGGACGATCATTTCAGTTCGTTCGGATTGGGAGGACCGTTTTGGGTCGCTTGTTTTGGGACGATCATTTCAGCTCGTTCGATTAGGAAGGACCTTTTTGGGTCGCTTGTTTTGGGGACGATCATTTCAGCTCGTTCGATTTGGAAGGACCATTTCGGGTCGCTTGTTTTGGGACGATCATTTCATCTCGTTAGATTTGGAAGGACCATTTCGGGTCGCTTGTTTGAAGGGATAATTTCATATCACTTGGTTTTGGGGGAGGCCATTCGAGGTCTCTCGGAAGGGATAATTTCATATCGCTTTTTTTGTGGAGGGATGATTTCATATCGCTTTTTTTTTAAGAAACAATTTCACATCTCTTTTTGAGGATGTTATGGTGAGGTATTTCGCAATGGCCCTAACTTTTATGACAGAAAGAGGCATTGGATTGGGAGACTTATTTTGATTTCACAAAGATAAGCTAGTATGACTTCGTCAAAGTTGTTGAGTTCGGTAAGAGCTTTGTGTTCGGGGGGTGGCTGCGCTCGAAGTCGAGCTGCCTACGTACCCTTTTAAGGGGATCAAGCCATTTCGTAGTTCGATTATGTTATCGTACTCCTAGTGGAAGTACTTTTTGAGGTTGATGATGTTCCAAGGTCGTAGTTCAGGTTTCTGGGTTTCCACCGACTTGAGTCGGTAGACCACGTTCTTTACAACGTCGGTGACCTGATAAGGACCTTCCCACTAATTTGCTCCTAACTTCCCAGCGTGTTCTTCCTTTTTATGGTCGAACACTTTCCGTAAGACGAGCTCTCCTACTTGAAACCTTCGAGTTTTAATCTTGGAATCGTAGTAACGAGCTGCGGCTTGTTGGTAGTTCTGGATTCGAGCTAGTGCGAGGTTCCTCCTTTCGTCGACGAGATCGAGCACGTCAGTTATCATCTTGTTATTGAGTTCCTCTTGTCGTGGGCATTCTTCTTTGCGGATGCTTGACAAAAGGATTTCGGCTGGTACTACCGCCTCGATCCCGTAGGCCAGTGAGAAGGGAGTCTCGCCGGTGGATTTGCGGGGGGTAGTCCGGTAGGCCTAGAGTACGGCTGGGAGCTCGTCGCTCCAGCTCGTTTTGCACTCATTGAGTCTTTTCTTGAGGCTATTCATGATTGCTTTGTTAGCCGCTTCCGCCAGCCCATTCCCTTGGGGATAGCATGGCGTTGAGTAAGTCAGCTTTATGTTTCACGTTCTGCAGAACTCCTTGAAGGCGTTTGATATGAATTGGGAACCGTTATCAGTGACGATCTCGTGGGGTAGTCCGTGCCGGCAAACGATGTTTCGCCAGACGAACTCCTTAATATGAACGTCCTGGACCTTTTGGTATGAATCTGCTTCAATCCATTTGGTGAAGTAGTCTGCATTACCAATAAGTGTGTGGCTTTCTTTTTGCCGGATGCGACTAGGGGCCCCATGATGTCCATTCCCCATCGCATGAATGGGTATGGCGATGAGATAGAGGAGAGTTTCTCCGATGCTTGGTGGATAATCGGGGCGTGCTTTTGGCACTTGTCGCATTTGTTGGAGAAGGATTCGCATTCGGTAGCCATTGTTGGCCAGAAATAGCCTTGCCTTTTGATTCGTACGGCCAGGGCTCGTCCTCCGGAATGGCTTCCGCAGGATCCGTCGTGGGCCTGCGTGATCACGGCTAGGGCTTGCCTTTTGTTGAGGCATTTGAGGTAAGGCCCGTAGAGACTCCTTTTAAAGAGCTCTCCTTGTGTGACACAGTACCTTGCACTTTGTACTTTGAGTTTCCGTGCCTCCCATTTGTCGTCTGGAAATTCGCCGTTTGTAATGTATCGAATGATCGGAGTTCTCCAATCTTCGTCATTGTCGGGCTCGGGTCCTTGACTGGTGGACGCGGCTTGGATTGGTCCGTCGGGGACGTTCGCGACGTACACGGCATTTCTCGGATCAGGATCATCATCAATTTCGATGATGTCGCGACTGATGTTGCCGAGACATTTTGGATGCTCGACATCGTCCTTTACGGCATGCTCGTCCTCTTTCAAGGACAGAGCTTTTAGGGCTGTGTCGATGCTTGGTTTCTCGATCCCTTCAACCGGTATGATCCTTTTAAGGTTAGGATCTGATGTCGACGCTAATGCAGCTAGGGCATCGGCTGCGGTGTTTTTCCCCCGCGGGATCCGTGTTAGGTCAAAGAATTCGATCTGTTTGGCGAGCGTATGGACTATCTGTAGGTATGCTTCCATGCGCTCGTCCTTGGCCTCGTAGTCGCCATGATATTGGCTCGTGACCAATTGGGAATCGCTGAACGCGTCTACTTCTCGGGCTCCTATTGCTATTGCTAGTCTGAGCCCGGCTATTAACGCTTCATATTCTGCTTCATTATTTGATGCGGCGAAGCCTAGTCTGAAAGACTGTTACAATACTTCGCCAGTAGGGGAGACCAGTTTTATTCCGACTCCAGATCCTTGCCTTGAGGAGGCTCCATCAACGTAGATTTTCCATTTTTTGGCGGAGGTCGGGTCTTGTTCAACGGTAGGAGGGAGCTCGATTATGAAATCTGCCAGTACTTGTGCTTTTAGGCACGCCCGAGCTTTATATTCTATGTCATACTCGCTAAGCTCGATAGCCCATTTGACCAGTCGACCAGACTGGCTTGGACTGTGAAGGATGGTTCTAAGTGGCTGAGAGGTCATTACTATGATCGAGTGCGATTGAAAGTATGGTCGGAGTTTCCGAGCTGATGTCAGGGTATCTGGTTTCAGCGTCGATTAAGGTCTTACTGATGTAATACACCGGCCGTTGTTCGTTCTGTTCTTCGCGAACCAGGACTCCACTTACCGCTGCCGACGAGACAGTTAGGTAGAGGTAGAGGGGTTCCCCTTCTACTGGTTTCACCAATATGGGTGGTTCGATTAAGTAAGCTTTGAGCGGAGTGAACGCTTCTTCGCACTTTTCGTCCCAGAGGAACTTTTTGTTCGCTTTGAGCAAGTGATAGAAGGGCAGACATTTATCAGTCGACCTCGAGATGAAACGGTTCAGGGCAGCTATTTTGCCGGTCAGGCGCTGGACTTCTCGCGTTGTTCTGGGAGATTTCATCTCTATGAACGTTGTGATCTGTTTGGGGTTCGCTTCGATCCCTCTTTCGGTTACTAGGTAACCTAGGAATTCTCCTGAGGGGACCCCGAAGGTGCACTTTGCTGGGTTGAGTTTCATCCCGTATTTATTGAGAATGATAAAACATTCTTTTAGTTGCGGGATGTGATCCTCATACCTGGAAGATTTGACCAGCATATCGTCGATGTAGACTTCCATAGTTTTGCCTAGGAGTCCTGAGAACATCTTGTTGACGAGGCGTTGGTAAGTCGCTCCTGCGTTTTTAGTCCGAAGGGCATGACTTTGTAGAAATACGTGCCTTGATCAGTTATGAACGAAGTCTTTTCTTGGTCCTCGGGGTTCATTAATATTTGATTGTACCCCGAGAAAGCGTCCATAAAGGATAGTAGCTGGTGTCCGGCGGTGGCTTCGACCAGCCGGTCGATGTGTGGGAGTGGGAAGCTGTCCTTCGGACATGCTTTGTTGAGATCTGTGAAATCTACGCAGACTCTCCACTTCACGTTCTTTTTCTTAACCACTATAGGGTTTGCAAGCCAATCGGGGTATTTGACCTCTCTGATCGATCCGATTTTTAACAATCGATCGACCTCGTCATTGACGGCTTGAGCTCGTTCCGGACCTAGTTTTCGACGTTTCTGTCTTACCGGTTTGTAGGTTGGGTCGACATTCAGCTCATGGCTGGTAACGTCGATGTTGATCCCTTTCATGTCTGCTGAAGACCAGGAAAAGGAGTCGACGTTTTGTTTAAGGAAAGAGATCAGTTCGTTTTTGACCGGCTCTGATAGGTCGATTCCAATGCCAACGAGTCTTTCGGGATGAGCATCGTCTATGCAGACTTGAGTCGTGAGGTCCTTTGGGGGTCCTATTTGACTCGGGTCATTCGACCTTTTGGTCTGCATGGTGGCGAGCTCGTCCTCTTTCTGTAATTGCTACGCAGGGGATTTCTCAATTTTCTTGTATCCATTCATGTAGCAATGGCGGGAAATCTTATGACTTCCGTACACGGTTTTTACCCCTTTGGGAGTTGGGAATTTTACGCATTGATGGTAGGTCGATGGTACTGCTTTCATGTCGTATATCCATGGTCGACCTAGAATAGCGTTATATGGAGCTGGCCGATCCACTATGACGAACTCTGTCATTCTTCGGATTCCTCCAGCTATTACCGGGGCGAAGACAGAGCTCATCGAGTACGTTGTTTCGCCAGCGAACCCTACTAGTGGCGTCTTTTCTTCCACCAGTCGTTGAAGTCCATCTTTTTGAACGCATCGTAAAAGAGGACATCCACCGAACTTCCTGTGTCGATCATTATCCTTGAGAGTTCGACATCTCCCACTACTAGACAAACGAGGAGGGCGTCGTCGTGTGGTTTGTCGAGATTGCTTGTCTCGCTCTCGTGGAAAGTGATCTCGTGGCCTGGACCTATCATTGGGATTTTCCCCCCTTTGTCAGTTTCGACTCTTCTTTGAAGAGCTTTGATCGAATTGACCGAGTCTCGGCAGAGCTTGGAGCCACCGAAGATGAAGTCGATTCGTTTAGGGGGTATAGCCCCCCTAAACTCTTAAAGGGAGCCGGAGGTGGGGATAATGCCGAACCTTTTGGGGTGCCGCTCAGGCTTAGCTCGCCAAGAATAAACTCAACTCGCTTCCGCGACCCTTGAGGAAGTGTTTCGGGAGATTCCGGCTCCTTTGTCCGTTCTCGTTTATTTTGAGAAGGCCTCTTGGTGTTTGACTCTTTGGTCTGTTTACTTTCCTTTTTGTTGGACGGAGTTTCCTCCTCGACTTCGGACTCTTGTTTGCTTTTGGACTCTCGCTTTTGAGCCTCGGCTTTAGCTCGAGTATAGCAATCTTCGGTCGAGTGTCCTCTTTTGTTGTGAAATTAACAGAATTTTTCCTTGTCGAACTCGAATTTCATCGAGCTCTTTGGGCTCTCGACCGCATTGACGTTCCCTGATTTATGGGAATCCTTTTTCGATTTCGAGTTCTGCGAGCCCGAAGGGTTCTTTTCTTTTCGGTGCTTTTCTCTGAGGGTCGCGGTTTCGTCCTCGAGGCGAGTGAAGGCTGATGCGCGATGAAGGGCGTCATCGAGTGTTTGAGGTTCGCGGACTGTTATTTCCTCGCGGAATCTGGTTGAATACCACAGTCCACGTCGCAGCGCTTCTATAGCTACTTCGTCTCGTGGGTTTGCGATTTTGGATTTTATTTCCTTAAGTCGGTCGATGTACGAGCGAAATGGTTCATCCGGTTTTTGGGAGACGCCAAATAGAGCTGCCTCAGTAGTCTTTTCCTCGATAAAGACGGAGTATTGCTTGAGGAAGGCCATCATGAACTGGGTGAAGTTGTCAATGGACCTTTCTTCCAGTCCGGCAAACCATTCTAGGGAGGAGCCCGATAGGTTTTCGGCGAAGAGCCTGCAGAAAGCCGGTTCTCTTTCTTCGTCGGTAAGGTATACCCTTGCCATCGCTAGTCGGAATGTTCTGATATGGGCTTTGGGATCCGACTTCCCAGAGAATTCCGGAAATTTAGTTTTCTTGATTTCTCGGATTCTCGCGAAGGCGATCCGGTCTGTGAATGGCGTTTGTCGCGTTTCTTCGAATACTCGATCGATGTTAGGTGCCGCGCTTGTCGCCATGTGAACTTTGGAGCTCAGACTGACGAGTTGAGCCTTAGCTTGTTCAATATACTGTCTAAGCATATCGTGGTCGTCGCCCGTCATTGGCGCAAATGGGGATTGTGCTTGATTGGACATTTGTCCAGGAAAAGTGGGGTCGAGGAGATCGATTGCTGGAAACGATCCCGTCTGGTCGACCTGCGGTGTTCGAAACTGTACCGTATTTGACCCGTTAATGGGTCCTAAGATTGAGGCGAAAGCATAGCCTCCTAGTTGCCTCGGCCGGATATTCGAACTACTCGGGAAAGGTGGTAGCCCGGGTAATGGTCAATTTCCCGACCCGGTTGGATCTGTGATCGCTGAATTCGAACCGAATGGGGTCGGAGTTGCGATGGGCGTCATTATAGGGCGAAAGCCTCTATTCGACGTACTGGCGAAATTCCCCGACGTTCCCGGTGGAGTTACTACCTGGGAGAAATCCAAGCGTGTACATGGTGGGGGACTTATGGGGGTTCGTGGATCGTGCGTTGGTCTACCCCCCTGGTTTTGGCTAGCGAGCTCTTCAAGACGGGCGTTAATGCACCTTTCCTGTTCATTGAGTTGCGCGGCCAGAGAGTGATTTGCGATCTCTTGGGCTCTTGCGCTTGCGTCATTATTTCTCGTTCGATCTACCAATAGGCTTAACATCGAACGGATTTCGACAAGATCATTTGGCCCTTGTATTTGTGGAGCAGAAGGCAGTGGCGAATTGGGTCTGGTTGTTCCAGATCCGCCTCCAGGGGTGGGAATCGAATCGTTTCTCATCCACACCCAGTTTCTGCTTGGATCGTTAGTTCCTGACAAAACATTTGTCGGAGTCTGGCTTGTCGCGATTGTTTGGGTGACTGAGCCGGCTGGTGCCGAGGTCGTGGAGACTGAGGCATAACTCGTCAACACTCCATCGGTCTGACCCATGATTCTTACCCCGGTGGTGTTCTGAGGGACGTTGTCGACCATTTGAGGGTGGTCAACTGGTGGTGTGGCGCTGGGAGAGCCAGATTGGTCGGGATTCAACTCGATCTATCGGATCTAAGATCTGATTCTTAAGACAGGAAAACTATAGACGTCCCCACAGTCGGCGCCAAATGTGAGATCCGGGATTCACACTAAGAATTTGTATTCGTGGATTTGGACTTTAGTATATAGAAATGGTATAGTTTCCTATGAACAAAGACTTTATTGAGATTGATCGTCGAGATAGAAAAAACACAATCGAAAAGAGAGTACAAAGTATGATGTTCGAGCTATCTAGTCGAAGTGTTCTAAGTTAGGGTTGGAATATCTTGAATGAGTCGCCACTTCTTCTTTTAAATAGTCTCGACTCTGACCTCTCTTTTCTGATATTTCGGCCTCTCCTTCGTAACGATCCCCGTGATTCTCGCGGATTAGTTGAACTGGAAAAGACCGAGTCGCTCTACCTCCACGTCGTCTCCTGCCGAGCTCGAGCTCGATCCCCTCTTACTTCGGCATCGCTTGGGCCTTGTCAAAGCATCATTCGTTGGGCCCAACGATCGAATCGGCTCGTCTCTTCGCCTTTGATCCTGGAACGGGCTCATAGATACGGGCCTTTGTCTTGTTTGTCAATGGGCCGGATTTTTTAGAGGGAAATCCAGTACCAACAAAAGTCATATATTAAACACGTAGATGTTGGAGAAGTAATACATGTTAATATAAATTGAAAACATATTCAATTACACCAAAGTCGATATACTTTATACATTAACAACAAAATTTTATATATTTTACCAAGATTAACTGATCTCCCTAATAATTATGTGGGCACGTCTCTGTCGCAGGTCTTAAAAAATTCATGGATTTTGCCACACAACAAGACCATGCCAAGAAAACATGTAAGATATACTGCCCATGTGCTATTTGTCGTAATCGTAGATTCATACCCGTTAATGAAGTATTGCACCATCTGTATAATGACGTTATGCCGGGTTATAAAGTTTGGTATTATCACGGGGAAACAGATTCAATGGTGGATTATGGTAGTAGTAGTGGACATCATGTTGCAGATCTGTTAGAGGAACCAATACCGGATGTAGAGCCTGTAGGTACCGTTCAGATGGTTAACGATGCATATCAGGAACATATTACAATGAATGTTGATGATGGAGTTAGAGAGGAACCTAATTTGGAAGCCCGAAGGTTCTATGGTATGTTAGACGCGGCTAACCAGCCATTATATGATGGTTGTAGAGACGGTCTTTCGCCATTATATGTCGCAACTAGAATGATGAGTATAAAGACGGATCACAATTTGAGCGAGGAATGTATGGATGCGGTGGCTGATTTAGTGAAAGACATTTTTCCTGAAAACAACCTTGCACCAGCATCGTAGAGTGCAATAGAGGCATTGGTCAAAGGTCTTGGTTTTCCGAATCAGATGATAGATGTCTGCATCAACAATTGTATGTTGTATTGGGGCGCCGATTCAGATCGAACGAAATGCAAACATTGTTATAAAGACCGGTTCAAGGAAAGAGGTGGAAAGGTCCCATATAAGAGGATGTGGTATTTGCCTATAGCAGAGAGGTTGAAGAGGTTATACCAGTCAGAGCGCACGGCAGGACCTATGAGATGGCATGCAAAACATACATCGGAAGTAGAAATTGCGCATCCCTCAGATGCAAAAGCATGGAAACACTTTCAGTCATTGTATTCTGAATTTGCGGCTGAGAAGAGGAATATATACCTCGGCTTACGTACAGATGGGTTCAAACCTTTTGGGAACAACAGTAAGCAGTTTTCACTGTGGCCAGTAATCGTGACACCGTATAATTTGCCTCCATCATTGTGCATGAAACGAGAGTTTTTGTTTCTCACCATTCTCGTTCCCGGCCCAGATACTCCTAAGGAATCATATCCAATGTACTGTACCCGTGGATATGCTTTTTAGGTTTACCGCGAAAACCAGTCCATGGCTACTTCAAATTACGGTATAACTTCTCGATCGGATGATACAGTGTATTATGGAATACTCCGCGAAATAATGGAGATCCAATACCCGGGAATGGTAAACTTGATGTGTATCGTATTTAACTGTGACTGGTACGATCCAGTTGATGGGAGGGGTGTATCACTTGACAAATTTGGTGTCACCTCTGTAAATTCAGGAAGGAGACTTCAAATGTACGATCCATTTGTCCTTGCGTCACAGGCAGACCAAATATGCTACATTCCGTTTCCTCAAGTAGTTAAGAACAAGCAACAACCAGACGGATCACAGTGACGACAATAAACCCGATGGGAAAGGTATATGGGGTTTCCGAGAACGAACCTCTACAACAAAACTCAACCGTAGCCCAAAGTTCGTTGGATACGTCATTTGGAATTGACCTTGTCGTCGACTTAGCCGAAGCCCATGTCGACGACGAATTATATGAGGATTCAGAGGAAGAGGTTGGAGAGTTTGAGGAACCTTATGAGCCAGCACCTTCAGATTATTTATCGGATTCAGAGTAGTTAGACTCATGCTGAGAAGTCTTCAAAACACATTTGAGACCATACACCAGGATAGTTCCGAAGTAAGTATTTGGCTTCTATAACTCAAACTTGATCAGTCCTTGTTTCCGAAAAATAGTTGATAAGAGTTTTTCTTTATTTGTGTTCCATAGATGATGCTAATGTAGAACTATGAAGATTACTACAATATGATCCGGCTGTTGGTTTTTAGTTGGGATATGAGATACGTTCGACGATTATTCATCACTGTGAGTTCTTCTGCGTATACGAGGCATGAAGAAAAAACAAATGATAGCATAGAGATCATACTTGGATAAGCTAAACCTTGTTTGTTTTCTTCAAGTCGACTGTAAGGAACTATTCTACATAGATTTCCCAATATTAAATGATTCACTTGCTGATAAATTGCTCCCTGGGTGCACCACTTTGAAGGAGGTAAGGAACACATGAAATTAATTTTCAACAAGTCATAGAAAAAAATTTGTCTTCTATTACTGTAGCTCTTTAATGAAACAAGTAAACAGGTTGAAGAAACTCTGACTAAAAGATGCCAAGAGATGGAGCAGGTGAAGAGGTATTTGATGTGTCAGTCACGGCGTAGTACAAGTGGTAGTACAAGACGTGACTCAGGACGTGAGTATGTTTGATTATTGAGATATGAACGAATCTTTATGATGTGATTCAGTTTATTGGTTGTGTGCTGAGCTGGATGAAGATCTTGGAGTGAAGATTGCAGCTTGGAGTTGTTTACTTATTCTTTGAATAAGTTTCAAGAAAAAAAGGAAAAGTTACATAAAGGTGGAATAGGAAATATCAAAACAAAAAGGATATTTGCTATATCTTTATTTAGGTAAACTGTTGGGAATCCGAGCCAATTCTACAGTTTCAGAATTCTCGCGAGTTCCCGATAGCCTAGGATCTAGGGTCTAGTTAATTGAATCATGGATCTCACCTCGTGATTACCTGGTGTTTGGCAGCGGAAGATTGATCAGGTAGCACGAGATCTATTGCGCCTCAGATGCTGCGCCTCTATCGTAGTCCACACGCACACAAGCTGGAATCCGCCGGGTTGCTAGCACCGGTGCTCGGATCTCTCTGGGACCTTTGGTTCTCTGAGGTTTCTGTGTTTTCTCTCTGAGAAAACACTCTGGGCGGCGCGCACATACACCTACTCGGTCGAGATACAAAAACGAGTTTATATATTGACCTCGCGGTGAACCGAAACATCAGTCTCGGTTTCGCCTTTGTGTCGACCGACACACTTAGTGGTGTCGATCGACACATGCCCTGTATCGACCGACGCACCCAATGGTGTCGATCGATACACCTCTTAGAAACTCAACTCGATGTGTATCTAATACACATCGATCAGACCATATGCCAATGATCAATCCCATGCAGAGTATATCCAACTTGTTTAGGTGTGTGACCCTGTAGGTTCACACGATACCAGAAATGAGCTACAACTCATTTGTCATAAGTGGTTTCTAGCAAAACATTATGACTACCTAGTATCACATGAATTGTCCGATCTCGACAATACAACTATTTCTAGAGTTCGTACAATGTGATTTCAGGACATAATCCCAACAATCTCCCACTTGTACTGGAATCACTTATTCCTACAATCCCTTCGTCTCTATATCTCGATATGGCATAAGGCAAGAGACTGTGTCATCCTTATTATAGCCAACATCATATTCATCAAACTTCTGATCTATACTGATAAACAAACGACTGACAATCACCTCGTTTGAGCACGGCCATGCATTTTCTCAGTATCAAATCTTCGATGGGCCCTGAGATATTTATCTCCCGTTATACAGGAGGGACAAATCCCATTTTGTTCCATCCTTGTTTCTACACATACTTCATGATACGTCGAAACAATGCCGTTATAGCCGCCAGTTACGGAACGACGTTTGACAAGGTCAAAGCGCACCAATTCATATGCTAGAAAGCATGATGAACTCAGGTCTAAGGACTATACTCTATAGTCGTAATGAGAACCTCCCATGACACTTATATATAACTATCCTGTGGAGTTCTCATTAAGCGGGTCATGTCCGATCATATGTTCACCAACATATATCTATGTGACTGACTGTGATAATCATATCATTGACTCCATGAAACTTAGTCCAACAGTCACCTCACATACTAGTCTGCGCGGTTGTTAGTGTCCCATTTTAACAACCTTGACTAGGGACAATCATAATTTATGTCATCTTTTACTTATAGGGTTTCATGATCAAGTCTTCAACTTGATGACCTATAAGATGACCATAAAGTATTTTGGGACCATTATTTAATTATCCAATAATTAAATAATACTGATGTCAGTTTTAACTTACATAAACACTACCAAGGCATGTCTACGTAGAGTTTACAACATAACTAAAATAACTCCCACTAGAATCAAGATCATCTCTTTAGATATCTTACACCTACAGCAACAGAATAAATTCCGTGCTTAGGTTGTGGGAGAGAGTGCGGTGCTATTGCTTGAAACAATTTTAACAAATTACACCGCCATTTAGATAAAAAGCACTCTTCTACGATCTACTGCTTGGAGCCTTTCCAACAGTTAGCACCGCTATTCAGACAAAGAGACATAACCAGGTGGGACCCGGGAATCGTCTTTGTCCGACTAACTACTTTCAACTGGTTCGTCACTTTATCAGTTCACCACGAACCTATCCTTAGTGTTTCTCAACACTTGGGATATTTCTGGTAACTATTCAGTGACTATTACCGGAGTGCATTGGTATTTTCTCCTCATGCTTTATGCTTAAGCTGCATCTAGACGAGCGCAAAATATGGCATTCATGATGGATTCTATTGCATCAGCATAAGTAATCACACTCATTAATACTAGTTCAGACAGTGTTCAAAACACTTCTTCTTGCTAATATTGTTGCCATAAGACCTTTGGTATGAAGCCATTCTTGGAATTAAGCACATTTGAACTGTCCAATACCTTATGAACATAAGGATTTTGACACGATCCAATTAGCCTACTTAATCTATGTCAATAGATTCTTACTCCAAGAATTCATTCGGCTACTCCAATGTCTATCATTTAAGTTTGACTTCCGACCCAAATCTTGACAAGACTTTAGCGTCGGAACGTCGTTTGTGAGATTCAAGTATGTTATCTACATACTGTGTGAGAATTGCCATTACGCTCCCACCAGTCTCCTTGTAAACGCATGGTTTCTTTTCCTTTCTGATCAAGTCAAAACCTTTGACCAATCTGTCAGAATGTTGATTCCAACTCCAAGATGTTTGTTTCAATCCAGAAATGCATCGGTGAAACTAACATGCATACCCAGCCAATTTTCGGAGTTGGGCCTCACCATCGCTTCTTCGAATTTCGCATGTTCGTCACTTTTCAATGATCAGCAGATCACGACAATAGGTTACGAGATATCACTCTCGAGTTAGTGACGGATCCTTTCGGATCTGCGAATTTCAGGCTCCACAGGTGCAGATCCTACAGCACTTTGTAGATCTCACCGCTGCTCTTCCTTATCAGGTCGAGCAGTTTACTGTGTTTATCGAATTTCTTCGATGTGTACTTTTACTCCCACTGTTCCTTTTGAAAGTATCACCTTTCTTAAAAGACACAGTTCTGGGCAACAAAAGCACTAAGCCTTGGTTTCCTCAGGATAACCAGCGAGGTAGAACTTATCAGATATGGATTCAAGTTTGTTTGTTGACTACTGTCTTACACAAACCTTGCAATCCCAATTAATCAGAAAAACAAATTTGGAAATCACCCAGTCCACATCCAATGTGGTGTTTTTCACTGATTCTGATAGAAACACTTTTCTGCGCAAAGACAGACATTTTGGAACGTATTCTTAAATCGTTCATGGAAGATTCTTGTGATTCATCATTAATTGAATCATATCTCATAAGATCTGATTCATTCTTTCAGATGATCACCCAATTCATGACTCTAGTATTTTCCTCCGCGATCCAATCGAGGATTTCAACACTTCTGTCAGATTGGTTCTACACTTCATCTTGGAACTCCCTTAAGGGATTCCAGCTTGTGTCTCATCAAATGAACACAGCCATGCTTATTGATGCCATCAATAAAGTAATGAAGTACAGAATATTTTCTTTGGCAATAATGCTAGTTGGGCCGCATACATCAGTATGTGTAGGGCCCAATAAGCCTCTGGCCCGTTTCCTTTTAGCTCTGCTAAATGGGCCTTAGTCATTTGGTCCAGTGAACAGAATTCATATCTCAAATGATTAAAATCAAATGAGTCCAAAACTATGGATTTACTGAATCCGCTTCACTCTTGTGGTTAAACGACTATACCAAAGAAAAGTCGAGTTCGAGTCATCAGACTCAAACCGTTTGGTATTTATGTTATATTTTAACTCATGTTGGTTTAAGATATAAAACCCATTCTAAACGGGGTGCTACCATTAAATATTTCATTAAGATCAAAAGAACAAAACTTGTCTTTATCAAATGAAAAACATCCAAATTCTCAAAAGAAAATGAAAGACATTTTGCATATAGCAAGTACATGGTGGCAATTACTTAATTTCAAAAACCAAGTAGGAAAGGCTCCTATAAGTGGAGATCTCTACGGCTCATGCAGCAACCATTGCTTCATCCAGACACGCAGTTCCACTTGTCCTTTCTTCAACGTTCTACTGTCGCTTCGGTCCTGCATATTTCAAAAATATCAGTACCACAACAAGTATCCAATACTTATGTAGAACTTGAATTAATAATACAATACCTGAAGAAGAAGTACCATACATCTTCTCCATCTCTTGTGAATCTTCCAAGAATTTATTGCAATCTCTCTTCCAATGCCCCGACTCATTGCAGTAGAAGCACTTACTAACACCAGATGGGCTTGACTTGGGCTTAAAAGATGACACAGGCTTATCCTGATTCCAAATCTGGACAACCTTGCCTTCACCCTTGTCTATAAAAGATTTCTCAAATCTTTTTCCCCTTTTGATGTTTTGCTCTGCTGTCTTGAGCATGCCATGCAGCTCAGTCAATGTCTTCGTGAGGCCTTTCTTGATATAGTTCTTAACGAACTTGTCATAGCTAGACGGCAGTGACTGCAGAATGATGTCAGTAGCCAACTCTAAGCTGACAGGACATCCCAGTCTCCCCAGGTTATCAACGTAACCCATCAGTTTAATGACATGAGGACCGACTGGAGCATCTTCTGGTAGTTTGCACCCAGTGAGAGACTTCACCATCTGGAATCTCTCAACTCGTGCCAGATCCTGAAACTTCAGTTTCAGACTGGTGATCATCTCTATTGGCGACTCCATGTTCTCGTATTGACTTTTCAAGTCCGAGCTCATGGTAGCCAACATCAGACCACGCACATCTACCACATCAGTATAATGCTTATTCCAAGCATTATACACTGCATGCGAGCGATTGGTCCCAAGCTTTTCTGGAAGAGCCATTTCAAGGACATAGTCCTTGCTCTCCTGCTTGAGAATGAATCTCAGATTCCGATACCAATCCAGGAAGTTGGATCCATTTAACTGGTCCTTCTCAAGGATGGATCGCAACGAGAAAGTAGTCATAGACATAAGCTGAAATCCAAGAAAAACAAAGATTTAGTTATGTGTATGATGAGAAATCTTATCGAATAAGAAAACTCGCATTATATTCAAACAATGTTTCCTCTATGAATATAATAATCCAAGATCCATACTTCACCAAAATCTGAGTGGGCGACTCGCCATTACCCAAACTTTAGTTATCTAGGTAAGCAAATCATTGCTAATTGTACTCGGTACAACTCTTGGTTGTGGATGAGACAAACTATGTCTAATCCACTCTGATGTCTCTGGGCTCAGAACTTCTGATAGCTCAGTCAAGTAAAACCAATCCTTTTATGCCTTGTGATCATTGACAGTTGCACTGCAAGTCTATCAATGACCACCTGTCTTACTCATTGTCACTGTGGATACCAAGGACTCCAAGATTATCCAACAATGAAACAAGTTTTGACAGTAGACAAGGTTGGGTAAGACATCAAGGTTACTTGATACTTAGTTGAGGAAATTAAACTCTGAAGGTTAGCAAATCAATTTGTTGGGTCATGTAATTGTTGATGTTTAGCAACTGCAAATCCATCAACATAACTACCTGCCTTACTCACGTAATTGTGGACAACAAGCTCTTGGCTAGACCATCACACAACTAAACGAGTCTTGACAGTTGACCATATTGAAGCTAAGCTTTAATCAAGGTTTTGGTCGAGTTTGGTTTCTGCAAATTCAAGGTTCAATAACCAGAATTCCGAGCACTGTGTCGATCGACGCAGACTCTGTCTGTCGATCGACATAACCAAACAAAACCAGATTTCAATGACCGGTTAATTCAATTAACCCGGTTCATCGAACCAGTTATGTCGATCGACACAGCCCATGTGTGACGATCGACAAAGACCTAAACCGCAGATAGTTCTAGATAACCGGTCCAATTCAATTGAACCGACTTATCTGATCAAACTGATCTTAACCAATCGGTTTATACTAATTGGGATGATCAGTTCAATCCAATTGAACCAATTCATCCAATTTAAACCGTTTAAACCAGCTTCAACTGATTGCGATAACCAGTCCAATTCAATTGAACCGACTTATCCAATCAAACTGATTTATCCCATCGGTTCATGCTAATTGAGATAATCAGTTCAATCCAATTGAACTAATTCATCCAATTTAAACCGATCTATTCGGACTTAACCAAGCATGATAACCGGTCCAATCCAATTGAACCGATTAACCATTCGCTCGGCCTGTGTCGATCGACACTCAACCTGTGTCGATCGACGCAGTAGGCCTTTTAGGTTTTCTACGAGAAAACCCTAGCCGCCGAATATCGTAATGTGTCGACCGACACATAAACTGTGTCGATCGACACTCGACCGAGTCTGCATTGTGTCGACCGACACACCCAGTGTGTCGATCGACACATAAGGCTTTCGGTTTTTCTTCGCGAAAAACCCTAGCCGCCGACTCTGTCGAATTCGCAATTCTGTGTCGACCGACACACCCAATGTGTCGATCGACACCATGCGAAAACAGCAGTTCATCGTTTTCAGCAGAGAAATAATCCGAGATTCAATTCTCCAAAACACGATTTTACAGCATTAAACTAATCAAATTCATCAGTATTCGATTTAAATGCCACAGATTCAATGGTTAAACCCTAAGGCTCTGATACCACTGTTGGGAATCCGAGCCAATTCTACAGTTTCAGAATTCTCGCGAGTTCCCGATAGCCTAGGATCTAGGGTCTAGTTAATTGAATCATGGATCTCACGTGATTACCTGGTGTTTGGCAGCGGAAGATTGATCAGGTAGCACGAGATCTATTGCGCCTCAGATGCTGCGCCTCTATCGTAGTCCACACGCACACAAGCTGGAATCCGCCGGGTTGCTAGCACCGGTGCTCGGATCTCTCTGGGACCTTTGGTTCTCTGAGGTTTCTGTGTTTTCTCTCTGAGAAAACACTCTGGGCGGCGCGCACATACACCTACTCGGTCGAGATACAAAAACGAGTTTATATATTGACCTCGCGGTGAACCGAAACATCAGTCTCGGTTTCGCCTTTGTGTCGACCGACACACTTAGTGGTGTCGATCGACACATGCCCTGTATCGACCGATGCACCCAATGGTGTCGATCGATACACCTCTTAGAAACTCAACTCGATGTGTATCTAATACACATCGATCAGACCATATGCCAATGATCAATCCCATGCAGAGTATATCCAACTTGTTTAGGTGTGTGACCCTGTAGGTTCACACGATACCAGAAATGAGCTACAACTCATTTGTCATAAGTGGTTTCTAGCAAAACATTATGACTACCTAGTATCACATGAATTGTCCGATCTCGACAATACAACTATTTCTAGAGTTCGTACAATGTGATTTCAGGACATAATCCCAACATAAACTTGAGGAGCAAGTTTAGCCTATATAAGAGGAGAGGCGTGGCCTTATGAAGATGCAAGAGTTGAGAGAATAAAAACTCAAGAGGGCTTTTGTATCTTTGGGAAAAGTCTAGGTTCTAGGGGGAGCTTAGCTCAGGTGTTTGATCCTGAAGAATTCTTGTATTGGGTAGAGCAATAGATCAATAGGGTTTGTTCTATTCGTCTGTAATTGGTGGAATTACTTTCTATTCAAGTGAATTCGAAGTCTGGACGAGGTCCCGGGGAGTAGGAAAAACCGAACCCCGTTAACAAACTTTGTGTGTCTTACTTTCTGCTTTTTTATACTGCCTCACCTGCACTTTCAATTGGTATCAGAGCGGGTGCTTGATAGAGATTTAGTCTTGTTTCGAGCAGATCTAAGGTGAGGATCAGAAGGTAGCTCAGGAAGTAGCACAGAGTTCGGTTCGATGGAGTCTCACAAAGAAGGAACGTCTATGACCAGACCACCACGGCTTGATTCTTCAAATTATGGATATTGGAAGGTTCGTATGCAAGCTTTCATTAGTGGTCTTGATGAGGATTGTTGGAATTCAATTGAGAATGGTTGGAACCCCCCTATGATGGTTAATGATAAAGGAGTTGAAGTTCTTAAGCCTAGAGATCAATGGAATGCTGAAGAGAAGAAGGCATCAAGTTGCAATTCTAAGACCAAGACTGCAATTATAATGCAATTGATGCAAGTTACTTCAAGTTGATTTCTCAATGTGTGTCAGCTCAAAAGGCATGGAAAACATTGGAGAACATGTTTGAAGGTACCACAAGTGTCAAGAGGACTAAGTTAGATATGTTAGCATCTAAATTTGAGAATCTAAGGATGGATGAAGGAGAAACCGTGGCTCAATTTAGTGCTAAGTTGTGTGACATAGCTAATGAGTCATTCACTTTTCGAAAGACTTACAAGGACAAGAAGCTTGTGAAGAAGCTGAAGAGATCTCTTCCATCAAAGTTTGAGTCAAAGATCTCTGCTTTTGAAGAAGCTCATAATCTGGATGAGATGGCGTTTGATGAGTTTGTTGGGATCCTTCAAGCTTTTGAGTTGAATAAAGCGTATGAAGAACTAGCTCAGAAGAAGGATGTTGATGTTGGATTTGCTCTACAAGGTTCATCTTCTGAAGATTCTATGGTGATGCTGTCAAGACAGTTTTCTAAGTATTTTAAGATGAAGGAAGACAAGAAAAGTAAAAGAGAGAAGTTGGATAGCTCATCATCGAAGATACAATGCTATGAATGTCATGGATTTGGTCATGTTAGCCGTGATTGTGAAAATTTACAGCATAATAAGAAGAAGAAGAACATAAAGGATGATTCTGAGAGTGATTCAGATGATGATGGAGGAATAAAGAACTTTGTGGCATTCACAACCTTTGAGTCTAGTTCTGCTACGAAGTCTGCAACAGGATCCGCATCAGCGTCTGCGACGGAACCTGCGTCAGCGTCTGCAACAGGGTGTGCAACTGATAGTGACAAGGATGAAAGTGATGATGATCCTGTAAGTGATGATGATGATTTTGCTGAGAACTACAAAGCCTTGTATGAGAATTGGTGTAAGATGGTTGAGGAGAATGCATCATTGACTAAGGAGAAAGTTAAACTAGAAGCTGAAGTTGCTGAAGTACGAAAATATGTAACAGAGAAAGAAGAAGAAGCACATCAAGCCAGAGTTCAACTTGAAGAGACTCAAAAAGGTGTGAGGATGCTGAATAATGGCACCAAGAAGTTGGATCATCTTCTCACCATTGGCAAAAGTGATCGATGTGGTCTTGGATTCAATGGAGAATCTTCAAAAGATGATAGTGCTTTTGTGTCTGGTGGAAAGATGGATGTTGCATCAACAACTGCTACAAAGACTGTCACTGTTATGAAGTCTGCAACTGGTACGTCGACTGGTACGGCAACTGGTACGAGAGCTGGTACAAGAACTGCTACAGCGACTGCAACAAGGAAAACCCCAGAAGTGAAGAGTGCACCTAAACGAATTTGGCGTCCTGTTTATCACCATTGTGGAGTTGTTGGACATATTAGGCCAAGATGCTTCAAGTTATTGAAGGAGAAGAAAAGAATGGAGCAAGCTTATGGAGTGAGATTTCATGGTCCTATATGTTGTCATTGTGAAGGAAAATGACATGTTCAAAGAGCTACTCATGGAGGCACAAGGGTCATGAAGATTTGGAGGAAGAAAGTTAATCACTTCGGAGAAGGTGCAGTAGGATTTCATCCTCAATATGAAGGAGGACGGTTCATGTGTTAGTTTTTGACCATGATGTGACTCAAGTAGGAGGAGAATGGTGTTGCTAATTTTGATGATGTTGCCAGTGACGAAGCCTTTGATGCTAGGGTTGTTGAGATCACATACATAGTCAAAAAGGGGGAGATTGAAGAGGTATTTGATGTGTCAGTCACGGCGTAGTACAAGTGGTAGTACAAGACGTGACCCAGGATGTGAGTATGTTTGATTATTGAGATATGAACGAATCTTTATGATGTGATTCAGTTTATTGGTTGTGTGCTGAGCTGGATGAAGATCTTGGAGTGAAGATTGCAGCTTGGAGTTGTTTACTTATTCTTTGAATAAGTTTCAAGAAAAAAAGGAAAAGTTACAAAAAGGTGGAATAGGAAATATCAAAACAAAAAGGATATTTGCTATATCTTTATTTAGGTAAACTTGAGGAGCAAGTTTAGCCTATATAAAGAGGAGAGGCGTGGCCTTATGAAGATGCAAGAGCTGAGAGAATAAAAACTCAAGAGGGCTTTTGTATATTTGGGAAAAGTCTAGGTTCTAGGGGAGCTTAGCTCATGTGTTTGATCCTGAAGAATTCTTGTATTGGGTAGAGCGATAGATCAATAGGGTTTGTTCTATTCGTCTGTAATTGGTGGGATTACTTTCTATTCAAGTGAATTTGAAGTCTGGACGAGGTCCCGGGGAGTAAGAAAAACCGAACCCCGTTAACAAACTTTGTGTGTCTTACTTTCTGCTTTTTTATACTGCCTCACCTGCACTTTCAGCAGGAAGCCAAGGAGCAAGCAACATACAACGCCATCCTTGAACAGATTCGAGAGGTCGTTCATCAAATTCTATAAAGCATGTGAAGCAGTCAAACCGTTGAGCTGTGTGACAAACATTTTCCTTTGGTTCTTATTTTTTAGATGGTTGAAGTAGAGATTACTCAATCTTTATTTGAGGAACAAGGAAGACAATTTTATGGAGCTAGGCTTCTAGAGATTCAGACAAGCGTTTCTGATGACTCTTGTTGATCTCTATCTCTTACTCTGTTTTTACTATCACTCAGATTCTTATTGTTCGATGACATGGTGCTACAGTGAAACATAAAGCTCACGGAAGAACAATTGGCTTCTCTTTCTAGAAACTCAAAGAGAGAGAGCATTACCAACATAATCAAGCAGAATTTGGCTGTTGAAGATATCTTCAAGCGCGAAAACTTAGAGGTACTTTTATAAGCTTAATAGTCAAGCGCGAAAACTTAGTTGCATGTATTTTTATAATGAATCCATATCTAAAATAGCTATATTATTATTATTATTATTTTTTTCAAATGCAAAGTCAAAATTCCTAAATCTACTAAGTATGAACAAAAAGTTTTACTAATTCATAATCTAAAAAAGTAAATTATATTTGTATCATAAATCTTAAGATTTATTAGTAATATCATCTACTTATAAGTGATTAAAAAAGTGAGGAAAGTGTGAAGAGTTAAAAATTATTATGTGTTTTTAATTGATTGAAGTGTTATGTGTGTTAAAGTACTCATAAATTAAAAAAAAAAAAGTTATTCAGTGGTTTAATAATTATAACACTAACCAATCGGTAAGAGGTCAAAAAAAAAATATTGACCGATTTTTGATAAAAAAAAATTATTTAGGCCCCAGTATATTGTTTAACCCGCCTAAATAATTCTACACAAAAAATAATGGCAAACCCGCCTAATTATTCCTCACAGAATACTGACCACATGTTTATTTTTTTTATTACGTTTTCTTACTCATTCAAGACAAAAAATAGCTATCACCTTCTCTCCCATAACTTTTATGAAACCTCCATAACCAACCTTCAAATCCGCCGCTCATCTCTGGAGACTCTTCTTCTCCGCCTTCTCCTCTCCCTTTCACCTGCATATAGCTCTTTCTCTCCCTCTCACCTGCCGATCTCCTTCCAATGTAAGAAATTTTAATTTTATTATAGATTTGGATGTGTTTAGGGTCTAACTTTAAAACCTTAGATTCATACATTTATGTTTTAATTTTGTTTGGATATGGGCTTCTTGTAGGAGTATTAGTTTTTAGAGTAGGAATTTGTTATGCATGTTAATTTTGGATTAAGAATTCAATTTGCTTGGAATTTTGGATTTAATCTTACATGTTGAGACTGTGTAAGATCAGATGAGACTGTATGTTCCTCCTAAAGGTTCTGTGAATGTCTTAAGAAGTTTTTAACTGAGAATTGTTGATAGTTGTGATAAAAGCCTGAGATGTCTTTTAGTCATTTTATTTCGGGTTGCTTGCAGAGAGAACCGGCGAGGAGGCAAACGGCGAATCAGCTTTTGTAACATCCTTTCATACGTAGAGCGAGTCAGAGCCAAAACAAGTCTCCTCAGAATCTACATCAACTCTTGCCTCCTCCTTGTCCTCTGTCTTCGTCTTCTTCACCAACCATGTAACGTTTTTCTCATCCTTTGTGTGCGTTCATTAACATGTCCTTCTTAACTATTGTCATGCCTCTCTTTTCCTTATCGATATTGGTTTTTCTTCTAGTTTCCTGTCACGGTTATTGTTTTCCAATCTTTTGAAATTCTTTTCTAAGAGTTGTTGTTACCTGTAGTTATTTGATTGTCTATTTAGTAGTGTTTCTTAATATTCCTAGATCATTACTTTATTTTGTCAGTATAGTAGAAGTGTTAAAACTTTTAAATAGATTGTGAGATCTTTTATTATGTGTCGTGACAATGTGCCGAAGCTTAACCCGGACGGCGTTAACGGGACTTGGTAAGTTTTTATAATGTATAGCAGAAATTTGTTCGTATATATAATCTTCTTTTGCGTTTCTATATAGGTTTCAATACAGTAACAACGGGATTACAAAATCAATGTTGAAGATGTACCAACATTAGATAAGGCTTATGAAGACTACAATTCTATTCCGTCGGATACGCGTGATCAATTTTTCCGATGTTTTGCGGTCAGTTAACACATGATTGACATTTTAATTTTTTATATAGTGTTTCTAGCTTTAATTTAATTTTTTTCTGTCTTCTTTTTGGCAGCAAGATTTCACATGAAATCCTAGCATTCACGAGAAAGTCGAGATAGCTTACAACAAAAGCGGCGACAGACTACTCGAGTACGTTGCATGGGTGGAAGATGACATTCAAGAACGGAGACGAAGCTCCCAAATTCAAGAAAGATGTTAATTTTTGGAAATACATTCTTGTGTATTGGCAGTTGGAATCCATCGGAGTAGTTTCGTCAAGACAATCGAAAAACTGGATGAGCGCCAACGGGGCGGGAAGGGTATCTCGACCCACAACGCAGGCTCGACATCAATTCCTTCGATCCGAGAATTTCTTGAGAATTTTCCAGCAGCAACATCTTAGTTAGGATGTTTAGTATGTTTAAGAAAAATGGATTGTGTACTAATCTTTTGTTGTAGAAAAATTATCGTTTAGTGTTGAATGCTTTCTGTATTATTGTAGAACTTTAATATCAATCTTAGTTTTATTTTCTTATTTTAATTCAAAATATTAATTTATGCATTTGAGATTTTTATTGAATAATATATAGTAAATAAATAAGTAAAATTTAAAATTATCGATATCCGTCAATATTCGGTCAGAAATTTTGAATATAACCCGTTAGTATGCGGTCAGAAATTTTAAATATGATCCGTCAGTATGCGGTCAGAAATTTAAATATGATCCGTCGGTAATCGGTAACAAAATCGTCTGCATATATCGTCAAAAAATGGTCGGTAGTTTGTCGGGATATGTCGTCGGAAAGTGATCGAGAGTTCGTCGGGATATGTCGTCGGAAACTGATTGTGAGTTCGTCATTATATGTGGTCAGCAAGTGGTCGGTAGTTCGTCGGAAATTGTGATCAAAGAACGGTCAGTAATTACCCACGGCTTACTGAGGGTTGATGCCGTCAAAAATTTCTGACCGTTTATTGACGGGTTCAGTATTTCTTCAAACTGACGGTCTATCGCGGTCAGAAATCGATGAGGAATCTCCATTTCTGACCATTTTCCCACCGTTTCGACCGTCATGATATTGCCTTTTTCTTGTAGTGGGTGTGTTTATCCGGAAAACTCAAAATTTTTGTATATTCCTTATATTTTATATTCTCACTCATATGGTATCGAAAATTATTTCTGGATAGGTCATCATTATTATATTTTTCAAACTCAAACACACTTAACTATAGATTCTCTCAAGACATATTCTCAAGAAAATTAAATACAATTTGGTAACAAATTCATTTTTTAAAAAGTAAGGATGTCACTACAAATCGAGATAGTTAGAGCTGTAAATTTTTTTAATATAATTCTACATTTGTTTTAGAAAGACAACATTTTATATATAATCAAATCATGAAAGACACAAATGTGAATTCTTATAATCATGTACGCACATTGATAATCAATATTTTCTAGCAACCAGATTCTATTTTTTTTTTCCTTTTGAAGTTTATAAAAGAATTCAAAAATGAGCTGGGCATGTTAGACGAGCAAAATTCAATTTAGAAAATTAAGATATAAAAAGAAACATATACAAATTCGATTTCGGTTTTCCCTTTGGTTCAATTTCAATTTCCAGTTTAATCCAAAACCAATTCTAATTCGATTTCAATTCGGTTCGACTTGGTTTATGATTTGAACTTTCAACTTCCTTCGATCATAACTAGACTGTCTTAAACCCGATTTGAGTGATTCAAAACCCTAAACCGCTTCTTTTCTCGCCCTCTTTCTAGATCTGTCGTCCGTTCAGTCTCATGAAGTCCCCAAATTACGAAAATGCCCTTCTTTGGCTAAGGTGAGGTTTCGGTTCTATCCTTGCTTGCCCTGTTCCTTTCCGGACGATAGTCCTTCGTTAATATGATCTTTCCTAGGTACGTAGGTTTAATTGAGTACTCGATGTGTCTTGCTTGCTGAATGTAGAATGCTAGGTTATCACTTAAACTGAAAACGTTGTTTGTGTGTGATGGACTTGAAGGGTTTAGAACTGTGGTAGGGCCCCCGAAAGGGTGTTTGGTGGCGGCTTGCGTATAACGAGTTTTGGTACGCAACCCTTGAACCGTCGTAAGGGGGGTTTCGGCGAGCTCCCCGATTTCGTTGGAGTTGGAGTTGGAGTTGGAGTTGGGCACCGGGGCCAATGGCGGGCTCCGGGGCTGTTTATTTTATTGCACTGTGTGGTCGATTTGTTTGCGCTTCATTTGGTAGAAGTCCATTGGGATATAGGTTGCGTGATGAAAGCCTTTAGGTGATGTTTGCAAGGTGATATTAGCCTAGGACTGGTGATTCGTAATTGAGTAGTGTATGCTGGGACCGCGGGTTCCCTAAATCCGCCCTCACTGGGTAATTGTGTTTGAAACAATTGCTCAGACCTCCTCTTCCTTTTCCCCCTGTCCCCGTTTTCCTTGCAGGTCCTGATGCGGGATTGATTCGATCGAGTGATGACATATGTGTATTTGGATCCGAAGAGAGCGCCGGGTCCTGGGACAAGTTGAGTGACATCCCGGTTGGACCAAAATGGGCTCCACGGGTGTCCTAATGCCGCGTCTTTGGTTAAACTGGGAGGCGGGTGTTACAATTTGGTATCAGAGCCTAGGTTAAGATCTCCCAGTCCTATGCTGGTAGATCAGCTTTCGTTGTTTTCCTAAAACCTCGCTTTCAATCTTTTTCAAAAAGCGTTTGCGAAATTTGTTTTTAAAACGGATATATTGTGAAAACTTTTTTCAAGCACCAATATACATTACTGATTATCTCTTGTGGTGGCCTCTTTTAGTATCGATTTCTGCAGGATGTCTTTTGATTCAGGCTCCGATTCTGGGTCCGAGTACGCACCTAGCCCCACCAGTGTTCTACGCACCCGTTCATCGACTAGGAGGAGTGCACCACCGCGCCAGAGGAGACGACTCACGATCGGAACTCCAGCCGCGACCCCGGGACCCGTCCGGCCACCTACTCCGCACCCTAGGGGTAGACTTGTGATTCATGTAGCTGGGACTTTTACGAGGCTAGTGAGAGGTAGGGGACGACCACGGAAGACGCCCCTAGTTGTTCTGACCGCACCTGCGGAACCAGTAGAGACACCTAGGACACAGAGGCCAGGGAAGGAGCATGTAGTGGAGGCGAGTCAGCCCGACCCGCCAGTTCAGGTTTGCTTCATGACTGTGAGACCTTCAGATCCGCGTGACCCGGCTTTCCCGGACTTTGGACCAGAGGTGATACCGCAGACAGACGACACCCCGGGATCGTCGACCTCGAGGCCACCGGCGCCGACCCCACCTCAGGACGTTCCTCGACCATTTCAGATGGTAGGGATGAGTGTACAGGATTACCTGGAGGCATTCATTCTGAGATCCAGTGGCACCTACCCCAGATCCCCGATCCATTTGATGACCATGTTCATGGGTGGGCTGCTACCCGAGATCCGTCAGGGGATGACAGATGGGAGCGACTATGGAAACTACGGATTAGTAGTGATGGCATCCCGTTATGCAGAGTCCATATAGAGGAACCAGAGAGACTTCACATACCGGCAACAGATCAGAGAGAGGCGTCGAGAAGATGAGGACATTCAGCGACGAGTGATGGCCGAGCAACAGGCCACTTGGGACAAGGAGCAGCGTTTGAGGCGAGAGCAGGAGATTGCAGATCGTGACTGGCTGAGAGAGCAGAGGTCCGCCTTAGGACAGTCCCGAGAGAGGTTTGAGCGGCAACAGGCGGAGTGGGCCCAACAGCAGGCTGAATGGGAGAAAGAGCAAGAGCAGAGGATCCGACAGGGGCAGGATGCCCGCGGCTATGCTTGGTTGGATGAGCAGCTAAACATTCCGGAGCAAGGACCGGAGGGATTTGATCAGCAGCAGGCTGCACCGAGTCAGGAGCAGGCAGCAGTACCACCAATGATCACCATCACAGATTCAGAGCCAGATTCAGACCCGTCAGAGGATGGAGGCGAGACAGGCCAGTTGTACCATGGCGATCAGGATCTCGAGTACCAGACCCGGTATCGTCGAGTGCCTAGAGTCAGAGGACCTAGGAGTTGTTAGGAGTAGGCGCATTCTTTATTTATTTATTTATTTATTTATTTAGTTGGTGTTGGTGTTGAGTTTCTTTTGTTTTTCCGCGATTTCCGCGTAGCCAGCTTATTCTATTCTTTCGAACCTTGTAGCCCTACGCCATTGGTGCATTTATTCATTATTTTATTCAGTCGTGCCCTTTCGTTCGGATGTTCCTTAGCCACTCCAGCATCTCGAATTGATAGAGCCCTTGAGTTCTGTAGCGACCGGAGAACCGAGTCCTTCAGAATTCGGGACGAATTCTTTTCAAGGGGGGGGGGGAGAATTGTAATGGCCCAAAAACCCCACCCAAAAATTTTGTTAAAAAGGCCAGCCCAAAAGCCCAAATCCACGAAGCCCATTTTCCTTTTCTCAAAACCCTAGGCAGTCCCAACAAATATGAGCCTACACCCTCCCCAAAACTCATCTTTTCCTTCTGCTGCGAAACCCTGTCGGAGTGTGGAGCCGTATGAAGCCCTAGGAGTTACTATTCATGTTCCAAGCTTTCCGTTGATTCAGGTAATCCCCGAACCCGTAGATCTAGGTTTTTCAAAACCAAAAAGTATGTTTTCATTTTTTTTTCCAAAAAATACCCCGAATCCCGAGAAACCGAGCACACCATTGTGACCGCCTCGCCGAGACGAAGCCGTAGCCGCCGACTGGTCGCCGAGCACGCGCCCGATGCGCCGGAGAGGAGCCAGGCGCGTGAGATCCACCCGACCGGAGTCACGCGCCGACCGCCAGAGCCACCCGCCGCCGCCGCCGCCGACCGGAGCCGCCGCTCGTCGCCGGAGATTCGCCGGAGCGCCGCCGCCGTCCACCGCCGGAGCCGCCGTCGCCGTCGCCGGAAAAGCCGCCGCCGACCGTTGACCGCCGGTCGGGTTAGGTTGGTCCGGTTCGGTTTAATTTCCAAATCAATTTGATTTCGGTTTAAATCAATTTCGTTCGGTTTAATCCGGTTTGCCCAATCCAATTTCGATTTTGATTTTCCCTTTGGTTCAATTTCAATTTCCGGTTTAATCCAAAACCAATTCCAATTCGATTTTAATTCGGTTCGATTTGGTTTATGATTTGAACTTTCAACTTCCTTCGATCATAACTAGACCGTCTTAAACCCGATTTGAGTGATTCAAAATCCTAAACCGCTTCTTTTCTTGCCCTCTTTCAAGAACTGCCGTCCGTTCGGTCTCATGAAGTCCCCAAATTACGAAAATGCCCTTCTTTGGCTAAGGTGAGGTTTCGGTTCTATCCTTGCTTGCCCTGTTCCTTTTCGGACGATAGTCCTTCGTTAATATGATCTTTCCTAGGTAGCGTAGGTTTACTTTAGTACTCGATGTGTATTACTTGCTGAACGTAGAATGCTAGGTTAACGCTTAAACTAAAAACGTTATTTGTGTGTGATGGACTTGAAGGGTTTAGAACTGTGGTAGGGCCCCCAAAAGGGTGTTTGGTGGCGGCTTGCGTATAACGAGTTTTGGTATGTAACCCTTGAATCGTCGTAAGGGGGGTTTCGGCGAGCTCCCCGATTTCGTTGGAGTTGGAGTTGGAGTTGGGCACCAGGGCCAATGGCAGGCTTCGGGGCTGTTTATTTTATTGCACTCTGTGGTCGATTTGTTTGCGCTTCATTTGGGAGAATTCCATTGGGACATAGGTTGCGTGATGAAAGCCTTCGGGTGATGTTTGCAAGGTGATATTAGCCTAGGACTTGTGATTCGTAATTGAGTAGTGTAAGCTGGGACCGCGGGTTCCCTAAATCCGCCCCTCACTGGGTAATTGTGTTTGAAACAATTGCTCAGACCTCCTCTTCCTTTTCCCCTTGTCCCCGTTTTCCTTGCAGGTCCAGATGCGGGATTGATTCGATCGGGTGATGACATTGGTGTATTTGGATCCAAAGAGAGCGCCGGGTCCTGGGACAAGTTGAGTGACATCCCTGTTGGACCAAAATGGGCTCCACGGGTGTCCTAATTCCGCGTCTCCGGTTTAACCGGGAGGCGGGTGTTACACTTATTATTACAAATTGATAAAGCTTTTACTCTCTCTATTCCAGAAACTCACAATTGCTAAACTCTCAATTGATATCACAAGAAATTTGTAATCACACAAAAGAATTAAAACAGAGAACAACAACAAGATTTGGTAACCCAATTCAACCCAATCCATATGATTGTGCCTATATTTGGAGCTAATTCAATTCATTGAATAACCCACTAGCTGAGAATAGGTTGTTACAGTTCTGAACCGAGCAAGAAGTAAGACAATGAAGAGAACATGATATTGTGCATGAAGAAAAGAAAAGGAACTAAGAAAATGAAGAGCACATGATATTGTGCATGAAGAAAAGAAAAGGCGAGAGTTCACACACTCATTTACAATATGAGAAACCCTCTATTGTAATCTAGAGGTTTCATACTTCATCTTGACCATTCCGGTTTTGGCCCTTAACCGATTAGAATTAAACCATTTACAATCTTATTGGTTTAACCAACCCTGAAGATGCAATCAGCTCAACTCCATTCAACACTCCACCTTAATTCTAAACCATTTACAATCTTCTTGGTTTAACCAACCCTTGAAGATGCAATCAGCTCAACTCCATTCAACACTCCACCTTATTTCATTTTCTGATAATGTTCACTAGTAGATCTCGCATAACTTGGATTTAACCTCGGAAAGCATGAAGTGTATCTTCACCTGAGCAACTTTAGAAAAGTTTAAAGCTGCCTCAAACTTCTAAACATGAATGCCTTTAGTAAGCATCTCCACAAGATCAACTGAAGTATGAATCTTCATGACCTCTAATTCACCTTCTTCAATAACATCCTTAATGAAATAAAACTTGGTAGCAACATGCTTTGTTCTTTCATAGAATGCATTGTTTTAGACAAACAAATGGCTGAATGTGAATCATACCATACTGAAATCGTCCTTTGCTTAAGACCCATATCTTCAACAACCCTCGAATCCACATTCTCTCTTTAACAGCTTTTGTGAGGGAAATGTATTCAGCTTCCATGGTAGACAAGGAAAATATATGTTGTAAGCCTTATTTCCAGCTAACCGTGTTACCACCAATCGTGTTACCACCAACCGTGAAAATATCCACTTATAAACCTTCTCCGGTCAAGGTCAGTTCCAAAATCTGAGTCGATATATCCTCTAACATCGAAGTCACTTCCCTTAGTATACATCAAAATAAAAATCCATTGATCCTTTAAAGTGCCTTAGTAACCACTTTACAACATCCCAATGCTCATTTGCTGGCTTGCTCATAAACCTACTCACAAGGCCAATACCATAAGCAACATCCGGACGAGTACCTATCACTGCATACATCACACTACCTATTGTACTTGAGTAAGAAACATGTTCTGTATTTACTCCACTGTAATCATCTTTTACTAACTTGAGTTTAAAATGAGAACCAATGGGAGTTGTCACTGACTTTGACTCTCCCATATTGAATGTTTTAATCACCTTCTCTATATACTTAGATTGGTATAGTTGGACAGTACCTTTTCTGTTTCTGATGATGTATATACCCAGAATTCTGCTAGCTGCCCCATGTCTTTCATCTCAAACTCATGACTCAAACCTGTTTTCATTTTGTTTATCTTTGACATATCTTTTGCAGCCAGGAGCATATCATCGACATAGAGCAACAAATATACAAACACATCTGTCTTAACCTTGTTTACATACACACATGAGTCATGCCCACTTCTGATAAACATTTGCTTCTTCATAAATGCATCAAACCTCATATTCCACTGTCGCGTAGCTTGCCTTAAACCATAGATAATTTCTTTAATAGTCATACCTGATCTTTATCCGAATTTTCTTCAAAACCCTCATTTGTTCTATGTACAAGACCTGATCAAGATCCCCATGTAAAAACGCCGTTTTCACGTCCATTTTTCCATCTATAGATCATTTTTAATTACCAAAGACATTATAATTCTCATTTATGTATGTCTGACCACCGGAGCAAAAACTTCCTCATAATCGATTCCTTCCTTTTGTGTAAAGCCCTTAGCTACTAATCTGGATTTATATTTCTCAGGCTCAACTCCACGAATCCCTGGTTTCCTTTTGTATGACCATATGCAGCTAATCACCTTCTTGTCACTTGGTTGATTCACAATATCCCAATTCTTATTCTTCTGAAGAGAGTTCATTTCATCCTTCATTCCAGAATTCCAAGGTTCCCAATCCTTGTTTCGTTTTAGCATCATGATAACACTGTGGTTCTTCAATAGTATTTATTTTGCTAATAATAGAGGAAAAGCAACCTCAGTGTAATCAGTAAACTTTACTGGTAATTGATCTTTCTTCTAGCTTGATCTCTTACAAGTTGATAACTCATGAGATTAATCTCTTAAGTTATCTGATCTCCTTTTGATTCATGTTTACCCTCTTCAGAATCACTTGAGCAACTTTTAATATGGCTAAACTTTATCTTGTTTCTAAAATGACAGTCGCCTTATGTTTATCCTTAGGTTCATTTGGATTCAAACCTTCAACACCAATGGTAGATGGATAAACATCAACTTCTTTACTCTGATTTCCACTTTCTTTCAGATATTTGTACACCATTTATTCATGGAAGATTACATTCCTATTTATTGCACGCTTCTCCTCATCAAGTAACCAAATCTTGTACCATTTAGTCCCTTAAGAATAGCCTAGAAAATTCCTTTCACAACTTATGGTTGAAGCTTTCCTTTATCTTAGTGAATATAAGCAATTGATCCAAACCGTCTCGAGTGTTTGTATCTATGCTTGCGATTTAACCATAGTTGTTCTGGTACATTATGATCAATCGTAGATGAAGGGTGCCTATTTATCAAGTATGCAGTTGTTGCAACAAATTCAACCTAGAAAGATTCACTCAGACTAGATTCATTAATTAGACACCTCAATTTCTCTATAATTATGCAGTCCATCCTCTCAACCACACCGTTTTGCTGAGGTGTGTAAGCACAAGTTCTATGCCTTTTAATTTAGTACATTTTGCAGTAGTCATTGAACCTTGTATTGATGAACTCGAAACGTTGTCTGTTATGAATATATTGACTTTCTTATTAATCTGATTCTCTACCAAATCTTTCCACTCACAAAACTTACTAAAGGTTTCATCCTTAGAATTGAGAAATATCAACCAAAATTTCCTTGTTCTATCATCAATTATAGAAAGGAAATCTTGATTACTTGCCACGGATGAAGTAACATTCGGTGTCCCCCATAGATCATCATGAACATAGCCAATAATGTCATTTGTATTATGTTGACCAACATTGAAACTCAGCTTCTTGGACTTCCCCATGATGTAGTTTTCACAAAACCCAAGCTCCTTGACCTCATTGGTCTCAATAAGACATTTGCCAGACAAAATCTTCAAATTATTACTATGTGAAAGAGCTTTACAGATTTCTAATACAACCGTCTTACCATCCAGAACAGAAAGCCCATTCCTCAGATTACCACTCAATGCAAGTTTATTTCCATTACCAAAACCGAGAAAACCATCTCTACCTTCATGAGTGTATCCTAGTTTGTCAAGAGTACCAATGGAGATCAAGTTGATTATGAGATTTGGGACATATCTCACATTTTCACAACCTTTATTGATCCTCCACGTGCGTTAATTTTTAATTATTAGCTTCAATTATATGATTGTCCCCAAGCATAATCATTGTACCAACGCTCTCATCAAATTTTGTAAACCAATCGTTCCTAGAGCTCAAATGATATGTAAAATCATAATCAATGACCCATTGTTCCTTTGATTCTATCTCGTTTACACTTAGAGCTTCAGAGTATACCAGTTTATCAGTGATTACCCCTGCTCCTTGATTTTCATTTTAAACTTCCTTTTTCGAGCAAAAAAATATTTCTTGAGGTGACCCTATTTCTTGCAAAACCGGCACGTTAGCATGGTCTTATAGTTTGATCTGCTTCGGTTGCGGTCATTCTTTCCTTTATGCCTATAGAGTTTTACCTACATCTTTCTTCAGTGTACAATCTTTCTACAGCTTCCTTAGAAGTTCTGTGACTCTCTGGAAACTCCCTTCCCTTCGATCTTGCAGCTGAAATCACATCTTCTAATGTCAATTTGTCTCAGTCATATTTTAGGGTATGCTTCAGTTGATCAAAACTTGAAGTAAGTGATGTCAAGAACAATATGTCTTGCAACTCACTCGTAATCATAACATCAAGACTACTCAATGATATATCATGGTTTTTAGGACTTTTAATTATGGTATATGTCTTTGTTATCGAGTCTTTTGGAGTCCTTTTATGTGTGTTTATAGGTCTAGGTACGTTTGGAGCGGATTTGGACACTATGGCGCATTCTGGAGCTGATTGAAGAGTTCGTGCGAGAAGAAGAAGTTGGAGTCGATTCTGGATACTTGTGTCGATCGACACACTTGTGGCATCGATCAACACAGATGCGAGATGGACAATTCTCGGCGAGTTTAATAAAGAGTTTTGAAATTGCACAAAAGCCCAGAAGTTTCTCATAATTACAAAGAGACCCCAGACGAGTTTAGATCATTATATTAGGGTTTTTAAGCCATTGTTTAGGCGACGCTTTTCATATACTTTACTTACGCATTCTTTTATTCAGAGAGATACAGAGATTTGGAACTCATATTCCTTATTTTTGTTTTATGATATTTGGTTTTCTATACATCATGTCTTTTGTTTCATCTGCCATGTCTGAGTAGTTTACCTGTTAGGTTTAGGGATTCTCACAGGGAATTTCATGGAATTATAGGTTGATCAATCTGTAGGGATTCATATCTACTAGTTCTTCATCTAGGGGCGTTCTTACTGCTTGATCTGAATTGGCCACTTAGATTATTGATGTTAGGTTGATTTCTGCAACAAAAGTTGATTAATTAACTAGAAAGAACCTAGATGAGTAATTTGACTATCCGCAAAGAAATTTGGTTTAGGAGAATTGTGAACGAAAGAACCTGAGTTTAATGCATGTTTAGGATCTCTAGAACTCGCAACGAAAGTTGGTTTGCTAGGATTGTTAGACATAGATAATACTCGCAACGAAAGTTGGTTTCTTATGCTTATGTGATTCTAGTTTTAGAACAGTTCTTAATTAGATCTCGATTGATTGATTAGCCTGTGTTCCTGATTTTCTGAGAACTCCCTTGACCTGACGCTTCGTTTGATTGATACACACCGTTTGATTTACTTTATTTCTTTAATTTACTGCTTACTCTCTGTTTCACCTAGCTTAATTCGACGTTCTATAATCTATCGCAAGAGTCTTGAGTCTCTGTGGATTCGATACCCTATATACTACTAGTTCACGTCTGTGCACTTGCAGTGTAGATCTAGGGGTTAAAACCTGATCGTATCAAGTTTTTGGCGCTGTTGCCGGGGACTCTTTTGCGTCTTCGATAGATTTGAACTTAGGGTTTAGACTAGGTTTTTCGTTTTTATTTTTGGTTACTAATTTTTCGTTTTTCTTACATTTCAGGTACGCTTAGAATCGCACTGCATCGATCGACACGGTCCTGAGTGTCAATCGACACAACTTCGTGATTAGCATCGATCAACGCTTTCCCAGCATCGATCGACACACTTGCGTGAACAGAACAGTTTATGCCTGATCGCGACTTGAGGAGTAATCCAGACAAGGAACTCGTGAATCTTGAGAACAGAAGAGCTCGGAAGCTAGTTAAGATGGCTAATCCCAATCGTGTAATCCTAATTCGGGATGCTGAAGGTGTTCTGAGAAATGCGGAGAACCATGTATGCATTGAGCTGGGTCAGAGACTCGATGGCAAAGGTAATGTCATTCCTGAGCCTCAGAGGCAGATTGTTCAGCCTGATGGAGAAGCTCAAGGTGGACAGGAGAATCCACGAGCACTATAGCCTCCTGTTAGAAGGACACTATCTGATTACAACAGGCCTGATGAGTTCTATGCTAACAGGTCTGAGGTTGTACCTCCTGCATTCCCGCGGAATGAGTTTGAGCTGAAGACTTCATACTACACGCTTGTGAGACAGCACCTCTTTCATGGACTCCCAAATGAGCATCCTATGGATCACATAGAGGACTTTGAGTCCTTAGTCACTGGGATAAAGCATAATGGAGTGACCTATGACTACTTACACTGCAAGCTTTTTCCTCACTCTCTTGGAGGAAAAGCTGCTAAATGGCTGAAGCAGATTCTACCTGGGACTCTGACTACTTGGGATGCAATGAAGAAGAAGTTTCTGAGGCACTTCTATGATGATGCTAGATATGATCAGCTTAGACAGGATCTCTTGACCTTTAAGCAGGGATCAACATAGCCTTTGAAGGTAGCTTGGGTGAGATTTAGGATGTACCAAAGAGATTGCCCTCATTATGGTTTCTCTGAGGTTCAACTGCTGGGCATTTTCTTCAGAGGAGTTGATTTGTGGTATCAGATGGCTCTAGATGCTGCAAGTAATGGGAACTTCAATACCAAGTCTCCAGAAGAAGGTAATGAGCTTATTGAGAACTTGATAACTAGCAATAGTGTCAAGAATGCTGATATGGAGAGGCAGAAATCTGGTGGCAAAGCTGATAGCTCGCAGATTGCTGAGATGAGAAGAAAGATTGATTCTGTCCATAGCATCTTACTTGGGAAGAAGGTGGATGTTCAGGAGATTGAGGACGTATATTACATAGCTGGAGCTGGTTATCAAGGTCATAGGTATGGAAATCAGCAAGGACAGACTTCGGGTTTCACACCAAAGTCTGCATTTCAGAGACCTTTCCAGCAGAACAACTCATTCCCTAGAGATTATGGTTCTTCATCTTATCAGTCTGTTCCTCCTCAAAATGAGCAGAATGATAAGATGATGGGTCTGTTGGATTAGCTCTTGGAAGGACAGCAGAAGTGTACAATGGATTTCAATGGAAAGATGGATGCCATGTACTTGGATTTGAATGGGAAGATAGATGCCATTAGCACTCATGTGAAGAAGCTGGATGTTCAGGTTCAGCGAACTGCTGGAGCAGCACAAAGGCAAAATTGACCAGGAAGAGCTGAACAGAAGCAATTCGTCAATGCTGTGATCACAGGAGATGAGGTTGATCTGATGGATGAAGAAGAGAGCATCATTGCTGATTTCCTGGAAGAATTCTGCCTGTCTGAGACGAGCATCGATCGATACACACTTGGTGTCGATCAATGCATGTCTGATACGTCTCATGAAATTTCTACTAATCGCCTTGTGTCGATCAACACATCTAATGCATCGATCGACACCGATCGCAGACGAGACCTGAAACCTGCAACAGTCCCAAAACAAGCCTATAAGCCTTATGTGCCATATCCTAAGGCTCCTAAGATGTCCAAACATGAGCTAGACGAAGCTAAATGCATAAGAGTGATGTAAAAGAAGCTGATTCAGATTAAAGAGAAGATTCCAGACCCATGAGTCTTTGTGCTAGACTGTTCCATCTTCAAGGACAGATTCAAGCATTCTCTGTGTGACTTAGGATCTGTTATGAATCTCATGCCATACTCTGTGGCTGTGAGATTGGGACTGAAGGATTTCCAGCCTATTAGGATCTCTCTTATCCTAGCTGATCGATCAAAGAGATATCTAGAAGGTGTTCTTGAGGACATTCCTATCAGAGTTGGAGACTACTTGATTCCAACGGACTTTGTAGTGCTGAAGTATAATGTTGAGCCAAATGATCCTTTGCTACTTGGTAGATAATATATCATGGTTTTTCTAGGTTTTCAACCATGATATAGTTGTATATATTGAGTCTTTAACCTGGTTTTTAGAGTCTATTGAGTCTTCTACAGGTAGGCTTGCGTTTGGAGCAAAAGATGGAATTACAGAACTTTCTGGTGATTTTTGCAACGAGCTGAAGTTGGTTTCTCGACCACGATTGAGTGTCGACCGACACTGACTTTGATGTCGGTCGACATTGAGCGCAACAGAACAATACCCGAGAGTTGAAGACAAGTTTTGAAGATTTGCAGAAATGCCCAGAAGTTTTCTCTAATTCTAAACTGACCCCAAAACGTGTTTAGAGAGTTTAATTAGGTTTTCAGACTCATTCTACTTTTTATCTTGTTCTTACTTTGTTCTTGTTTTGGAGATTGGGAGATTTTGAGTTGGGGCTGATTCTTGCTACTTGTAACCCTTGAGAGAAGAATTTCGAACCCCTTTACTTTTATCTATTCAGTTTCTGATTTTCTATTCATGATGTGTTGTTATTGTGATAATATGTCTGAGTAGTAACCTAGTTAGATTTAGGAATTCTCACAAAGGTTTTATGCTTGTTTGATAACTGATTGATTAGGATTCACCATCTGTTTGTTCATCACCTAAGTTGTGCTTAATACTGAATTCTGGACTGATCACCTAGGGTTTAGATCTGAGATAATTGACAATAGCGCGAGAGTGTGAGTTATAATCTGAATAAAATTAGTGTGAGCAATTTGACTAGATACAAAGAGATTTGGTTTAGGAGTATTGTGAACCGATAGAACATGTTATTAATGCTTGTTTATAACTCTAGGATCGCAAAGAGATTTGGATCACTAGGTTGCTAGATATAGAAATAATCTCAGTGAGAGTTGGATTATTTAGCATCGTGTTTCTAGTTCTTGAACCTGTGTTTAATCCGAATCCGGTTAGTTAAGTTTCTTACATTGCATAATTCCCGAGAACTTCCTAAGTCTGACGCCTTTCTCTTATTGAATTCACCTTCCTGTTTAATTGCTTCTGTTTACTGCTTTCTCTGATTCTGATTTAGCTTAACTTGACAACATACAATCTATCGTGTGACCGTGAGTCCTTGTGGATTTGATACCCTGAAATACTACAATAACATAACTGTGCACTTGCAGTAGAATAGAGATAATTCTTGACCTATCAAGTTTTTGGCGCCATTGCCGGGGACTCAACTGAGTTCGCCAATAGATTTTATTTTAGAGTTGAGTCTAGGTCGTTTTTATTTGTTACTGATTTTTCTCGGTTTGGCTTGTTTTGTTGCTGCAGGATTTCACAGACGCATCCAGTGTCGACCGATTTCCTCTTTAGTGTCGCTCGACATCGACCTCGAAACAAGGTTTTGAAGTCAGTGTATGCCTAGTCGAAATACCCGAAGCAACCAGAGCGAAGAACTTCTGAACCTCAGACTTGAGGAGCTTGCTAGACTAGAGAGAACGAACAGAAAGGGTCAAAGAACAAGAATGATGAACAATCGTTTGATTTTGAGACCAGATGCGAAAGGAGTTCTGAGAGACCAACAGAACAACGCCTACAATGATCAGGGGCAAAGGATTGATGCTGAGGGACGAGTGATCCCCGAACCTGCACCTGAACAGCCTCAAGGTTAGAGGCAGATGGTTGTTGCTGTGAGGACTCTTGCTGACTACAACCGTCCGGATGAGTTTTATGCTAACCGGTTAGAAATTGTTCCTCCTTCTTTTGAGAGGAATGACTTTGAGATCAAGACTGTCTATTACTCTATGCTGAGACAGCACCCCTTCCATGGTCTCCTACATGAGCAACCCATGGACCACATTGAGGATTTTAAAACCTTCATCACTGGAATGAAGTACAATGGGGTGGACTATGACTTCTTGTATCTGAAGCTTTTCCCATACTCTCTCGCTGGAGAGGCTGCTGCTTGGCTGAAACAACTTTCACCTGGAAAGTTAACTACTTGGGATGCTGTGAAGAGAGAGTTCCTACGACACTTTTATGATGATGCTCGCTCAGATCAGCTCAGACATGATCTTCTGACATTCACTCAAGGTTCTACAGAGCCTCTTAAGACTGCTTGGATGAGGTTCAAGATGTACCAACGTGACTGTCCTCATCATGGATTCTCTGAAGTGACGCTGTTGGGCCTATTCTTCAGAGGAATTGATCTCTATTACCAATCTGCATTGGATGCTGCCAGCAATGGCAATTTCAACACAAAGACTCCTGAACAGGCTAGAGTGATGATTGATAACTTGGTGAGCAGCAATAGCACCAAGACTGCTGATAGAAGAAGGAAGGAGTCTGGTGGAAAAGTTGGAGATCCCCAAATTTCTGAGATGAAGAATAAGTTGGACACTGTTCACAGCTTATTGACTGAAAATAAAGTTGTTCACTTTGCTCAGGAAGTTGAAGTGTTTGAGGCTGAAGAAGACTGCCAAGAAGAAGATGTGAACTACATTGGTGGGTCTGGATTCCAAGGAAACATGTTTGGTAATCAGCAAAGCAACAAGTACTATGCTGGTAGTGGTCAGAAGAGTGCTTTCACGAGCAACCAAAACTCTTCGGGATATGGACAGACCGCTGGTTATCAGAAACCTTTTCAGCAAGGTAATACCTATCAGAGGACATATGGATCATCTTCCTATCAGACACCTCCTGCTACTAGTGCTCATGAGAGCAAGATGGAAGCTATGATGGAGCGGTTGCTGGAGGGCCAGACTAATACCACTGTGGATTTCAACAAGAAGCTAGATGTTGTGTACGAAGATATGAATGGGAAGTTTGAGTCTTTGAGTACTCACATGAAGCAGCTGGACACACAAGTGCACCAGATTTCTAGTTCAGTCAAGGGAAAGAATGTCATAGACACCCACATCAAGGCTTGGTCAGTTCAGATTGATGATGGGTCGAGTCAAGGAGAGAATTTTGAGATTAAGACTGCTGAACTCGTCAAGGATAGTGAAAAACCCGAGACTGAAATCCCAGTGTCGGTCGACTTCGACTTTGATGTTGGTCGACATCCACTTTCAACAGGGATTTCGAATGCTCATGACGAATGGAAATCGAGCATGACCGATTATGGAGTCGACATTAGGGATGAATCCGTCAATGTCGACCGACATCACTTCAACGTCGGTCAACATCAGGAGCGTGAGTGGCCAGATTTGCCAACATCTTGTGCTATTGCTGAAGAAACGAACCATGAGCCTCATTTACCTTTACCTAAGGTATCTATGAAGTCTCGACAAGAGCTTGATGAAGCTAAACAACTGGAAGTAATGGATAAGAAGTTGAAAGAAGATCCACAAGCTGACACTTCACCCTATCATCGTTGTGTACAGAGATACTTAGAGATGATGCTGCCTATGGATGAGGTATTGAAGGAGTGGGTAGTAGTGATCCCTAAACAAGTCAGTGACGTGTTGCTCAATCAGGTCCCCAAGAAACTACCAAATCCTGGTATGTTTGTGCTGAGTTGTTCCATCTTTGAGAATGGCTTCAAGCGTTCTTTGTGTGATTTAGGAGCTGTTGGAAACATCATGCCATACTCTGTGGCAGAGAGACTGGGGATGACAGAGTTTTCACACACTAGGATCTCTCTAGTCCTAGCTGATCAGTCAAGAAGGATTCCAGAAGGAGTTCTTGAGGATGTCCCAATCAGAGTTGGAAACTATTTAGTGCCAACAGACTTTGTAGTGCTGAAGTACGATAGCGAGCCGGATGATTTTCTGATACTGGGAAGACCTTTCTTAGCCATAGCTGGAGCGAAGATTGATGTGAGGAATGGTATGATCGATCTCCACCTGGGAGATGAGCCTCTACACTTTGAGATGGATATGCTGCGAAGGCCAAAGATTGATAGTCAAACCTTCAGCATTGATGATGAACAAGAAGCTCAGACTAGTGAGGTTCTAGTTTCTGATACTGGAGAAAGGAAGATGGTGGTTTCTCTAGATTACACTCTATCATCTTCAGAGCTTGCAACTGCTCATAAGCAGAAAACTCCACACATTAGAGTTCCATCCAAGCAAAGGTACGCATCTCCAAAACCTGCTAACTTCATTGCTATAACTGCAGGGAAACACTCTGGTCCTAATCTCTCGTTCCTTGGACGAGCTTGATATATCATGGTTTTTACTAGTTTTAGACCATGATATAAGTGTGTTTTAGTGTCTTTTTGTGTTCTTTTAGAGTCTTTTACAGGTATAATCAGGTTTGGAGCATATTTGGTGATTATGGCACTTTTTGGAGATATTTGGAGTGTTTGGCCGAGAGATAGAGTGTACTGTCCGAAACAGAGGAATGCATTGATCGATGCACTCTAGCATCGATCGTTGCACCAGCGAGATGGGCCGAAACTCGGCGGTTTATGAAAAGTCAAGATATTGCACTCTGATCCAGAAGTTCCTGATATTTACAAAGAATCCCCTGACCGAGATTAGACCTATATAATTAAGTTTTTGGTGTTTTATTTACTTACGCTTTCATAATTAAGAGCAGAGGATTTTTAGAGCTTTTGGGGCTGATCTGAACCTTTTACTTCATCTGTATTTAGAGAAGATTTCGAACCCCTTTTATTCTTTATCTTCTATGCAATTTATTCAATATATGATCATGTTTTCATTATCTATGTCTGAGTAAATTCCTTGTTAGGTTTAGGGTTTCTCACATAGGATTTCATGACTTGCTAGACTTGTTTATTTCAGTTAAGGATTCATAACTATATCTGTTCTTCAATCTAATTGTGCTTAAAGCTAGTTCTAACCTGATCAATTAGAATCTAGATCTTAGGTTGCTAAATACGTCACGGAAGTGGGGTTTAGGAATCTGAACTAATTAGGTTGAGCAATTAAACTTCTCGCAAACGGAAGTTTGGTTTAGGATAATTGTGAACATATCAAACTTGGAATTAATGCTAGTTTAATCTGTTAGTTCTCGCAAACGAAAGTTTGGTTTGCTGCACTTAGACTTAGAGAATTATCGCAAAGGAATTTGGTTAATTCTATATCTGTGTTTTGAGTTCTAGAACTGTGCTTAATTAGATCCTTGCTGAATGAACTGTCTGCTTGTCTGATTTCCTGAGAATGCCCTAGACTTAGCGCTCTTAATAACTTGCTTTCACAACCAATAATCTCTGCTTTCTGTTTACTTTCTCGCACTGCTTTTCATTAAATCACATTGCTTTCTTCCTAGTTTAATTTCCTGTTCTTGAGCTATTGAATACGGAGTCCCTGTGGATTCGATACCTATATACTACGACTACTGAACTGTGCACTTGCAGTTAGATATAGGATAAAACCTGACACCTATCAAGTTTTTGGCGCCGTTGCCGGGGACTCTTTGAGTCTTCGATAGCTTGGAACCTAGGGTTTTACTAGGATTTTTCGTTTTCTTTTTCGTTTTTGTTTTTGTTTTTTTAGCTACTGATTTCTGCCTGTTTTTCTCTCTGTCGCAGGTACCAATTTCGCACTGCGTCGATCGTTGCACCCTTTGCATCGATCGTCACTAGGCGATTCAGAGATTGAAACGATCGTTGCACTGATAGCATCGATCGTTGCCGGACGATTACAGACAGTTTATGCAGACGCAGAAAACTAGAAGTAATCCGAACTTGGACTTAGTTAATCTCGATCTTAAAGAACTTGGACGTTTAGAGAGAGCTAACAGAAGAGAGAGAAGAGAAAGGATGGTACGAGAGCGTTTGATTCTGGTACATGATGCTGAAGGTACCCTGAGGGACCGAGATAACAACCCATACAATGCTTCTTGGCAAAGGGTTGATGCTGAAGGGAATGTCATCCCCGATCCTCCTGAGCAACAGCAACAGGAGCAGAACCAGGGTCATGGACAGGCCCAAGGTAGAGAGATGGTTGTACGTGAGAGGACTTTAGCTGACTACAACAGACCGGATGAGTTTCATGCAAACCGGTCAGCTTTAGTGCTTCCTGCTTTGGAGAGGAATGATTTTGAGATCAAAACCATCTACTACTCGCTGATGAGACAGAATGCATTTCATGGTTACCCAACAGAGCAGCTATGGATCACATTGATTCGTTTGAGGACGTAGTCACTGGCATGAAGTATGATGGAGTATGCCCGGACTATCTGTTCCTTAAGCTCTTTCCGCACAGTCTTGCTGAGACGCTAGTGCATGGCTGAAGAAGCTGGCACCTGCTCAGTATACTACTTGGGCAGCCCTGAAGAGTGAGTTCCTGCGTCACTTCTATGATGATGCGCATTCAGACCAGTCCAGACAGGACATACTCACCTTTTCTCAAGGAGCTGTGGAGCCTTTAAAGACTGCCTGGATGAGATTTAAGCAGTATCAGCGTGACTGCCCACACCATAGATTCACTGAGGTTCAGTTGATTGGCATCTTCTTCAGCGGCATAGATCTTCCATATCAGTCTGCACTGGATAATTCCAGTAATGCTAACTTCAACACCAGGACCCCCACACAAGCTAAGAAGTTGATTGAGAATCTGATAGGCAGCAACAGCTGCAAGACTATGGATGAGAGGAGGAAGAAATCTGGTGGAAGTGTAGAGAATTCTGACATAGCTGATATTAGATCTAGGCTGGACACAGTTTGCAATCTCCTAGCAGGTAAGAAAGCTGTCCACTTTGCCCAAGATGTAGAAGTAATTAAAAATGAGGAGGACACTCAGGAGGAAGATGTGAATTTCATAGGAGGTTCTAGATTCCAAGGTAATAGATTTGGTAATCAACAGGGAAAAATATCCTTCAATGGAGGACAGAAAAGTGCTTTCAACAGCAACTCATCTAATGGTTTTCAGAAGACCTTTGGACAAGGTACTCAGAGAACCTATGGATCTTCATCTTATCAGACTCCTCCTGCACCTACAGTTCATGAGAGTAGAATGGAAGCTATGATGGAACAACTAATGGAGAGTCAGACCAAGATTTTTGTGGACTGCAACAAGAAGTTAGATGCTGTCTATGAAGACCTCAATGGGAAGTTTGAGTCCCTGAACACTCATATGAAGCAGTTGGATACTCAGGTGAACCAGATTTCCAGCTCAATAAAGGGAAAAGGACTAGCAGACACTCATATTAAGGCCTGGTCTGTGTACGTTAATGATGGATCTCATCTAGGCAAAAAATTTGAGATAAGTACAGCTGAATTGGTGAAGGAAGGAGAAATCCCGGATTTTGGTGAAAAACTCTCGGGTGGAAATTGCAGAACTGCAACGATCGACACACACTTAGTGTCGATCGATGCACGTCGTGGACAGACATATTTGCTGAGTGATGATGGTATTGATGCAGATTTAGAGCTTGATGGCTTATTCTCTGGAGTCTCTGAGATCTCTCAACAGGAGATTTATGCACAGATTGTTAGACAACACTCCCCAGTGTCTGAAGTGATTAAGCGAGAAATTGAAGAGCTTAAGAAGCTAGAGAAGATTGGTGAAGAATTTGAAGAAATTCCAACTTCTGATGATCCACCTTATCATCCATGTGTGCAGAGGTATTTGAACAAGATGCTGCCTCTAGATGAAGAGCTGAGAGACTGGGTGGTTATAGTTCCTCAGCATATTGGTAATGTTCTGTTAACCAAGATCCCGAAGAAGCTGCCAGATCCTGGAGTCTTTGTGCTTGATTGTTCAATCTTTGAGGATAGTTTCAGGCGTTCTCTGTGTGACTTTGGAGCTGCTGGAAGTTTGATGCCATACTCTGTGGCAGAGAAGCTGGGTATGCTAGATTTTACTCCTACTAGGACCTCTCTTATCCTAGCTGATCAGTTGATATATCATGGTTTTTACTAGTTTTAGACCATGATATAAGTGTGTTTTTAGTGTCTTTTGTCTTTGTTTAGAGACTTTTACAGGTATAATCAGGTTGGGAGCTGAATTGGAGATAATGGAGCATTTTGGAGATTTTTGGAGTATTTGGCCGAGAGATAGAGTTCACTGTCCGAAACAGAGGAAGGTGTCGATCGTTGCATCACTAGCATCGATCGATGCACCAGCGAGATGGGCCAAAAACTCGGCGGTTTAGAAGAGTGAAGAATTTGCACTTTGATCCAGAAGTTCCTGATATTTACAAAGAAGCCCTTGGCCGAGATTATGCCTATATAATAGAGTTTTTAGTGTTTTTATTAGATACGCTTTATACTTTTTACCATACACTTTGATAATTAAGAGCAGAGGATTTTAGAGCTTTTTGGGGGCTGATCTGAACCTGTTACATCATCTGTATTTGGAGAAGATTTCGAACCCCTTTTACTCTTATTCTTTTATGCAATTTATTCATTCTATGATTATGTTTTCATTATCTATGTCTGAGTAGATCCATAGTTAGGTTTAGGGTTTCTCACATAGGATTTCATGACTTGCTAGACTTGTTCAAATTCAGTTAAGGATTCATAACTATATCTGTTCTTCAATTTAATTGTGCTTAAAGCTAGTTCTAACCTGATCAATTAGAATCTAGATCTTAGGTTGCTAAATACGTCACGGAAGTGGGGTTTAGGAATCTGAACTAATTAAATTGGGCAATTAAACTTTGCGCAAACGGAAGTTTGGTTTAGGATAATTGTGAACATATCAAACTTGGACTTATTGCTAGTTTAATCTGTTAGTTCTCGCAAACGAAAGTTTGGTTTGCTGCACTTAGACTTAGAGAATTATCGCAAAGGAATTTGGTTAATTCTATATCTGTGTTTTGAGTTCTAGAACCGTTCTTAATTAGATCCTTGCTGAATGAACTGTCTGCTTGTCTGATTTCCTGAGAATACCCTAGGCTTGACGCTTTTAATTACTTGCTTCACAACCGTTAATCTCTGCTACTGATTTACTTTCTCGCACCGCTTTCAATTCAATCACATTGCTTATTTCTAGTATTTATTCCTATAGTTTGATTCTCTTGAGACCAAGTGTCCCTGTGGATTCGATAACCCTATATACTACGACTACTGAACTGTGCACTTGCAGTTAGAGAATAGGGAAAACTTAGAACCTATCATCAGTCCATACGAGTTCCTGAAGGACTCCTGATGGACATCCCGGTGAGAGTTGGAAACTACTTAGTTCCAACAGACTTCTTAGTGCTGAGATATGACTGTGATCCGGATGAAGCATTGCTGCTTGGAAGACCATTTTTGGCTACAGCAGGAGCGGTGATAGATGTTAGGAACAACCTGATAGACCTCCATCTGGGAGATGAGCCGCTGCGTTATGAGATGGATAAGCTGCGCAGACCACTGATAGATGGGCAGACATTTACCATAAGGGATGCAGACGATGAGCAGCCTGATGACAAAGTGATTATAGATCCTGGAGCACATTTTATTCCATATTTTCTTGGACATGAGCATTCTGCAACAGCCTACTCGCCACCTTGGATGAGGAGACTTGGACAGAGACAGAAAAAGTCTCTGTTGGGATCTCCTGGTGCCTGAAAAATCTTGTCCGTCCGGTCAAGCTATTGACCTTAAACAAGCGCTGGGTGGGAGGCAACCCACCATTAGGTACTGGTGTTTTTCTACTTAATTTTTGGTGTTTTTGTTAGGATTTTACGTTTGTTTTTGTTTCTGGTGAGTTTATGATTGCAGGTCTCGGACGAAATCGCAGTGCGTCGATCGACTCACTTCTGTGTCGATCGTCACAACACGATCGGAATCGCATTGCATCGATCGTTGCGGTCCTGAGCAACGATCGACCATACACGAAAATCGCCAAGTAACGGTCGATGCACTTAGTGCAACGATCGATGCATGAGCGACAGAGGTAAACCCGACAAAACTCAACAGAACTTTAACAATTTTTGTTTTCTTTTTACCGATCCTTCGCTTGACACTACTGGGGACAGTGTGTCTTAAGTGTGGGGGAGGTGCTACTGACGTTTATCTTTCTGTTTTCTTAAGAGGCAGTCCATTTTTCAAATTTTTTTGTTTTATTGAGTCAAAATTGTTTAAGTAAGAAACTATGATTTTCTGAGAAGATTTACAAGACTTGCAGGAACTTAAGTAACCATTGGGATGAAGTTGCAGGATCTATCTCTGACTGTTAGAAAACCCCATCACAGATCAACCTACTGGGAACACCCACATCACTTCAGGTATCAGAGGATTTTTTACTGGCTTCAATTTAATACTGACTTAGATTTCTCACCTAAGGGCTTGGTATACTTTGTGTCGGATTCCCTGTTAGTTCTGACACAGCCTGTCAACCTATCCTATTTAGTTCCATTCTCCCCTTCTATAAAGTAAAAAAAAATAATAATAAACTGAGGATGAGTTAGTAACTCCGAAGTGGTCATGAGAATAGTAGCAAACACTATTATCCCTTATGCATCCATGGAATGTGTCCAAAGTACACCCCATAACGGGAAGAACACTGATAAAAAAAATAAAATGATACCCAATGTGGGAAAAATCAGTTGTTAAGGAAGGGAAAGAGAAGAAAGGGACTAGAGAAAGATAGTATGGTGGTCTAGAGCTGATAAGGTAAGAATCCATGTGCCCTTTGATCGATACTCCTTAGGTGAGACCGCACTTAAATACTTGCAGAAGTCAGTAGGGAGAATTTGAATGCTTGAATGTGATTGTGGAGTTTACTTAGGACAGTTGCTAAGTGTGGGGGAAGTACATGTTGGTCTTGATATCCTGTGATTGATTCTTTCAGTGGTTTACTAAGGGGAATCTGAGTATTGTAGCTTCTAGGATGAAATGAGTTTCTGAAGAGTTTTCAAACCTCTTCACCAAACTTTAGTTCTCTGTTTTGCTTGAGGGCAAGCAAAGGCTAAGTGTGGGCTTATGGCACTTTTTGGAGATATTTGGAGTGTTTGGCCGAGAGATAGAGTGTACTGTCCGAAACAGAGGAATGCATCGATCGATGCACTCTAGCATCGATCGTTGCACCAGCGAGATGGGCCGAAACTCGGCGGTTTATGAAGAGTCAAGATATTGCACTCTGATCCAGAAGTTCCTGATATTTACAAAGAAGCCCCTGGCCGAGATTAGACCTATCTAATTAAGTTTTTGGTGTTTTATTTACTTACGCTTTCATAATTAAGAGCAGAGGATTTTTAGAACTTTTGGGGCTGATCTGAACCTTTTACTTCATCTGTATTTGGAGAAGATTTCGAACCCCTTTTATTCTTTATCTTCTATGCAATTTATTCAATATATGATCATGTTTTCATTATCTATGTCTGAGTAAATTCCTTGTTAGGTTTAGGGTTTCTCACATAGGATTTCATGACTTGCTAGACTTGTTTATTTCTGTTAAGGATTCATTACTATATCTGTTCTTCAATCTAATTGTGCTTAAAGCTAGTTCTAACCTGATCTATTAGAATCTAGATTTTAGGTTGCTAAATACGTCACGGAAGTGGGGTTTAGGAATCTGAACTAATTAGGTTTAGCAATTAAACTTCTCGCAAACGGAAGTTTGGTTTAGGATAATTGTGAACATATCAAACTTGGAATTAATGCTAGTTTAATCTGTTAGTTCTCGCAAACGAAAGTTTGGTTTGCTGCACTTAGACTTAGAGAATTATCGCAAAGGAATTTGGTTAATTCTATATCTGTGTTTTGAGTTCTAGAACTGTGCTTAATTAGATCCTTGCTGAATGAACTGTCTGCTTGTCTGATTTCCTGAGAACGCCCTAGACTTAGCGCTCTTAATAACTTGCTTTCACAACCAATAATCTCTGCTTTCTGTTTACTTTCTCGCACTGCTTTTCATTAAATCACATTGCTTTCTTCCTAGTTTAATTTCCTGTTCTTGAGCTATTGAATACGGAGTCCCTGTGGATTCGATACCTATATACTACGACTACTGAACTGTGTACTTGTAGTTAGATATAGGATAAAAGCTGGCACCTATCAGAGCTCATGCTGACACTACTTACTCTCCACCATGGATGAGAAGACTTTCGCAGAGGCAATCACAGCCTCTGTCGAAACCACCAGGAGTCTAATCTCCCATCCAAGTCAAGCTAATGACTTAAAACAAACGCTGAGTGGGAGGCAACCCACTGGTAAGTTGTAAATATTAGGATTTTTGGTTTTGCATTTTGATTTCTTTCGTTTTTGGAGTTTTTGTGTCAAGTTATGCAGAATCCGTGGCATTGTTTAGTCAGTGTCGGTCGACATTGGACTCGAGAAAGTTTTCGAGCACGGACGATAATCGACCGAGTTCGATTTCAAGATCGATTTGGTTCACATAGGTAAGTGTCGGCCGACATCGATGAAATCGAGGTACAGATTCTTAAAAACCCGACAGTCTTCTTCTTCTTCTTCACTTTCTCTCTCGCCGAAATTCTTCCAAAATATCCACAAATCTCATTTCTTCACCGTTTTCAACGATTCAAAGCTCTATTCCACTTTTCCGTACTCTATCCATTTCTAGTATCCACTTAATCGATCTGCGAAGCTATGGCTCTGAATCTCCATTTTTCAGTTCGTGTTCATGGTTGGAAAGCTTCGATTTTTGATTGATTTAGTGATATATGGGATGAGTTTGTGATGGAATATGATTCCTATGAGTACTGTGGATGATTGTATATGCTCAATTGGATGAGATTATGACTTTGAAATTTTGATGTGCTTGAGGCTCATTCTTTTCGATTGCTCGTTGGTTGTTTTGCAGATGAATCCTTCTCTGAACCGCGGAAAACGACAGAGGATATGCACTGAAGCGACAGGCTCAAACGCGCAGCTCAGATCGCCTTGGCCAAGGATGGAAAGAACTAAGTTCGAGCTCACATGCTTTGTAAATGATCCTGCAACAGAGTCTAAGGCTACTGCTTGTGTCTACAGGCCAATCTCGGAGCAGTGGGATGACTATGACTCCCTGTTCTACAATGCCTGGTGCGGCGTTGAGCTCCTACCCACACACATCGTTTGTACAACCACCATGAACAAGCTGAAGATCAGATCAGACGTCCTGCACATCCCGAGGGTGATAGGCCTAGGTACTATTTGTACCGAGTATTATGATTTGTACCCGGAGTTAACCAGACAGTTCATGGCGACAGACCAAGTGTACTACACTAATGAAGTGGTGAAGAAAGCTTCTGAAGGGATGTTGACGTTCATGGCCAATGGGGTGAGGTACAGGATTTCTATCCTTGAGTTGTGTGACATCTACTCATTTAACCGGAACAGGGAGCAAGTAAACTTGCCTGAGAAGTGGACCGATGTACAAGTGTTTTGGGAGCATTTTGGTAATGGTATTTATGACTCTCAGATCACTCGACAGTATGCGGTGCGTCACCCAGTTTTGAGATATCTTGCCCGTCTTTTCGCCAACACGATATTGTGCAAGATGGGGCTGGGAATGATGCGGATAGCTGAGCTCCTGCTACTGTATTTTGGGATTGGAGACATTATTGATGAGAGTGTGTATCAGGATGCTCGTTTAGTGGCTGATGTGAACATGGGAGCTGTTTTTGCTCATCACCTGGAGGACCTCAAGACACGACCATTCAGTGGGAAATCAACAAAGACAGAGTCTGTTGGAAGTCTGCTCACTCCTATTTTCGACCACTTTCGGATTGACAGGAGTCAGATGTCTAGATGCACCACAAAGTCCACAATGGACTTTCAACATATGAAGAGCATGCACTGGATCAAGGGAGACACCAGTGGGAGACAGTTCTTGTGGCACTTCTCGGATACATCTGACGTCGGGCGCTTGTTTCCTCTCCCAGCGACTGAGTTTACAACTATCACGGATGATCCTCTCTCGCTTTCTTTTCTGCCCAGTGTGGATCTTTGTAGAGCTGTTCCGCGCCGAGCTACTCTGCTTCGAGGCGCATCTTCTGGAGCTGCTGATTTTGCTGCTGAGCATGAGCCTGTCCATGCTGATGATCCAGATAAAACCTATGGGTTTCCTGAGCTTCCCGGACCAGCAGAAGATATGCCACCACCACAGTTCCAGAAGTATGCAGCAGCTGTACTTAAAGGAATCTGGAAGACGGTTCACAAGATGTCCTGCCAGCGATCTCAGCGTGTGCATCACCCACAGCCTCGACGTCGTGCACAAGCTCAGGAACCTGTCCATCTGAGCTCAGAGGAGGAGGAGATGGAGGAGGCTGCTGACTTAGAGGAGACAGACGATGGAGACTCTCCAATCTTCTAGACAGTTGTTGATTCTGCGTTTGTTTTTCTTTTTCCCTTCTCTGGAGTCATTTTCATGTTTCTTTTGAGTCAGTCTGTCAGTCCAGTCTATTTGGAACTTGGAGTATTTGAGTTTATGCATCTTTATTGTTTTTTCTGGTGAGATTTTCAGTGATCTAACGCAGCTAACAAGTGAAAAATTGAGTGCTAACTCATGATCTTAACCACGGACAGATTGCATACTCTGCGTATGATACTACAACCTCAGTGTCGGTCGACACTAAGCTTAGTGTCGGTCGACACTGGTCTTGTACAGGTTCGGATTTTCAGCTCAAAAACTCTTTGGTTCCAATTTGATTTTTACCGATCTCATACTACAAATTGCACTGGGGATAGTGCAGTCTAAGTGTGGGGGAGGTGGCTACTGACATTGTGTTTTATTTTCTTAAGAGTCAGTCCTTTGTTTTCACTTGTTTTTCAAATTGTTTTATTGAGTCAAAATTTGTATGAAACTATGATTTTTCGAAGAAATTTTTCGCTGGAACAGGAACTAAGTGACTAATGGACAGACTTGCAGAAGCTCTATGACTATTAGAAAACCCCAAACAGATCAACTTACCAAGGACACCCATATCTAACCAGGTATTCAGAGGATCCATCACTAGTCTCACACTTAATCTTGACTTTAATATCTCACTTAGGGGCTTGGTAATCTTTGGGTCGAATTCCTTTGATGTGTTTGACACAGCCTATGATCCTGTCTAAAGTATGGTTTCTGATTTTCCCCTCCCTTGAAAGTAAAAAAAAAAAGAGAGATAAAACCGAGGATAAGCTAGTAGCTTCGAAGTGGTCACGGGAGTGGTAAAGACCCCTATTACCTCCTATGTATCCATGGAAAGATCCAAAGTTAAACCCCAATAAAAAGGGAAGAGCACTGATAGAAAAAATAAAATGATACCCAGTGGGGAAAAATCAGTGCTAAGGGAGAAAGAGAAAAGAAAGAAACCAGAAACCGATAGTTTGGTGGTCAGACACTGAATGGGTTGAGTCCATGTGTCCTTTGATTCGATACTCCCTCTGTGAGACTGCACTAAATTATATACAGAGGCTAGTGTGGTGAACTTGAATGTCCTAATCTGATTTTGGAGCTTACTTGGGACAGTTGCTAAGTGTGGGGGAAGTACATTATGGTTTTGAGCTCTGCAGGAAAGTTTTCAGTGGTTTACTAAGTGAATGTGAATGCGAAAGTTCCTAGGACGAAATGAGTTTCTGTGTTTTCAAACCTCTTTTCTTATGCTTTGGTTCTTTACTTGCTTGAGGGCAAGCAAGAGCTAAGTGTGGGGGAGTTGATATATCATGGTTTTCTAGGTTTTCAACCATGATATAGTTGTATATATTGAGTCTTTAACCTAGTTTTTAGAGTCTATTGAGTCTTCTACAAGTAGGCTTGCGTTTGGAGCAAAAGATGGAATTACAGGACTTTCTGGTGATTTTTGCAAGGAGCTCAAGTTGGTTTCTCGACCACGATTGAGTGTCGACCGACACTGACTTTGATGTCGGTCGTCATTGAGCGCGACAGAACAATACCCGAGAGTTGAAGACAAGTTTTGAAGATTTGCAGAAATGCCTAGAAGTTTTTCCTAATTATAAACTGACCCCAAAACGTGTTTAGAGAGTTTAATTAGGTTTCGGACTCATTCTACTTTTTATCTTGTTCTTACTTTGTTCTTGTTTTGGAGATTGGGAGATTTTGAGTTGGGGCTGATTCTTGCTACTTGTAACCCTTGAGAGAAGAATTTCGAACCCCTTTACTTTTATCTATTCAGTTTCTGATTTTCTATTAATGATGTGTTGTTATTGTGATAATATGTCTGAGTAGTAACCTAGTTAGATTTAAGAATTCTCACAAAGGTTTTATGCTTGTTTGATAATTGATTCATTAGGATTCACCATCTGTTTGTTCATCACCTAAGTTGTGCTTAATACTGAATTCTGGACTGATCACCTAGGGTTTAGATCTGAGATCATTGACAATAGCGCGAGAGTGTGAGTTATAATCTGAATAAAATTAGTGTGAGCAATTTGACTAGATACAAAGAGATTTGGTTTAGGAGAATTTTTGAACCGATAGAACATGTTCTTAATGCTTGTTTAGAACTCTAGGATCACAAAGAGATTTGGATCGCTAGGTTTCTAGATATAGAAATAATCTCAGCGAGAGTTGGATTATTTAGCATCGTGTTTCTAGTTCTTGAACCTGTGTTTAATCTGAATCCGGTTAGTTAAGGTTCTTACATTGCATAATTCCCGAGAACTTCCTAAGTCTGACGCCTTTCTCTTATTGAATTCACCTTCCTGTTTAATTGCTTCTGTTTACTGCTTTCTCTGATTCTGATTTAGCTTAACTTGACAACATACAATCTATCGTGTGACCGTGAGTCCTTGTGGATTTGATACCCTGAAATACTACAATAACATAATTGTGCACTTGCAGTAGAATAGGGATAATTCTTGACCTATCATTAGACCTTTCTTAGCTACTGCTGGAGCAGTGATTGATGTGAGACATGGATTGATTGATCTCCACCTGGGAGACAAGCCTTTGCAGTTCAAGATGGATAAGCTGCAGAAATCCACCATTGATGGACATAGCTTCAGTGTGGAAGTAGAACCAGAGATTACTATTGGAGAAGAGAAGATGGCAGTTCAATCTGAACTTGCTCTAACATCTTCAGATCCTGCAACTGCTCTTAGCAGGAAGCTCCAGATCTCTTTCATCCACCAAAGAAAAGGTTTGATCATTCTAAACTTAAACCTCCTAATCCATCAGCTGTGAATGCAGGCAAACGCAGTATCCCACCCTCGCTTCACTCCCACCCTAGCTCTAGTCGCTCATTCCTTGGGAGATCTCATGATCCGAACGCTTATACGCCACCTTGGATGAAGAGACATTCACAGAGACACTCCATGTCTTTGTTGAATCCCCCATAAGTCCAATCTCCCTTCCATATTCAAGCTAGTGACTTTAAACAAGCGCTGAGTGGGAGGAAACCCACTAGTAGGTTCGTTTTTCTTTTCATTTTTGGTTTTTATTTTGTGTGCTTTGATTTTTCTGTTTTGGTGTGTTCAAGGCGCGAGAACAGGCAGGATCGCTCAGCATCGATCGACACATACTTTATGTCGGTCGACACTGATGCGATTTATAGTTTGCCGATTCAATTGCGGTACAAAAACCAGTTATCTTCTTAACCGCGAGCATATTCTCCTAGCATCGATCGACACCACTTGTGGCATCGATCGACACAGGCCGACGGCAGGTAAGTGTTCTGACCCCTTTTCGGATTATCTTCATTCCGATTTTCCTTCTCACCGAGCCTAAGCTTGACACCACTGGGGACAGTGTGTTTCAAGTGTGGGGGAGGTAGCTACTGACGCACCGCCTTCTGTTTTCTTAGAGTCAGTCCAAATCTGTTTTATTGAGTCAAATTGAGTAGGAAACAAGGACTTTTTTAGGAGATTACCACACTTGTAGGAACTTAAGTAACCATTGATTTACTTGCAGATGATCTATGACTATTAGAAAAACCAACACATACCAGACTACTGAGGACACCCATATCACTTCAGGTATTCAGAAAATCCATTACTTGAATTCACCTTTAACTTGACTTAATTCTCTCACCTTGGGGCTTGGTATACTTTGGATCGGATTCCTCTATTGGTTCTGACACAGCTTGTAAACCTATTCAAGTATGGTTCCCTTCTCCCCTTCTTTGAAAGTAAAAAAAGAGATAAACTGAGGATAAGCTAGTAGCTTCGAAGTGGTCGCGGGAGTGGTAGAGACCCCTATTACCTCCTGTGCATCCATGGAAACATGTCCAAAGTAACACCCCGAATAAAAAGGGAATAGCACTGATAGAAAAAATAAAATGATACCCAGTGGGGAAAAATCAGTGCTAAGGAAGAAAAAGGAGAGGAAAAGAACCAGAAAATGATAGTTGAGTGGTCATGAGCTAACAGAGTAAGAGTCCATGTGTTCTTTGATCGATACTCCCTTGGTGAGACCGCACTTATTAGCTTACGGAAGTCAGTATGGTGAATTTGAATGCTCTGAATGTGATTATGGAGTTTACTCAGGATAGTTGCTAAGTGTGGTGGAAGTACATGTTGGTCTTGATGTTTGCAAGTTCATTTTCATGTGGCTTACTAAGGGGAATCTGAGTGTGGTGCTCCTACGATGAAACGAGTTTTTGAAGTTTTCAAACTTCTTCTCCCGATCTTGGTTTTTTTGTTTGCTTGAGGGCAAGCAAAAGCTAAGTGTGGGGGAGTTGATATATCATGGTTTTTAGAACTTTTAACCATGGTATATGTATTTGTTATCGATTCTTTTGGAGTCCTTTTATGTGTGTTTACAGGTCTAGGTACGTTTGGAGCGGATTTGGACATTATGACGCATTCTGGAGCTGGTTGAAGAGTTCATGCGAGAAGAAGAAGTTGGAGTCGATTCAGGATACTTGTGTCGATTGACACACTTGTGGCATCGATCGACACAGATGCGAGATGGACGATTCTAGGCGAGTTTAATAAAGATTTTGGAATTTTCATAAAATCCCAGAAGTTTCTTATAATTACAAAGAGGCCCCAGACGAGTTTAGATCATTATATTAGGGTTTTTAAGCCATTGTTTAGGCGACGCTTTTCATACGCTTTACTTACGCATTCTTTTATTTAGAGAGAGAGAGATTTGGAACTCATATTACTTGTTTCTGTTTTATGATATTTGGTTTTCTATTCATCATGTCTTTTGTTTCATCTGCCATGTCTGAGTAGTTTGCCTGTTAGGTTTAGGGATTCTCACAGGGGATTTCATGGAATTATAGGTTGATCAATCTGTAGGGATTCATATCTACTAGTTCTTCATCTAGGGGCGTTCTTACTGCTTGATCTGAATTGACCACTTAGATTATTGAGATTAGGTTGATTTCTGCAACGAAATTTGAATAATTAACTAGAAAGACCTAGATGAGCAATTTGACTATCCGCAAAGAAATTTGGTTTAGGAGAATTGTGAACAAAAGAACCTGAGTTTAATGCATGTTTAGGATCTCTAGAACTCGCAACGAAAGTTGGTTTGCTAGGATTGTTAGACATAGATAATACTCGCAACGAAAGTTGGTTTCTTATGCTTTTGTGATTCTAGTTTTAGAACAGTTCTTAATTAGATCCCGATTGATTGATTAGCTTGTGTTCCTGATTTCCTGAGAACTCTCTTGACCTGACTCTTCGTGTGATTGATACACACCGCTGATTTAATTTATTCCTTTAATTTATTGCTTACTCTCTGTTTCACCTAGCTTAATTCGACGTTCTATAATCTATCGCAAGAGTCTTGAGTCTTTGTGGATTTGATATTCTATATACTACTAGTTCACGTCTGTGCACTTGCAGTGTAGATCGTGGGGTTAAAACCTGATCATATCACTCAACTCTGCCACAATCTTTAGAAATCATTGACTGTTTGATCCACAATCTTAGACTCTAACATCTTGAACATATAGAACATCAATTGAAGATGAATTCGATTGGGTGAAGAAATTTGTGTGGATAAATGATCTAACATTGACCACATATCAGCAACAGTAGTACAATGTTTGATTTTCCGAAGAACCTGATTTCTAATGTTCGCAACAATCAGTCCCATAGCTTTCTCATTATGTTCCAGCTTCTCTGGATTCCGCACCACCTTCGTTAAAGATTATGATGAAGATCGCTCATTTCCGCCAGCTGGTTCTTTCTCTTAACTCTTCGTTAATGGTATCATCTTGCTCAAGTTGTTGTTGAATAGCATTTGCTTTGATTTTGTGCATCCCAAAATGCGCAAGCATTCGAATCTTCCAAAGCGAGAAGTCGCCTTCTCCATCAAATCGATCGACATCAATTCGCGAGCTGGTCATGAGTTCTTTCGCCATAAACTGGCTCTGATACCAATCTGTTACGAAATGATCAAGCTTTTACTCTTTCAGTTCCAAAAACTCACAATCGCATAACTTTCAATTGATCTCACAAGAATTTGTAATCATATATAAGAATGAAAACAGAGAACAACAACAAGATTTTGTAATCTAGTTCAACCCAATCAATATGATTGAGCCTACATCCTGAGCCGATTCAATCATGTGAAATCCACTAGCTGGGAATAGGTTGTTATAACTTTGAACCGAGCAAGAATCAAGACAATGAAGAGCACATGAATATTGTGCATGAAGAAAATAAAAGACGAGAGTTTATACACACTCATTTACAATATTAGAAACCCTCTATCGCGACTAGAGGTTTCATACTTCATCTTGACTATTCCGGTTTTTGCCCTTAACCGAAATTAGAATTAAATATTTACAATCTTTTTGGTTTAATCAATCCTGAAAATTCAATCAGCTCAACTCCATTCAACATGTATACTACAAACCAAATAGTATGAATATTAAATAAAAGTGATCATAACCCTTTTCGGAGGAATCCGCTACAACCGTTTATACCATTGAAATGGTAAGCCTTTGAATACAATCAGTTAATGCGGATCAATCATCAAGAGCCGGAAAGAAAACTAAGACATGAAAACTTAATGTGATTATCCCTTATATCTACAGTAAATGCCGTATCTTCTCTTATTGATTTTTCTATGCTTAAAAAGATCTTTGTCTTATATTATTGTTCTTAGTTGGTAGATAGATCTTTTTGTCACTTAGTTGGTAGATAGATCTTATGGTCAAAATTAAATACGGGCGGCATTGATGTATAATTTTTAAGCTTAAGATATGCATAATCTTTTTGAGAGATGAGCTAATTACTTACTTCAAAAAGGTTAATGTTATATAACAACTATCTGGAAGATTTGTTTGTTTCTTTTTTCCTCGTTTCTATATAATCATATGCATCAAACTCTTATAGTATGTCAATTTTCCATATATGTTTCTTTTTCTTTTTTGTATGAATTATATTCAACATCTCTCTGTTCGCTGCATTTTTTTCTTCTTCTGTGAAACCTTTAAAATAGAAATAACATAGAGTTAATTGCTTTTCTAAGACAAAAAAAAATATTACTTTTCTAAGACATTTGACAAATTTTCTGCACATTTTAGATTATATATTGTATCAATTAGGGTGACAAAATTTTTTTGACCGGTAGCCCTAACCCTAATCGCAATTGACAAATATTAACTTGTACCCGTGGACAACAAGTTTATTACAAATAGTAGAATTGTGATACTTATAAGTTATAACAAATAGTAATAATTTCATAAAATATATGGGTGAAAATATTGAATTTCATATTATTACTACAAACAACAAATATAAGTAATAAATAGATATCTGCGAGTAACAATTATCAAACATACCTTACCAATAATCAACTAGGATCTGATCCGCACTGAGCGTGCTAGTTTTTTTTCTTTTTATTCACATTTTAGAATTGTTTGATTTTTTAATTTTTTGTGATAGGGTTGAACCTAAATTTATGTAAATATTGTTATTTTTAGTATGTAATTAATAGGGTTATATCCATTTGTAGGTATTAATATATGATAATTTGTATTTGTTTTTGGATGAGTTTTAGAAAACATTTGGTTTTGTTTTAATCGTTTTCGTTCACATTGTATTATTGTTTTATTTAAAAAAAAACTAAGTTGCTACACTCTATTTAGTATTGATATATAGTAGTTAAATAATTATTTGACTGTTTATATTAAAGTTTTTATTTTATACATGATTTTTTTATTTAGTATGTGAATTAGTTTTGGACGCAATTTAATTTTGTTTTATTTGTTTTTCAATGATTATAGAATTCATTCAAAGATAATAGATAACTACAAAATCTCTAAAACTCCAACAATAACAGTTACTGTTAACGTTTAAAGTAAACATACTGTCGAATAATCAAAAGTTGAAAATAAATATAAAAGATAGGCATCACAGATTACTAAAAATCTCTTTAAAAACAACATTCATTATTTTTTTTTGAGGTTTACCTTCTTTGTCGACAATCAAAATTTTTAATCCCTTCTTCGAGTTCACCCTAGATACTGCCACATAGAGTTGTCCGTGTGAAAACACAGGTCCTGGTAGAAATATCCTAACTTTTGATAAGGATTGTCCTTGGCTCTTGTTGATAGTTATAGCAAAAGCCACTGACAAAGGTGATAGGTCGTAAGTTTTACCCTATACTAACTGCAAGTGCACAGTATATCAATGTAGTACTTAGGGATCGAATCCACGAGGACTCTAGGCAACGATAGGATTTAGAACTAAAGAGATTAAAACTAGGAGAAAGCAATGTGAATAGAAACTAAAAACAATGCGAGAAAGTAAACAAGTAGCAGGTTGTGGTTGTAAGCAATAAACTAAGGGCGCTAAGTCTAGGGCGTTCTCAGGAAATCAGACAAGCATATAAATCATTCAGTCAGGATCTAACTAAGCTCAGTTCTAGAACTCAAACACAGATATAGAATTAACCAACTGTCGTTGTGAGAATTCTCTGAGTCTAAGTGCAGAAATCCAAATTCCTTTGCAATTACTAACAGATTAAACCAGCTTTAATTCCAAGTTCGATATGTTCACAATCTAATTAAACCAAATTTCTTTGAGAGTAATTAAATTGCTCAACCTAGATAGTTCAGATTCTAAACCACACTGTCGTGTCATATTTAGCAACCTAAGATCTAGATTCTAAGTGATCAAGTTAGAACTAGCATTAAACACAATTTAGTTTGAAGAACATCTATTGATGTGAATCCTTAACTGAATTAATTATATCTAGCAAGTCATGAAATCCCTATGAGAAACCCTAAACCTAACTATGAAACTACCCAGACATAGAATATGAAGACATAATCAATGAATTAATAGATATCATAAAAGAGATTAGAATAATAAAGGGGTACGAAAACTTCTCCAAAACAAAGTGTAGTACAGGATCAGATCAGCCCCAAAAGCTCTAAAAACTCTCTTCTCTAAGTTATGATAGTGTATGTAAAACTGAAGTTAAAAACCTAATTAAATAGCTAAAACACGACTTGGGGCTTCTGTGTAAATATCTGGAACTTCTGGACATCTTTGCAATATCAGCATTCTTCATTAAACCGTCGAGAATCTGGCCTAACTCGTTGTGCATCGATCGATGCAGATGTGCGTCGATCGACACAGATCTCAAATCCGGACAGTGAACACAACCTCTTGGGTCAAAACTCCAATATGCACCATATGGTTCCAAAATCTCCAAATCCGCTCCAAACGTGTGTGTACCTAATAAAACCTGTAAAGGACTCTAAAAGAACACCAAAAGACACTAAAACAGACTTATATCATGACATAAAACCGGTAAAAACCATGATATATCAACTCCCCCACACTTAGTCTTTACTTGTCCTCAAGCAAAACAAAGAACTAGACATGGTGAAGAGGTTTGAAAATTTTCAGAAACTCTTTTTGTCCTAGAAGCAACAACACTCAGATTCCCCTTAGTAATCCACTGAAAGAATCAACCGCAAGATATCAAGACCAACATGTACTTCCCCCACACTTAGCAACTGTCCTAAGTAAACTCCACAATCACATTCACGCATTCAAATTCACCCTACTGACTTCTGCAAGTATTTAAGTGCGGTCTCACCTAAGGAATATCGATCAAAGGGCACATGGACTCTTACCTTGTCAGCTTTAGACCACCATACTATCTTTCTCTGGTCCCTTTCTTCTCTTTTCCCTTCCTTAACAACTGATTTTTCCCCACTGGGTATCATTTTATTTTTTTTAATCAGTGTTCTTATCGTTAAGGGGTGTACTTTGGACACATTTCATGGATCGCACATGATGTAATAGTGTTTGCTACTACTCTTGTGACCACTTCGGAGTTACTAACTCATCCTCAGTTTATTATTATTTTTTTTACTTTTTTTTTTATGGAAGGGGAGAAGGGAACCAAATAGGACAGGTTTACAGGCTGTGTCAGAACTAACAAAGGAATCCGACACAAGGTATACCAAGCCCTTAGGTGAGAAAATTAAGTAAGTATTAAGGTGAAGTCAGTAAAAGGATCCTCTGATACCTGAAGTGATGTGGGTGTTCTCAGTAGGTTGATCCGTGTTGGGTTTTCTAATAGTCATAGATAGATCCTGCAACTTCATCCCAATGGTTACTTAAGTTCCTGCAAGATGTTGTTAATCTTCTAAAAAATTCACTGTTTCTTACTTAAACTTGTTTTGACTCAATAAAACCAATTTTTTTTTTGAAAAACTGGACTGACTCTTAAGAAAACAGAAAGATAAAGTCAGTAACTACCTCCCCCACACTTGAAACACAATGTCCCCAGTAGTGTTAAGCTAAGGGTTGGTAAAAGAAAGCAAAAATGTTATGGATGTGTTGAGTTCTATCTGATTTTTACCTCTGTCGCACATGCATCGACCGTTGCTAGGCGATATTTCGTCGTGTGTCGATCGTTGCTCCGGACCGCAACGATCGCTGCAATGCGATTACTCGTGTTGTGACGATCGAGACAACCTTGTGTCGATCGACGCATTGCGATTTTGGCCGAGAACTGCAGACAAAACTCACCAAAAACAGAAACAAAACGTAAAATCATACAAAAACACCAAAAATCAAAATGCAAAAATGAAACAGTGGGTTGCCTCCCATTCTGCGCTTGTTTAAGGTCATTAGCTTGACCGGACGAACAAGATCAGTTTGCTGGAGATCCTGACAGAGACTGTGATTGCCTCTGTGCAAGTCTTTTCATCCAAGCCGGAGAGTAAGCATCATCATTGTGAACGCGTCCAAGAAAAGAAGGAGTAAACTGATATGGTGGATCTGAAACCAAAGTCTCGCTTATCTGCTCTCCATATCCATCCTTAATGGTGAAGGTCTGCCCATCAATTAATGGCTTGCGCAGCATGTCCATCTCAAAGTGCAGCGGCTCATCTCCCAGATGGAGATCAATCAAGATGTGTCTCACATCTATCACTTCTCCAGCTGTGGCCAAGAATGGTCTACCTAGTATCAAGGCATCATGCTGCTCACTGTGGTACTAAAGAACTAAGAAATCTGTTGGAACCAAGTAGTTTCCAACTCTCACTGGGACGTCCTCAAGAACTCCTTCAGGAATTCTTATCGACTGATCAGCTGACAAGTGATAGGGTGTAAGTTTTAATCCTATTCTACTGCAAGTGCACAGTTCAGTGATTGTAGTATATAGGGTATCGAATCCACAGAGACTCTGGTTTCGATAGCTAAAGAACAAGGAGTTAAACTAGGAAGAAAGCAATGTGATGTAAATAAAGCAATGCGAGAAAGTAAACAGAAAGCAGAGATTGTTGGTTGTGAAAGCAAGTTATTAAAAGCGCTAAGTCTAGGGCGTTCTCAGGAAATCAGACAAGCAGACAGTTCATTCAGCAAGGATCTAATTAAGCACAGTTCTAGAACTCAAAACACGGATATAGAACTAACCAAATTCCTTTGCGATAATTCTCTAAGTCTAAGTGCAGCAAACAAAACTTTCGTTTGCGAGAACTAACAGATTAAACCAGCATTAATTCCAAGTTTGATATGTTCACAATTAACCTAAACCAAACTTTCGTTTGCGAGAAGTTTAATTTCTCAACCTAAATAGTTCTGATTCCTAAACCACACTTTCGTGTCGTATTTAGCAACCTAAGATCTAGATTCTAATTGATCAGGTTAGAACTAGCTTTAAGCACAATTAGATTGAAGAACAAATATAGTTATGAATCCTTAACTGAATTAAACAAGTCTAGCAAGTCATGAAATCCTATGTGAGAAACTCTAAATCTAACTAGGAATCTACTCAGACATAGATAATGAAAACATAATCATATGAAGAATAAATTGCATAAAAGATAATAAAAGAATTAAAGGGGTTCGAAATCTTCTCCAAATACAGATGAAGTAAAGGTTCAGATCAGCCCCAAAAGCTCTAAAAATCCTCTGCTCTTAATTATCAAAGCGTAAGTAAAGCGTATCTAATTAAAACACCAAAAACTCAATAATATAGGTCTAATCTCGGCCAATGGCTTCTTTGTAAATATCAGGAACTTCTGGATCAGAGTGCAATAACTTGACTCTTCATAAACCGCCGAGTTTTGGGCCCATCTTGCTGGTGCAACGACCGTTGCAGGTGTGCAACGATCGACGCAGTACTCTGTTTCGGACAGTGAACTCTATCTCTCGGCCAAACACTCCAAAAATCTCCAAAATACTCCAACATCTCCAATTCAGCTCCAAACATGATTATACCTGTAAAAGACTCTAAAAGAACACAAAAAGACACTAAAACACACTTATATCATGGTCTAAAACTAGTAAAAACCATGATATATCAACTCCCTCACACTTAGCCTTTGCTTTCCCTCAAGCAAAACAGAGAACTAAAGCATGGTGAAGAGGTTTGAAAGCTCTTCAGAAACTCATTTCATCCTAGAAGTTACAACACTCAGATTCCCCTTAGTAAACCACTGAAAGAATCAATCACAGGATATCAAGACCAACATATACTTCCCCCACACTTAGCAACTGTCCTAAGTAAACTTCACAATCACATTCAAGCTTTCAAATTCTCCCTACTGACTTCTGCAAGTATTTAAGTGCGGTCTCACCTAAGGAGTATCGATCAAAGGGCACATGGATTCTTACCTTATCAGCTCTAGACCACCATACTATCGTTCTCTAGTCCCTATCTTCTCTTTCCCTTCCTTAACAACTGATTTTTCCCACATTGGGTATCATTTTATTTTTTTTATCAGTGTTCTTCCCGTTATGGGGTGTACTTTGGACACATTCCATGGATCGCAGAGGAGATAATAGGGGTCTCTACCACTCCTGTGACCACTTCGGAGTTACCAACTCATCCTCAGTTTATTATCTTTTTTTTTTATGGAAGGGGAGAAGGGAACTAAATAGGGTAGGTTGACAGGCTGTGTCAGAACTAACAAGGGAATCCGACACAAAGTATACCAAGCCCTTAAGTGAGAAATCTAAGTCAGTATTAAGGTTGAAGTCAGTAAAAGGATCCTCTGATACCTGAAGTGATGTGGGTGTTCCCAGTAGGTTGATCCGTGTCTGGGTTTTCTAATAGTCAGAGATAGATCCTGCAACTTCATCCCAATGGTTACTTAAGTTCCTGCAAGTGCTATAAATCTTCTCAAAAAAATCATAGTTTCTTACTTAAAAAATTTTGACTCAATAAAACAAAAAAATTTGAAAAATGGACTGACTCTTAAGAAAACAGAAAGATAAAAATCAGTAGCACCTCCCCCACACTTAAGACACACTGTCCCCAGTAGTGTCAAGCGAAGGATCGGTAAAAATAAAATAAAAATTGTTAAGGCTTTGTTGATTTCTGTCGGGTTTACCTCTGTCGCTCAGGCATCGATCGTTGCACTAAGTGCATCGACCGTTGCTAGGCGATTTTCGTGTATGGTCGATCGTTGCTAGTAATGCAACGATCGCTGAAATGCGATTCCGATCGTGTTGTGACGATCGACACAGAAGTGCGTCGATCGACGCACTGCGAATTCGTCCGAGACCTGCAAACATAAATTCACCAAAACCAAAAACAAACGTAAAATCCTAACAAAAACACCAAAAATTAAGTAGAAAAACACCAGTACCTAATGGTGGGTTGCCTCCCACCCAGCGCTTGTTTAAGGTCATTAGCTTGACCGGACGAACAAGATTTTTCAGGCACCAGGAGATCCCGACAAAGACTTTTTCTGTCTCTGTTCAAGTCTCCTCATCCAAGGTGGCGAGTAGGCTGTTGCAGAATGCTCATGTCCAAGAAAAGATGGAGTAAAATGTGCTCCAGGATCTACAATCACAGTGTCATCTGGCTGTTCATCATCTGCTTCCATGATGGTGAATGTTTGCCCATCTATCAGTGGTCTTCGCAGCTTATCCATCTCATAACGCAGCGACTCATTTCCCAGATGGAGGTCTATCCGGATGTTCCTAACATCTATCACTGCTCCTGCTGTAGCCAAAAATGGTCTTCCAAGTAGCAATGCTTCATCCGGATCACAGTAATATTTCAGCACTAGGAAGTCTGTTGGAACTAAGTAGTTTCCAACTCTCACCGGGATGTCCATAAGGAGTCCTTCAGGAACTCGTATAGACTGATCAGCTAGGACAAGAGAGGTCCTAGTAGGATTAAAATCTAGCATACCCAGCTTCTCTGCCACAGAGTATGGCATCAAACTTCCAGCAGCTCCTAAGTCACATAGAAAGCGCCCAAAACTATCCTCAAAGATTGAACAATTAAGCACAAAGACTCCAGGGTCTGGCAGCTTCTTCGGGATCTTGGTCAGCAGGACATCACTAATATGTTGAGGAACTATAATCACCCAGTCTCTCAGCTCTTCATCTAAAGGCAGCATCTTATTCAAGTACCTCTGCACACATGGATGATAAGGTGGATCATCAGAAGATGGAATTTCTTCCAATTCTTCACCAATCTCCTCTAGCTTTTTAAGCTCTTCAATTTCCTGCTTAATCACTCCAGACACTGAGGAGTGTTGTCTAACGATCTGCGCATAGATCTCCTGTTGATAAATCTCATAGACTCCAGAAAATAAGCCATCTAGCTCCAACTCTGCATCAATACCATTATCATTCGGCAAGTCTGTCTGTTCACGACCTGCATCGATCGACACTAGATGTGTGTCGATCGTTGCAACACTGCAGTTTTCACCCGAGAGTTTTTCACCAAAATCCGAGATTTCTTCTTCCTTCACCAATTCAGCTGTACTTAGCTCAAATTTTTCACCTAGGTGAGATCCATCATTAATGTACACAGACCAGGCCTTAATATGAGTGTCTGCTACTCCTTTTCCCTTTATTGAACTGGAAATCTGGTTCACCTGAGTATCCAATTGCTTCATGTGAGTGTTCAGGGACTCAAACTTCCCATTGAGGTCTTCATAGACAGCATCCAACTTCTTGTTGCAGTCCACAGTACTCTTGGTCTGACTCTCCATTAAGTGTTCCATCATAGCTTCCATTCTACTATCATGAGCTGTAGGTGCAGGAGAAGTCTGATAAGATGAAGATCCATAGGTTCTCTGAGTACCTTGTCCAAAGGTTTTCTGAAAACCACTAGTCTGTCCAGAATTAGATGAGTTGCTGTTGAAAGCACTTTTCTGTCCTCCATTGAAGAATTTGTTTCCCCGTTGATTACCAAATCTATTACTTTGGAACCCAGATCCTCCTATGTAATTCACATCTTCCTCCTGAGTGTCCTCCTCAGTTTGAATTACCTCTACATCTTGGGCAAAGTGGACAGCTTTCTTACCTGCTAGGAGATTGCAAACTGTGTCCAGCCTAGATCTAATATCAGCTATGTCAGAATTCTCTACACTTCCACCAGATTTCTTCCTCCTCTCATCCATAGTCTTGCAACTGTTGCTGCTTACTAGGTTCTCAATCAACTGCTTAGCTTGTGCAGGAGTCCTGGTGTTGAAGTTTGCATTAGTGGAATTATCCAGTGCAGACTGATATGGAAGATCTATGCCTCTGAAGAAGATACCAAGCAATTGAACTTCAGTAAATCCATGGTGTGGGCAGTCACGCTGGTACTGCTTAAATCTCATCCAGGCAGCTTTCAAAGGCTCCACAGCTCCTTGGGAAAAAGGTGAGTATGTCCTGTCTAGATTGATCTGAACGCGAATCATCATAGAAATGACGCAGGAACTCACTCTTCAGGGCTGCCCAAGTAGTATACTGACCAGGTGCCAGCTGCTTTAGCCATGCTCTAGCGTCTCCAGCAAGACTGTGCGGAAAGAGCTTAAGGAACAGATAATCCGGGCAGACTCCATCATACTTCATGCCAGTGATTATGTCCTCAAACTGATCAATGTGATCCATAGGCTGCTCCGTTGGGTAACCATGAAATGCATTCTGTCTCATCAGTGAGTAGTAGATGGTTCTGATCTCAAAATCATTTCTCTCAAAATTAGGAAGCACTACAGCTGACCGGTTTGCATGAAACTCATCCGGTCTGTTGTAGTCAGCTAAAGTCCTCTCATGGAGAACCACCTCTCTACCTTGGGCCTGTCTTTGACCCTGGTTCTGCTCCTGTTGCGGTGGTGGTTCAGCTTCCTCAACATCAGGGATCACTCGTCCATCAGCATCAATCCTTTGCCCAGCAACATTGTAAGGATTGTTTTGCGGATCCCTCAGGGTACCATTAGCATCTCGTATTAGGATCAAACGCTAACGTACCATCCTTTCTCTTCTTTCTCTTCTGTTAGTTATCTCTAAACGTCCAAGTTCTTCAAGTTCGAGATTAACTAAGTCTAAGTTCGGATTACTTCTAGTTTTCTGCGTCTGCATAAACTGTCTGTAATCGTCCAGCAACGATCGATGCTATCAGTGCAACGATCGGTTCGATCTCAGAATCGCCCAGTAACGATCGGTGCAAGCGTGCAACGATCGACGCAGTGCGAAATCGGTACCTGCGACAGAGAGAAAACAGAGAAAATTAGTAACTAAAAAGAAAAACAAAAACAAAAACGAAAGGAAAACGAAAAATCCTAGTAAAACCCTAGGCTCGAAGCTATTGAAGACTCTAAGAGTCCCCGGCAACGGCGCCAAAACTTGATAGGGTGTAAGTTTTAATCCTATTCTACTGCAAGTGCACAGTTCAGTGAATGTAGTATATAGGGTATCGAATCCACAGAGACTCTGGTTTCGATATCTAAAGAACAAGGAGTTAAACTAGGAAGAAAGCAATGTGATGTACATAAAAGCAATGCGAGAAAGTAAACAGAAAGCAGAGATTGTTGGTTGTGAAAGCAAGTTATTAAAAGCGCTAAGTCTAGGGCGTTCTCAGGAAATCAGACAAGCAGACAGTTCATTCAGCAAGGATCTAATTAAGCACAGTTCTAGAACTCAAAACACGGATATAAAACTAACCAAATTCCTTTGCGATAATTCTCTAAGTCTAAGTGTAGCAAACCAAACTTTCGTTTGCGAGAAATAATAGATTAAACCAGCATTAATTCCAAGTTTGATATGTTCACAATTAACCTAAACCAAACTTTCGTTTGCGAGAAGTTTAATTGCTCAACCTAAATAGTTTTGATTCCTAAACCACACTTTCGTGTCGTATTTAGCAACCTAAGATCTAGATTCTAATTGATCAGGTTAGAACTAGCTTTAAGCACAATTAGATTGAAGAACAAATATAGTTATGAATCCTTAACTGAATTAAACAAGTCTAGCAAGTCATGAAATCCTATGTGAGAAACCCTAAACCTAACTAGGAATATACTCAGACATAGATAATGAAAACATAATCATATGAAGAATAAATTGCATAAAAGATAATAAAAGAATTAAAGGTGTTCGAAATCTTCTCCAAATACAGATGAAGTAAAGGTTCAGATCAGCCCCAAAAGCTCTAAAAATCCTCTGCTCTTAATTATCAAAGCGTAAGTAAAGCGTATCTAATTAAAACACCAAAAACTCAATAATATAGGTCTAATCTCGGCCAATGGCTTCTTTGTAAATATCAGGAACTTCTGGATCAGAGTGCAATAACTTGACTCTTCATAAACCGCCGAGTTTTGGGCCCATCTCGCTGGTGCAACGACCGTTGCAGGTGTGCAACGATCGACGCAGTACTCTGTTTCGGACAGTGAACTCTATCTCTCGGCCAAACACTCAAAAAATCTCCAAAATACTCCAACATCTCCAATTCAGCTCCAAACCTGATTATACCTGTAAAAGACTCTAAAAGAACACACAAAGACACTAAAACACACTTATATCATGGTCTAAAACTAGTAAAAACCATGATATATCAACAAGAGAGGTCCTAGTAGGTGAAAAATCCATCATACCCAGCTTCTCTGCCACAGAGTATGGCATGAAACTTCCAGCAGCTCCTAAATCACACATAGAGCGCTTGAAACCATCCTCAAATATAGAACAACTCAGCACAAAAATCCCAGGATCAGGTAGCTTCTTAGGAACCTTGGTTAATAGCACATCACTTATATGCTGAGGAACAACTATAACCCAATCCTTCAGCTCTTCATCCAGAGGCAACATTTTACCCAAGTATCCCTGCACACAAGGGTGATAAGGTGGATCATCAGATGGTGGAATTTCTTCCAACTCTTCACCAATCTTTTCTAGCTCTTTAAGCTCATCAATCTCTTGTTGGATCACTTCAGACACCTTAGGATATAAGCGAATAGATTGTGCATAAATATCATGTTGAGTTATCTCAGACACTCCAGGGAATAAATGGTTAAGCTCTGAATCTACATCTATGTCATGAGAATCCTGTGAATCTGTCTTTCCACGCCTTGCAACGATCGACGCTAAGGGTGCATCGATCGATGCAGTCAAATTTTCACAGATTCCACCCGAGAGATTTTCCTCAAAATCAGAAATTTCAGCTTCTTCAACCAGTTCAGCTGTATTAAGCTCAAATCTTTCACCTAGGTGTGATCCATCATCAATGTACACTGACCAGGCCTTAATATGGGTGTCTACAACACTCTTTCCTTTAATGGAGCTTGAAATTTGGCTCACCTGAGTGTCCAATTGCTTCACATGAGTGTTTAGAGACTCAAACTTCCCATTGAGATCCTCATAAACAGCATCCAACTTCTTGTTGCAGTCCACAACAATCTTAGTCTCTTCCAGCAGCTGCTCCATCATTGCCTCCATCTTACTCTCATGAGTAGTAGCTACAGGAGGTGCTTGGTAAGAATAAGATCCATAAGTCCTCTGATTACCTTGTTGGAAAGGTTTCTGAAAACCATCATTCTGTCCAAAGCCAGAAGAGTTTTGATTGCTTGTGAAAGCACTCTTCTGACCACTGAAAAACCTATTACCAGACTGATTACCAAACCTGTTTCCTTGGAAACCAGATCCTCCGATGTAATTGACATCCTCTTCCTGACCATCTCCTTCATCATTGATCATCTCAACATCTTGAGCAAAGTGGACAGCTTTCTTTCCAGCTAGAAGATTGCACACAGTGTCCAACTTAGATCTAATATCAGCTATCTCAGAATTCTCCATCTTCCCACCGGACTTCTTCCTTCTCTCATCAGTAGTCTTGCAGCTATTAGTGCTTACTAAATTATCTATCAACTGCTTAGCTTGAGCAGGAGTCCTATTGTTAAAGTTGGCATTGCTAGAATTGTCCAACGCAGTCTGATATGGAAGATCTACACCTCTAAAGAAGATGCCTAATAGCGTTACCTCAGTGAATCCATGATGCGGGCAGTCACGTTGGTACTTCTTAAACCTCATCCAGGCTGTCTTAAGAGGCTCTGTCGGACCTTGGGTGAAGGTGAGAATGTCCTGTCTGGACTGATCAGAGCGAGCATCATCGTAGAAGTGTCGCAGAAACTCTCTCTTCAGAGCGGTTCAAGTAACAAACGTCCCAGATGGAAGTTGTTTCAGCCAGGCTGCAGCATCTCCAGCCATAGAGTAGGGGAAAAGCTTTAGGAACAGATAGTCTTGGCTCACTCCATCGTACTTAATTCCGGTGACTATGTCCTCAAACTCATCTATGTGATCCATTGGCTGCTCACTTGGAGAGCCATGGAACGCTTTCTGCCTCAGGAGAGAGTAGTAGATGGTCTTAATCTCAAAATCATTCCTCTCAAAGTCAGGAGGTACAAGAGCTGACCGGTTAGCATGAAACTCATCCGAACGGTTATAGTCAGCTAAAGTCCTCTCATGGACAACCATCTGTCTACCTTGGCCCTGTCCTTGGCCTTGTCCTTGGCCTTTGTTCTGCTCCTGTTGTTGTGGTTGCTCAAGAGGATCAGGGATAACATTCCCTTCAGCATCTATCGGGTCTCCAGCAGCATTGTATGGATTGTTGTGTCGGTCCCTCAGGGTACCTTGAGCATCAGGCTTTATGATCACACATTCAACAACAACCATCCTTGTTCTTCGAACTCTTCTGTTAGTCCTCTCTATTCTAGCAAGCTCTTCAAGTTGGTGGTTTACGACATTAGTGTTCGGATTACTTCTGGTATCACGCGTCTGCATAAACCGTCTGTAATCGCCAAGCAACGATCGATGCTAGCAGTGCAACAATCGATACAACTCCAATCGCCTAGCAACAATCGACACAGAAGGTGCAACGGTCGATGCTATGCGATTTTGAAACCTGCGACAGAGAGAAAACAGAGAAAAAATCAGTAAACAAAAATAAAAACAAAAATAGAAATCCTAGTAAAAACCCTAAGTTCGAAGCTATCGAAGACTTTAAGAGTCCCCGGCAACGGCGCCAAAAACTTGATAGGTCGTAAGTTTTACCCTATACTAACTGCAAGTGCACAGTATATCAATGTAGTACTTAGGGATCGAATCCACGAGGACTCTAGGCAACAATAGGATTTAGAACTAAAGAGATTAAAACTAGGAGAAAGCAATGTGAATAGAAACTGAAAACAATACGAGAAAGTAAACAAGTAGCAGGTTTTGGTTGTAAGCAATAAACTAAGGGCGCTAAGTCTAGGGCGTTCTCAGGAAATCAGACAAGCAGATAAATCATTCAGTCAGGATCTAACTAAGCTCAGTTCTAGAACTCAAACACAGATATAGAATTAACCAAATGTCGTTGTGAGAATTTTCTAAGTCTAAGTGCAGCAGTCCAAATTCCTTTGCAATTACTAACAGATTAAACCAGCTTTAATTCCAAGTTCGATATGTTAACAATCTAATTAAACCAAATTTCTTTGAGAGTAATTAAATTGCTCAACCTAAATAGTTCAGATTCTAAATCACACTGTCGTGTCGTATTTAGCAACCTAAGATCTAGATTCTAAGTGATCAAGTTGTTGGGATTATGTCCTGAAATCACATTGTACTCACTCTAGAGATAGTTGTATTGTCGAGATCGGACAATTCATGTAATACGGGGTAGTCATAATGTTTTGCTAGAAACCGCTTATGACAAATGAGTTGTAACTCATTTCCAGTATCGTGTGAACCTACAGGGTCACACACCTAAGCAAGTTGGACATAGTTCATAAGGGATTGATCAATGGCATATGGTCTGGTCGATGTGTACCCAATACACATCGAATATGAGTTTTAATGAGGTGTGTCGATCGACACCATTGGGTGCGTCGGTCGACACAAGATGTGTGTCGATCGACACTACTAAGTGTGTCGGTCGACACAAGGCCGAAACCGAAACTGATGTTTCGGTTTACGTCGAGGTCGTATATAAGTGATCTTATAATTCGACCTAGAAGAAACAGAGCCGCCCAGACAGTTTTTCTCAGAGAGAAAACCACATAAACCTCTAGAAACTCAGTTCCCAGGAGATCCGATTCCCGGTACTAGCATCCCAGTGGATTCCAGCTTGTGTGCGTGTGGACTGAAATAGAGGCGCAGCATCTGAGGCGCTCCAGAGATCTCGTTTATCTGACCATCTTCCGCTGCCAATCTCCAGGTAAACACGAGATCAGATCCTTGATTCAATTAACTTTACCCTAGATCCTAGGCTTCGGGAACATGACAGCAATTCTGAATCTGGTAGAATTGGCCCGAAGTTCCTTCAGTGGTATCAGAGCCTTAGGGTTTTACATTGAATCGAACCTGTTCATAGAATTTGATGATTTAAATTCGCAAGCTAGGTTGTTTGGTAAAGAACAGATGAGATCGATTTCGATCAAAATCGATTCTGTGTTTTTGCACAGTGTCGATCGACACACTAGGTGTGTCGGTCGACACAGAGTGGCGAATTCGACAGAATCGGCGGCTAGGGTTTTTCGTAAAGAAAAACCGAAAGCCTACTGTGTCGATCGACACAGCTTGAGTGTTGGTCGACACAGAGAAGATTCGGTACAGTGTCGATCGACACAGGTTTAGTGTCGGTCGACACAGACCCAGCGAATGGTTAATCGGTTCAATTGGATTGGACCGGTTATCATGCTTGGTTAAGTCCGAACAGATCGGTTTAAATTGGATGAATTGGTTCAATTGGATTGAACTGATTATCTCAATTAGTATGAACCGATGGGTTGAATAAGTTTGATTGGATAAAACGGTTCAATTGAATTGGACCGGTTATCGCAATCAGTTGAAACTGGTTAAAACGTTTTAAAATTGGATGAATTGATTCAATTGGATTAAACCAGTTATCGCAATTAGTATAAACCGTTTTGAATGGTTAAGATCAGTTTGATCTGATAAGTCGGTTCAATTGGATTGAACTGGTTATCAAAACTGTCTTCGGTTTAGGTCTATGTCGACCGTCACACACGGGTTGTGTCGATCGACATGACCGGTTCGATGAACCGGGTTAATTGGATTAACCGGTTATTGAAGTCCGGTTTTGTTTGGTGGTGTCGATCGACAGATATAGTTTGCATCGATCGATACAGTACTCGAAATTCTGGTTACTAAACCTTGAATTTGCAGAAACCAAACTCGACTTAAACCTTGATCAAAGCTTAGCTTCAATATGGTCAACTGTCAAGACTCATTTCGTTGTGTGATGGGCCAAGAGCTTGGTGTCCACAATTACGTGAGTAAGGCAGGTAATTATGTTGATGGACTTGCAGTGCTTGACATCAACAATTACATGACCTAAGAGATTGATTTGCTAACCTTTTAGAGTTTCGTTTCCTCAACTAAATATCAAGTGACCTTGATGTCTTGCCCAATCTTGTCTACTGTCAAGACTCGTTTCGTTGTTGGATAGTATTGGAGTCCTTGGTATCCACAATTACATGAGTAAGACAGGTGATCATTGATAGACTTGCAGTGCGACTGTCAGTGATCACAAGACTGAAGAGATTGGTTTACTTGACTGGGCCATCAGAAGTTCTGGGCCCAGAGACATCAGAGTAGATAAGACATGGATTGTCTTATCTGCGACCAAGAGTTGTACTGGGTACAATTAGCAATGATTTGCTTACCTAGATAACTGAATTTTGGGTGATGGCGAGTCGTCCACTCAGATTTTAGTGAAGTATGGATCTTGGATCATTATATTCATAGAGGAAACATTGTTTGAATATAATGCGAGTTTTCTTATTAGATAAGATTTCTCATGGAAAGCATAACTAAATCTTTGTTTTTCTTGGATTTCAGCTTATGTCTGAGACTACTTTCTCATTGCGATCCGTCCTTGAAAAGGACAAGTTAAATGGATCGAATTTCCAGGATTGGTATCGGAATTTGAGATTCATTCTCAAGCAGGAGAGCAAGGACTATGTCCTTGAAAAGGCTCTTCCAGAAAGGCTTGGGACCAATCGCTCGCATGCAATATATAATGCTTGGAATAAGCATTATATTGATGTGGTAGATATGCGTGGTCTGATGTTGGCTACCATGAACTCGGACTTGAAGAGTCAATACGAGAACATGGAGTCGCCAATAGAGATGATCACCAGCCTGAAACTGAAGTTTCAGAATCTGGCACGAGTTGAGAGATTCCAGATGGTGAAGTCTCTCACTGGGTGCAAGCTACCAGAGGATGCTCCAGTAAGTCCTCATGTCATTAAACTGATGGGTTACATTGATAACCTGAGGAAACTGGAATGTCCTGTCAGCTTAGAGTTGGCTACTGACATCATTCTGCAGTCACTGCCGTCAAGTTATGATAAGTTCATAAAGAATTACATCAAGAAAGGCTTGACGAAGACGTTGACTGAGCTGCATGGCATGCTCAAGACAGCAGAGCAAAACATCAAAAGGGGTAAAAGATTTAAGAAATCTTGTAAAGACAAGGGTGAAGGCAGGGCCGTCCAGATTTGGAATCAGGATAAGCCTGTGTCATCTTATAAGCCCAGTCAGGCCCATCTGGTGTTAGAAAATGCTTCTACTGCAATGAGTCAAGGCATTGGAAGAGAGATTGCATTAAATTCTTGGAAGATTCACAAAAGATGAAGGAGATGTATGGTACTTCTTCTTCAGGTATTGTGTTATCACTTCAAGTTCTACATTTGTATTGGATACTAGTTGTGGTACTGATATTTTGGAAATATGCAGGACCTAAACAACAGTAGAACGTTGAAGAAAGGACAAGTGGAACTGCGTGTCTGGTATGAAGCAATGGTTGCTACATGAGCCGTAGAGATTCTCCACTTATAGGAGCCTTTCATACTTGGTTTTAGAAATTAAGTAATTGCTACTATGTATCTGCCTTGTGCAGAGATGTCTTTCATTTTCTTGTAAAGAATTTGGATGTTTTTCATTTTGATAAAAGACAAGTTTTGTTCTTTAGATCTTAATGAAATATCATATGGTAGCACCCCGTTTGGAATGGGTTTTATATCTTAAACCATCGTGAGTTTGAATATAACACAATTACTAAAGGTTTAAGTCTGATGACTCGAACTCGACTTTTCCTTGGCATAGTCGTTTGACCACATAGAGTGAAGCGAATTCAGAAACTCCATAGTTATGGACTCATTTGATTGTTAATCATATGAAGTATGAATTCTGCTCACTGGACCAAATGACTGAGGCCTTTTAGCAGAGCTAAAAGAAAAATGGGCCAGAGGCTTATTGAGCCTTACACATACTGATGTATGCGGCCCGATGAGCATTAATGCCAAAGGAAATCTTCTGTACTTCATTACCTTATTGATTACATCAATAAGTATGGCTGTGTTCATTTGATGAGACACGAGCAGGAATCCCTTGAGGAGTTCCAAGATGAAGTGTAGAACAGATTTGACAGTAGTATTGAGATCCTCGATTGAATCGCGGAGGAAAATACTTGAGTCAAGAATTGGGTGATCATCTGACAGAATGAATCGGATCTTATTAGATATGCTCCGAATAATGATGAGTCATAGGAATCTTCCATAATCATTTAAGAATACGTTCTAAAATGTTTTTCTTTGTGCAGAAAAGGGTTTCGATCAGAATCAATTGAAAGACACCACATTGGATGTGGACAGGTCAAGAAAGTTGTTTCTGATCATTTGGGGATGAAAGCTAATAAGCTTGAACCCAAATCTGATAAGTTCTACCTCGCTGGTTGTCCTAGGGAAACCGAGGCTTACTACTTTTTATAACCAATCCGAGAAAAAATTTTTGTTGTTCAGAACTGTGTCTTTTGAGAAAGATCGTACTTTCAAAAGGAACAGTGGGAGTAAAAGTACACATCGAAGAAATTCGATAAACACAGGAGGCTGCTCAACCTGTTGAGGGAGAGCAGCGCTGAGATCTACAAAGTGTTGTAGGATCTACACCTGTGGAGCCTGAAATTCGTAGACCCGAAAGGATCCGTCACTAACTCGAGAGTGATTTCTCGTAGCCGATTGTCGTGATCTGTTGATCATTGAAAAGTGACGAGCATGCGAAATTCAAAGAAGCGATGGTGAGCCCCAACTCCGAAAATTGGCTGGGCATGCATGTTAGCTTCACCGATCCATTTCTGGATTGAAGCAAACATCTTGGAGTTGGAATCAACATTCTGATAATGTGGTCAAAAGTCTTGACTTGATCAGAAAGAAAAGAAACCATGCGTTTACAAGAAGACGAGTGGGAGCGTAATTGCAATTCTCACACTGTATGTAGATAACATACTTAATCTCATAAACGACGTTCCGACGCTAAAGTCTTGTCAAGATTTGGGTCGGAAGTCAAATTTAACGATGGACATGGGAGAAGCCGTGAAAGTTCTTGGAATAAGGATCCATTGGAATGGATCAGAAAGGCTAATTGTATTATGTCAAAATCCTTATGTTGATAAGGTATTGGACAGTTCATATGTGCTTAATTCCAAAATGACTTCATACCAAAGGTCTTATGGCAATAATCTAAGCGAGATGAAGTGTTTTGGACACTGGCTGAGCTAGTAACAATATTAGCAAGATGAAGTGTTTTGAACACTGGTTGAACTAGTATTAATGAGTGTGATTGCTAATGCTGCTGCAATAGAATCCATCATAAATGCCATATTTTTGCGCTCGTCAAGATGCAGCTTACGCATAAAGCATGACGAGAAAATACCAATATGTTCCGGTAATAGTCACTGAACGGTTACCAGAAATATCCCAAGTTTTTGAGGAACTCTAAGGATAGTTTCGTGGTGAACTGAGGAAGTGACGAACCAGTTGAAAGTAGTTAGACGGACAAAGACGATTCCCGGTTCCCACCTGGTTATATCTCTTTGTCTGAATAGCGGTGCTATCTGTTGGAAAGGCTCCAAGCAGAGGACCGTAGAATAATGCTTTTATCTGAATGGCGGTGTGGTTTGTTGGAATTGTTTCAATCAAAACACCGCAGTCTCTCCCACAATCTAAACACCAGATTTATTCTGTTGCTGTAGGTATAAGATATCTGAAGAGATGATCTTGATTCTAGTGGGAGTTATTTTAGTTATGTTATAATCTTTGCATAGACATGCTAAAGGCAATGTTTGTGTAAGTTAAAACTGACATTGGTATTATTTAATTATTGGATAATTAAATAATGGTCCCAGAGTATTTTATGGTCATCATATAGGTCATCAAGTTGAGGACTTGATCATGAAACCCTATAAGTAAAAGATGACATAAACTATGATTGTCCCTAGTCAAGGTTGTTGAAATGGGACACCAATAACCGTGCGAGACTAGTATGTGAGGTGACTGTTGGACTAAGTTTCATGAAGTCAATGATATGATTATCACTGTCAGTCACATAGATATATATTGGTGAACATATGATCGGACATGACCCGCTTAATGAGAAATCCACAGGATAGTTATATCAGTGTCATGGGATTTTCTCATTACGACTATAGAGTATAGTCCTTAGACCTGAGTTCATCATGCTTTCTAGCATATGAATTGGTGCATTTTGACCTTGTCAAACGTCGTTCCGTAACTGGCGGCTATAACGGCATTGCTTAGGCGTATCATGAAGTATGTATAGAAACAGGGATGGAACAAGATGGGATTTGTCCCTCCCATATAACGGGAGATAAATATCTCAGGGCCCATCGAAGATTTGATACTGAGAAAATGCATGGCCGTGCTCAAACGAGGTGATTGTCAGTCGTTTTTTTATCAGTATAGATCAGGAGTTCGATGAACATGATGTTGGCTATAATAAGTATGACACAGTCTCTTGCCTTATGCCATATCGAGATATAGAGACGAAGGGATTATAGGAATAGGTGATTCCAGTACAAGTGGGAGATTGTTGGGATTATGTCCTGAAATCACATTGTACTCACTCTAGAGATAGTTGTATTGTCGAGATCGGACAATTCATGTGATACGGGGTAGTCATAATGTTTTGCTAGAAACCACTTATGACAAATGAGTTGTAACTCATTTCCAGTATCGTGTGAACCTACAGGGTCACACACCTAAGCTAGTTGGACATAGTTCATAAGGGATTGATCATTGGCATATGGTCTGGTCGATGTGTATTGGATACACATCGAATATGAGTTTTAATGAGGTGTGTCGATCGACACCATTGGGTGCGTCGGTCGACACAAGATGTGTGTCGATCGACACCACTAAGTGTGTCGGTCGACACAAGGCCGAAACCGAAACTGATGTTTCGGTTTACGTCGAGGTCATATATAAGTGATCTTATAATTCGACCTAGAAGAAACAGAGCCACTCAGACAGTTTTTCTCAGAGAGAAAGCCACAGAAACCTCTAGAAACTCAGTTCCCGGGAGATCCGATTCCCAGTACTAGCATCCCGGCGGATTCCAGCTTGTGTGTGTGTGGACTGAAGTAGAGGCGCAGCATCTGAGGCGCTCCAGAAATCTCGTTTATCTGACCATCTTCCGCTGCCAATCTCCAGGTAAACACGAGATCAGATCCTTGATTCAATTAACTATACCCTAGATCCTAGGCTTCGGGAACATGACAGCAATTCTGAATTTGGTAGAATTGGCCCGAAGTTCCTTCACAAGTTAGAACTAGCATTAAACACAATTTAGTTTGAAGAACATCTATTGATGTGAATCCTTAACTGAATTAATTATATCTAGCAAGTCATGAAATCCCTATGAGAAACCCTAAACCTAACTATGAAACTACTCAGACATAGAATATGAAAACTTCTCCAAAACAAAGTGTAGTACAGGATCAGATCAGCCCCAAAAGCTCTAAAAACTCTCTTCTCTAAGTTATGATAGCGTATGTAAAACTGAAGTTAAAAACCTAATTAAATAGCTAAAACACGACTTGGGGCTTCTGTGTAAATATCTGGAACTTCTGGGCATCTTTGCAATATCAGCATTCTTCATTAAACCGGCGAGAATCTGGCCCAACTCGCTATGCATCGATCGATGCAGATGTGCGTCGATCGACACAGATCTCAAATCTGGACAGTGAACACAACCTCTCGGGTCAAAACTCCAATATGCACCAAATGGTTCCAAAATCTCCAAATCCGCTCCAAACGTGTGTGTACCTAATAACACATGTAAAGGACTCTAAAAGAACACCAAAAGACACTAAAACAGACTTATATCATGGCATAAAACCGGTAAAAACCATGATATATCAAAAGGAAATTGTCTCCTGCACATTTTGAATGGAAGTTTTGTAGCTGATTGTGTTATCAACAACCTAGGAATGAACACTTTATCTTCAACTCCTTCTCTGGTAATAACTCTTGCTTCCACCATAAAATCATACAGCTCGGTAATTTGAAGTCTTGTCCAATTCATTAATCCCCTTGTTTTAAGCAAGTAGCAGAATATATTAAAAGAGTATATGAAGTAACAGAATAGGGCTAGAAGACTATTAGTACCTGTAGGATCAATATTACGAAGCAACATCACAGGACATCCAATCTTCAACCTTATACTATGATTTGGTAGCCCAGAGACCTTAATACTATTTAGAAAATCAGAACTAAGTGTTTCATTGTTTACAGAGCTTTTATCAGACGGGTCTATACTATCTGAAATATAGTAGATCTGTTCCTCACTTGAAATTCAAAAAAATGTTAGTATATGTTTAAAAATAATTTGGCATAAGTTTAAATAATTCTGAACTTACCTTTGAGCCTATCTAACATATGCTCATTAATCATATTGACATCCTCGTTTTTTGGACATAGTATAGCTCTTTCTTGGACAAAACTTTGGTTCATTTGCTGCTTGAAGCAAAGCAGTTTCTCCGTATATTTCCTTGCTTATAGCTTCAATCGGGTCATATGAATTTGTAATTAGAAACTCTTCTGGGATATCGATAAGAGTCTCACCATCGTTAGGTTCTGCAATTTTTCCATCTCCAACAGCTAATATCCAATTCGAGAATTCTTCAAGTTCAATTGCTTCTTCAGGGGTAAGATTATCGGAACATAACCGTATATTCTTCGTAAGTTTGAGAACCTTACAATGTTCCCAAAGATATGATTAATTTAGTGCAGCCAAGACAATTTCAGCCCTACAAGCGCCATTAATAACAAGAAGTACCTGTCTAAAATCACCTCCAAGCACCACAACCTTTCCTCCAAAAGTCTTGTCGCCTTTACACCCAACTATATCTTCAGACTTCTATCTAGTGATTCAAAACAATGATTTCTCATCATAGATGCTTCATCCCATATAATTAGAGAAGCTTCCTTGATTAAATTAGTTTGATTTGTTCCATGTGCCAAGTTGCATGTAGACCACTCGTCAGGATTAATAGGTATTACAAACCTTGAATGAGCAGTTCTTCCACCTTGTAACAACAACGAAGCAATTCCGTTAGAGGCAACATTAAGAACAATATCTCCTTTACTTCTAATTGCAGCTGAAAGCAACTTCCAAATAAATGTTTTTCCAGTGCCACCAAATCCATAAACAAAAAACAGACCGCCTCTGTCATTTACCACAACATCAATTATCTCTTCGTATATTTTCCTCTGTTCATCTGTCAACTTTAGAATATCTCTCTCGTGAGTGGCCAACAGTTCTTCATGATCATAGCTTCTTTCATCAAGTATCAAACATTTTCTACATTCTGATTTAAAGGAGGTATATAAGGAATGGTTTTATACCTAGCCAGAGTGCTCCCACACCGTCTCATAACCTTCTGTATCTCTTCCAGAGCGTACTTCTTCTCTTCATCATCACTTAGTTTAAGTTCTACACGAAAAGGTATTCAACATTAGCATTCCAAATTCAAGATATAACAATAATAAGTTGAAAGTTGTTTCCAATACTCATACCTGGCCTATTGTAATATTTCCTCATAGTGTGCTCTATGTCTTCTGATAAAAACTCCCAAGTATTTTCCCAAACAACTTCTGGTTTAGACAAAGTATCAGAAGAAAGCATAACAACAAAACGTTGTCTGAGAGATCTTCCACATGCATAAAAACTACGTCTAATGATATCATCAATATACTCTTGGTCATCATCCAGCAACCCACGAGCATAACACGCATCTTTATATTCCTTGTATAGAACACCGTTGAACGTTTTTAGATGATCATAACTGACAAGGCCTATCCCGGCCATAGGGCCGGTAAGGTTTGCCACTACTTAGCCAATTCATCTTGAGGTTCATTTGCGAACCTCAAGTCCATTTTATTCATAACTTAAACGATTTTTCAATCCATTCATTCAACAAGATTCCATTCATATATAAACTAAGGCAAAATAGACATTTTATTAATATAATAAAGGTACCAAATACAAATGTGATTCAATTCGCATTATGCTAAGTATTCGGTCCTACAACAATGTCTACCAAACTAAACACCACTCGCCCCAAGTCTTGTCCGCGCCTAGGTCCGATCATTATCATGATCACCTGAAACAAAACAAGTTCATGAGATTTCCATAATAGTTTATATCCGTTTTTCATGCAACCTAGCAATGATATTCTATATGATCCCATGAACTATATATTATACACACAATTTCCTTATAATTCCTAAGTTCTTATTATAGGCCGCTTTAATTCCCGTTACACAAACCTATGAACCGCATGCACACTCGGCTCACGGACGTGAGCGTGTGATCGCGCGTTCTTGACGTACAGTCTACGGTCGGATGCGTGGACTTACGACCATCGCGCGTTGTTCACGGTCGTCCGAGTATGCGCACGCGGATAGCCTGGCGGTCATACGCGTACCGGGACGGACGTACCGATCTATCGCGCGCTTGACCTTATGGTCGCGCGGACTGATCAGTACGTGCGTACTGTCCGGCTTGACGCACGATCGTGCGGCTATGCGTGTCGACGACACGGTATGATCCGCGATACATTTGCACGGTCGGTCTTGCGGTACAGTCGCATATCCGCGTACGGACGCGACCCTTCATGCGAACGGACGCGATCATTACCGCGGACGGTTACGACCGTTCCTTCGGTCCGCACGGTTCACCGCGGACAACGATCGCTTACGACAGTCCGTGGACCATCCGCGATCGCGCGCATCATATACCGGCGAAATGGGCGAGCGGTTAAGTCTACGTTCCACGGTCTTTTTCCCTCGATCCGTTTCACGCTCTTAGGCCGATCATACCTTGGCCTCTCGGTTCTCGGCTTACCGTCCTCACGACGGGCCGTTAAACCGTTCGAAGCTGTACGATCCCTTGGGCCATCTTAGCGCTTGGAACCGCGACTAACCACCAAGCCAATTTGCCACGACCAAGGCCTTATGGCCGGTCGTGTAACAAGCATATGGCGCATATTCAGAACAAGAAAAAGAGAGAGATTTCCGGCCATAGAACAACCGGCCATGACCGCTAGGACTTTGGCCAAGTCCGAAAAGGAATGGTCCGGACTCTAACCTTAGATGTAGTCGTGGTCTTGCCATGGGTAGCCGATGCCTCACCAGCCATCTTTGGACTCCCCTCCTTACGCTTAATCCACCACCAAAACTCCTTAACACCGCCGGCCTTCTCTCTCAAGATTCCGGCTTCTCCTTCTCTCTAGAACTCTCTCAAACTCTCGGTTTTATGGCCTTTTCCTTTTGGAGAATTTGTGAGCGATTTTCCCTCTTGTGGGCGTCCCCAAAAATGAACAAGGGAAGGCCTATTTATAGGCTCTTCTATGCGCCAACTACCAAGGGAAGAGAGGTGTGAATTATGGACCGAATGGGTGCAACACTTGGTGGTGCCCATTCGCTTGGTAACCGCTAGTCAGCTAGTGACACTAGCTGACCTAGCTGGCCCAAGAGCTTAACACTCCGGCCAGCTGAGTTGAGCTGGTTGCCAGCTGACCTAGCTGGCCAGCTGGAATGTTCAGCTCAGCTGAGCTGACTTCTTACTTCCCCACTTGGCTGAGCTCCTTCCAGCTGAGTCTCAGCTCTAAAACGCCTATGGGACACTTGGTTTAGTCTCTCCGGACTTCCCGTTCATGTTTTCTGGTCCCATGGCCGTCCCATCTTCCTTAGGCCGGTTGGGGGATACTACAAGTCTCCCCCCCTTGAAATGGATTCGTCCCCGAATCCGCGTCAAGGTTTTTGTACCACTCTGGATAGTCGGCCTTCATCCGATTCTCGGTTTCCCAAGTAATCTCCTTGATCCCGTTATGGATCCATTCCACTTTAACCATTTGTACCACTTTCTTTCGGGTTGCTTTTTCCATCCTATCTAGGATTCGGAGTGGCCGGATTTCGATGGTCAAGTTTGCCTAAGTTCCCTTGGAATCTCAGGTTCAACTATGTCTTGATTCCCTAAGCATTTTCGCAACTGTGAAACATGGAACACGTTGTGGAACGCGTCCATCTCACTTGGCAAATCCAACTTATAGGCGACCGCCCCAACCCGTTCAATGATTCGGAACGGTCCTAAATATCTGGGATCAAGCTTACCACGCTTGGAAACCCTAGCCCGACCCTTGAAAGTGATCATCTTCAAGTAGACTTGGTCGCCTACTTCGAACTCAAGGTCCTTTCTTCTCTTGTCTGCATAGCTCTTTTGACGGTCTTGAGCTTCTTTCATCTTGGCCTTGAGGAATCGGATTCGTTCCGTTGTTTCCTCTATTATGTCTGGCCCAACTATACTTGACTCTCCAACCTCAGTCCAGCATAGTGGAGTTCGACAAGGCCGCCCATACAAAGCCTCATAAGGCGACACTCCGATGCTTGTGTGATAACTGTTGTTATACGCAAACTCGGTCAAGGGTAGAAACTTCTCCCATGAGTCGCCCCATTCAAGAACACACGCCCTTAGCATGTCTTCTAGGGTTTGTATGGTCCTTTCGGATTGACCGTCCGTCTGGGGATGGTAAGCCGTACTCATGTTCACTCTCGTTCCTAGGGCCTTTTGGAAGGCTTGCCAGAAATAAGAAGTAAACCGGCCGTCCCTGTCTGAAACTATACTTGATGGGATCCCATGAAGTCTCACGATCTCATCAATGTATAACTCAGCCAACTTCCCCACTCCGTCCGTCTTCTTGATGGCCAAGAAGTGGACGGATTTTGTGAGCCTATCTACCACAACCCAAATGGCATCTCGCCTGTTCCGGGTCGTAGGCAAACCGGTCACAAAGTCCATAGCTATGTTATCCCATTTCCATTTCGGAATGGGAAGACTTTGTAGCAGACCACTCGGGACTTGGCGTTCAGCCTTGATTAGCTGACAGGTCGGACACTTGGCCACCCAATCAGCTACATCGCGCTTCATCCCAACCCAATGATAGTACCGTTTGAGGTCATGGTACATCTTGGTTTGGCCGGGATGAATGGAGAACTTAGACTGATGAGCCTCTCGTAAGATGACTTCCTTCAGTTCCCATACGTTTGGCACACAGACTCGGCCATTTACCACAATCGTCCCATTGTTGGAGATTTGGTATTCCGTATGGTTGTTCTCAGCGGCTTTCACCAACTCCTCATCATCCTTCTGGGCAAGCCGGACCTTAGTCAGAATATCTGCTTGATCCGCTGCCCCTAAGCCAACTGGCTCCTCTCCTACGGTCAATGCATTGAGACGCAAGGAACGGACCATTCCGACCAAGGTCTCTGCATCCCGTCCAATAGCCACCTCGGTCCTTTTCCTACTTAAGGCGTCGGCCACGAGGTTGGCCTTTCCTGGATGGTAAGTAATGTCCAGATCGTAATCGGCCACTAGTTCCATCCATCTTCTTTGACGAAGGTTGAGCTCAGGTTGGGTGAACACATACTTTAGGCTCTTGTGGTCCGTAAATAGTTGCACTTTTGCTCCGTAGAGATAAGATCTCCAGATCTTAAGTGCAAAAACTATTGCGGCCATCTCAAGATCATGAGTGGGATAGTTCCCCTCATGTTTCCTTAATTGCCTTGAAGCATATGCTATCACTTTCCCTTCTTGCATCAACACACATCCCAACCCATTGATTGACGCATCCGTGTATACCACGTAAGGCACATCATCTTGGGGTTGAGTCAGGACTGGCGCCTTAGTCAACATCTCCTTGAGTTCCGTAAAACTCTTCTCCGCGGCCTCAGTCCACTCAAACTTCACGTTTTTCCCGGTCAGCTTTGTCATGGCCTTGGCCATGCTAGCGAACCCATGGACAAAACGTCTGTAATAGCCGGCCAGACCTAAGAAGCTTCGGACCTCAGTCGCGTTCCTTGGCCTTGGCCACTCCTCAATTGACCGGATCTTCTCCGGATCAACTGCCACCCCTTCTGCCGACACAATGTGTCCTAGGAAGCCAATCTACTCTTGCCAGAAGCTACATTTACTTAGCTTGGCATAGAGCTTCTGTTCCCGCAGCTTCTCCAACACGATCCTAAGATGTTCCCGATGTTCCTTAGGGTTCTTGGAGTAGACAAGAATGTCATCAATGAATATGATGACGAAACTGTCTAACCATTCCCGAAAGACACCGTTCATCATCTTCATGAACGCGGCCGGTGCATTTGTCATACCGAACGGCATGACCACAAACTCGTAGTGCCCATACCGAGTCCTAAACGCAGTCTTCCTCACGTCCTCTGGTGCTATCGGGATTTGGTGGTATCCCGAAGCGAGGTCGATCTTGGAGAATACGGTAGAACCCTTGAGTTGGTCCAACAACTCGTCTATCCGAGGCAATGGGTACTTGTTCTTGACAGTAACCCGGTTGATGCCCCGGTAGTCTATGCATAAGCGGAGGCTCCCGTCCTTCTTCTTGACGAATAGGAAAGGCGCTCCCCAAGGAGAACTGCTGGCCTAATAAAGCCTTTGTCCAACAGTTCTTCTAACTGCTTCTTCAACTCAGCCATCTCGGCTGGGGCCATTCTATAAGGCGCTTTAGACAAGGGTTTAGTTCCGGGTTCAAGTTCAATGACGAACGGATCAGACCGGTCAGGCGGTAAGCCTTCTAATGGTCTAAACACGTCATCAAAGTCCTTAACAACTGGGATCTCCCCGATCTTAGCCTCTGGCCCAACTTCCTTGATCGTGATGGTGGCCAAGTACGCTTCGCATCCTTTAGCCAACATCTTCTCCGCTTGGATAGAAGAGACGACCAAGCTTCCCGAGGTTGGCTGTATTCCTTGGAACACTACCTTGCCCTCGGGTTTCTAAAATTTCACCCTTCCCCGGTGACATTCAATGGTAGCTCGGTTTTGGCCGAGCCAGTCCATACCCAAGATCACTTCATGATGCTTGAGTTGAACCACTACTAGATCGGCCGGCATGCTCACGCCTCCAATGGAGACGGGCACATCTCGGACCAACCCTAACATAGGCATCACTTGCCCACCGGCGGCATTCACAATACCTTGGCCGGCCACTTGTTCACTTTGGAACAAGCCTTTTACAATCATCCCGGGACTCACAAAGCTATGTGTAGCCCCGGAATCAAACAAGGTCAGTGTCTCTACACCGCCTATCAAAACGGTCCCTACACATTTCCCTCAAATGTATAAGCGCATCCCGCTTTTTCCCCCAATATGATGCCATGCATTATTCAAATAATGAAGAAAGGTCAGGGTTCCAGTAACGTACCAGTGATCGCGTCATAGGAGCCGGCCTCGCCTGAGTCCTTCACCAGTTCGTAAACCCGAGGTTTCACAGTTTGACCCTTGGCCGAAGCCGTGCGGTCTCCCTGTCCCCGGTTCACTTCTGGTGCCTTTTGCTTCCCATCTTAGCGCTTGGGACACTCACGGATGTAGTGCCCAGCTTGGCCACAGAGGTAGCATGTCACTGGTCTCTCGGTTACCTCTTCACGCCTCTTGTTCTGTGGACAGCTCCGTGACTCGTGGTCCTTGCCGCCACACTTCGCGCATGCAACATCGGCTTTCCAACACTTCCCCAAGTGTCGTTTGCCGAATGTGGCACATCTCGCGCGGTCAGAGGAGAGGGCATCAGCCGTCTGATCTCTCTTCCTCTTTAGGTCCTTCCCGGGTTGGCTGGACACCTTGTCTTTTGAGCCAACGCGGTTCTCCTTAGGAAAATTGGCTTCCACCGTAGCTGCCCTCTCGACTAGCTCGGAAACATTGTTGTAGGTACAAACCGAGCAATGGGTACGTAACTCCACTCGCAAGCCGCGAAGGAAGCGACGCACCTGAGCCAGCTCGTCCTCAACATCCCGTCCCACGTAACGTCTGAGACGGTCAAACTCGGCCTCATACTCACGGACCGTCCTATGGCCCTGGACCAAGCTCAAATACCGACCTTCCATACGATCCCAGGCCTCCGCCGGGAAGTACTTCTGGTTGAACTCTACCTCAAACTTCGCAAAGGAGTTGATGAGGCCCTTGGTGCGCCTGTCCACAGACAGCCACCAGTTGTGAGCGTCCCCTTCCAGGAAGTGGATCGCTATGTCCTTGCGGTAATCTTCAGGGCAACGGGTGGAACGGAAGTTCCGGACAAGCCGTGACTTCCATTCATCGGCCTCAAGTGGGTCAGCACTTCCCTTGAAGTGTTTTGTGCCCAACTTGGTGATGTGACCAAGGACGTTGAGATAGTCCACCTTACGGACCTTTTTAGGGACCGGTGACTCTATCACAACTACGTCTGGATCATCATCACTCGGATCAGTGGTCTCAGGGACCGTGACCCGCGGCTCTCCCTCAGCCGGTTTCTGACCAGAAAGGCTCTGGTTCAGTACCATGAGCTGGCCCATAACTTCCTTCAACATGGTCCACATCTGCCCGATGTGTTTGCAGCGGAAAGAGATGGTATGTCTGAGATCAGAGAAACACCGAGGGATGAATCCTCCAAAGGTTCACACACGCGATCACAGAAAACGGCTGCTAGACCACTAGAGGAATTCGGCGCAGAGAGAAAGAGTTTTCGGCTGGAGTGTTAGGGTTAATTGTTCAGAAACTCGAGTTTTACCTTATAAAACTTGTCTGATTCCGTTTGGGCCATTTGGCCCAAACACCAATTAACTCGACGGTATTCGCGCACTGTGTCGACCGACACACCTTGTGTATCGATCGACACAGAGTAGCTAAACCGTTTTATTCTCTCTAAGTACAGTAAATGCCTAGCACTTTTACCGTACTTCTGCTAAACCGTTCCTACACATTTTCCTGTTAGCTTAGGCGTGTGACCCATATGGGATCATATAATAAAGGCAATAAGTCCGAGACTTATAGATCATGAGCGGACTCTAGCAAGCCATCATGACCCCCAGTATTATATGACTTATGTCTGATCATTGACATACTCTTACTTTCTAGAGACAGTACCGAGATTACTGGACACAATTCCAACAATCTCCCACTTGTACTGGAATCTCTGTATTCATAATCCTTTTGTCACAATATCTCGATTAGTCATAAGGCAAGATTGGTGTCATCCTTATAAAGCCTAATCTTGTTCATCGGACTCTGATTCGATACTGACAATCCAAACGACTCGGGACAGTCCGTTTGAGCATGGCCATGCATTTTCCAGTATTCAAATCTCCGATTGGCCTAGAGATATTCACTCCATTCATATTGGAGGGACAAATTCCGTCTTGTTCCATCACTGTAAACTACTCATTTCATAATGTACCCAAACAAGGTCCTTATAACTATCGCAGAACAATAGCGTTAGACAATGATCAAAGTGCATCAGTCCATGTGCAGTCACATGCATGCGAACTCAGGTCTAAGGACTATACTCTATAGTCGTAGTAAGAATCTCTTATGACACAGATATAAATATCCTGAAGAGTTCTTATAAGCGGGTCTTGTCCGGTCGTATGTTCCCAAACATACACCTATGTACTGACTTTGATGCCGCGCATCTATGACACACCGAGACTTTGTCATAAGTCACGTACCAATCCAGTCTCACACGGTTGTTGGTGTTCCAATTTCAACAACCTTCGACTAGGGACGGGATGATATAAAACATCTATCAAATATAGGGTCTCATGATCAAGCTAAATGACTTCGATGACTCAAGATCAAGTCATTTACTTCGATGACCTATAAAATGGTTCATATCACTTTGGAACGATTATTTCATCACAGTTAAAATAATCTTGAAATAATAATTTCATTAAACATAAGAATGTTTTACAAGAACATATCAAATAACTAAATAAAAGCCCTCAAACTCCCACTCAAATTTAGATTACATTTCAATGTTTCTAATGCCTACAGCTTCAGTCAGAAACTCGAGCTTAGGCCTTGGGAGTGGCTTTGTCAACGGATCAGCGACGTTATCATCTGTCTGAACTCGGCTGATCTTGACTTCCTTTCTATTAATGATGTCACGTATCAAGTGAAATCTTCTTAGAACATGCTTGGATTTCTGGTGTGATCTTGGTTCCTTTGCCTGAGCTATAGCACCATTGTTGTCACAAAACAGTGCCAGAGGCTCAGCCGCATCTGGTATCACACCTAGTTCAATAATGAACTTTCGTATCCAAACAGCTTCCTTCGCAGCTTCTGAGGCGGCGATATATTCAGCTTCTGTAGTGGAATCAGCAACGGTGTCTTGCTTGGAGCTTCTCCAACTGATTGCACCGCCATTCAGACAAAAGATGTAACCGGACTGTGACCGGAAATCATCTTGGTCTGTCTGGAAACTTGCGTCCGTGAATCCACTGACTTTAAGCACATCACTTCCGCCGTACACCAAGAACTTATCCTTAGTATGTCTCAGATACTTCAAGATATTCTTTACGGCAATCCAATGGTTTTCACCTGGATTTGACTGGTATCTACTCGTCATGCTCAATGCATAAGCAACATCAGGACGAGTACAGATCATGGCATACATGACAGATCCTATTGCTGATGCATAAGGAATATTCTTCATGCGCTCAAGCTCAGCAGCCGTCGTAGGGCTCTGCTTCTTGCTTAGCGTTGTGCCATGTACCATTGGCGTGAAGCCCTTCTTGGAATCCTTCATGCTGAATCTTTGTAGGACTTTGTCAATGTATGAATCTTGACACAAGCCTATCAGCCTTCTAGATCTATCCCGGTAGATCCTGATTCCAAGAACGTAAGCGGCTTCACCCATGTCTTTCATGGAAAAACAACTTCCAAGCCAGTCCTTTACGGACTTCAGCATTGGAATGTCGTTTCCGAGAAGCAGTATGTCATCGACATACAGAATAAGAAATACAATCTTGCTCCCACTAGATTTCTTATACACGCATTGTTCTTCTTCGTTTCTGATGAAGTCAAATTGCTTGATCGCTTCATCAAAACGAAGATTCCAGCTCCTCGATGCTTGCTTCAATCCATAAATGGATTTATGAAGCTTGCATACTTTTCCAGCATTCTTTGGATCTATGTAACCGTCAGGTTGTGTCATATACACATCCTCTTCCAGAATACCATTCAGGAAGGCGGTTTTCACGTCCATCTGCCAAATTTCATAATCATGAAAAGCTGCAGTTGCTAGTAGAATCCGAATAGATTTCATCATAGCCACTGGTGAATAGGTTTCATCGTAATCCACACCGTGAACTTGTCTGAAACCTTTTGCCACCAACCTGGCTTTATAAATCTGGACATTTCCATCCACGTCAATCTTCTTCTTGAAGATCCATTTGCACTCGATGGCTTTTACACCAGCGGGTAAGTCAACCAACGAAAACACTTGGTTGACCGACATGGAGTCCATTTCGGAATCAGTGGCCTTGCGCCACTTAGAGGAATCTGGGCCCATCATGGCTTGATTGAAGTTCGATGGTTCATCACCATCAATGATCAAAAGATCATGACAGTCAGTCACGAGGAATCCTTGATATCTCTCGGGTTCGTGACGGATCCTCCCGGATCTTCGAACTTCAGGTACTACAGGTTCAGGCTCTACAATTTCTTGTAGATCCTCCTGCTGCTCTTCCTCATTAGGTTGAGCAGTATCCTGTTCATCTTGAATTTCTTCAAGCAGTACCTTACTCCCACTGTCTTTCTTAGAGAGAAACTCCCTCTCAAGAAAGTTACAATCCCGGGCAACAAAGATCTTGTTCTCGGAACGTAGATAGAAGTAATAAGCCTTGGTTTCCCGTGGATAACCAATGAAGTAGCATTTGTCAGATTTTGGTGTAAGCTTGTCTGAGATCAATCTCTTGACATAGGCTTCACAACCCCAAATTCTGAGATAAGACAGCACTGGAGCTTCTCCAGTCCATAATTCATATGCTGTCTTTGCTACTGCTTTCGATGGCGCTCTATTTAGAGTGAACACTGCTGTTAGCAGAGCATATCCCCAAAGGGATATTGGAAGGTCTGTGTGACTCATCATAGATCGAACCATATCCAATAAGGTCCGATTTCTCCTCTCAGACACACCATTCCATTGAGGTGTTCCGGGAGGAGTGAGTTGGGATACGATCCCACACTCTCTTAGATGATCACTGAATTCTTGGCTTAAGTATTCTCCTCCTCGGTCGGACCGAAGAGCCTTAATGCTTTTGCCAAGTTGGTTCTGTACTTCATTTTGGAATTCTCTGAACTTCTCAAAAGATTCAGACTTATGTTTCATTAAATAAACATATCCATACCTACTGAAATCATCAGTAAAGGTAATGAAGTACTGATAGTTTCCTCTTGCATTTGTGGACATTGGGCCACACACATCAGTGTGTATCAGGCCCAATAAGTCACTGGCCCTCTCGTTAGGTTTATTAAAGGGGGCCCGTGTCATTTTGCCCATCATGCAGGATTCGCATTTCTCACATGACTCAAAGTCAAATGAGCCAAGAAGTCCATTCGAATGGAGCCTCTTGATGCGTTTCTCGCTGATGTGCCCTAAACGACAATGCCATAGAAACGTTCGGTTCTCCTCATTAGGTTTGAACCGTTTGGTATTAATGTTATAAATTGGCGCGGATTGATCGAGTATGTAAAGCCCATTCATAAGAGGGGCAGAACCATAGAACAAATTGTTGCGATTGAAGGAACATAATTTATTCTTAACTGAAAAATCATAACCTTCCAAATCCAACAAAGAAATTGAAATAATATTTCTGCTTATAGCAGGTACAAAATAACAATTATTCAGTTCTAAAATCAATCCCGAAGGTAAAGACAACAAGTAAGTGCCTACAGCTAGCGCTGGAACTTTCGCTCCATTCCCAACTCGTAGCTCCACTTGTCCTTGTTTCAGCCTTCTACTGTTGCTGAGTGCCTGCATATTAGTACAAATATGAGCCCCACAACCAGTATCCATAACCCATGAGGTATTATCAGAAGTAGTTGTATTAACTTCTATAACAAAAATACCTGTTGAAGAAGTCTCAAAAGTCTTCTTCTTCAATTCCTTTAGACCTTCCTGGAATTTCTTACATTCTCTCCTCCAATGCCCTGGTTCTTTACAGAACCTGCATATGTCAGTTGGCCCAGCCTTGGACTTGGGCTTGGGCTTTGGCGTGTCCTTGTCCGTGACTTGGACAGCCTTGGCCTTTCCCTTATCCTTAGCAGAGGATTTCTTAAACCCCTTGCCCTTCTGCACCATAAGCACATTGGGGTCCTTGGCGGTTTTCCTCAAATTGGGCTCCGCAGTCTTGAGCATTCCGTGAAGCTCAGGCAATGTCTTACTCAAGCCATGCATGTTAAAGTTCAGAATGAACTGATCATAGCTTGCAGGTAATGACTGCAGAATGATGTCGCAGGCAAGTTCCTGGCTGATTGGGCAGTCGAGTTTCTGAAGATGATCGAGATAACCCATCATCTTCAAGACATGAGGACTCACTGCCGCATTCGCAGCCAACTTGCAGTCCAAGAGGTTCTTAACAGTTTGAAACCTCTCAGTCCTAGCCTGCTCCTGAAAAAGCGATTTCAGGCTTGCCATTATCTCGATGGGTGACAATACACTCTCGAACTGTTTTTGCAGCTCCGGAGTCATTGTCACCAACATCAGGCAATAGGCATCATTTTCATCTGACGAATGCTTTTCCCAAGCATTATGCAGAGTCCTGGCGGCATTGGCAGGAGGCCTCTCGGGGAGAGGATCACGAAGGACATAATCCTTCTTCTCCTGCTTGAGGACTAGCCTCAAGTTCCTTGACCACGTCAGGAAGTTCGTTCCAGTCAGCTTCTCCTTCTCGAGAACAGACCGGATTGAGAATGTGTTTTGTGTGCTTGTAGTAGTCATAGCTGAAATATATAGATAAAAAGGTTATTAGTTAAGATGTTCAATATGATTAATCTCGTATTAAATTTAATATGATTAATCACGCATTATATTCAATAACATAAGTTACCCTCAATAGAATATAATGATTCCAAGATCCACATATAACTAAGATTAAAGTGGGCCACTGGCCGTCACCAAACCTTAGCTTATATCGGTAAGCCCTATATCGGCTAATTATATCCGTGATATAACTCTTGGTTGTGAATCTGGGCCCGAGGCCCAATCCACTCTGATGTCTCAAGGCCCGGGACTCCCGATGGCCCAGTCAAGAAAACCAGACTATACAGTCATGTAATCATTAATGTCTGGGACTCCCAATGACATTTATGAATCACAAACCGTCTTATCCACGCAAAAGCAGACACCCTCACACTGTAAGGCCATGAATACAATTGAATGGACTTCGACAGCTGACATAGAATGGACAAGACATCCAACGCTTGATATTATTTGAGGTTCGTAGGTTTATTTAAAAAATTCATTCCCAAAATAGAAGATTACTATTTCGGGAAACTTTCCATTTTTGGAAACCTACTATTTTGGAAACTTTCTAAAATTGGAAACTTTCTAAAAACGGAAACTTTCTAACTTTAGAAATTTCTTAAAATCCGAATCATGCAAATCTAGAAACTTCTATAAAATAAGAAACTTTCTAATTTCAAAATATCGGAAACTTTAATTTAAAATCGATTTATATTCTTTATAAAATAAATTTTAAATTATTCTGAAGAAAGACTCAAATAATTGGCCCAATTGTTTTAACTTCTTGGCCCGAGGCCCAAGAATTGGTCCATGTCCAAGACATGACCCAATTGTCCAATTAAATGACATAACCGGTCTGGTTCATTAAAATTGGTCTAACCAAATTTTAATTACTACGATGACCACAATTGTCAACCGGTTATTTACTAAACCGGATTTTCTCAATTTATTTGGTCCAACCAAATCAAATTAGAAAATCCTGGTTTAGGCACTAAATCCAATAATTCTTTCGACATTGGATTTCTTGTACCGGTTTAACCAGACTTAATAAAATTATTAAATCTGTTTATTAAACCAGGACGAATTAATTTTAATCAAAATTAAACCGAGCCTTAAACCAACCATGTCGATCGATGAACCAACCGTGTCGATCGATCCATCAACCACATCGGTCGATGCTCTCAGCATCGATCCTGCATCGATCGTGCATCGATCCTGTATCGATCGATGCTCTCACGCATGCACTGAACCGAGTCAAAACCCTAACCGTGTCGATCGATGCACCAACCGCATCGGTCGATGCACCAACATCAAACCTGCATCGATCCTGCATCGATCGATGCTTTCACGCGTTAACTGGTTTCGCCGATAGACTGTATCGACCGATCCATGCGATCGTATCGATCGATCCATGCGATTCTGGCCGATACTGACTTTTGAAAATCGCATTCTACCAAATCATATAGCTTGGTTTCTGCGATTTTATGTGTGTTTAGGTTTCAATTCTTGTTACTTAAGTGGTTTCTCTTATCAGTAGTTGATTCAAAACACTTTTAAACAAGAAAAACAATCCTAAACTTGAATCTAAACAAGAAAAACCAGAACCTGGCTCTGATACCACTGAAGGATTGTTTAGTTGATCCTGATTCAATTCTTAGATTCATATCAACCTAAACATGCGGATCTAGGTTCTTCTCAGAATAGAAACAAATGATGATCTCACCTTATACCTGTTTGCAGCGGAAAGAGATGGTATGTCTGAGATCAGAGAAACACCGAGGGATGAATCCTCCAAAGGTTCACACACGCGATCACAGAAAACGGCTGCTAGACCACTAGAGGAATTCGGCGCAGAGAGAAAGAGTTTTCGGCTGGAGTGTTAGGGTTAATTGTTCAGAAACTCGAGTTTTACCTTATAAAACTTGTCTGATTCCGTTTGGGCCATTTGGCCCAAACACCAATTAACTCGACGGTATTCGCGCACTGTGTCGACCGACACACCTTGTGTATCGATCGACACAGAGTAGCTAAACCGTTTTATTCTCTCTAAGTACAGTAAATGCCTAGCACTTTTACCGTACTTCTGCTAAACCGTTCCTACACATTTTCCTGTTAGCTTAGGCGTGTGACCCATATGGGATCATATAATAAAGGCAATAAGTCCGAGACTTATAGATCATGAGCGGACTCTAGCAAGCCATCATGACCCCCAGTATTATATGACTTATGTCTGATCATTGACATACTCTTACTTTCTAGAGACAGTACCGAGATTACTGGACACAATTCCAACACGTTAACCCTTGACCCCTCAAGAATGTGAGTAGCCGGGGGCTCAATGCCAGTTTGGTTAACCTCAGGACCGGTTAACCCAGGCGTGACAGGAGTGGTCTGGACTCTCGGGCCGTGGCCGGTCGCAGACGCCTCCTTGTCCTTTGTCCTCTTGGACTTGCTTTTTCCAACCTGAAAATTCAACAAGACAATACAATATATCCAATCAAATCTTCAAGTCCTAAAACAAGTCTAACTTTTCTATGCGGACAATTCAGACTTGGACGAGTGGTGTAGCCCCTAACCCCAGCCTAGGAAATAACTCCGCTCTGATACCAACTTGACAAGGCCTATCCCGGCCATAGGGCCGGTAAGGTTTGCCACTACTTAGCCAATTCATCTTGAGGTTCATTTGCGAACCTCAAGTCCATTTTATTCATAACTTAAACGATTTTTCAATCCATTCATTCAACAAGATTCCATTCATATATAAACTAAGGCAAAATAGACATTTTATTAATATAATAAAGGTACCAAATACAAATGTGGTTCAATTCGCATTATGCTAAGTATTCGGTACTACAACAATGTCTACCAAACTAAACACCACTCGCCCCAAGTCTTGTCCGCGCCTAGGTCCGATCATTATCATGATCACCTGAAACAAAACAAGTTCATGAGATTTCCATAATAGTTTATATCCGTTTTTCATGCAACCTAGCAATGATATTCTATATGATCCCATGAACTATATATTATACACACAATTTCCTTATAATTCCTAAGTTCTTATTATAGGCCGCTTTAATTCCCGTTACACAAACCTATGAACCGCATGCACACTCGGCTCACGGACATGAGCGTGTGATCGCGTGTTCTTGACGTACGGTCTACGGTCGGATGCGTGGACTTACGACCGTCGCGCGTTGTTCACGGTCGTCCGAGTATGCGCACGCGGATAGCCTGACGGTCATACGCGCACCGGGACGGACATACCGATCTATCGCGCGCTTGACCTTACGGTCGCGCGGATTGATCAGTACGTGGTACTGTCCGGCTTGACGCACGATCGTGCGGCTATGCGTGTCGACGACACGGTACGATCTGCGATACATTTGCACGGTCGGTCTTGCGGTACAGGCGCATATCCGCGTACGGACGTGACCCTTCATGCGAACGGACGCGATCATTGCCGCGGACGGTTACGACCGTTCCTTCGGTCCGCACGGTTCACCGCGGCCAACGATCGCTTACGACAGTCCGTGGACCATCCGCGATCGCGCGCATCGTATACCGGCGAAATGGGCGAGCGGTTAAGTCTACGTTCCACGGTCTTTTTCCCTCGATCTGTTTCACGCTCTTAGGCCGATCATACCTTGGCCTCTCGGTTGTCGGCTTACCGTCCTCACGACGGGCCGTTAAACCGTTCGAAGCGGTACGATCCCTTGGGCCATCTTAGCGCTTGGAACCGCGACTAACCACCAAGCCAATTTGCCACGACCAAGGCCTTATGGCCGGTCGTGTAACAAGCATATGGCGCCTATTCAGAACAAGAAGAAGAGAGAGTTTTCCGGCCATAGAACAACCGGCTGTGACCGCTAGGACTTTGGCCAAGTCCGAAAAGGAATGGTCCGGACTCTAACCTTAGATGTAGTCGTGGTCTTGCCATGGGTAGTCGATGCCTCACCAGCCATCTTTGGACTCCCCTCCTTACGCTTAATCCACCACCAAAACTCCTTAACACCGCCGGCCTTCTCTCTCAAGATTCCGGCTTCTCCTTCTCTCTAGAACTCTCTCAAACTCTCGGTTTTATGGCCTTTTCCTTTTGGAGAATTTGTGAGCGATTTTCCCTCTTGTGGGCGTCCCCAAAAATGAACAAGGGAAGGCCTATTTATAGGCTCTTCTATGCGCCAACTACCAAGGGAAGAGAGGTGTGAATTATGGACCGAATGGGTGCAACACTTGGTGGTGCCCATTCGCTTGGTAACCGCTAGTCAGCTAGTGACACTAGCTGACCTAGCTGGCCCAAGAGCTTAACACTCCGGCCAGCTGAGTTGAGCTGGTTGCCAGCTGACCTAGCTGGCCAGCTGGACTGTTCAGCTCAGCTGAGCTGACTTCTTACTTCCCCACTTGGCTGAGCTCCTTCCAGCTGAGTCTCAGCTCTAAAACGCCTATGGGACACTTGGTTTAGTCTCTCCGGACTTCCCGTTCATGTTTTCTGGTCCCATGGCCGTCCCATCTTCCTTAGGCCGGTTGGGGGATACTACAATAACCTCTCGGTCCTTGAACAATGTTCCACAATATACGGAAATAATAAGAATCTTCCTGTTTACGGGGAGCATAATTAATCCTTCCAACACTGAATTGTTTGTTTCGCCTTCTATTCCATTTCTTCTTTGTTTTGTCGAATATGTAGTGATTTGGAATCTGAGCATAAGTTAGAGTCTTGTCGAATGAATCAGCTTTGTTCAGCTCAAACAACATAGTATTCTCTATGAGCTTACGAATGACCACAGTCTCTAATTTACCATTCCCTCTGAAGAAGACACTATGTTTTCCTGGTAGATGGAAGTAGAGCCTCTGTACTGCCGTAGATCGATAGTGTAATTGATACTTAAAAATTCTCCATCCAGCTTCGCATGAAGAAACGTATCTACAAAATCCGAACCATAAATGTGAGTTATATAAGTATATGCAAGCCAACGTTTCAGTAACTTATCTACAATTTATAAAATACAAAACATACCGACAATCGAAGAACTCTTTTATCTCATTTTTTTTTGTGAATATCGGCTTCACCATTATCATCGTTGTCTGATCCACTGGTTCATGGTCCTTCAACAACCACACTCACATGATCAGCTCCTTTGTTAATGTACTTAAATAAGTACTTGATTGAACCACTTTGGTTGCACCATTCCACATTTATGTGAGCTTGATAACGTAAGGAGAGCTTCTTGTTATATGGAATAACAAATCTGTTGTCACAGTTAACACCATTCTTATCAACAAAACAACATGTTTGTTCACGTCTTCTATAAACAGGAAACCCTTCTCTGTTAATTGTAGTTTTATCAGAATAAGGCTTAGGAAATAACTTCGAACATTTACCATCTTCCATGCATGGTGAATTCATGTTAGCCGCTCCACAAGGCCCATGAATCATCTTATCTTAATGACATTATAAAGCTTAGGCTCTTTAATCCTATCTGGTATTTTGATAGGCTCAGAGTTTTAATCATATTCTACTGCAAGTGCACATTTATGCAATCGTAGTATAAAGGGTATCGAATCCACAGAGACTCTAGTTCACGCGATAGATTGTATGCAATCGAATTAAGCTAAGCAAGACATATGGAAAGCAGTAAAGAAAGCAAGTAAGCAAACGATGTGTGATCAATGAACGAAGGCGCTAGACTTAGGGAAGTTCTCAGGAAATCAAGAACACAGATCAATCAATCAACAAGATTCAGATATCGATGTTCTGGAACTAGAATCACAAACATATAACAAACCAACTCTCGCTATTAATGCTAACTATGTCTAACAACCTAGAAAACCAAATCTCTTTGCGAATTCTAGAGTTCTAAACATGCATTTAATTCATGTTCTTTCGTTCACAAATTCCCTAAGCCAAATCTCTTTGCGAATAGGTTATTTGCTCATCTAGGTTCTTTTCTAATCAATTAACCAACTCTCGCTGCATTAACAGATCTGATATCAATAATCTAAGTAGCTAATACAGATTATGTTTTAAGAACAACCTAGATGAAGAACTAGATGTTTTGAATCCACTTAATCAATCAATCTATAATTCCATGAAATCCCTAAGGAGAATCTCTAAATCTAAAAAGAGAACTACTTAGACATATCAATCATAACAAAATACATAATCAAAGTAGAAATCATATAAATCAAAAGAGTAAGAACAGGGAATCAAGTCTCTCTCGAGTACAAGACCAGCCCTAAAATCTTCTAATCTCTGATTAAAGAAAGCTTAGCCTAACAAGTGGCTGTAAAACCTAATTAATAGTGTAAAACACGATTTGGGCCTTTCTGTAAATATGGGAAACTTCTGGGTAAATATTGCAAATCTCCAAAAGCTGTATTTTTGACGCGCAGGAATTTCGTCTTTTAGTGGCGTCGGGCGACACTCACTTCAGCGTCGGGCGACACTCAGTTCAGCGTCGGGCGACACTCACTTTAGCGTCGGGCGACACTCAGTGCAGACGCACCTAGTGAACTCTGTGAAATCCATGTATGATGCCAAATCACTCCAAAAGCTCCCGGAATCTCCAGATAAGCTCCAAACATGCTAAAACCTGTAAAACACCAAAAGACTCGAAAGACTTTATAAAAGACTCGATTATGTACATATGTCATGGCTCAAAACACCTAAAAACCATGATATATCATATTTCAGCTGAAATTACCTTGTCAATATCATCTGTAGTGACAAATTTAGAAGTAGGATCCATAAAGAGCAGAATATGAGCATGAGGTAATCCTCTCTTCTGAAACTCTATGGTATACATAGCTGAAAAGCGGAAACATAAACAGTTGTTAGTAATATAGACTCTAGTTATAAGATAGATAATATACTTAAGAGATCAACGGTTTTACTTACCTGAAACGGTCTTTCCTAATAGCTTCTTCTTTGTTAAATCATTCATCAACCGATTAAGTTTCATGTGAAACATCCTGCAAAGAATATATGGTCGTCATCAAAGTTCAACTCTTGTTCCGCCAGGAGTCTTGTTATCTCATGCTATTTTGGATTGCATGTAAACGTGATGAACAGATCAGGGAAACCAAAATGTTTACAAATGGCCATTGCATCCAGGTAGCAATTCTTCATATATATAGGGCTGCCTGTATGAGTCGATGGCAACAAAAATTCTTGACCCTGTTCACTCATATCCTCCACCCCGGCATCCTCAGACTGTTTGATAGAGTCATAACTGTCAGAACGCAATTTTTTTTTATTATGCTTCAAATACCTTAACCTGCTAGACTCGATGGTCGTATAAGAATCAACCAAAAACTGCTGGAACAATCTCCTTGATCGAAGTAGAATGTCAGATTTATGTTTTCGATCTTGAATCCGGAATTCATACCACTGTCGCATACTTATCGTATCCTTTTTAAAAATTTTGTAGCGTCTGAGTCTCGTTTTTTAATGCCAGGTCTAAATCCATCTTCGCCATAAACAAATATAATCGAATACTGAAGGGCGAGATGTGAAACATGAACCTCGCTGATCCTTTTAAGCCTTCCTGATTTTTTTTTCAAGTAGAATATCTCTCTTATTCATTCCCAATTGAAATCATTTGGAATCAGTGCAACAACTTCGGAAGCAGTGGAAACATTATACGTTCTGCCATCCGTTCCCGAGTACCGATAATCCTCATGGTGAAAGCTTCCTCTGGATTTGTATTAAACCTATCACGAGCTGATCTAAACTTATCAACGTATAGATTTACCTTATTTAATATTTCTATTAATCGCTTGATAAGTTGATCTTTCAATCCATCCTTCCTCGATTTCTGACCACTGCTATGTTTGCCTTCACTGCTATTGGTAAATAAGTACTGAAAGCAGATTAATAACATATGATTTAATAAATATATACCTCAGCGCATTGACTCTGTTTTGAATCTCATTTTCCGTATCAACAATATAGAGCTGTCCAAACTTCGCCTCTTTTCCTTGCAGTGGTCTCAAACTTCCCATTAAATGATAATTTTCCCCTTGCATCTGAAACATATCAGGTCCTCTCCCTTTCTTAACCGATCGATCAACATTTCCACCAAGGGAAGTAAATGAGAAGGACATGTTGTAAGGCCTCAAGTTTCTCTGAAAATGTTTGCTGAGTTGATCTTTTCTATCAAATAGCTTTTCTAGTTCTTCCGGAGGCTTCTTTAGATAAGGAAGCTGCACTTGCCCTTGCATACAGCACAACGAAAATACAGGTTTAGTAGCTTTTCTGTGTCTACCAATTCGTTCTCCATACCACATCATAGCTCCACAATCACCACAAGAGTAAGTTGGATCCCCTACGTCTATATAATCTGCAAACATCAATGATATTAAAAACTATATATTAGTCTAAATAAATAGATGCAAGGAAATCTCAAAAATAAAGGAGGAATATAAATCAATTACCATCTTCCTTATTACATCTCTGGGTTGGATAAGAAGCATTAACACTAAAAACCTTTTTTAGCATAGCTGCCATTGATGCAATTCTGCTTCGCTTTTCATCGGTTTCTCGCTCTGAAGTTTCTATTTCTTCAATGTTCTGTGTATGTTCAGTATCAGAACTATCATTACTACTACAGTCCTAATTTTGATCACCATGTTGTTCCCCTAAACAACAAATCGTTTAGGGTCATATAAAAACGATGCAGAACAACTTAATATCAGGGATCAGAATTTTGATGAACAATAGTACCTTCAGAAGAATACTCGTATGCAGAACACGAGTCATCATCTTCGCTATTCTGTTCATCATTAGGAAATATGCTATGATTATTATCAGAATAATCGTTATTTTCGTTGCCTTGTCCTGATAGTTTAGTTATATCACCAAGAATAGTAATTCTGTTTACACTGGATTGTCCTGCTGATTATGTACTGGTGTTTGCTGTAACAATACACATTAAAAACTGAATGTTGAGACTTGTCAGTAAAGTTAACACAAAAACAAAGAAGTTTATAATTAAAATCTTACATTCAAGTACAAACTTACAGCAAAAACTCAGATTGTTTCGAGGTCTTTTAGTAGGTTCAACATTTTCTATGTTTGAAATCATCTTTCTTTTGCTCGCATGAAACCCTTGTACATCATAAGCCTCCTTGTTAAGATTTGCCGCATTATAAATATTATTTTCATTTATTTGTCCTGGTAAATTAGTTATATCACCAAAAATAATTCTTCTGCTTCTATTGTATTCTCCTACTGAACCGTTTGGAGAACACAATGTATTGGTGTTTGCTATACAAAATATGACAATTTAAAAGTAGAAACATGTCAGTAAAGTATTTTTCTCAAAATTTTTGGATATAGCCATCTTACATGTAACTACAAACTTACAAAATTGACTCAAATCATGTCGAAGTTTTTTATTAGCTGGCAAATTTCCTCGGCCTGTATAGAATCAAACAAACTATATAGACAAATTAGAATTCTCTATAATATAATGATTACACATTAGGGATCTTGATAACCTGATATCAATTTCCTTTTGCTCGGAGGAAATTCGGGTGACACAAGGTTACTTTCATTTATTTGTCCTGGTAAATTAGTTATATCACCAAGAACAATTCTTCCGCTTCTATTGTATTCTCCTACTGAACCATTTGGAGAACACAATGTACTGGTGTTTGCTATACAAAATATGATAATTTAAAAGTAGAAACATGTCAGTAAAGTATTTTTCTCAAAGATTTTGGATATAGCCATTGTGAGATCTTGGATTCACACTAAGAATTTGTATTCGTGGATTTGGACTCTAGGATATAGAAATGGTATAGTTTCCTATGAATCAAAGACTTTATTGAGATTGATCGTCGAGATGGAACAAACACAATCGAAAAGAGAGTACAAAGTATGATGATCGAGCTATCTAGTCGAAGTGTTCTAATTAGGGTCGAAATGTCTTGAATGAGTCGCCACTTCTTCTTTTAAATAGTCTCGACTCTGACCTCTCGGTTCCAATATTTCGGCCTCTCCTTCGTAACGATCCCCGTGATTATCGCGGATCAGTTGAACTGTAAAATACCGAGTCGCTCTATCTCCACGTCGTCTCTTGCCGAGCTCAAGCTCGATCACCTCTTACTTCGGTATCTCTGATTCTGGAACGAGCTCGTGGATACGGGCCTTTGTCTTGTTTGTTAATGGGCCGGATTTCCTAGAGGGAAATCCAGTACCAACAATAGCCCCCCAGCCCATTGATTTCGAGAAGTCAAAGTTAATGGGCGATGGACGTTTTCGGGAAGACGCGCGCGTGCTCTAGGCATTAAGGAAGCCCTAATGATTGTTCTCGCCTCGTCCGCAGATCTTGTTTTGACGGTCGAGATCGCGGGGAACTGAAGGATCCTAACTGCCTCAATCTTTTTTGTAATCATTTACAAATTTCGAATTGAGCGGTTGGAATTGTGGGATACGAAAGATCCCACGGATCTCGAGCACGAGATAGTTTAAAAGGGGAAGTTACCTAGCACGATTCCCATTACTGCTCGCACTACAAATCGTCAAGGTAACTTCTTCTCCTTCATTATATCTCTTTTTTTTTTTGCCTCTCGCTCTTATTCCTTTTGCCGTTGCTCTGAGACTTCCTCCTCTAGAGATTTCGTTTTTCTTCCTTTCAAAAGAAATTTCCGATATACCGAACTATCATGGTTCGAAAGGGTACGGCCAGGGCAAGTCCAGCTGTGGCGGCGGGACCGGTTGGTCCTCATCCACCGTCCAGTCTGACTGTCGACCAAATACGGAAGTTGCGGGCGAAGTGCCGGATTCCGTCGGAGGTGGAGATACTTATCCCATCACCAGACATGTCCCCAGAAACTGTCGTCGAGGGCCATTGCTGTGCTTCTTATACCTATTTCGATAAATGCGGATTGTTTTCTCCAATCCCTCGCATTATCTCATGGGTTTTGGCTCAGCTCCAACTGGCCTTTCACCAGATGACTCCAAATTTCATTCGGTATGTCATCGAGCTCGGGGTCAGAGCCGTCGAGGAGGGCGTCGACTTCGGGGTCGAGGAGTTGATGAGGGTTTGTTCGGTAAAACATAACACTCATTTTCCCGGAACCTACTACCTCTCTCCTCGCCATGGGAAGATTCTTGACGAGATCCCAACGAGGGATGTGTGGAAGAGAAAATACTTTTACTTCCGGATCAATTACCACTCGGTCGAGGATTTTGATTATTCGGTTATCCCGACAAGATGGGCGGCTAGCGTTGGTTGGCTTATAGGGTTTACTAGTTTCTTTGGTTGCTACGGTGTCCTTTATTGACATCGAGCTGTTTGCTAATAACCTTTTTGGTTTCTTTGCAGGACTCCTGAGTCATTACCTTTGAACCCAAATACATCGAGTTTGATAGCTCGCCTTCGGAGAGGAGATATCCGCTGGTGTAACTTCACGGATCAGCGAATTCGAGCTGCCTTAGGTCCTGCGGCCCGACAACCTTCTTTACATCATCCTCGTCTTTCACGAGACGGATCACGCTTTCCTTCTCGGCCCACTTCGACTCGAATCGTTCAGGCTCCGCTTCAGATTATCGAGCGGGCTGGAGAAAGTAAGTATTCCGGCTAGTCCGTATAAGGATTTTTGCGCCATATGACTTTTCGTTTGTCGAGTTGACTCGGGTCTGTTTTGTATGCAGATCGATCTGTTTCAGACGACAGTTCTACCGCAAGCACCCCTTCTCTCGGAAATATGTCGCGAAGATCCAGCAGTCGTCGGAACGGGAAGGATCCCGTTGATCTGGCGAAGAAAATGAAGGCCGGCGACTTGAGCCACGCCCTTCTTTTTGCCATGGACGAGGGGCCTCCTCCTCCTCCTTCGATCCCTCCTCCAAACCCAGTTCAGGCTTCTCTCCCCGAGGTCGCAGGGTCCGGAGAGGCAAACGTGGGGGTGGAGAATTTACCTCCTCTTTTGGTCGGTCAGGAACCGGTTCAGATCCCGTCTGGAGAGCCTGCTTTGCGCAACTCCCGGTCGAATTGTTCGAGGGGATCAAACGGTCGGAGCCGGGGCGGTCCTCCTCCTCCGGCGGCGAAGCGTCAAAGAACTGACGCGGAGGTGAGTTCGAGAAGATCTAACCAGAGTGTTGAGGCGAGACCTGCTTCTTCCGGGTCCTCCGGGTCTTTCAACTGGCGCTTCAGTCACCAGAAGGAATGTCCGATTGCGGATGACCCGAAGGGTGTGGCCTATCTGCTGAGGCATTTCAAACCTGCAGGTGCTCAGCTCCCGGCTATCGGGGATATGGCTCTTGGTGAAGTTTATACCGAGATGATGGCGGCTTTTGGGAAGGTAATGATTTCCTTCCTTCGCTTTTTAGTATGTTTTATGCTTAATTCCCGTTTTTCTCGTAGGCCTTGGAGGCTGCGAACAGGTTTGCGGCTAGGGCCAAACGAGAGCTGTGGGAGAAACCGCAGGCGAGTGAGCTCGATACCGTTGAGAAGACGGTTAGGGACCTGAGAGCGCAGTTGCAGGGGGCCTTGGCTCGAGAGGAGGAGTTACGGGAGAAGGTGGGCGACCTAGATGCGCAGTTGCAGGGTGCCTTGGCTCAGGTTTCGGTCGCAGAGGAAGCGAGTCGAACTGCTATTGAGGCAGGTCGGGTTGCGGATGTGCGGGCTGCGCAATGTCAGGGCGATCTGGACAAGGCTCTCGCCGACCGAGAGTTTGACGTCAAGGTGGCGGCCCATGAGGCGAGGAAAGGTCTGAACGGTGAATACCTCAAGATCCTAGAGGGAATCGCGGCGAAGGAGGGCCAAAGGAAAGTCACCGTGAGCGCCGAGATAAGGCTTCAGAAGGCTTTGGCCAATATCGCGCTTATCGCCGAGTTCGCTTCTAACGAACTGGATCTGACCAAGGAGGTGATGGACTTGGCCGAGAAGAAAAGATTGGCCACAGAGGAGATGAATGCCGCAGCGGTGTCGGACTTCCGTATCAGCAAACTTAATTTGCCGGTGATGTCGGACGATTCCGTGATCTTGGCGCGCCCTTTAAACCAGGCGGCCGCTCGTCTTGATCAATATGGATCGAACCTTCCGACCGGAGTTACCTCGCGAGTTAGCGACGAGGTCGAGGGTCGGCTTGAGGAGGACAGGGCGACTGATGATCAGATGGAGGATCAAGACGAAGCTTCCTCTCCTTCCAAGTAGTTCTAGTCCTTCTTTTTTTTATTCGTTGTTGCCCAAGTGGGCTTTTGATTTGTTTCCAGACTTGTGTTGCCCAAGGGGGCTTTTCTTTTTGTTTTTCGTGTTGCCCTTAGTGGGCTTTCGTTCGAACTCGAGGACATCGTGTCCTCTCTCTCTTTATGAATTGCTTTAAAATCTTGCATGCCTTAGCATAGATTTTACTGTTTTTAGCGCTTTAGCATAAAGTTTGGCCGTTATAGCGACTTGAACCTCCTCGGAGAGGTCGACAAATAACTCGTCTTGAATTTCCTTAGGGAGTTCTTTGCGAACTTTTGTGTCGATCGTACTCGAGGTATGACTACTTCGTAGTGTAAGATCTGAGCTTAACGCTGGATGCTTTCAAAGAATTGCTGAATATAAGGACGAATCGAAGTGGACTTACCAAGGTTGTTTGCTTGAATAACTGTCTGGACTTCGTTGTCTTTTTTCTTGGAGGGAGGAGGTAGTCCCCCAATTCTTTTAATCCGTATAAGGTTTAGAAGAATTATTGGTTTTGGAGAGATCGCTCTGGATCTTTTTTGGGATGATCATTTCAGCTCGTTCGAGTTGGAAGGACCATTTCGGGTCGCTTGTTTTGGGACGATCATTTCAGCTCGTTCGAATTGGAAGGACCATTTTGGGTCGCTTGTTTTGGGACGATCATTTCAGCTCGTTAGATTTGGAAGGACCGTTTTAGGTCGCTTTGTTTGAAGGGATAATTTCATATCACTTTATTTCTTGGAGAGATAATTTCATATCACTTGATGTTTGAAGAGATAATTTCATATCGCTTGATTTTGAGGGAGGCCGTTTGAGGTCCCTCGGAAGAGATAATTTCATATCGCTTGACTTTGGGGGGAGGCCGTTTGAGGTCTCTCAGAAGTGATAATTTCATATCACTTGATTTTGGGAGAGGCCGTTTCAGGTCGCTCTGAAGGGATAACTTAATATCGTTTGTTTTAGAAGAGATAATTTCATATCACTTCGGCTTTTGAAGAGATAATTTCATATCACTTTTTGGAAATGTATAGGTGAGGTATTTCGCAATGACTCTAACCTGTACGACAGAAAGAAGCATTGGATTAAGAGACTTATCTTTGATTTCACAAAGATAAGCTAGTGTGACTTCGTCAGAAGTTGCTGAGCTCGGTAAGAGCTTTGTGTTTGGGGGGTGGCTGCGCTCGAAGTTGAGCTGCCTACGTACCCTTTTAAGGGGATCAAGCCATTTCGTAGTTCGATTATGTTGTCGTACCCCTAGTGGAAGTACTTTTTGAGGTTGATGATGTTCCAAGGTCGTAGTTCAGGTTTCTGGGTTTCTACCGACTTGAGTCGGTAGACCCCGTCCTTTACAACATCGGTGACCTGGTAAGGACCTTCCCACTTTGCTCCTAACTTCCCAGCGTGTTCTTCCTTTTTATGGTCGAACACTTTTCGTAAGACGAGCTCTCCTACTTGAAACCTTCGAGTTTTGATCTTGGAATCGTAGTAACGAGTTGCGGCTTGTTGGTAGTTCTGGATTCGAGCTAGTGCGAGGTTCCTCCTTTCGTCGACGAGATCGAGCTCGTCAATTATCATCTTGTTATTGAGTTCCTCTTGTCGTGGGCATTCCTCTTTGTGGATGCTTGATACGAGGATTTCGGCTGGTACTACCGCCTCGATCCCGTAAGCCAGCGAGAAGGGAGTCTCGCCGGTGGATTTGCGAGGGGTAGTCCGGTAGGCCCAGAGTACGGCTGGGAGCTCGTCACTCCAGCTTGTTTTGCACTCATTGAGTCTTTTCTTGAGGCTATTCATGATTGCCTTGTTAGCCGCTTCCGCCAGTCCATTCCCTTGGGGATAGCGTGGTGTTGAGTAAGTCAGCTTTATATTCCACGTTCTGCAGAACTCCTTGAAGGCGTTTGATATGAACTGGGAACCGTTATCAGTGACGATTTCGTGGGGTAGTCCGTGCCGGCAAACGATGTTTCTCCAGACGAACTCCTTGACGTGAACGTCTTTGACCTTTTGGTACGACTCTGCTTCAATCCATTTGGTGAAGTAGTCTGTCATCACCAACAAGTGTGTGGCTTTCTTTTTGCCGGATGCGACTAGGGGCCCCACTATGTCCATTCCCCACCGCGTGAATGGGTATGGCGATGAGATAGAGGAGAGTTTCTCCGATGCTTGGTGGATAATTGGGGCGTGCTTTTGGCACTTGTCGCATTTGTTGGAGAAGGACTCGCATTCGGTGGCCATTGTAAGCCAAAATAGCCTTGCCTTTTGATTCGCACGGCCAATGCTCGTCCTCCGGAATGGCTTCCACAAGATCCGTCGTGTGCTTGTGTAATCACGGCTAGGGCTTGATTTTTGTTAAGGCATTTAAGGTAAGGTCCGGAGAGACTCCTTTTGAAGAGCTCTCCTTGTGTGACGCAGTACCTTGCACTTTGTGTTTTGAGTTTCCGTGCCTCCCACTTGTCGTCCGGAACTTCGCCATTTGTAATGTATCGATTGATCGGAGTTCTCCAATCTTCGTCATTGTTAGGCTCGGGTCCTTGACTAGCGGATGCGGCTTGGATCGGTCCGTCGGGGACGTTCGCGACGTACACGGCTGTTCTCGGGTCGAGGTCATCATCAATCTTGATGATGTCGCGACTGGTGTCCTCGGGACATTCTTTGTGCTCGACATTGTCCTTTATGGCGGGTTCGTCCTCTTTCAAGGTCAGAGCTTTTAGGGCTATGTCGATGCTTGGTTTCTCGATCCCTTCGACCGGTATGATCCTTTTAAGGTTAGGATCCGATGTCGACGCTAATGCGGCTAGGGCATCGGCTGCGGTGTTTTCCCCGCATGGGATTCGCGTTAGATCAAAGAATTCGATTATTCGGCAAGCGTGTGGACTACCCGTAGGTATGCTTCCATCCGTTCGTCTTTGGCCTCGTAGTCGCCATGATACTGGCTCGTGACCAATTGGGAATCGCTGAAGGCGTCAACTTCCCGGGCTCCTATTGCTATCGCTAGTCTGAGCCCGGCTATTAACGCTTCGTATTCTGCTTCGTTATTTGAAGCGGCGAATCCCAGTCTGAACGATTGTTCTAGTACTTCGCCTGTTGGGGAGACCAGTTTTACTCCGACTCCGGATCCTTGCCTTTAGGAAGCTCCATCGACATAGAGTTTCCACCTTTGGGCCGAGGTCGGGTCGAGTTCGATGGTCGGAGGGAGCTCGATTATGAAATCTGCCAGTACTTGCGCTTTTAGGCACGTTCGAGCCTTGTATTCTATGTCGTACTCGCTAAGTTCGATAGCCCATTTGACCAATCGACCTGACTGGCTTGGACTATGAAGGATGGTTCTCAGTGGTTGAGAGGTCATCACTACGATCGAGTGCGATTGAAAGTATGGTCGGAGCTTCCGAGCTGATGTCACTAGCGCTAGGGCGAGTTATTCCATGGCGGGGTATCTGGTTTCAGCGTCGATCAAGGTCTTACTGATGTAATACACCGGCCGTTGCTCATTTTGTTCTTCGCGAACCAGGACTCCACTTACTGCTGCTGTGGAAACAGCTAGGTAGAGGTAGAGGGGGTTCTCCTTCTACTGGTTTCGCCAGTATAGGTGGTTCGCTTAGGTAAGCTTTGAGCTGAGTGAACGCTTCTTCGCACTTTTCGTCCCAGAGGAACTTTTTGTTCGCTTTGAGTAAGTGATAGAAGGGCAGACATTTATCAGTCGACCTCGAGATGAAACGGTTCAGAGCAGCTATTTTGCCGGTTAGGCGCTGGACTTCTCGTGTCGTTCTGGGACATTTCATCTCTATGAATGTTGCTATCTGTTTGGGGTTTTCTTCGATCCCTCTTTCAGTTACTAGGTAACCTAGGAATTCTCCTGAGGGGACCCCGAAGGTACACTTTGCTGGGTTGAGTTTCATCCCATATTTATTGAGAATGATAAAACATTCTTTTAGCTGTGGGATGTGATCCTCACACCTAGAAGATTTGACCAGCATATCGTCGATGTAGACTTCCATGGTTTTGCCTAGGAGTCCTGAAAACATCTTGTTGACGAGGCGTTGGTAAGTTGCTCCTGCGTTTTTTAGTCCGAAGGGCATGACCTTGTAGCAGTATGTGCCTCGATCAGTTATGAACGAAGTCTTTTCTTGGTCCTCGGGGTTCATTAATATTTGATTGTACCCCGAGAAAGCGTCCATGAAGGATAGTAGCTGGTGTCCGGCGGTGGCTTCGACCAACCGGTCGATGTGTGGGAGTGGGAAGTTGTCATTCGGACATGCTTTGTTGAGATATGTGAAGTCTACGCAGACTCTCCACTTCCCGTTCTTTTTCTTAACCACTACAGGCTTCGCAAGCCAGTCGGGGTATTTGACCTCTCTGATCGATCCGATTTTTAATAGTCGATCGACCTCGTCGTTGACGGCTTGAGCTCGTTCTGGACCTAGTTTTCGACGTTTCTGTCTTACTGGTTTGTAGGTTGGGTCGACATTCAGCTCATGGCTGGTAACGTCGATGTTGATCCCTTTCATGTCTGCTGAAGACCAGGCAAAGGAATCGACGTTTTGTTTAAGGAAAAAGATCAGTTCGTTTTTTACTGGCTCTGATAGGTCGATTCCAATGCCAACGAGTCTTTCGGGATGAGCATAGTCTATGCAAACTTGGACCGTGAGGTCCTTCGGAGGTCCTATTTGACTCGGGTCGTTCGACCTTTTGGTCTGCATGGTGGCGAGCTCGTCCCCTTTCTGTAATTGCTACGCAGGGGATCTCTCAATCTGCTTGTATCCGTTCATGTAGCAGTGGCGAGAAATCTTTTGACTTCCGTACACGGTTTTTACCCCTTTAGGAGTTGGGAATTTTACACATTGATGGTAGGTCGATGGTACCGCTTTCATGTCGTATATCCATGGTCGACCTAGAATAACGTTATAGGGAGCTGGCCGATCTACTATGACAAACTCTGTCATTCTTCGGACTCCTCCAGCGATTACCGGGGCGAAGACAGAGCCCATCGAGTACGTTGTTTCGCCAGCGAACCCTACTAGTGGTGTCTTTTCTTCCACGATCTCGGAGTCATTGAAGTCCATCTTTTTGAATGCATCGTAAAAGAGGACATCTACTGAACTTCCTGTGTCAATCATTATCCTTGAGAGTTAGACATCTCCCACCACTAGACAAACGAGGAGAGCGTCGTTGTGTGGTTTGTCGAGATTGCTTGTCTCGCTTTCGTGGAAAGTGATCTCGTGGTCTGGACCTAACATTGGGATCTTTCCCCCTTTGTCGGTTTTGACTCTTCTTTGAAGAGCTTTGATTGAATTGACCGAATCTCGTTAAAGCTTGGAGCCACCGAAGATGAAGTCGATTCGTTTAGGGGGTATAGCCCGTACATCCCCCCCCCCCCCCCGCGCAGAGACGAGGGAGATTGATTTGTGAGCGTAAACTCTTAAAGTGAGCCGGAGGTGGGGATAATGCCGACCCTTTCGGGGTGCCGCTCAGGCTGAGCTCGCAGAGAATAAACTCAACTCGCTTCCGTGACCCTTGAGGAAGTGTTTCGGGAGATTCCGGCTCTTTTGTCCGTTATCGTTTATTCTGAGAAGACCTCTTGGTGTTTGACTATTTGGTCTGTTTACTTTCCTTTTTGTCGGACGGAGTTTCCTCCTCGACTTCGGAATCTTGTTTGCTTTCGGACTATCGCTTTTGAGCCTCGGCTTTAGCTCGAGTATAGCAATCTTCGGTCGAGTGTCCCCTTTTGTTGTGAAACTCACAGAATTTTTCCTTGTCGAACTCGAATTTCTTCGAGCTCTTCGGGCTCTCGACCGCATTGATGTTCCCTGAATTTCGGGAATCCTTTTTCGAGTTTGAGTTCTGCGAGCCCGAAGGGTTCTTTTCTTTTCGGTGCTTTTCTCTGAGGGTCGTGGTTTCGTCCTCGAGGCGAGCGAAGGCCGATGCGCGATGAAGGGCATCATCGAGTGTTTGTGGTTCGTGGACTGTTATTTCCTCGCGGAATCTGGTTGAATACCACAGTCCACGTCCCAGCGCTTCTATGGCTACTTCGTCTCGTGGATTTGCGATTTTGGATTTTATTTCCTTAAATCGGTCGATGTACGAGCGAAGTGATTCGTCCGGTTTTTGGGAGACGCCAAATAGAGCCGCCTCGGTAGTCTTTTCTTCGATAAAGACGGAGTATTGTTTGAGGAAAGCCGTCATGAACTGGGTGAAATTGTCGATAGACCTTTCCTCCAGTCCGACAAACCACTCTAGGGCAGAGCCCGATAGGTTTTCGGCGAAGAGCCTGCAGAAAGCCGGCTCTCTTTCCTCGTCGGTAAGATATACCCTTTCCATCGCTAATCGGAATGCCCTGATTTGGGCTTTGGGGTCCGACTTCCCGGAGAATTCCGGAAATTTAGTTTTCTTGATTTCTCGGATTCTCGCGAAGGCGATCCGGTCGGTGAACGGCGTTTGTCGTGTTTTTTCGATCACTCGATCGATGTCAGGTGCCGCGCTTGTTGCCATGTGAACTTTGGAGCTCAGACTGACGAACTGAGCCTTAGCTTGTTCAATATACTGTCTAAGCATATCGTGGTCGTCGCCCGTCGTAAGTGCGAACTGGGCTTGTGCTTGATTGGACATTTGTCCAAGGAAAGTGGGGTCGAGGAGATCGATTGTTGGAAACGATCCCGTCTGGCCGACATGCGGCGTTCGGAACTGTACCGTATTTGATCCGTTAGCGGGTCCTGAGCTTGAGGTGAAGGCAGAGCCTCCTAGTTGCCTCGGCCGGATATTCGAACTACTCGGGAAAGGTGGTGGCCCGGGTAATGGTCGACTATCCGATCCGGTTGGATCTGTGATCGCCGAATTCGAACCGAATGGGGTCGGAGTCGCGATGGGCGTCATTATAGGGCGAAAGCCGCTATTTGACGTACTGGCGAAATTCCCCGACGTTCCCGGTGGAGTTACTACCTGGGAGAAGTCCAAGCGTGTGCTTGGTGGGGTACTTATAGGGGTTCGTGGATCGTGTGTTGATCTCCCCCCCGGTTTTGGCTGGCGAGCTCTTCAAGATGGGCGTTAATGCATCTTTCCTGTTCGCCGAGTTGCGCGGCCAGAGATCGATTTGCGATCTCTTGGGCCCTTGCACTTGCCTCATTATTTCTCGTTCGATCCACCAATAGGCTTAACATCGAACGGATTTCGGCAAGATCATTTGGCCCTTGTCTCTGTGGAGCAGAAGGCAGTGGCGAATTGGGTCTGGTTGTTCCAGATCCGCCTCCAGGGGTGGGAATCGAATCATTTGCTCGGATCGTTAGTTCCTGACAAAACGTTTGTCGGAGTCTGGCTCGTCGCGATTGTTTGAGCGACTGAGCCGGCTGGTGCCGAGGTCGTGGAGACTGAGACAGAACTCGTCAACACTCCATCGGTCTGACCCATGATCCTTACCCCGGTGGTGTTCTGAGGAACGTTGTCGACCGTTTGAGGGTGGTCAACCGGTGGTGTGGCGCTGGGAGAGCCAGATTGGTCGGGATTCATCTCGATCTATCGGATCTAAGATCTGATTCTTAAGACAGGAAAACTATAGATGTCCCCACAGTCGGCGCCAAATGTGAGATCTTGGATTCACACTAAGAATTTGTATTCACGGATTTGGACTCTAGGATATAGAAATGGTATAATTTCCTATGAATCAAAGACTTTATTGAGATTGATCGTCGAGATGGAACAAACACAATCGAAAAGAGAGTACAAAGTATGATGATCGAGCTATCTAGTCGAAGTTTTCTAAGTTAGGGTCGGAATGTCTTGAATGAGTCGCCACTTCTTCTTTTAAATAGTCTCGACTCTGACCTCTCTGTTCTGATATTTTGGCCTCTCCTTCGTAACGATCCCCGTGATTCTCGCGGATCAGTTGAACTGGAAAAGACCGAGTCGCTCTATCTCCACGTCGTCTCCTGCCGAGCTCGAGCTCGATCACCTCTTACTTCGGTATCGCTTGGGCCTTGTCAAAATGTCGTTCATTCAGGCCCAGCAAAAGAATCGGCTCGTCTCTTCGTCTCTGATTCTGGAACGAGCTCGTGGATACGGGCCTTTGTCTTGTTTGTTAATGGGCCGGATTTCCTAGAGGGAAATCCAGTACCAACAGCCATGTTACAGGGAAATCCAGTACCAACAGCCAATTTCTAGAGATTTCGTTTTTCTTCCTTTCAAAAGAAATTTCCGATATACCGAACTATCATTGTTCGAAAGGGTACGGCCAGGGCAAGTCCAACTGTGGCGGCGGGACCGGTTGGTCCTCATCCACCGTCCAGTCAGACTGTCGACCAAATACGGAAGTTGCGGGCGAAGTGCCGGATTCCGTCGGAGGTGGAGATACTTATCCCATCACCAGACATGTCCCCAGAAACTGTCGTCGAGGGCCATTGCTGTGCTTCTTATACCTATTTCGATAAATTCGGATTGTTTTTTCCAATCCCTCACATTATCTCATGGGTTTTGGCTCAGCTCCAACTGGCCTTTCACCAGATGACTCCGAATTGTGTTCGGTATGTCATCGGGCTCGGGGTCAGAGCCGTCGAGGAGGGTCGACTTCGGGGTCGAGGAGTTGATGAGGGTTTGTTCGGTAAAATATAACACTCGTTTTCCCGGAACCTACTACCTCTCTCCTCGCCATGGGAAGATTCTTGACGAGATCCCGACGAGGGATGTGTGGAAGAGTAAATACTTTTACTTCCGGATCAATCACCACTCGGTCGAGGATTTTGATTATTCGGTTATCCCGACAAGATGGGCGGCTAGCGTTGGTTGGCTTATAGGGTTTACTAGTTTCTTTGGTTGCTACGGTGTCCTTCATTGACATCGAGCTGTTTGCTAATAACCTTTTTGGTTTCTTTGCAGAGACTCCTGAGTCATTACCTTTGAACCCAAATACATCGAGTTTGATAGCTCGCCTTCGGAGAGGAGATATCCGCTGGTGTAACTTCACGGATCAGCGAATTCGAGCTGCCTTAGGTCCTGCGGCCCGACAACCTTCTTTACACAATCCTCGTCTTTCACGAGACGGATCACGCTTTCCTTCTCGGCCCACTTCGACTCGAATCGTTCAGGCTCCGCTTCAGATTATCGAGCGGGCTGGAGAAAGTAAGTATTCCGGCTAGTCCGTATAAGGATTTTTGCGCCATATGCCTTTTCGTTTGTCGAGCTGACTCGGGTCTGTTTTGTATGCAGATCGATCTGTTTCGGACGAGAGTTCTACCGCAAGCACCCCTTCTCTCGGAAATATGCCGCGAAGATCCAGCAGTCGTCGGAACGGGAAGGATCCCGTTGATCTGGCGAAGAAAATGAAGGCCGGCGACTTGAGCCACGCCCTTCTTTTTGCCATGGACGAGGGGCCTCCTCCTCCTCCTTCGATCCCTCCTCCAAACCCTGTTCAGGTTTCTCTCCCCGAGGTCGCAGGGTCCGGAGAGGCAAACGTGGGGGTGGAGAATTTACCTCCTCTTTTGGTCGGTCAGGAACCGGTTCAGATCCCGTCTGGAGAGTCTGCTTTGCGCAACTCCTGGTCGAATGGTTCGAGGGGATCAAACGGTCGGAGCCGGGGCGGTCCTCCTCCTCCGGTGGCGAAGCGTCAAAGAACTGACGCGGAGGTGAGTTCGAGAAGATCTAACCAGAGTGTTGAGGCGAGACCTGCTTCTTCCGGGTCCTCCGGGTCTTTCAACTGGCGCTTCAGTCACCAGAAGGAATGTCCGATTGCGGATGACCCGAAGGGTGTGGCTTATCTGCTGAGGCATTTCAAACCTGCAGGTGCTCAGCTCTCGGCTATCGGGGATATGGCTCTTGGTGAAGTTTATACCGAGATGATGGCGGCTTCTGGGAAGGTAATGATTTCCTTCCTTCGCTTTTTAGTATGTTTTATACTTAATTCCCGTTTTTCTCGTAGGCCTTGGAGGCTGCGAACAGGTTTGCGGCTAGGGCCGAACGAGAGCTGTGGGAGATACCGCAGGCGAGTGAGATCGATACCGTTGAGAAGACGGTTAGGGACCTGAGAGCGCAGTTGCAGGGGGACTTGGCTCGAGAGGAGGAGTTACGGGAGAAGGTGGGCGACCTAGATGCGCAGTTGCAGGGTGCCTTGGCTCAGGTTTCGGTCGTAGAGGAAGCGAGTCGAACCGCTATTGAGGCAGGTCGGGTTGCGGATGTGCGGGCAGCGCAATATCAGGGCGATCTGGACAAGGATCTCGCCGACCGAGAGTTTGACGTCAAGGTGGCGGCCCATGAGGCGAGGAAAGGTCTGAACGGTGAATACCTCAAGATCCTCGAGGGAATCGCGGCGAAGGAGGGCCAAAGGAAAGTCGCCGTGAGCGCCGAGATGAGGCTTCAGGAGGCTTTGGCCAATATCGCTCTTATCGCCGAGTTCACTTCTAACGAACTTGATCTGACCAAGGAGGTGATGGACTTGGCCGAGAAGAAAAGATTGGCCACGGAGGAGATTAATGCCGCAGCGGTGTCGGACTTCAGTATCAGCAAACTTAATTTGCCGGTGATGTCGGACGATTCCGTGATCTTGGCGCGCCCTTTAAACCAGGCGGCCGCTCGTCTTGATCAATATGGATCGAACCTTCCGACCGGAATTAGCTCGCGAGTTAGCGACGAGGTCGAGGGTCGGCTTGAGGAGGACAAGGCGACTGATGATCAGATGGAGGATCAAGACGAAGCTTCCTCTCCTTCCAAGTAGTTCTAGTCCTCCTTCTTTTTTTTATTCGTTGTTGCCCAAGTGGGCTTTTGATTTGTTTCCAGACTTGTGTTGCCCAAGGGGGCTTTTCTTTTTGTTTTTCGTGTTGCCCTTAGTGGGCTTTCGTTCGAACTCGAGGACATCGTGTCCTCTCTCTCTTTATGAATTGCTTTAAAATCTTGCATGCCTTAGCATAGATTTTACTGTTTTTAGCGCTTTAGCATAAAGCTTGAACCTCCTCGGAGGGGTCGACAAATAACTCGTCTCGAATTGCCTTAGGGAGTTCTTTGCGAACTTTTGTGTCGATCGTACTCGAGGTACGACTACTTCGTAGTGTAAGATCTGAGATTAACGCTGGATGCTTTCAAAGAATTGCTGAATATAAGGACGAATCGAAGTGGACTTACCAAGGTTGTTTGCTTGAATAACTGTCTGGACTTCGTTGTCTTTTTTCTTGGAGGGAGGAGGTAGTCCCCCAATTCTTTTAATCCGTATAAGGTTTAGAAGAATTATTGGTTTTGGAGGGATCGCTCTGGATCTTTTTTGGGACGATCATTTCAGCTCGTTCGAGTTGGAAGGACCATTTCGGGTCGCTTGTTTTGGGACGATCATTTCAACTCTTTCAAATTGGAAGGACCATTTCGGGTCGCTTGTTTTGGGACGATCATTTCAGCTCGTTGATATATCATGGTTTTTACCCAATTTTAGACCATGATATGGATGTGTTTTTAGTGTCTTTTGTCTTTGTTTAGAGTCTTTTACAGGTTTAATCAGGTTTGGAGCTAATTGGAGATATTTGGAGCATTTTGGGACTTTTGGGACGTTTTGGCCGAGAGCTTATGTCACTGTCCGATTTATTGATCATGCATCGACCGACACACCTTGTGCATCGGTCGACACACTAGCGAGATGGGCCGTACACGTCGGTTTAATGAAGATATGAAGATTTGCAAAGAAGCCCAAGATAGTTCCAGTATTTACACAGAAGCCCCAGCCGAGATTAGGCCTATATATACTAGTTTTTGGTGTTTATTTTACTTACGCTTTCATAATTAAAGGCAGAGGATTTTTAGAGCTTTTGGGGCTGATCTGAACCTATTACTTCATCTGTATTTGGAGAAGATTTCGAACCCCTTTTACTATTATTCTTTTATGCAATTTATTCATTCTATGATTATGTTTTCATTATCTATGTCTGAGTAGATTCCTAGTTAGGTTTAGGGTTTCTCACATAGGATTTCATGACTTGCTAGACTTGTTCAAATTCAGTTAAGGATTCAAACTATATCTGTTCTTCAATTTAATTGTGCGTAAAGCTAGTTCTAACCTGATCAATTAGAATCTAGATCTTAGGTTGCTAAATACGTCACGGAAGTGGGGTTTAGGAATCTGAACTAATTAAATTGGGCAATTAAACTTTGCGCAAACGGAAGTTTGGTTTAGGATAATTGTGAACATATCAAACTTGGGATTAATGCTAGTTTAATCTGTTAGTTCTCGCAAACGAAAGTTTGGTTAGCTGCACTTAGACTTAGAGAATTATCGCAAAGGAATTTGGTTAATTCTATATCTGTGTTTTGAGTTCTAGAACTGTGCTTAATTAGATCCTTGCTGAATGAACTGTCTGCTTGTCTGATTTCCTGAGAATACCTTAGGCTTGACGCTTTTAATTACTTGCTTCCACAACCGTTAATCTCTGCTACTGATTTACTTTCTCGCACCGCTTTTAATTCAATTACATTGCTTTCTTTCTAGTATTAGTCTCTACTGTTCTGATCTATTGAGACCAAGTGTCCCTGTGGATTCGATAACCCTATATACTACTTTGACATTGCTGTTCACTTGCAGTTTAGTATAGGGATAAAACTCTGACCCTATCAAGTTTTTGGCGCCGTTGCCGGGGACTCTTAGAGTCTTCGATAGGACCGAACTTAGGGTTTTTACTAGAAATTTTTCTTTTTGTTTTTGCTTTTTTCGTTTTGTTTTTATTTTACTAACTTTTTCTCTGATTTCTGTCTGTCGCAGGTACGAATTTCGCCTTGCGTCGATCGTTGCATACCTTGCGTCGATCGTCACTAGGCGATTTTGAGATTGAATCGATCGTTGCACTGATAGCATCGATCGTTGCTGGACGATTACAGACAGTTTTTAATTTTTATCGTCACCTTTTCAATTTTTATTTTCTTTTTACCGATCCTTCGCTGGACACTACTGGGGACAGTGTGTCTTAAGTGTGGGGGAGGTGTTACTGACTTTTGTTTTCTGTTTTCTTAAGAGTCAGTCCGTTTTTCAAAAAAAAAAAATTTGTTTTATTGAGTCAAAATTGTTTAAGTAAGAAACTATGATTTTCTGAGAAGATTTACAAGACTTGCAGGAACTTAAGTAACCATTGGGATGAAGTTGCAGGATCTATCTCTGACTATTAGAAAACCCCATCACAGATCAACCTACTGGGAACACCCACATCACTTCAGGTATCAGAGGATCCTTTTACTGACTTCAACCTTAATACTGACTTAGATTTCTCACCTAAGGGCTTGGTATACTTTGTGTCGGATTCCCTTGTTAGTTCTGACACAGCCTGTCAACCTATCCTATTTAGTTCCCTTCTCCCCTTCTGTAAAGTAAAAAAAAAAAGATAATAAACTGAGGATGAGTTAGTAACTCCGAAGTGGTCATGGGAATAGTAGCAAACACTATTATCTCTCATGTGATCCATGGAATGTGTCCAAAGTACACCCCATAACGGGAAGAACACTGATAAAAAAAATAAAATGATACCCAGTGGGGAAAAATCAGTTGTTAAAGAAGGGAAAGAGAAGAAAGGGACTAGAGAAAGATAGTATGGTGGTCTAGAGCTGATAAGGTAAGAATCCATGTGCCCTTTGATCGATAATCCTTAGGCGAGACCGCACTTAAATACTTGCAAAAGTCAGTAGGGAGAATTTGAATGCTTGAATGTGATTGTGGAGTTTACCTAGGACAGTTGCTAAGTGTGGGGGAAGTACATTGTGGTCTTGATATCCTGTGATTGATTCTTTCAGTGGTTTACTAAGGGGAATCTGAGTATTGTAGCTTCTAGGATGAAATGAGTTTCTGAAGAGTTTTCAAACCTCTTCACCATGTTTTAGTTCTATGTTTTGCTTGAGGGCAAGCAAAGGCTAAGTGTGGGGGAGTTGATATATCATGGTTTTTACCCATTTTAGACCATGATATGGATGTGTTTTTAGTGTCTTTTGTCTTTGTTTAGAGTCTTTTACAGGTTTAATCAGGTTTGGAGCTAATTGGAGATATTTGGAGCATTTTGGGACTTTTGGGACGTTTTGGCCGAGAGCTTATGTCACTGTCCAATTTATTGATCATGCATCGACCGACACACCTTGTGCATCGGTCGACACACTAGCGAGATGGGCCGTACACGTCGGTTTAATGAAGATATGAAGATTTGCAAAGAAGCCCAAGATAGTTCCAGTATTTACACAGAAGCCCCAGCCGAGATTAGGCCTATATATACTAGTTTTTGGTGTTTATTTTACTTACGCTTTCATAATTAAAGGCAGAGGATTTTTAGAGCTTTTGGGGCTGATCTGAACCTATTACTTCATCTGTATTTGGAGAAGATTTCGAACCCCTTTTACTATTATTCTTTTATGCAATTTATTCATTCTATGATTATGTTTTCATTATCTATGTCTGAGTAGATTCCTAGTTAGGTTTAGGGTTTCTCACATAGGATTTCATGACTTGCTAGACTTGTTCAAATTCAGTTAAGGATTCAAACTATATCTGTTCTTCAATTTAATTGTGCGTAAAGCTAGTTCTAACCTGATCAATTAGAATCTAGATCTTAGGTTGCTAAATACGTCACGGAAGTGGGGTTTAGGAATCTGAACTAATTAAATTGGGCAATTAAACTTTGCACAAACGGAAGTTTGGTTTAGGATAATTGTGAACATATCAAACTTGGGATTAATGCTAGTTTAATCTGTTAGTTCTCGCAAACGAAAGTTTGGTTAGCTTCACTTAGACTTAGAGAATTATCGCAAAGGAATTTGGTTAATTCTATATCTGTGTTTTGAGTTCTAGAACTGTGCTTAATTAGATCCTTGCTGAATGAACTGTCTGCTTGTCTGATTTCCTGAGAATACCCTAGGCTTGACGCTTTTAATTACTTGCTTCCACAACCGTTAATCTCTGCTACTGATTTACTTTCTCGCACCGCTTTTAATTCAATCACATTGCTTATTTCTAGTATTAGTCTCTACTATTCTGATCTATTGAGACCAAGTGTCCCTGTGGATTCGATAACCCTATATACTACTTTGACATTGCTGTTCACTTGCAGTTTAGTATAGGGATAAAACTCTGACCCTATCACTCGTTAGATTTGGAAGGACCGTTTTAGGTCGCTTTGTTTGAAGGGATAATTTCATATCACTTTATTTCTTGGAGAGATAATTTCATATCACTTGATTTTTGAAGAGATAATTTCATATCGCTTGATTTTGAGGGAGGCCGTTTGAGGTCCCTCGGAAGGGATAATTTCATATCGCTTGACTTTGGGGGGAGGCCGTTTGAGGTCTCTCAGAAGTGATAATTTCATATCACTTGATTTTGGGAGAGGCCGTTTCTGGTCGCTCTGAAGGGATAACTTAATATTGTTTGTTTTAGAAGAGATAATTTCATATCACTTCGGCTTTTGAACAGATAATTTCATATCACTTTTTGGGAATGTATAGGTGAGGTATTTCGCAATGACTCTAACCTGTACGACAGAAAGAAGCATTGGATTAAGAGACTTATCTTTGATTTCACAAAGATAAGCTAGTGTGACTTCGTCAGAAGTTGCTGAGCTCGGTAAGAGCTTTGTGTTTGGGGGGTGGCTGCGCTCGAAGTTGAGCTGCCTACGTACCCTTTTAAGGGGATCAAGCCATTTCGTAGTTCGATTATGTTGTTGTACCCCTAGTGGAAGTACTTTTTGAGGTTGATGATGTTCTAAGGTCGTAGTTTAGGTTTCTGGGTTTCTACCGACTTGAGTCGGTAGACCCCGTCCTTTACAACATCGGTGACCTGGTAAGGACCTTCCCACTTTGCTCCTAACTTCCCAGCGTGTTCTTCCTTTTTATGGTCGAACACTTTTCGTAAGACGAGCTCTCCTACTTGAAACCTTCGAGTTTTGATCTTGGAATCGTAGTAACGAGCTGCGGCTTGTTGGTAGTTCTGGATTCGAGCTAGTGCGAGGTTCCTCCTTTCGTCGACGAGATCGAGCTCGTTAATTATCATCTTGTTATTGAGTTCCTCTTTTTGTGGGCATTCCTCTTTGCGGATGCTTGATACGAGGATTTCGGCTGGTACTACCGCCTCGATCCCGTAAGCCAGCGAGAAGGGAGTCTCGCCGGTGGATTTGCGAGGGGTAGTCCGGTAGGCCCAGAGTACGGCTGGGAGCTCGTCACTCCAGCTTGTTTTGCACTCATTGAGTCTTTTCTTGAGGCTATTCATGATTGCCTTGTTAGCCGCTTCCGCCAGTCCATTCCCTTCGGGATAGCGTGGCGTTGAGTAAGTCAGCTTTATATTCCACGTTCTGCAGAACTCTTTGAAGGCGTTTGATATGAACTGGGAACCGTTATCAGTGACGATTTCGTGGGGTAGTCCGTGCCGGCAAACGATGTTTCGCCAGACGAACTCCTTGACGTGAACGTCTTTGACCTTTTGGTACGACTCTGCTTCAATCCATTTGGTGAAGTAGTCCGTCATCACCAACAAGTGTGTGGCTTTCTTTTTGCCGAATGCGACTAGGGGTCCCACGATGTCCATTCCCCACCGCATGAATGGGTATGGCGATGAGATAGAGGAGAGTTTCTCAGATGCTTGGTGGATAATTGGGGCGTGCTTTTGGCACTTGTCGCATTTGTTGGAGAAGGACTCGCATTCGGTGGCCATTGTCGGCCAAAAATAGCCTTGCCTTTTGATTCGCACGGCCAATGCTCGTCCTCCGGAATGGCTTCCACAGGATCCGTCGTGTGCTTGTGTAATCACGGCTACGGCTTGATTTTTGTTAAGGCATTTAAGGTAAGGTCCGGAGAGACTCCTTTTGAAGAGCTCTCCTTGTGTGACGCAGTACCTTGCACATTGTGTTTTGAGTTTCCGTGCCTCCCTTGTCGTCCGGAACTTCGCCATTTGTAATGTATCGAATGATCGGAGTTCTCCAATCTTCGTCATTGTTAGGCTCGGGTCCTTGACTAGAGGATGCGGCTTGGATCGGTCCGTCGGGGACGTTCGCGACGTACACGGCTGTTCTCGGATCGAGGTCATCATCAATCTTGATGATGTCGCGACTGGTGTCCTCGGGACATTCTTTGTGCTCGACATTGTCCTTTATGGCGGGTTCGTCCTCTTTCAAGGTCAGAGATTTTAGGGCTATGTCGATGCTTGGTTTCTCGATCCCTTCGACCGGTATGATCCTTTTAAGGTTAGGATCCGATGTCGACGCTAATGCGGCTAGGGCATCGGCTGCGGTGTTTTCCCCGCATGGGATTCGCGTTAGATCAAAGAATTCGATTATTCGGCAAGCGTGTGGACTACCCGTAGGTATGCTTCCATCCGTTCGTCTTTGGCCTCGTAGTCGCCATGATACTGGCTCGTGACCAATTGGGAATCGCTGAAGGCGTCAACTTCCCGGGCTCCTATTGCTATCGCTAGTCTGAGCCCGGCTATTAACGCTTCGTATTCTGCTTCGTTATTTGAAGCGGCGAATCCCAGTCTGAACGATTGTTCTAGTACTTCGCCTGTTGGGGAGACCAGTTTTACTCCGATTCCGGATCCTTGCCTATAGGAAGCTCCATCGACATAGAGTTTCCACCTTTGGGCCGAGGTCGGGTCGAGTTCGATGGTCGGAGGGAGCTCGATTATGAAATTTGCCAGTACTTGCGCTTTTAGGCACGTTCGAGCCTTGTATTCTATGTCGTACTCGCTAAGTTCGATAGCCCATTTGACCAATCGACCTGACTGGCTTGGACTATGAAGGATGGTTCTCAGTGGTTGAGAGGTCATCACTACGATCGAGTGCGATTGAAAGTATGGTCGGAGCTTCCGAGCTGATGTCACTAGCGCTAGGGCGAGTTATTCCATGGCGGGGTATCTGGTTTCAGCGTCGATCAAGGTCTTACTGATGTAATACACCGGCCGTTGCTCATTTTGTTCTTCGCGAACCAGGACTCCACTTACTGCTGCTGTGGAAACAGCTAGGTAGAGGTAGAGGGGGTTCCCCTTCTACTGGTTTCGCCAGTATAGGTGGTTCGCTTAGGTAAGCTTTGAGCTGAGTGAACGCTTCTTCGCACTTTTCGTCCCAGAGGAACTTTTTGTTCGCTTTGAGTAAGTGATAGAAGGGCAGACATTTATCAGTCGACCTCGAGATGAAACGGTTCAGAGCAGCTATTTTGCCGTTTAGGCGCTGGACTTCTCGCGTCGTTCTGGGAGATTTCATCTCTATGAACGTTGCGATCTGTTTGGGGTTTGCTTCGATCCCTCTTTCAGTTACTAGGTAACCTAGGAATTCTCCTGAGGGGACCCCGAAGGTACACTTTGCTGGGTTGAGTTTCATCCCGTATTTATTGAGAATGATAAAACATTCTTTTAGCTGTGGGATGTGATCCTCATAGCTAGAAGATTTGACCAGCATATCGTCGATGTAGACTTCCATGGTTTTGCCTAGGAGTCCTGAAAACATCTTGTTGACGATGCGTTGGTAAGTTGCTCCTGCGTTTTTTAGTCCGAAGGGCATGACCTTGTAGCAGTATGTGCCTCGATCAGTTATAAACGAAGTCTTTTCTTGGTCCTCGGGGTTCATTAATATTTGATTGTACCCCGAGAAAGCGTCCATGAAGGATAGTAGCTGGTGACCGGCGGTGGCTTCGACCAACCGGTCGATGTGTGGGAGTGGGAAGTTGTCCTTCGGACATGCTTTGTTGAGATCTGTGAAGTCTACGCAGACTCTCCATTTCCCGTTCTTTTTCTTAACCACTACAGGGTTCGCAAGCCAGTCGGGGTATTTGACCTCTCTGATCGATCCGATTTTTAATAGTCGATCGACCTCGTCGTTGACGGCTTGAGCTCATTCTGGACCTAGTTTTCAACGTTTCTGTCTTACTGGTTTGTAGGTTGGGTCGACATTCAGCTCATGGCTGGTAACGTCGATGTTGATCCCTTTCATGTCTGCTGAAGACCAGGCAAAGGAGTCGACGTTTTGTTTAAGGAAAGAGATCAGTTCGTTTTTTACTGGCTCTGATAGGTCGATTCCAATGCCAATGAGTCTTTCGGGATGAGCATCGTCTATGCAAACTTGGACCGTGAGGTCCTTCGGAGGTCCTATTTGACTCGGGTCGTTCGACCTTTTGATCTGCATGGTGGCGAGCTCGTCCCCTTTCTGTAATTGCTACGCAGGGGATCTCTCAATCTGCTTGTATCCGTTCATGTAACAGTGGCGAGAAATCTTTTGACTTCCGTACACGGTTTTTACCCCTTTAGGAGTTGGGAATTTTACACATTGATGGTAGGTCGATGGTACCGCTTTCATGTCGTATATCCATGGTCGACCTAGAATAACGTTATAGGGAGCTGGCCGATCTACTATGACGAACTCTGTCATTCTTCGGACTCCTCCAGCGATTACCGGGGCGAAGACAGAGCCCATCGAGTACGTTGTTTCGCCAGCGAACCCTACTAGTGGTGTCTTTTCTTCCACGATCTCGGAGTCATTGAAGTCCATCTTTTTGAATGAATCGTAAAAGAGGACATCTACCAAACTTCCTGTGTCAATCATTATCCTTGAGAGTTCGACATCTCCCACCACTAGACAAACGAGGAGAGCGTCATCGTGTGGTTTGTCGAGATTGCTTGTCTCGTGATATATCATGGTTTTTACCCATTTTAGACCATGATATAGATGTGTTTTTAGTGTCTTTTGTCTTTGTTTAGAGTCTTTTACAGGTTTAATCAGGTTTGGAGCATATTTGGAGATAATGGAGCATTTTGGAGATTTTTGGAGTGTTTGGCCGAGAGATAGAGTTCACTGTCCGAAACAGAGAAAGGTGTCGATCGTTGCACACCTGCAACGGTCGATGCACCAGCGAGATGGGCCAAAACTCGGCGGTTTAGAAGAATCAAGATATTGCACTTTGATCCAGAAGTTCCTGATATTTACAAAGAAGCCCCTGGCCGAGATTATACCTATATAATCAAGTTTTAGTTGTTTTTATTAGATACGCTTTGATAATTAAGAGCAGAGGATTTTTAGAGCTTTTGGGGCTGATCTGAACCTATTACTTCATCTGTATTTGGAGAAGATTTCGAACCCCTTTTACTCTTATTCTTTTATGCAATTTATTCATCATATGATTATGTTTTCATTATCTATGTCTGATTAGATTCCTAGTTAGGTTTAGGGTTTCTCACATAGGATTTCATGACTTGCTAGACTTGTTCAAATTCAGTTAAGGATTCATAACTATATATGTTCTTCAATTTAATTGTGCTTAAATCTAGTTCTAACTTGATCAATTAGAATCTAGATCTTAGGTTGCTAAATACGTCACAGAAGTGGGGTTTAGGAATCTGAACTAATTAAATTGGGCAATTAAACTTTGCGCAAACGGAAGTTTGGTTTAGGATAATTGTGAACATATCAAACTTGGGATTAATGCTAGTTTAATCTGTTAGTTCTCGCAAACGAGAGTTTGGTTTGCTGCACTTAGACTTAGAGAATTATCGCAAAGGAATTTGGTTAATTCTATATCTGTGTTTTGAGTTCTAGAACTGTGCTTAATTAGATCCTTGCTGAATGAACTGTCTGCTTGTCTGATTTCCTGAGAATACCCTAGGCTTGACGCTTTTAGTTTATTGTTTCCACAACCGTTAATCTCTGCTACTGATTTACTTTCTCGCACCGCTTTTAATTCAATTACATTGCTTTCTTTCTAGTATTAGTCTCTACTGTTCTGATCTATTGAGACCAAGTGTCCCTGTGGATTCGATAACCCTATATACTACTTTGACATTGTTGTTCACTTGCAGTTTAGAATAGGGTAAAACTTACAACCTATCAAGTTTTTGGCGCCGTTGCCGGGGACTCTTAGAGTCTTCGATAGGACCGAACTTAGGGTTTTTACTAGAAATTTTTCTTTTTGTTTTTGCTTTTTCGTTTTGTTTTTATATTTTGCTAACTTTTTCTCTGTTTCTTTCTGTCGCAGGTACGACTTTCGCCTTGCGTCGATCGTTGCATTCCTTGCGTCGATCGTCACTAGGCGATTCTGAGATTGAATCGATCGTTGCACTGATAGCATCGATCGTTGCTGGACGATTACAGACAGTTTATGCCAACGCAGAAAACTCGAAGTAATCCGAACTCGAGCTTGCTTAATCTCGGACTAGAGGAACTTGGACGTCTAGAAAGGACTATCAGAAGAGAAAAGAGAGAGATAATGGTACGAGAACGTCTGATCTTGATACCAGATGCTGAAGGTACCCTGAGGGACCGAGATAACAACCCGTACAATACTGCTGGGCATCGGGTTGATGCTGAAGGGAATGTCATCCCTGATCCTCCTGAGCAACAACAACAGGAGCTGAACCAAAACCAGGGTCAAGGACAGGCCCAAGGTAGAGAGATGGTGGTTCATGAGAGGACACTAGCTGACTACAACAGACCTGGTGAGTTTCATGCAAACCGAGCAGCTCTAGTGCTTCCTGCTTTTGAGAGGAATGATTTTGAGGTAAAGACCATCTACTACCAGCTGATGAGACAGATTGCTTTTCATGGTCTTCAAGCAGAGCAGCCTATGGATCACATTGACAAGTTTGAGGACATAGTCACTGGCATGAAGTATGAAAGAGTATGCCCGGACTATTTGTTCCTTAAGCTATTTCCGCACAGTCTTGCTGGAGACGCTAGTGCATGGCTGAGACAACTGGCACCTGGTCAGTATACTACTTGGGCAGCCTTAAAGAGTGAGTTCATGCGTCACTTTTATGATGATGCGCGCTCAGATCAGTCCAGACAGGACATACTCACTTTTTCCCAAGGAGCTGTGGAGCCCTTGAAGACTGCCTGGATGAGATTTAAGCAGTATCAGCGTGACTATCCACACCATGGATTCACAGAAGTACAGCTGATTGGTATCTTCTTCAGAGGCATAGATCTCCCTTATCAGACTGCGCTGGATAATTCCAGTAATGCTAATTTCAACACCAGGACTCCTACACAAGCTAAGCAGTTGATTGAGAACCTGATTGGCAGCAACAGTTGCAAGACAATGGATGAAAGGAGGAAGAAATCTGGTGGAACTGTAGAGAATTCTGATATAGCTAATATAAGATCCAGATTGGACACAGTCTACAATCTCCTGACAAGTAAGAAAGCTGTCCACTTTGCCCAAGATGTAGAGGTGATTCAGACTGAGGAGGAAACTCATGAAGAAGATGTGAATTTCATAGGAGGTTCTGGTTTCCAAGGTAATAGATTTGGTAATCAACAGGGGAACAGATTCTCCAATGGAGGACATACTGGTGGTTTTCAGAAGACCTATGGACAAGGTAATCAGAGAACCTATGGATCTACATCCTATCAGACTCCTCCTGCACCTACAGCCCATGAGAGCAAAATGGAGGCTATGATGGAACAACTGATTGAGAGTCAGACCAAGATTTCTGTGGACTGCAACAAGAAGTTGGACGTTGTCTATGAAGACCTCAATGGGAAGTTTGAGTCTCTGAGCACTCACATGAAGCAGTTGGACACTCAGGTGAACCAGATGTCCAGCTCACTGAAAGGAAAAGGAGTGGCAGACACTCATGTTAAGGCCTGGTCTGTGTACATTAATAATGGATCTCACCTAGGTGAAAGATTTGAGCTAAGTACAGCTGAGTTGGTGACAGAACAAGAATTTTCGGATATTTGTGAAAAACTCTCGGGTGAAATCTGCTGCAGTGCGTCGATCGATGCAACATCTGTGCCGATCGATACACCAGTCGGGATGGCAACGATCGACACACCCTTAGTGTCGGTCGTTGCAGGGCGTGAACAGACAGATCTGTCGGATGATAATGGCATAGATGCTGACTTGGAGCTTGATCGCCTATTCAATGGAGCCTCTGAGATTACTCAACAGGAGATCTACGAACAGATTTTTAGACAACACTCCTCAGTGTCTGAAGTAATTAGGCAAGAGATTGAAGAGCTTAAGAAGCTAGAGGAGATTGGTGAAGAATTGGAAGAAATTCCAACTTCTGATGATCCACCTTATCATCCATGTGTGCAAAGGTACCTGAACAAGATGTTGCCCCTGGATGATGATCTGAAAGACTGGGTGATAATAGTTCCTCAGCATATTAGTGATGTTCTGCTAACTAAGGTCCCAAAGAAGCTGCCTGATCCTGGAGTCTTTGTGCTGGATTGCTCTATCTTTGAGGATAGTTTTAGACGCTCTCTGTGTGATTTAGGAGCTGCTGGAAGTTTGATGCCTTACTCTGTGGCAGAGAAGATGGGTATGTTGGATTTTACTCCTACTAGGACTTCTCTTGTCCTAGCTGATCAGTCCATACGAGTTCCTGAAGGACTCCTTATGGACATTCCGGTGAGAGTTGGAAACTACTTAGTTCCAACGGACTTCCTTGTGCTGAGATATGACTGTGATCCGGATGAAGTATTATTGCTTGGGAGACCCTTTTTGGCTACAGCAGGAGCGTTGATTGATGTTAGGAACAGCTTGATAGACCTCCATCTGGGAGATGAACCACTGCACTACGAGATGGATAAGCTGCGAAAGCCACTGATAGATGGGCAGACATTCACCATAAGGGACGCAGATTTTGAGCAGCCTGATCATACTATGGTTATAGATCCTGGAGCACATTTCACTCCATCTTTTCTTGGACATGAGCATTCCGCAACAGCCTACTCACCACCTTGGATGAGGAGACTTGAACAGAGACAGAAAAGGTCTCTGTCATGACCTCCTGGTACCTGAAAATTCTCATCCGTCCGGTCAAGCTATTGACCTTAAACAAGCGCTGGGTGGGAGGCAACCCACCATTAGGTACTGGTGTTTTTCTACTTAATTTTTGGTGTTTTTGGTTAGGATTTTACGTTTGTTTTTGTTTCTGGTGAGTTTATATTTGCAGGTCTCGGATGAATTCGCAGTGCAACGATCGACGCACTTCTGTGTCGATCGTCACAACACGAAAGTAATCGCACTGCAGCGATCGTTGCGCTCTTGAGCAACGATCGACCATACACGAAAATCGCCAAGTAACGGTCGATGCACTTAGTGCAACGATCGATGCCTGAGCGACAGAGGTAAACCCGACAGAACTCAACAGAACTTTAACAATTTTTCTTTCTTTTTACCGATCCTTCGCTGGACACTACTGGGGACAGTGTGTCTTAAGTGTGGGGGAGGTGCTACTGACTTTTGTTTTCTGTTTTCTTAAGAGTCAGTCCGTTTTTCAAAAAAAAAATTGTTTTATTGAGTCAAAATTGTTTAAGTAAGAAACTATGATTTTCTGATAAGATTTACAAGACTTGCAGGAACTTAAGTAACCATTGGGATGAAGTTGCAGGATCTATCTATGACTATTAGAAAACCCCATCACAGATCAACCTACTGGGAACACCCACATCACTTCAGGTATCAGAGGATCCTTTTACTGACTTCAACCTTAATACTGACTTAGATTTCTCACCTAAGGGCTTGGTATACTTTGTGTCGGATTCCCTTGTTAGTTCTGACACAGCCTGTCAACCTATCCTATTTAGTTCCCTTCTCCCCTTCTGTAAAGTAAAAAAAAAAAAAGATAATAAACTGAGGATGAGTTGGTAACTCCGAAGTGGTCATGGGAAGGGTAGCAAACACTATTTTCTCTCATGTGATCCATGGAATGTGTCCAAAGTACACCCCATAACGGGAAGAACACTGATAAAAAAAATAAAATGATACCCAGTGGGGAAAAATCAGTTGTTAAAGAAGGGAAAGAGAAGAAAGGGACTAGAGAAAGATAGTATGGTGGTCTAGAGCTGATAAGGTAAGAATCCATGTGCCCTTTGATCGATACTCCTTAGGTGAGACCGCACTTAAATACTTGCAGAAGTCAGTAGGGAGAATTTGAATGCTTGAATGTGATTGTGGAGTTTACCTAGGACAGTTGCTAAGTGTGGGGGAAGTACATGTTGGTCTTGATATCCTGTGATTGATTCTTTCAGTGGTTTACTAAGGGGAATCTGAGTATTGTAGCTTCTAGGATGAAATGAGTTTCTGAAGAGTTTTCAAACCTCTTCACCATGTTTTAGTTCTCTGTTTTGCTTGAGGGCAAGCAAAGGCTAAGTGTGGGGGAGTTGATATATCATGGTTTTTACCCATTTTAGACCATGATATAGATGTGTTTTTAGTGTCTTTTGTCTTTGTTTAGAGTCTTTTACAGGTTTAATCAGGTTTGGAGCATATTTGGAGATAATGGAGCATTTTGGAGATTTTTGGAGTGTTTGGCCGAGAGATAGAGTTCACTGTCCGAAACAGAGAAAGGTGTCGATCGTTGCACACCTGCAACGGTCGATGCACCAGCGAGATGGGCCAAAACACGGCGGTTTAGAAGAATCAAGATATTGCACTTTGATCCAGAAGTTCCTGATATTTACAAAGAAGCCCCTGGCCGAGATTATACCTATATAATCAAGTTTTAGTTGTTTTTATTAGATACGCTTTGATAATTAAGAGCAGAGGATTTTTAGAGCTTTTGGGGCTGATCTGAACCTATTACTTCATCTGTATTTGGAGAAGATTTCGAACCCCTTTTACTCTTATTCTTTTATGCAATTTATTCATCATATGATTATGTTTTCATTATCTATGTCTGAGTAGATTCCTAGTTAGGTTTAGGGTTTCTCACATAGGATTTCATGACTTGCTAGACTTGTTCAAATTCAGTTAAGGATTCATAACTATATCTGTTCTTCAATTTAATTGTGCTTAAAGCTAGTTCTAACCTGATCAATTAGAATCTAGATCTTAGGTTGCTAAATACGTCACGGAAGTGGGGTTTAGGAATCTGAACTAATTAAATTGGGCAATTAAACTTTGCGCAAACGGAAGTTTGGTTTAGGATAATTGTGAACATATCAAACTTGGGATTAATGCTAGTTTAATCTGTTAGTTCTCGCAAACGAGAGTTTGGTTTGCTGCACTTAGACTTAGAGAATTATCGCAAAGGAATTTGGTTAATTCTATATCTGTGTTTTGAGTTCTAGAACTGTGCTTAATTAGATCCTTGCTGAATGAACTGTCTGCTTGTCTGATTTCCTGAGAATACCCTAGGCTTGACGCTTTTAGTTTATTGTTTCCACAACCGTTAATCTCTGCTACTGATTTACTTTCTCGCACCGCTTTTAATTCAATTACATTGCTTTCTTTCTAGTATTAGTCTCTACTGTTCTGATCTATTGAGACCAAGTGTCCCTGTGGATTCGATAACCCTATATACTACTTTGACATTGTTGTTCACTTGCAGTTTAGAATAGGGTAAAACTTACAACCTATCATCTCGCTTTCGTGGAAAGTGATCTCGTGGTCTGGACCTAACATTGGGATCTTTCCCCCTTTGTCGGTTTCGACTCTTCTTTGAAGAGCTTTGATTGAATTGACCGAATCTCGGCAAAGCTTGGAGCCACCGAAGATGTAGTCGATTCGTTTAGGGGGTATAGCCCGTACAACCCCCCCCCCACAGAGACGAGGGAGATTGATTCGTGAGCGTAAACTCTTAAAAGTGAGCCGGAGGTGGGGATAATGCCGACCCTTTCTGGGTGCCGCTCAGGCTGAGCTCGCAGAGAATAAACTCAACTCGCTTCCGTGACCCTTGAGGAAGTGTTTCGGGAGATTCCGGCTCTTTTGTCCGTTCTCGTTTATTCTGAGAAGGCCTCTTGGTGTTTGACTCTTTGGTCTGTTTACTTTCCTTTTTGTCGGACGGAGTTTCCTCCTCGACTTCGGAATCTTGTTTGCTTTCGGACTCTCGCTTTTGAGCCTCGGCTTTAGCTCGAGTATAGCAATCTTCGGTCGAGTGTCCCCTTTTGTTGTGAAACTCACAGAATTTTTCCTTGTCGAACTCGAATTTTTTAGAGCTCTTCGGGCTCTCGACCGCATTGATGTTCCCTGATTTTCGGGAATCCTTTTTCGAGTTTGAGTTCTGCGAGCCCGAAGGGTTATTTTCTTTTTGGTGCTTTTCTCTGAGGGTCGTGGTTTCGTCTTCGAGGCGAGCGAAGGCCGATGCGCGATGAAGGGCGTCATCGAGTGTTTGTGGTTCGTGGACTGTTATTTCCTCGCGGAATCTGGTTGAATACCACAGTCCACGTCGCAGCGCTTCTATGGCTACTTCGTCTCGTGGGTTTGCGATTTTGGAAGTGATTCGTCCGGTTTTTGGGAGACGCCAAATAGAGCTGCCTCGGTAGTCTTTTCTTCGATAAAGACGGAGTATTGTTTGAGGAAAGCCGTCATAAACTGGGTGAAATTGTCGATGGACCTTTCCTCCAGTCCGGCAAACCACTCTAGGGCGGAGCCCGATAGGTTTTCGGCGAAGAGCCTGCAGAAAGCCGGCTCTCTTTCCTCGTCGGTAAGGTATACCCTTGCCATCGCTAATCGGAATGCCCTGATTTGGGCTTTGGGGTCCGACTTCCCGGAGAATTCTGGAAATTTAGTTTTCTTGATTTTTCGGATTCTCGCGAAGGCGATCCGGTCTGTGAACGGTGTTTGTCGCGTTTTTTCGATCACTCGATCGATGTCAGGTGCCGCGCTTGTTGCCATGTGAACTTTGGAGCTCAGACTGACGAACTGAGCCTTAGCTTGTTCAATATACTGTCTAAGCATATTGTGGTTGTCGCCCGTCGTAGGTGCGAACTGGGCTTGTGCTTGATTGGACATTTGTCCAAGGAAAGTGGGGTCGAGGAGATCGATTGTTGGAAACGATCCCATCTGGCCGACATGCGGCGTTCGGAACTGTACCGTAATTGACCCGTTAGCGGGTCCTGAGCTTGAGGCGAAGGCAGAGCCTCTTAGTTGCCTCGGCCGGATATTCGAACTACTCGGGAAAGGTGGTGGCCCGGGTAATGGTCGACTACCCGATCCGGTTGGATCTGTGATCGCCGAATTCGAACCGAATGGGGTCGGAGTCGCGATGGGCGTCATTATAGGGCGAAAGCCGCTATTTGACGTACTGGCGAAATTCCCCGACGTTCCCGGTGGAGTTACTACCTGGGAGAAGTCCAAGCGTGTGCTTGGTGGGGTACTTATGGGGGTTCGTGGATCGTGTGTTGATCTCCCCCCCTTGTTTTGGCTGGCGAGCTCTTCCAGACGGGCGTTAATGCATCTTTCTTGTTCGCCGAGTTGCGCGGCCAGAGAGCGATTTGCGATCTCTTGGGCCCTTGCACTTGCCTCATTATTTCTCGTTCGATCCACCAATAGGCTTAACATCGAACGGATTTCGGCAAGATCATTTGGCCCTTGTCTCTGTGGAGCAGAAGGCAGTGGCGAATTGGGTCTGTTTGTTCCAGATCCGCCTGCAGGGGTGGGAATCGAAGCATTTCTCATCCATACCCAGTTTCTGCTCGGATCGTTAGTTCCTGACAAAACGTTTGTCGGAGTCTGGCTCGTCGCGATTGTTTGAGCGACTGAGTCGGCTGGTGCCGAGGTCGTGGAGACTGAGACAGAACTCGTCAACACTCCATCGGTCTGACCCATGATCCTTACCCCGGTGGTGTTCTGAGGAACGTTGTCGACCGTTTGAGGGTGGTCAACCGGTGGTGTGGCGCTGGGAGAGCCAAATTGGTCGGGATTCATCTCGATCTATCGGATCTAAGATCTGATTCTTAAGACAGGAAAACTATAGATGTCCCCACAGTCGGCGCCAAATGTGAGATCTTGTATTCACACTAAGAATTTGTATTCTTGGATTTGGACTCTAGGATATAGAAATGGTATAGTTTCCTATGAATCAAAGACTTTATTGAGATTGATCGTCGAGATGGAACAAACACAATCGAAAAGAGAGTACAAAGTATGATGATCGAGCTATCTAGTCGAAGTGTTCTAAGTTAGGGTCGGAATGTTTTGAATGAGTCGCCACTTCTTCTTTTAAATAGTCTCGACTCTGACCTCTCTGTTCTGATATTTCGGCCTCTCCTTCGTAACGATCCCCGTGATTCTCGCGGATCAGTTGAACTGGAAAAGACCGAGTCGCTCTATCTCCACGTCGTCTCCTGCTGAGCTCGAGCTCGATCACCTCTTACTTCGGTATCGCTTGGGCCTTGTCAAAATGTCGTTCATTCAGGCCCAGCAAAAGAATCGGCTCGTCTCTCGTCTCTGATTCTGGAACGAGCTCGTGGATATGGGCCTTTGTCTTGTTTGTTAATGGGCCGGATTTCCTAGAGGGAAATCCAGTACCAACAGCCATGTTACATGTAATTACAAACTTACAAAATTGACTCAAATCATCTCGACGTTTTTTATTAGCTGACAATTTTTCTCTGCCTGTATAGAATCAAACAAACTATATAGACAAATAGAATTCTCGATAATATAATGATAACACATTAGGGATCTTGATAACCTGATATCAATTTCCTTTTGCTCGGAGGAAATTCGGGTGACACAAGGTTACTTTCATTTATTTGTCATGGTAAATTAGTTATATCACCAAGAACAATTCTTCCGCTTCTATTGTATTCTCCTACTGAACCGTTTGGAGAACACAATGTAATGATGTTTGTTGTACAAAATACCAATTAAAAAGGTTAAACATGTTAGTAAAGTATTTTTCTCTAAAATTTCTTGATTTAGCCATCTTACATGTAACTACAAACTTACAAAATTGACTCAAATCATGTCGAAGTTTTTTATTAGTTGGCAATTTTCCTCGGCCTGTATAGAAGAAAACAAACCATATAGACAAATTAGAATTCTCGATAATATAATGATAACACATTAGGGATCTTGATAACCTGATATCAATTTCCTTTCACTATTAGAAAATTCGGGTGATAAACTCTGTTCTTCTACTGATGATACTATCCTTGAACTTCGAGGTGCATTTGTTAAATCACGGATTATCCTATTAAAAATAGAGATTAGTGGAACACATCGCTGGCTTATCTTTGAATCTGGAAGTGAACATAGTTCAGTTTCACCATGATCGTAGTTGTTAGGTTGCTTATCTTTTACTGTTCTTCCACGGTTGAGTTTGAAACACTGAGAATCTTCTTTTGTTTTGGTCATTCTATGAATTACAAAAAAATAGAGATTCAAACATGAATAAACACATCTAATAAAAATAGCTGAAGAAGATTTGTTACTGGTGGAATTATTGACATAATTCTAACTTGATGCATATGGTTTCCACCACCTCAATGGCATAGATGCACTGTGGCAGCGTTTTGCTTCTTTCATTAACAGAAGGATTAGTAAGTAGATGTTAAACTTTAATTTCAAAACATTTCGTGAAATTTGTATATTAGAAGAGGCGCTAAAATACAAAAATTTGTATAATTTGCAATAATTCTCTAACCAAACATAAATAACTACTAATATCTAATACGAAATTTAGTTTTCTTAGATATCGTTCACATATTAAGTCGTATGAAAATCAATTAATAGTTAACATGATTGTTTTGAAATATGGATATCCGAATATATTGTAGCTTATTTTGGAATCAAGAGAATTTTTCAAACACCCTAAATATTGGTTAATTAAATATCGATCTAATCCAGTATAACTGCTAGTATTATTTCAGTATCTTCAATTCCTTAACGAACTGGCCGCAATTTGATAAAAATACTGGATTAGTTATTTCAGCATCTTCATTTCCTTCCACAATCTACTTAAAATGGTATTTGGTAAACTCGAACCGAGCGTGTAAAAACATATGTTAAATTACCAATAATTATTTGATTATCGATATCTCACTAATAACAAATAAGGAATCAAAATTAATTTACTTAACATGCAAGTCTCATCTATATATTCAAATAAATTGTAGAGTAAATATAAATATCTTCGACATTAAAATATTGTACTTTTGCCATTCAAAATTGTTACCAATAACAATTTCCATTCGAAGATTCCTATTAATCATCTTATAATGTTTAACTCTGTAAATAACTTGTAAAAACGGTTTTCAAAATATGACCACAATTTCGAGATGAAAATATACAAAGCAACAACAAACATTAAGGGTCTGATATTCATAAGGTTTCCCTTATAATTTGAAACAATCTATTTTAGTCAATAACATATACTTCTATTTAATGCAACGTAATATTCGTTCATAAGATGCTTTATATAAAGTTTAACATCAACATATTAATATCAAAACATCCAAGACTTGAGTTTTAAAAACTAAAATACAGAGGATCCTTATCATCCTCTAACCAAAAAAAAACCTCATGTTTATAGAACCGAGATACATCATTTAAAATATAAAATGTGAAAGGTCGAGTTCTTCAGGATACCGAGCAGGCACTGGATTTGGAAAGCTACATAACAGAGAAACAATTAATTAATAACTACTCAAGATATTTCTTAACTAACAGACAAACGCAATATTAATAATAGTCAAAATATTTCGCAAATAGAGTAAAACATACACAACTTGTTGAGGAGTCCATTGAAGTCTGCATTATCAGTTTGATCGTACATAATTGCTGAAATAGGCAATGTCCTCTTAGCCAAGTTACATCTATATTATAGAACAAAGAAATATCATGTTTAAATCAATAATTCGCAACAATATTTGATAATGATAAACAATGCTTATTAAGCACAAAACATTTCACATCTAATCTTACTGGATTCATGCTTAATGTAGAAGCACCAGAGGATTACAAAGAGATGTCTATCGGCATCTTTCCAAAACCTTCTTAGGAGCTCCTGGGCAGATTCACCAAAGATGAGCTTGAAGTCGTGAGGAGTCAAGGAACCATATGCAGGTGCTTGTACAACCCGAGCATGTGCAAGCTTAAACCATCAGCCCTCACACGATGTTACGAAGCGGAATTTCGGCACATCAGAGACATGAACAGTAGCCTCTATTTTCACACCCTAAATCGATATAGGAAATTACTCAGCTACACATGCAATAACCTTAAATAGAACAAATGAAAGAGTAAAAAAAGAAATTACTTCCTCATCGACCAAGAGCATATTGATGCACTTATCTCCCAACTCGTGTGTCGAACACATCCAAACTCGCAAAAGCATTACTTTTAGTTCCCAAATGCAAGGAACAAAGCCGTTGATTTGGGAGATTTTTTCGAAAAATCTGTGGAGCAATTGTTGGGAAGCGTTGAAATTTCAGAGAAATTACCGAGAAAGAAGTTATTGTTTGGTTAAGCAGTAAAAAACTGAAGCGTCTAGGGTTCCAAACTTAAATAATTTCCAAAAGTGGTCAGTAAAAGGTGTTATTCACCAAATGAAAACCCTTGGTTAAGTAAAAACGTTTGGGCCATAACCGCTTATAATTAACTGACTTAGCCCAAATCGTTTGGAGTATCAAACAATGAAAATACAAAACCATGAAAATACAAAACCATGAAAATACAAAACAATAACTATACACATTTTGGCCTTAATTGATTATATGATTAACTGCTTTCGGATGCTTTGTTAATTTGGAGGCAACCTAGAATCGACTGAAGCTTGCATCTCTTAAATCCCAAAAGTTAGAGCAATACGAAAAAACCATAAAATAGACATCATCTTTTGACAAAAAAAAGACATCATACAAAAAAAAAAAAAAAACCAAAACTTATAGTCCAACCCTTAATGTTTGAAAATATACATTAAGGATTGACCATTGCATTATTGCGCCGTTCTATTGCTTTGTTAATTTAGAGGCAACCTAGAATCGACTGAACCTTGCATCTCTTAAATCCCCAACATTAGTATAATGCCAAAACCATAAAAATAGCCACAGTAAAGAAAAACAAAAAACAAAAACAAAAACAAAAAATGTAGAAACACCAATAAGATTCATTAATGAAATAATGTTGAAAAGGATCAGGGATAAATTTCCCCCCAACAATGTAACGCAACCAAGACTATGAAGCTGTTGGTAGTGGACATTGGTATTTTATAGATTATTTCCTAGGTCAAAATGTTTAGAATATTATTGGCATATTCGAATGAAAGTTTAAATTCTAAATATTTTTAATTGATATCGAATATTATCGTAACTGATTTTAGAAACATTTTGAATTCGAATGTATTAGCTCGACTTGGATGATAAGCAAAATATATTTAAATTCCTAATCTGTTATGCAAGATATCGAATGATTAATGCAAAATAATTGTTTACAATTTGGACGGTTATATTCGAATACTTAAATTGAACGGCCTAGATCAGAAAACGGATTCCGGGCAATATCCATTTAATATCCGCTAGATTGGACGGCTAGATTAAAACGTTAATAATGAACGGTGGAGATTTAAAAACAGGATCCGCGCTATATCCGATTAGGATCCGCGCTATATCTGATTAGGATCCGCGTGAAGAAAATATAAATCAGAAACATTCAACGGACGGTCGGATTAAAACACATGCGAATAAACGGACACGATTAGAAAGAAGGATCCGCGAAAAATAAAAATCCGGCCCGGATCCGCGTGCTTACATGACAAAATATCCAAAAAATCCAAGTTTTACCCTTAATGAAAAAATACAATCTTAACGATTCCAAGGGCAATTTTCGGGAATACAACATATATGTAACAAGGACGGTTTCATGTTTTTATAATATAGATACGTATATATGGGGACCATGCCAATATGAAGATAATATCTTAACGAATAAAGAAAGTAACTATAAGTTGAACTTCTAAATGAGGTAACTTTATTTTTCACTCGTAATCTGAGATAACATATTGCAAGAAAACTTGCCACCTAAACAGTAGATATAACTCATAACACCATTACAACAGAAATAAAAGAGTAAATGACGAGAAATTTATATATGGAATCTATCTCAAGTGGGATCAAAATACAAATATAAAATATATATTGAGGGAATCCCCAAAATTCCAATATATGTATATATGTTACGGAAATCCCAAAATTTAAATTTATAAAAACGTTCTCTGATGATCGGCAGCTTCTAAAACAAGAAGTTTTTTTCTCTACTTAAGAAATTGCAATTAAACCTACACAAATTTTCAAATGATCGGATAAACCCATTTCCTCTACATTTGAATAGACTGAACCTTTGATTTATTCACGTTAAATTCATAAAATTTAAATGCACATTTGCCCATGATCCCAACAAAATACATCAAAACAGATTTATCAACCGTTGATTCTCAGTCTACACTTGTTTTAAAAACATCTTCTTGGTCCCAAAAAGAAGAGAAAGTATGTTGCTGACATGATGTATTTGCAAAAAAATTGATATTTATGATGATGGATTTTTGAATTTAGATAAGTTGTGGCCTTATCATGCAAATACTTACTTCTTGTTTTTTTCCAAATAAAACAAGGGAATATTCAATTTCAAAGCATTGAAGAAAGCATAAACAAACAACTATCTCCAAGAGAAAATTACGGACATAAATGTGGATTCATGATCTTTCTCTCTCTCTCTCTCTCTCTGTCTCTATGTGTTCATAACAAGAGATCTTAAGAACGCTAAAAACATGGAGTTTGAAAATTCCTTAAATCCCTAGAACTTTTCTCACTACGAAACAAGAGGCGATTTCCTCTCAGATTTACTTCCCTTTGATCTCTCCGCTTTCTACTGATTTTTATTTCCTTCTCCTTAGGCCAAAATAAAATTTCTTATATAAATTGATCTCAATCATTTCTCTGTGTATTAAATGATACAACTAGACCTAGAAATAATATAAAAGGTAAGAGAGGAACAGAAAAATGTGTAGCAATACAAGTAGTGGAAACTATGGAGATGATTACTCATAACAATGGAAGAAGAAGAGTCCCTCGTAAAGGTCCTGGTGTCGCTGAACTAGAGAAGATCCGTCTCGAAGAACAACATATCTCTGCCGCCGCACCACTTCTTTTACATCCTCCGCCGGAAAAGCCTCCCTCGGTGATTCTTCCGAGCACAACCGAGAGAACCGTTCCGGTTTACCCGTTCTCGTCAACCGGATCTTTCCCTAATGATTTGATTCCTCCTGCTCCAGTGTTTCAGAGGAATCACGATTCCTCGTCTCTTCACTATCTCCCATCGGTAAATAATTATAAAACATATTTTAGCAAACAAAACTAGTTACAAAAAAATACATTTTTCATAATTGAAAAATCGATATTTTGTTTTTGCATGTATTTTGTTTTGTGTGTTTACAGATGAATCTACCAAATCCAGGATTTTATCAGTTTACAGAGCCCCCTTCAAACCAAACATCATGTCATGACAATGTCTCTCAATTTTATGAAGATGAAAAGGCAAATTTTTCGAGTTTATTAAAACCTTAAAAATAAAATCAAAGTAATTAATTTGAGTTTTATCTTAATAATCTCTTTTGATTATTCCTAAACAGATCGTGGCTGCAAAAAGGCCATGGCAATTTATCTCAGAGACTACGAAATGTAACGTTGGAACGACGGTAACCATCTCAAGGTCTGTTTTTAGGCTTAATCACTTTCTTGAGTTACACGCTTTATTTTGACCTAATTCTCTTTTTTTTTTTTTCAGAGATGGTAAACAAATCAAGTCACTAAACCAAAAATTGAAAAATCATTTTCAAGATTCAAGAACCACAAGCAGAACTCCAATCACCATGGATTCTCCTACGCCACCAGTTATACCAAATTCTTCACTCGATTTCCTGCACTTCATACATGTAATGCAGTTTCTCTATGTTTCTATCAGTTTGGTTGATCACTCATCCTCTGTTTTTAGGATGAACAGAAGGAAGGGTTTAATCATGACATCATGCCACAAAGGAGCGGTGCTAATATTTCCTCAAACACAAAACCTTTCTACAGCTTCTTGCCCGCGAATGAGAAGAGTACTCGTGAACAAGATCTATCTTTTATCTTGAAAACGGAGAGCACTGATCACGGCATTGATCTTCGCCTTAAGTTATAAAAATATGATTTTCTATTCAAAATTTCAAAACTTTGAATCTTTATGTGAGTTTGTAGTTTAAATAAATAAACAAAGATCTGCGCGCCAAAGATTTGGCTTTGGCTTTGTTTTTGTTGAATACACAAACATGATGCAAGTAAAAAATATTTTATAGCTACTTCCACCTCCAAGATTAATAATCCAAAGATTGTATAAAGGAGACATGAACAAGTTTGAAAACTTCTAGAGATTAGGAAGGTTCCATGTTGAGTTACATTTATTAACTAGCGACTTCAGAAATGGTGATAGATAAGGAGAAGGGAGATATATTAGGAATGGGCCTAATTCAACCCAAAAACTAACTCAAGAATTGAAAATTGCCACATCCTTTATATATTATCCAAAGACATTTGTACTAACCAAGGTGGGACATTTTAATAAGATATAGTAGAGAGAAAAAGCTAACACACATGTCATCCTACATCGTCTGCATTGCCGAAATCCTTAGACATGACACAAGCATTCTTAGAAATATGATTTAGCGAATCGGGACTGAGGATCCATCGGAAACCAAAATCTACTTATTACCAGAGAGAAATCAGAACACGAGAGTTCACACCAGAGATCAAAACTAGAGACTTAAAGGACACAAACAGAACAATTGCATCATGTACTCAACAATGCCTCCTTCATATCCATGAGGCGTCAATATGATATTAGAACAATTTTGGGTCCTTATGTTCATTCTTCTCCTCTGCATAATTCCTTCTTCAGTAGCTTCCTGGAATGGTTGTATCTCTCCATCTCATGATAGGGTGGAAAATTGTAGCTTGATTTTTTAGGAATGACTTCGTAAAACACATTCTTGTTGACTTTTGTGAAGGTCATCCATTTAGTGTACATGTCAATGATAGCACCTACAGAAGCCATAAATGGCCTTCCAAGAATCAGTGTATATCTGCCCTTTTTCTCATCACTACCACCTGAAAATCAGTCTCAGGAAAGTGTCTCCCACTTTCACGTTAAAATCAGTGATCATACCATATGAAGTTGTTGTAGAGGAGTTTTCAAAGGCGAGAGTGACTACTCTTGGTTCATGTTGGTGAACTCCAACTGCTCTGTGATAGCTCTTGACATTAACTTCACGATGAAACATGAATCATATAAGGCCTCATTGAATTTCCATCCAGCAATGGAGATTGGAATAGTAAACCTCCATGTGTTCTCAGCCTTATGTAGCATCTCAACGGTGGAGAGTGTTTCTTCTGTTCACTCAAAATATCCTTAATCTCCTCTTGGTCTTTCTTACGTTTAGCAATGATTCTGCAATTGAAAAATCGTGAGAAAGCTCTTTCACCATCTGGTTAAAATATCAAGCTCTGTAGTGAGAGTATCAGTTGACCCCTCAATCTTTCCCTTGGGCCCTTTGACATATTCATGTCATCGTGGTTCGTGGATCCAAATCACATTACCGTGCTCTCTAGGATGCTACTCAGCTTTCCATGGAAAGACACCTTGAGGTCTTTTTATGGCCTCGACATTTTGGGCAACCTGAATGTCAAGCTTCTTGACATGACTGCAAAGAGCTTCATATTTTGTGTTCAGGTCATTGTACTTGTTGTCCACCTTCAAATTAATCTCAGATGCAATTTTCAACTTATTTTGAACAAGCTATTGCATGAGATTATTCAGGTCATCTTGTCGAATGGCTGAAGAACTCATAGTGGTCAAGAAATGAGCACCTTTCGGCTTATGGTATGAAACAAATGGCTGGTTTTGTTGATTTCCTCCTTGGTAAACTTGATGAGTGAAGTTCTTCTATAAGTATTGGGTCTTGACGATCTGTTGTCCTCCGAACCGTGGTGGCGCCTGATTCTTTCATGCTCCTTATGGTGGGTAGACTTGATCCTAAGAGTTCTCAACATTTGTGCTTCTGTAAGAAGGTTTTGTAGTTATGGATGAACCCACAATTCTGTGCATAACCTTGTCCATTGACAAAATTCACCTCATGATGGTTTTCATCATCTTTGTTGAAGTCAAGATTATCACCTTTCCCAAAAGGCCCATTCATGAATTAATGTCGGCCCAATATGGAAAGTCGGTTCGAACCCTAATCTGAAGAATCACAGCTCGGCCCAGCGACTTGGCATAACTAGGGTTACGAAGGAGGAGAAAAATAAGGAAAGCGGTGCGCGTGGCAAACACGCCGGGCAAAGAGATATATTCGAGGCAACTCGAGCCGAGATAATAGGAAAGATTCAGAATTATCTTAAGTTTTCCTTTTATGTAACCGACTTTGTAAGCCTATATAAGGGCAACCGCTTTCTTCAATAAAAAGGATCCGATTTTGAATACAGTTTTCGGAGAGTTCTTAGCTAAAGCCGATTTAGACCTAATTGCTCTCCGACGACTTAAACTCCTCACACAGCCGCTTTGTTTCTTCCCAGAAACCTAGCTATAAAACCCTAATTACATTCTCTCGCCGAGTTCTCAAACTCTTCTTTTAGAATCCCTCAATAAACCCTAAAACTCTTTATGTCTTTGGATAGGCCGAGTTACGAAATCAACAATTGGCGCCGACTGTGGGGATTTCTTTAAGAAATTTCTGAACTCGAGATGTCTGGAAACCGTGACAATGTTGACCCCGAGGACAATACTAGGGGTCGATTGCAAGCTAAGTGATCATGAACCGAGTGATTCTGATGGCGAGATTGGGGCACTTAATGGCAAACCGCCACGAGACCCTAGATCTGGAAAAAATCAAAAAGACAGGTATCCCGCCGGACGATGACACGGCATAACAAGTCGACCAAGACTCTGTTCTGGTCACTCTAATAGCCAAAATCGATTCCCAGAACGATTTGCTAAAAGAGTTCTCAGAGAAAATCGACCAGTTGCAGACTGAGCAGGACAAAATTCGCTCCGATCAACAGTCAAGAAAATCCAAACGCATCATTCCTCCCAAGGTAAAGGAAAACGTCGTTAGACGACTAATCTAGGATACGCCCGAAGGAGATCCGCACGAGGAACAAGATCTGAACAACGAACCCAAGAAAGACTCATGATAGGTGTAGTTTTAACCCTATTCTAACTGCAAGTGCACAGTGATGTAGTTGTAGTACTTAGGGTATCGAATCCACAGGGACTCCGGTCAACGATAGATTTAAACTATTAAGATTAAACTAGGGGAAAGCAATGAGAAACTAAAGCAAGCAGAAAAGTAAATCAGTAGCAGGCGAGTTTGTGAGCAAGGAAGCGAGGCGTTAGGTTTCAGGAGTTCTCAGGTACCAGGAATACAAGCAATCAGTCAATCAGGATCTAATCAATAATTGTTCTAGAACTCAAACACAGATATAGAATTAACCAAATTCCTTTGCGATAATTCTCTAAGTCTAAGCGCAGCAAACCAAACTTTCGTTTGCGAGAACTAACAGATTAAACCAGCTTTAATTCCAAGTTTGATATGTTCACAATTAACCTAAACCAAACTTTCGTTTGCGAGAAGTTTAATTGCTCATCTAGGTTCTTTCTAGCTAAATTAACCAACTTCCGCTGCATTAATCAGCCTAACATCATAATTCTGATTAGCTACTTCAGATTAAGCATTAAGAACAACCTAAACAAAGAACTAGCAGATTTGAATCCCTACAGATTGATTTAAACTATAGTTCCATGAAATCCCTAATGAGAATCCTTCAACCTAACAGGTAAACTACTCAGACATGTTCATCGAGACAGAAAATATCATAAGTAAAAAACCAAATATCATTAAAACAGAATAATCAACAGGGGTTCGAAATCAAGTCTCTTTCGAGAACAAGATCAGCCCCTAAGGCTCTCTGAAATAAAATAAAACTTAAGAAAAGCGTAGTATAAACAAGTGGCTAAAAACCCTAACATATAGTCTAAAACACGTTTTGGGCTTCTGTGTAAATATCTGGGCTTTTCTGCAATATCAGAATTCTTCATTAAACCGCCGAGTTTGGCCCATTCGCGCTATGCATCGATCGATGCAGATGTGAAACGATCGACGCAATCCTCAAATCTGGACAGTGAACTCTGTCTCTCGGCCAAACACTCCAAATAGCTCCAGAAAGTGCCATAATCATCAAATCTGCTCCAAATGTGCTTGTACCTAATAAACACCTGAAAAGACTCTAAAACATAGTAAAAGACTCGATAAAGAACACATATACCATGGTTAAAATCCCTAAAATCCATGGTATATCAACTCCCCCACACTTAGCTCTTGCTTGCCCTCAAGCAAGTAAAGAACCAAAGCATAAGAAAAGAAGTTTGAAAACACAGAAACTCATTTCCTCTTAGGAACTTTCGCATTCACATTCACTTAGTAATCCACTGAAAACTTTCCTACAGAACTCAAGACCATAATGTACTTCCCCCACACTTAGCAACTGTCCCAAGTAAACTCCACAATCACATTCAAGCATTCAAATTCACCCTACTGACTTCTGCAAGTATTTAAGTGCGGTCTCACCTAAGGAGTATCAATCAAAGGGCACATGGATTCTTACCTTATCAGCTCTAGACCACCATATTATCTTTATCTAGTCCCTTTCTTCTCTTTCCCTTCCTTAACAACTGATTTTCCCACATTGGGTATCATTTTATTTTATTTTATCAGTGTTCTTCCCGTTATGGGGTGTACTTTGGACACATTCCATGGATCGCACATGAGATAATAGGGGTCTCTACCACTCCTGTGACCACTTCGGAGTTACTAACTCATCCTCAGTTTATTATCTTTTTTTTATTTTATGGAAGGGGAGAAGGGAACTAAATAGGATAGGTTGACAGGCTGTGTCCGAACTAACAAGGGAATCCGACACAAAGTATACCAAGCCCTTAGGTGAGAAATCTAAGTCAGTATTAAGGTTGAAGTCAGTAAAAGGATCCTCTGATACCTGAAGTGATGTGGGTGTTCCCAGTAGGTTGTTCCGTGTCTGAGTTTTCTAATAGTCATAGAGGCTCTGCAAGTCTGTCCAATGGTCACTTAGTTCCTGTTCAAGCGAAAATTTTCCTCGAAAAATCATAGTTTCATACAAATTTTGACTCAATAAAACAATTTTTGAAAAACTAAGAAAACAAAAGCGTGCGTCAGTAGCTCCTCCCCCACACTTAAACTACATTGTCCCCAGTGTAATCAAAGCATGAGCTCGGTGAAAGAATAATCAAATTGAAGAACAAACCGAAAAGTTGCAGATTACTTACCTGTCGTCGCCCTGTGTTGATCGATGCCACAAGGGTGTCGATCGATGCAAGGAGAATATGCTCGCGGTTATTGAGATAACCGGTGTCTGAACCGCAATCGTATCGGTAAACCGTAAATTGCGACTGCATCGACCGATGCACTAGGTGTGTCGATCGATGCAATGCGATTTTGCCTGTTTCTCTCGGCTTTGAACACACTTAAACAGAAAAATTAAAAATACCAAAACCAAAACGAAAATTGAAAAACAAAAACGAACCTACTAGTGGGTTGCCTCCCACTTAGCGCTTGTTTTTAGTCATTAGCTTGACTATTGGAAGAGATTTGATTCAAGGCGGCTTCAACAGAGACTTTGAATGTCTCTGTGAGTATCTCTTCATCCAAGGAGGTGTATAGGAATTATGATCATGAGGCTTCCCAAGGAAAGAGTAATCAGAATCAGGGCGGGAGCGAAGCTTGGGCGGTCTACTGCGTTTTCCTGCATTCAAAACAATGTGATCAGAAGGTTTAAGCTTAGGTGATTTGTACCTTACCTTTGATGTATATCTGATGTCTGGAGCTTTCTGCTTATGGGCAGTTGCAGGTACTGAAGATGTTAGAGCAGGTTCAAGAGGAACCGCCATCTTCTTCTCTCCACTATCAGATACTGTAGTTCCACCAATCTGAACTTCTTCTTTCAGATGACCATCAGTGGAGATCATCTTCTTTGCATGAACTCGCGAAGTTTCAACTGGTGGTGTTTTATTCACCTTCTTATCCATCACTCTTATGTAGTTAGCCACTTCTATCTCTTGTTTAGAGGGTTTAGGAATCTTAGGGTATGGCACAGGGGGCTTGTAGACTCGTTCTGGCACTGTTGCAGGTTTCTGGTCATGTCTGCGTTCTGTGTCGATCGTTGCATGATGTGTGTCGATCGATGCAAGGCGATTCCGTTTGTCGAAAGAACTCGAAATTGCCGTCAGAACGGCGTGTCGATCGTCACTAAGGGGGTGTCGATCGATGCATGTATCAGGCAGACAATATTCATCCAGAAAATCCGAGATTATGCTCTCTTCTTCACCTAGCAACTCAATCTCATCCCTTAAGGTCACAACTCTGATGGATTTGTACTGTTCAACTTTCCTAGCTTCAGTTTGTCCTTGTATTGCTCCAGCTGTCTGCTGAACTTGGACATCTAGCTTCTTCAAATGTGTGCTCAAAGATTCAAACTTTCCATTCAGATCTTCATGCAATGCATCTATCCTTGAGTTGAAGGACACAGTGATCTGTTGTTCTCTCTCAAGAAACTGCTCCATCATAGCTTCTAATCTGCTCTTATGTGTAGCTGCAGGCGGTGCTTGGTAAGAAGAAACACCATAGTTCCTCGAGAAGGCATTGCCTTGTTGCTGGAAAGGTCCCTGAAAAGCTGATTCCTGACTGTAGAATTCATTCCCTCCAACGCAGTTGATAGCTTCTTGTGCATACTTTCTAAGTAAAAGACTATGCAGATAGTCAACTTTACTCTTCAACCCAGCTATCTGTGAATTATCAATCCCTGGACTGAAGAAATCACACATCTTTCTTACGATATGTGTCGATCGATGCAGGAGTAGCGTCGATCGATGCAAGCGCGATGATGTGACGATCGACACACAGGACCGTGTCGATCGCTGCAAGGCGATTACAGGCGTACCTGAAACGCAAGAACAGAAAAAGAAAAAAAAATTAGTAGCAAAAATTAAAAACGAAAATCCTAGTCTAAACCCTAAGTTCAAATCTATCGAGGACTCAAAAGAGTCCCCGGCAACGGCGCCAAAAACTTGATAGGTGTAGTTTTAACCCTATTCTAACTGCAAGTGCACAGTGATGTAGTTGTAGTACTTAGGGTATCTAATCCACAGGGACTCCGGTCAACGATAGATTTAAACTATTAAGATTAAACTAGGGGAAAGCAATGAGAAACTAAAGCAAGCAGAAAAGTAAATCAGTAGCAGGCAAGTTTGTGAGCAAGGAAGCGAGGCGTTAGGTTTCAGGAGTTCTCAGGAAACCAGGAACACAAGCAATCAGTCAATCAGGATCTAATCAATAACTGTTCTAGAACTCAAACACAGACATAGAATTAACCAAATTCCTTTGCGATAATTCTCTAAGTCTAAGTGCAGCAAACCAAACTTTCGTTTGCGAGAACTAACATATTAAACCAGCTTTAATTCCAAGTTTGATATGTTCACAATTAACCTAAACCAAACTTTCGTTTGCGAGAAGTTTAATTGCTCATCTAGGTTCTTTCTAGCTAAATTAACCAACTTCCGCTGCATTAATCAGCCTAACATCATAATTCTGATTAGCTACTTCAGATTAAGCATTAACAACAACCTAAACAAAGAACTAGCAGATATGAATCCCTACAGATTGATTTAAACTATAGTTCCATGAAATCCCTAATGAGAATCCTTCAACCTAACAGGTAAACTACTCAGACATGTTCATCGAGACAAAAAATATCATAAGTAGAAAACCAAATATCATTAAAACAGAATAATCAACAGGGGTTCGAAATCAAGTCTCTTTCGAGAACAAGATCAGCCCCTAAGGTTCTCTGAAATAAAATAAAATTTAAGAAAAGCGTAGTCTAAATAAGTGGCTAAAAACCCTAACATATAGTCTAAAACACGTTTTGGGCTTCTGTGTAAATATCTGGGCTTTTCTGCAATATCAGCATTCTTCATTAAACCGCCGAGTTTGGCCCATTCGCGCTATGCATCGATCGATGCAGGTGTGCAACGATCGACGCAATCCTCAAATCTGGACAGTGAACTCTGTCTCTCGGCCAAACAGTCCAAATAGCTCCAGAAATTGCCATAATCACCAAATCTGCTCCAAATGTGCTTGTACCTAATAAACACCTGAAAAGACTCTAAAACATAGTAAAAGACTCGATAAAGAACACATATACCATGGTTAAAATCCCTAAAATCCATGGTATATCAACTCACACCGAGGGCGAGATCAGGAGGTTAAGCATGAGCGAGACTCGCATCGAAATCGGGACTCAAAGAAAGGGCCCAAGCGAGACTCACGTCAAAGACAAGATAACTCACATCACGAGAGATACTCTCCTCATAGAAATCTAGATGATGAGTACGAACGAGACGAGCACGAATCTCGGTACAGAAGAAGCTCGCGCCGAGAGCATGACTCACGCTGAGATTGCCATCATCCCGAGCGAAGAACATCCCACGAAGAGATCCGTGAAAAACCCACCCGAGGGGGGGGGGGCAAATCCCAGTCAGGTCGAAAGAAAACTAACCGATCTGAGAGATATCCTCAAAGGACTCAAGGGCGAGGTTCACAGTGTCAAAGGATCCGCCCCATAGATTGACCGAATCATCGAGGAGACTCAGAGGACGCCTTTCACCTCACGTATCACGAATACATACGTCTGACAGAAGGAAAAACTCAAGCTACCGACGTATAACGGAACAAAGGATCCCGCTGCTCACTTAGCTACATTCAAAATCATGGCGGCAAAAGCACGGTTCTCATCGATCAGAGAACGCGATATTGGCTTTTGCCAGCTGTTCGCTGAAACCTTAGAGGGAGACGCTTTGACCTACTTCTTCCGACTTCCACACGAGTCGATCAACAGCTTTTCTGACCTAACACGAGCATTCGTGCGACATCATTTGGCCTTTAAGAACAAGGATACCTCGCTGAACACACTGATGTCCATGTCAAAAGGGAGGAAGGAAATGCTGCGAGCCTTCATAGACCGTTTCAAAACGACCATCACGCACGCAGAAGCCCCGTATAAATTTACTATTGCGGCTTTAACGAACGCCGTATGGCATGAAACCCCCTTCTACCAAGATCTGGTTCTCAACCCGCCGCTGACCATCGAAGATGCCCTTCATCGAGCAAACAAATTTATCGAGCTAGATGAGCATAAAGTGGCCTTGGCTAAGAAATTCGGCTCCACTAAACAAGCCGATAAAAAGGAAGATCGAGAGCCGAGACAACATTATGAGAAGGGAACAAAGACAACGATGGTGGTCAGCAATTCTGGAAGTCAGCGTCTGTCCAAACCTTGGAACAAGTGGAGCAAGGAGGATAAGGACACGGCGCCGCAAGCCGCCCCCGAATCAGAAGAAAAGTATTGCAAGTATCACAAAACTACACCGCATAACACTTCAGCATGTCGGACCCTCAAAGATACACTATATGCCCGACTGAAGAGTGGCAAGATTGGCATCTATCGATGAAATAATAGAAGAATCACAGCGAAGTCGGGAAGAACAGGCCGTTGATCAATCACCTAAACAGGGAAAATAGCAACACCGCATAAAGCATAGCTTTGAAACGTCACCGTGATGACCAGGAGGAGGAAGAAGGTGAAGCCCTAAAGTCGTGCGAAGAATCAACATGATAATGGGTGGTTTAATTTCGGTAAACGACTCGGTTCGGTCGATCAGAGGATATGAGCGCATGGAATTGGCAGCACAAAACGCACCACAGCCGATCCTCTCTGACGAGCCGCCTGGCATTTTTACCGACCAAGATCTCTGGGGGACTCATTATCCTCATAACGATCCGTTGGTGGTCGAGTTCCTCATCGGAAGTTGTCAGGTATCTCGAATCTTAGTATGACACTGGCAGTTCTATCGATCTAATCTTCCTAGATACGTTGAAAAAGATGGAAATCAAAGAGGAAGACATAAAGCAAAAGGCTAAGCCACTCACCGGCTTCACGAGCGAGACAACATACACGATTGGAACAATCAAGTTTCATATTTATGCTAGTGGGGTCAATAGATTGGTAAAGTTCCATGTTATTGACAAGCCGACTATTTACAATGCCATTCTCGGCACTCCATGGCTATACATCATGAAAGCGGTATCGTCAACCTACCATCAATGTCTGAAATTCCCTTCACTTAAAGGAATCAAATAGTGAAAGGGTGTCAGAGAGAAAGTCGGTCATGTTTCGTGAGAGAACACAAGACGAGAGTGGCGTCATGCATGATCAATACGGAGCAAGGTAGGAAAGGTCCAGAAAAAGAACTCATTCAGCAAATCGTCATTGACGATCCTGATGCAAGCAAATGCGTGGGAATTGGAGAAGAACTACCAGAAGACATCAAGAACGAGTTGATCACGTTCCTACAGCAAAACGTTTCAACCTTCGCTTGGACGGTCAAGGACATGAAAGGCATCAATCCATCCATTAAGACCCATGAGCTCAACGTGGATCTGACTTATAAGCCGATCAAGCAGAAGAGACGCAAGCTAGGCTCCGAAAGAGCCAAGGCCGTCAATGACGAGGTTGACAAACTTCTCGACGCCGGTTCAATTCAAGAGGTCAAATACACTGACTGGCTAGCCAACCCCATTGTTGTTAAAAAGAAAAATGGAAAGTGGAGAGCCTGTATCGACTTCACGGAGCTTAACAAGGCTTGTCCGAAAGAGGCTACAGTCGTAAACGATCTTCTTTCGTTCATGGACGCATTTTCAGGTTATAATCAGATTCTTATGAATCCAGACGATCGAGAGAAGACGGCGTTCATAACAGAACGCGGCACTTACTGCTACAAGGTCATGCCATTTGGCCTTAAAAACGCAGGTCCTACGTATCAACGACTGGTCAATCAATTGTTCGCAAACCAGCTCGGCACGACGATGGAAGTATACATTGACGATATGCTGGTCAAGTCACTGATCGCTTCTTAACATGTTGGGCATCTGAAAGAATGCTTTAGCATCCTTAATCGGTACAGAATGAAGCTCAACCTGGCTAAATGTATATTCGGCGTGACATCAGGAGAGTTTCTCGGTTATGTTGTCACTCAAAGAGGGATAGAAGCTAACCCAAAGTAGATCTCGGCTATCATCGACTTACCATCACCCAAGAACACTCGAGAAGTACAGCGTCTTACTGGCCGCATAGCCGCCCTGAACAGATTCATATCTCGTTCGACGGACAAATGCTTGCCTTTCTATGAACTCCTCCGGGGAAACAAAAGGTTCATATGGGACGATAAGTGTCAAGAGGCTTTTATTCAGCTAAAAGACTACTTATCAAACCCACCAGTGCTATCAAAACCGGAGAACGGTGAAACGCTCTTCCTATATATCGCGGTTTCAACGACCGCAGTCAGTGGAATTCTAGTCCGAGAAGACAGAGGTGAGCAAAATCCGATCTTCTATGTCAGCAAAACCATGAACGGAGCCGAAACTAGTTATCCCACAATAGAGAAGCTAGCGCTTGCAGTCGTAATCTCGGCAAGAAAGGTGCGTCCTTACTTTTAATCTCATACGATCACCGTGTTAAGTAGCCAACCTCTTAGGACGATCTTACACAGTCCAGGACAATCAGGTCGCTTAGCAAAATGGGCAATGGACTCAGTGAGTACGATATTGATTACCGAAATAGGACAACTGCGAAGTCTCAGGTAATAGCCGAATTCCTTGTTGAACTATCACCCGAAAAAGATATCGAGACTCAGGTTCATAAGCGATTCAAATCTCTTTGTAATCCTAGAGTTCTAGACAAGCATTTCACACAGGTTCATAAGTTCACAATTTTCCTAAACCAAATCTCTTTGTATCTAGTCAAATTGCTCACACTAAGTTTATTCAGATTATAACTCACACTCTCGTGCTAAGTTAATTATCTCAGATCTAAATCCTAGGTGATCAGTCCAAAATTCAGTATTAGGCGCAACTAAGGTGATGAACGAACATATTTAGAATCATAATCAGTCAGTTATCTAATCATGTGATATATCATAGTTTTTAGGTGTTTTGGGCCATGATATATGTACATAATCGAGTCTTTTACAGAGTCCTTCGAGTCCTTTCAGGTACTTTACAGGTTTTGGCACATTTGGAGCTTACTTGGACATTATGGCGCATTCTGGAGCTTTATAGAGCATTCATGTGATTGCAAGAGAGTTGATATGATCGTCTGAGGTTGGTGTCGGTCGACACAAATCATGACCAACGAATTTTCGGTGGTTTAATGAAGATTTTGGAGAATTTGCAAATTAGCCCAGAAGTTTCTCATAATTACAAGAAAGTCCAAATCGTGTTTTAGACTATTAATTAGATTTTTCAGCCATTGATTAGGCTAAGTTTTATTCTGGAGATTATTCTATTAGATTAGGAGATTTGGGGCTGGTCTTGTACTCGAGAGAGACTTGATTTCGAACCCCTGTTCTTACTCTTTGGTTTTTTATATGATTTCTACTTTTATCATGTATGTTGCTATGATTGTTATGTCTAAGTAGTTTTCTTGTTAAATTTAGGGATTCTCATTAGGGATTTCATGGAATATTAGATTGATCGATTAATTGGGATTCAAAGCATCTAGTTCTTCATCTAGGTTGTTCTTAATGCATAATCTGAATTAGCTACTTGGATTATTGATATCAGATCAATTAGCGCAGCGAGAGTTGGTTAATTGATTAGAAAAGAACCTAGCTGAGCAAATTACCTATTCACAAAGAGATTTGGCTTAAGGAATTTGTGAACGAAAGAACCTGAGTTAAATGCATGTTTAGAACTCTAGAATTCGCAAAGAGATTTGGTTTTCTAGGTTGTTAGACATAGTTAGCATTCGGAGCGAGAGTTGGTTGTTATACAATTGTGATTCTAGTTCTAGAACATCGATATCTGAATCATGTTGATTGATTGATCTGTGTTCCTGATTTCCTGAGAATTTCCCTAACTCTAGCGCCTCCGTTGATTGATCACATACTGTCTATTTAGTTGCTTTCTTTACTGTTTTCATCCGTCCTGCTTAGCTTAAATCGATTGCATACAATCTATCGCGTGAAACTAGAGTCTCCGTGGATTCGATACCCTTTGTACTACGATTGCATATCTGTGCACTTCCAGTTAAAAAAGGGATAAACTTTGACCTATCAAGTTTTTGGCACCGTTGCCGGGGACTCTTTGAGTTCGCCGATAGATTTTGTACTAGAATATAGTCTAAGTGTTTTATTTTTCTTGTTTACTGACCTCTTTTCGCGTTTTTCTTGTTTCTGCAGGAAAACAGCGAGCAAGAGTACTTAGTGTCGATCGACACCCTTTCAGTGTCGGTCGACACCCTTCGCGGAATCAGTCTTCTTTCAGTGGATGCCCAATCGTCACACAAGAAGCAACCCAAAAGAAGAGCTTTCGAACCTCAGAATCGAGGAGCTTGCTAGGCTTGAGAAAACAAACTAGAAGGCTCAAATCGGTAAGGATGATGAATCCGAATGTTGTTTTCAGCTCAGAGATTGACAACTCTCAGATAGATGGGCTGAAGAACAAAATTTACTCTCTGCATAGTCTTCTACTTGGAAAGAAGAGTGTCCAATTTGCTCAGGATTTTGATGTATTGGATGTTGGAGAGTATGCGCAAGAAGCTGTCAACTACGTTGGAGGGAATGGATTCTATAGTCAGAAATTTGCTTTTCAGAAGCCCTTCCAGCAACAAAGTAACTTCTTCTCGAGGAACTATGGTGCTTCCTTTTAGCAGACACCTCCTGCACCTACATGTGAGAGCAGATTGGAAGCCATGATGGAGCAGCTTTTTGAAGGACAAAAACAGACTATTGTGTCCATCAACGCAAAGCTTGATGCTGTGTACACAGATTTGAATGGGAAGTTTGAGTCCTTGAACACTCATATGAGGCAGCTGGATACACAAGTGGCTCTGATTTCAAGTTCTGTCAAAGGGAAGAATGCTTAGAATGCTCATGTCAATGCCATCTCAGTTCAGGTTGAAGATACGCTGGATCAGGGATCAGAACTTGAAGTTAAGGCTGTGGAAATAATGGAAAACAAAGAAGAATCCGAGCTTGTAGACTCAGCGTCGATCAACACAACTTCTCAGTGTCGGTCGACACCCACTGAAACACCAGATTTCAAGAGTTTCGACGCACCAAAATCGACCGAGATCGACATTGATCTTTTGACTATAGCTCTCAGTGTCGATCGACACCCTCTTTGTGTCGGTCGACACGCAGTTCTGACGGCAATTTCGAGTTCTCATGACGAATGGAAATCGACATCACTTAGTGTCGACCGACACCACTTCTGCGTCGGTCGATGCTACGGTCGGGCAGACCCTATTTCGTCCAAATCTGATGTTTTTTGCTAAGGAGAAGGTCTACAAACCTCCTCTACCATTCCCCAGAGTTCCTATGAGGTCTAAACATGAGCAGAATGTCGTAAAATGCATGGTGATGATGGATAAGAAGCTAAATGAAACTCCACCAGCTGATGCTTCGCGAGTTCATCCTTGTGTGCAGAGATATGCAAAGAAGATGATCTCTACTGACAGAGATTTGAAAGAAGGGGTGATGATTGTATCTAAGCGAGTCAGTTTTGTGCTAGCTAAATCAGATTCAAGAGAAGCTTCCAGATCCAGGAGTCTTTGCGCTAGACTGCTCATTCTTCAAGTACAACTTTAAACACTCTCTATGTGATTTGGGATCTAGTGTGAATCTCATGCCATACTCTGTGGCTGTGAGGTTGGGGTTGCTGGACTTCAAACAAACTAGGATCTCTCTAATCCTAGCTGATCGATCGAAGAGGATACCATAAGGAGTTCTTGAGGACATCCCTGTCAGAGTTGGAAACAACTTGATTCCAACAGACTTTGTAGTGCTGAAATATGATATGGAACCGGATGATCCTTTGCTACTTGGCAAACCCTTCTTAGCCACTGCTGGAGCTGTGATTGATGTGCGACATGGTCTGATTGATCTCCACCTGGGAGATAAGCCTTTGCAGTTCAAGATGGATAGGTTGCAGAGATCCACCATCGATGGACAGTGCTTCAGTGTTGAGATGGAACTAGAGACTGAGATTGGAGAGGAGAATATGGCGGTTCATGCTGAGCCTTCTCTAACATCTTCAAAGTTTGTACCTGCTCTTAAGCAGAAAGCTCCAAACATCACACTCAGACCACATATGACAAAGCAAAGGTACGCACTCTCTGACCTTAAGAATGCTAACTCTGATGCCTATTTCGCAGGGAATAGAGTCAAGAAACGAAATGTTCCACCTGACCTTGATGTCATTCCCAAGTTCCTCGGTCAGTCTCACGCACACAATGCATACACGCCACCATGGATGAGGAGACTTTCGCAAAGGCACTCTTTGCCTTTAGTGAAACCCCCTGACATATGACCATGTACCACAGTCGAGCTAATGACTAAAACCAAGCGCTGAGTGGGAGGCAACCCACTGTTGGGTCAGTTTTTCTTTTCTTTTTGGTTTTAGGATTTTGTTACTTTGATTTTTCTGGTTTTTGGTGCTTCAGAACGTGATGAACAGGATTGCAGACAGCAATGTCGATCGACACCCTTCAGTGTCGGTCGACACCAAACTCGAAAACACGGACCGAAATCGAGGACGCTCGATTCGGATCAGATCAGTGTCGACCAAAGCCTTTTGTCGCCGGACACGGGCTGTGTGTCGGTCGACACTAACCACGCTAGCAGATAAGCTTTATGATTTTCCGAGCTGTTCGCTGGTTATACCTTGTTCTCCCGAACCCAAGCTGCGATAACACTGGGGACAGTGTTGTTTAAGTGTGGGGGAGGTAGTTACTGACCACCGTTTTCCTTCTTTTCTTAGAGTCAGTCCTGTGTTTTTAAAACTGTTTTATTGAGTCAAAATTGATATTAAACTATGAATTTTCGAGGAATTTTTCGCTGGAACAAGAACTAAGGGGCCATTGGACAAACTTGCAGGAGCTCTATGACTATTAGAAAACCACACACGGATTAACTTACCAAGGACACCCATATTTAACCAGGTATTCAGAGGATCCATCACTAGCCTCATCTCTAATCCTGACTTATATTTCTCACTTAGGGGCTTGGTATCTCTAGATCGGATTCCTCTGATGTGCTTGATACAGCATGTCATCCTGTCTAAAGTACGGTTCCTGATTTTCTCCTCCTTTGAAAGTAAAAAAAAAAAAGAGAGAGATTAAAACTAAGGATAAGCTAGTAGCTTCGAAGTGGTCACGGGAGTGGTAGAGACCCCTATTACCTCCTGTGTATCCATGGAAAGATCCAAAGTTAAACCTCAAGTGAAAAGGGAAGAGCACTGATAGAAAAAATAAAATGATACCCAATTGGGAAAAATCACTGCTAAGGGAGAAAGGGAAAAGAAATGAACCAGAAACCTACAGGGTCATGAACCGAATGAGTTGAGTCCATGTGTCCTCTAATCGATACTCCCACTGTGAGACTGCACCTAATTGTATACATAGGTTAATGTGGTGAATTTGAATGTCCTAATCTGATTGTGGAGTTTACTTGGGACAGTTGCTAAGTGTGGGGGAAGTATATTGTGGTCTTGAGCTCTGCAGGAAAGTTTTCAGTGGTTTACTAAGTGAATGTGAATGCGAAAGTTCCTAGGACGAAATGAGTTTCTGAGTTTTCAAACCTCTTTCTTATGCTTTGGTTCTTTAATTGCTTGAGGGCAAGCAAAAGCTAAGTGTGAGAGAGTTGATATATCATGGTTTTTAAGTGTTTTGGGCCATGATATATGTACATAATCGAGTCTTTTACAGAGTCCTTCGAGTCCTTTCAGGTACTTTACAGGTTTTGGCACGTTTGGAGCTTACTTGGAAATTATGGCGCATTCTGGAGCTTTATAGAGCATTCATGTGATTGTAAGAGAGTTGATATGATCGTCTGAGGTTGGTGTCGATCGACACCACCTTGGTGTTGGTCGACACAGATCGTGACCAATGAATTCTCGCTGGTTTAATGAAGACTTTGGAGAATCTGCAAATTAGTCCAGAAGTTTCTCATAATTGCAAGAAAGTCCAAATCGTGTTGTAGACTATTAATTAGGTTTTTCAACCTTTGTTTAGCTAAGTTTTATTCTGGAGATTATTCTATTAGATTAGGAGATTTGGGGCTGGTATTGTACTCAAGAGAGACTTGATTTCGAACCCCTGTTCTTACTCTTTGGTTTTTATATGATTTCTACTTTTATCATGTCTATTGCTATGATTGATATGTATGAGTAGTTTTCTTGTTAGATTTAGGGATTCTCATAAGGGATTTCATGGAATATTAGATTGATCGATTAATTGGGATTCAAAGCATCTAGTTCTTCATCTAGGTTTTTCTTAATGCATAATCTGAATTAGCTACTTGGATTATTGATATCAGATCGATTAGCGCAGCGAGAGTTGGTTAATTGATTAGAAAAGAACCTAGCTGAGCAAATTACCTATACACAAAGAGATTTGGCTTAAGGAATTTGTGAACGAAAGAACCTGAGTTAAATGCATGTTTAGAACTCTAGAATTCGCAAAGAGATTTGGTTTTCTAGGTTGTTAGACATAGTTAGCATTCGCAGCGAGAGTTGGTTGTTATACAATTGTGATTCTAGTTCTAGAACATCGATACCTGAATCCTGTTGATTGATTGATCTGTGTTCCTGATTTCTTGAGAATTTCCCTAAGTCTAGCGCCTCCATTGATTGATCACATACCGTCTATTTAATTGCTTTCTTTACTGTTTTCATCCGTCCTGCTTAGCTTAATTCGATTGCATACAATCTATCGCGTGAACTAGAGTCTCTGTGGTTCGATACCCTTTGTACTACGATTGCATATTTGTCCACTTGCAGTTAGAATAGGGATAAACTTTGACCTATCATCATGCATAAAACCCTATGAGAATTCCTAAATCTAACTAGGTGACTACTCATACATATTATCAGATAAACAATACATCATTGAATAGAAAATCAAAGATTGAATAGATAGATATAAAGGGGTTAGAAATCCTTCTCACAAAGGTTACAAGTAGCAAGAACATCCCCTTAGCAAAATCTCTCAATCTCAAAAGCAAAAACCAAAGTAAGAACTCAATAGATCATAATGAGTCTGAAAACCTAATTAAACCTCCTAAACACGTTTTGGGGCCTGATTAGAATTAGAGAAAACTTCTGGGCAATTCTGCAAATCTTCAAAACTTGTCTTCAACTCGCGCATAAGTTTCTGTCGTCCTCAGTGTCGACCGACACCAAGGTCAGTGTCGGTCGACATCCAGTCGTGGCCGAGACACCAACTTCAGCTTGTTGTACAAATCACCAGAATTATCCTATAATCCCACTTTTTGCTCCAAACGCAAGCCTACATGTAGAAGACTCAATAGACTCGAAAAACCAGGTTAAAGACTCAATATATACAACTATATCATGGTTGAAAACCTAGAAAACCATGATATATCAACTCCCCCACACTTAGCTCTTGCTTGCCCTCAAGCAAGTAAAGAACCAAAGCATAAGAAAGAGGTTTGAAAACACAGAAACACATTTCGTCCTAGGAACTTTCGTATTCACATTCACTTAGTAAGCCACTGAAAACATTCATGCAAAGATCTAGACCACAATATACTTCCCCCACACTTAGCAACTGTCCCAAGTAAACTCCACAATCAGATTAGGATATTCAAGTTCACCAGACTAACCTCTGTATACAATTAGGTGCGGTCTCACAGAGGGAATATCGATCAGAGGACACATCGACTCAACTCATTCAGTTCCTAACCACCAAACTGTCGGTTTCTGATTCCTTTCATTTCCCTTTCTCCCTTAGCACTGGTTTTTCTCCACTGGGTATCATTTTATTTTTTCTATCAGTTCTCTTCCCCTTTTACTTGGGGTATAACTTTGGATCTTTCCATGGGTACACAGGAGGTAATAGGGGTCTCTACCACGCCCGTGACCACTTCGAAGCTACTAGCATATCCGCAGTTTTAATCTCTCTTTTTTTTTAATTTCAAGGGAGGGGAAAATCAGAAACCATACTCAGACAGGATCATAGGCTGTGTCAAGCACATCAGAGGAATCCGATTCAGAGATACCAAGCCCCAAAGTGAGAAATTAGAGTCAAGATTAGAGATGAGGCTAGTGATGGATCCTCTGAATACCTGGTTAGATGTGGGTGTCCTTGGTAAGTTGATCTGTGTGGGGTTTTCTAATAGTCATAGAGCTGCTTGATATATCATGGTTTTTAGGACTTTTAACCATGGTATATGTCTTTGTTATCGAGTCTTTTAGAGTCTTTTGGAGTCCTATTACGTGTGTTTTTAGGTCTAGGCACGTTTGGAGCGGATTTGGACATTATGGCGCATTCTGGAGCTATTTGGAGCATTAACCTGAGAGGAAGAGTTCACTGTCGATTTTAGATACTTGTGTCGATCGACACAATATGTGCATCGATCGACACATATGCGGATCAGGCTTTTCTCAGCGGTTTAATGAATATTTGTAGAATTTTCACAAAAGCCCAGAAGTTTCTCATAATTACAAAGAAGCCCCAGCCGAGTTTAGATCATTATATTAGGGTTTTAGCCACTTGTTTAGGCTACGCTTTCATAGTTACGCATTATTTTACTTTGAGAGAGTTAGGGGCTAATCTTGTACTCGAGAGAGAAGATATTTTGAACTCCAGTTCTTATTTTATTTTATGCTATTTGGTTTTCTATTCATCATGTCTATTGTTATGATTGCCATGTATGAGTAGTTCTCCAGTTAGGTTTAGGGACTCTCACAGGGGATTTCATGGAATTATAGGTTCATCAATCTGTAGGGATTCATATCTGTTAGTTCTTCATCTAGGGTTATTCTTACTGCTTGATCTGAATTGGCCACTTAGATTATTGATGTTAGGTTGATTTCTGCAACGAAAGTTGATTAATTAACTAGAAAGAACCTAGATGAGCAATTTAACTATTCACAAAGAAATTTGGCTTAGGATAATTGTGAACGAAAGAACATGAGATTAATGCTTGTTTAGAACTCTAGGATTCGCAATGAAAGTTGGCTTGCTAGGTTGTTAGACATAGATAATATTCGCAACGAAAGTTGGTATGTTATAATTCTGTGATTCTAGTTCTAGAATAGTTCTTAATTAGATCCCGATTGATTGATTAGCCTATGTTTCTGAGGTCCTGAGAACTCCCTTAACCTGACGCTTTGCCTCCTGATTTACAAACCGTTTACTTTATTTTCTGCCCTGATTCACTGCTTTCTGATTTGCATCGCCTAGCTTAACCTGAATTTCTATAATCTATCTTAAGAGTCTTGAGTCTCTGTGGTTCGACCCGTACTAGCTACAATTGTCCTGTGCACTTGCGGTTTACGTTAGGGAATTAAACTCTGAGCATATCAAATTTTTGGTTCCGTTGCCGGGGACTCTTTTGAGTCTTTGATAGATTTGAACTTAGAGTTTAGACTAGGTTTTTTTTTTTTTTTTTTTGGTTACTAATTTTTTGTTTTTCTTGCGTTTCAGGTACGCCTAGAATCGCCTTGCATCGATCGACACGGTCCTGAGTGTCGATCGACACACATTCGCGATTTGCATCGATCGACGCCCTCCCTGCATCGATCGACACACCTGCCTGAACATATCAGTTTATGTCTGATCGCGACTTGAGGAGTAATTCAGATAAGGAGCTCGTGAATCTCGAACTTAAGGAGCTTGAAAAGCTTGAGAGAGAGAATAGAAAGCCCAGAAGGAAGCTAAGATGGCTAATATCAACCGTATAATCGTGATTAGGGATACTGAAGGTGTTATGAGGAATTCGGAGAACCAAGTCTGCAATGCACTTGGTCAGAGACTCGATGAATAAGGGAATGTCATTCCTGAACCTGAGCAAGGAGCTCAAGGTGGACAAGGAATACCACGAGCTGATGAACCTCCTGATCCTCCTGCTAGGAGGACACTAGCTGATTACAATCGACCCGACGAGTTCTATGCCAATAGGTCTGCGATTGTACCTCCTGCGTTTCCGCGTAATGAATTCGAGTTGAAGACCTCTTACTACACACTTGTAGGACAGCATGTCTTCAGCGGATCTCCACATGAGCATCTTATGGACCACATAGAGCACTTTGAGTCTATAGTGACTGGAATGAAGCACAATGGAGTAACTTATGATTACCTGCACTGCAAGCTTTTTCCTCACTCTCTTGTAGGAGAAGCTGCTGATTGGCTAAGTTAGATTCCAGCTGGGACTCTGACTACTTGGAATGCAGTGAAGGAGAAGTTTCTGAGGCACTTTTATGATGATGCTCGATCTGATCGGCTTAGACATGATCTCTTGACCTTTAAGCAAGGACCTACAGAACCTTTTAAGACAGCCTGGGTGAGATTTAAGAGATACCAGAGAGATTGCCCTCATCATGGCTTCTCCGAAGTGCAGCTGTTGTGTATCTTCTTCAGAGGAGTTGATTTGTGGTATCAGATGGCTTTAGATGCTGCAAGTACTGGGAACTTCTACACTAAATCTCCAGAAGAAGCTATGGAGCTTATTGAGAACTTGGTCACTAGTAATAGCGTCAAGAATGCTGATTTGGAGAGACAGAAATCTGGTGGGAAATCTGATAATTCCCAGATAGCTGAGATGAACAAGAAGATTGATTCTGTCCACATCATCTTACTTGGGAAGAAGATGGATGTTCAAGAGACTGAGGATGTTAATTACATAGCTGGATCTGGTTATCAAGGTCAAAGGTATGGAAATCAGCATGGACAGACTTCAGGTTTTGCACCAAAGTCTGCATTTCAGAGACCTTTCCAGCAGAACAACTCATTTACTAGAGATTATGGTGCTTCATCATATCAGCATGTTCCTCCTAAAAATGAGCAGAATGATAAGATGATGGGACTTTTGGAACAGCTCTTGGAAGTACAGCAGAAGAACACAGTGGACTTCAATGGAAAGTTAGATGCTTTGTACCTTGATCTCAATGGGAAGATAGAAGCTATAAGCACTCATGTGAATAAGCTAGATGTTCAGGTTCAGCAGATTGCTGGAGCAGAACAAAGACAAAATGGACCAAGAAGAGCTGAACATAAGCAATTCGTTAATGTTGTGAACAAAGGAGATGAAATTGACTTGCTATAAGAAGAAGAGAGCATAATCTCAGATTTTCTAGATGAATATTATCTGTCTGAGACATGCATCGATCGACAAACATTTGATGTCGATCGATGCGAGCCCGATACGTCTGATGGAATTGAGCAAAATCGCCTTGTTTCGATCGACACATCTCATGAATCGATCGACACAGATCGCAGATGGGACCAGAAACCTGAAACAGTCCCAGAAAAAGTCCACAAGCCCTCTGATTCATATCATAAGGCTCCTAAGTTGTCTAAACAGGAGCTAGACGTGGCTAATTGCATAAAAGTGATGGAAAAGAAGCAGATTGAGATTACAGAGAAGCTTCCAGATCCATGAGTCTTTAATCTAGACTGTTCCATCTCTAAGGACAGATTCAAGCATTCTCTGTGTGACTTAAGATCTGGTGTGAATTTAATGCCATACTCTGTGGCTGTGAGTTAGGGAATGATGGATACCCAGAAGGAGTTCTTGAGGACATTCCTGTCAGAGTTCGAAACTACTTGATTCCAACGGACTTTGTAGTGCTGAAGTATAATGTTGAGCCAGATGAACCTTTGCTACTTGGTATACCTTTCTTAGCTACAGCTGGAGCTGTGATTGATGTGCGACATGGTCTGATTGATCTCCACCTGGGAGATGAGCCATTGCGGTTCAAGATGGATAAGCTGCAGAAATCCACCATTGATGGACAAAGCTTCAGTGTGGAAGTGAAACCAGAGATTCTTATTGGAGAAGTGAAGATGGAAGTTCATTCTGAACTTGCTCTAACATCTTCAGATCCTGCAACTACTCTTAAGCAGAAAGCTCTAAATCTCTTCCATCCACCAAGGCACAGGTATGACTCTTCTAAACTCAAACCTCCTAATCCATCAGCTGTAAATGCAGGCAAACGCAGTATCCCACCCTCGCTTCGCTCCCACCCTGGTTCTCTTCGTTATTTCCTTGGGAGATCTCATGGTCCGAACGCTTATACGCCACCTTGGTTGAAGAGACATTCATAGAGACACTAAAAGTCTCTGTTGAATCCCCCAAAATTACGATCTCCTTTCGATAGTCAAGCTACTGAATTTAAACAAGCGATGAGTGGGAGGCAACCCACTGTTAGGTTCGTTTTTATTTTCATTTTTCGTTTTGATTTTGTTGCTTTGATTTTTTCTATTTTGTGTGTTCAAAGGCGTGAGAAACAGGAAGATTTGCACTACATCGATTGACACACATAGTGCATCGGTTGACACAGTTGCGATTTTCGGTTTGTCTATTCAATTGCGGTTTAGACACCGGTTATTTACATAACCGCGGGCATAATCGCCTTGCATCGATCGACACACCTCGTGCATCGATTGACACATGCCGACGACAGGTAAGTGTTTTGACCCTTTTTTGGATTCTCTTAATTCCGATTTCTTTTCCTCACCAAGCCTAAGCTTGACACCACTGGGGAAAGTGTGTTTCAAGTGTGGGGGAGGTAGCTACTGACGCACGCTTTTGTTTTCTTAGAGTCAGTCCAAATTTTGTTTTATCGAGTCAAAATTGAGTAGGAAACAAGGACTTTTTGAGGAGATTGCCACACTTACACGAACTTAAGTAACCATTGGATGATTTGCAGATGATCTATGACTATTAGAAAACCCAACACAAACCAGCCTACTGTGGACACCCATATCACTTAAGGTATTCAGAGAATCCATTACTTGACTTCACCTTTAACTTGATTTAATTTTCTCTCATATGGGCTTGGTATACTTCGAGTCGGATTCCTCTGTTGGTTCTGGCACAGCTTGTAAACCTCTCTGATTATGGTTCCCTTCTCTGCTTCCTTGAAAGTAAAATAAAAAGAGAGAGATAAACTGAGGATAAGTTAGTAGCTTTGAAGTGGTCGCGGGAGTGGTAGAGACCCATATTGCCTCTTGTGCATCAATAGAAACATGTCCAGAGTATGCCCCAGTAAGGGAAGAGCACTGATAGAAAAAATAAAATGATACCCAGTGGGAAAAAATCAGTGCTAAGGAAGGGAAAAGAGAAGAAAGGAACCAGAAGCAACAGTTGAGTGGTCAGATGCTAACAGAGTAAGAGTCCATGTGTTCTTTCATCGATACTCCATAGGTGAGACCGCACTTATTAGCTTATAGAAGTCAGTATGGTGAATATGGATGCTTTGAATGTGATTGTGGCCACTTAGATTATTGATGTTAGGTTGATTTCTGCAACGAAAGTTGATTAATTAACTAGAAAGAATCTAGATGAGCAATTTAACTATTCGCAAAGAAATTTGGCTTAGGAGAATTGTGAACGAAAGAACTTGAGATTAATGCTTGTTTAGAACTCTAGGATTCACAACAAAAGTTGGCTTGCTAGGTTGTTAGACAGAGATAATATTCACAACGAAAGTTGGTCTGTTATAATTCCGTGATTCTAGTTCTAGAACAGTTCTTAATTAGATCACGATTGATTGATTATACTGTGTTCCTGAGGTCCTGAGAACTCCCTTGACCTGACGCTTTGCCTCCTGATTTACAAACTGTTTGCTTTATTTTCTTCCCTGATTCACTGCTTTCTGATTTGCATCGCCTAGCTTAACCTGAATTTCTATAATCTATCGTAAGAGTCTTGAGTCTCTGTGGTTCGACCCCTACTAGCTACAATTGTCTTGTGCACTTGCAGTTTACATTAGGGAATTAAACTCTGAGCATATCACTGCTGCAAGTCTGTCCCAATGGTCACTTAGTTCCTGTTCCAGCGAAAAATTTCCTCGAAAAATCATAGTTTCATACACATTTTGACTAAATAAAACAATTTTGAAAACAAGTGAAAATAAGGGACTGACTCTAAGAAAACAAAACACAATGTCAGTAACCACCTCCCCCACACGTAGACTGCACTGTCCCTAGTGCAATTGCAGCATGGGATCGGGAGAAATAGGTATAAGTCAACCGAAAACTCGGAAAGCAGAAACCTTACCTGCAGTGGTGTTAAGTGTCGACCGACACCCGGCCAGTGTCGGGCGACACATGGCTTTGGTCAACACTTATCTTCTCTGAATCGAGCGTGATCGATTTCTGTTCGTGTTTTCGAGTTTGGCGTCGACCGACAGTGATGTCTGCAAACCTATTATGTACGATTCTGACACACAAAAACCAGAAAAATCAAAAGACACAAGAACGAAGACCAAAAAGAAAACAAAACTAACCTACAGTGGGTTGCCTCCCACTCAACGCCCTTTTAGCGTCAATAGCTTGACTGTATTGAGATTAGGCATTGGGTGGATTATCCAGATGGACAATGTTGCCTTCTGGAATCTCAGCTTTCGCCCAGTAATGTTTCACCCTTTTCCCATTGACTGTGAACTCCTCACCTTTGGAATTCATCAAGATGACAGCTCCGTGTGGTCTAGCTTCCTTAACGGTGAATGGACCTGACCAACGAGAACGCAGCTTCCCAGGAAACAATGTCAGACGAGAGTTGTAGAGAAGTACCTTATCATTGGGTTCGAAGTTGCGTGAAATGATCTTCTTATCATGATATGCCTTTGTACGCTCCTTGTACAGCCTTGAGTTCTCATAGGCATGGTGGCGAATTTTATCCAACTCATTCAGCTGTATCAAACGCCTCTCAACTGCAGGCTTGAGGTCATAGTTCATCTGTTTGACAGCCCATCTAGCCTTGTGCTCAAGCTCAACTGGAAGGTGACAAGCTTTCCCATAGAGTAGATGGAATGGTGTAGTCCCCAGTGGCGTCTTGAACGCAGTCTTGTAAGCCCACAACGCATCATCCAGCTGAGCAGACCCATCCTTCCTAGTCTTTCCAACTGGAAGGTCTCTTAGAAACATCTACTTGTACACTAGTCTAGGGTGATATTGAGTAGCCACATGATGATTAACACCATGCTCCTTAAGAAACTTCTCGAAAACCTTGTTGATAAAGTGAGAACCACCATCACTTATCACAATCCTAGGCACTCCAAATCTGGGGAAGATGATAGTCTTAAACAGCTTAAGAACTACCGAAGAGTCATTGGTCGAACTTGAAATCGCTTCAACCCACTTGGATACATAGTCCATAACAACCAATATATATTTGTTCCCTTAGGAAGATGGAAACAGACCCATGAAATCAATGCCCCAGCAGTCAAAGACCTCAACCTCTAGGATGAAGTTTTGTGGCATCTCGTGTCTCTTACTTATCTTCCCCCTCCTCTGACACACATCACACTGTGAGACAAACAACTGAGCATCCTTGAACATCGTAGGCCACCAGAAGCCTGCTTGAAGAACCTTGGACACTTTCTTGAAAGTATCAAAGTGTCTGGCATACTCAGAACCATGGCAGTGGTACAACACAATATCTACTTCAGACTCCGCAATGCAACGTCTGTAGATACCACCAGAGCAGTGCTTGTACAAGTAGGGTTCATCCCAGTAATAGCGCCTGATTTCCCTAAGGAATTTCTTCTTAGCATATCCTTTAAACACTTCAGGCTCATCTGCTGCAGCAAGGTAATTAGCTATATCGGCGTACCAAGGTCTAGTAGAGAGAGAACCTTGAGCAACTACAGCTATGAACACGTCAGCTTCATCATCTAAATCAGATTCCTGCAACCGCAACTGGTGTCGACCGACACTGTGGTTGGTGTCGACCGACATCGATCCCAATCGACCAACCGATGTCGGGTTTGATCGATTATCATTCGTCTTTTCGAATCCAGTGTCGACCGACATGAAGGGGGTGTCGACCGACACTGATCCTGAATTTCGTTCAGAAAACAGTGAACTCGCAGAATTGGCCTGAAAACCTGTCTCAACCTTATAGATGCTCTCTTCTGGTAGAATATCATTGATAGGAACGTCCTCATCGATCTTAATCCGTGACAGATGATCACCAACACCATTCTCCACTCCTTTCTTATCTCTCACCTCTATGTCAAACTCCTGGAGCAACATCCATCTCAGCAGCCTTGGCTTAGCATCTTTCTTCTGCATCAGATACATAAGCGCAGAATGGTCAATATGCACAACTACCTTGGATCCAATCAGATAGGAACATAACTTCTCGAATGCAAACACAACTGCCAACAACTCCTTCTCAGTGGTTGCATAATTTCTTTGAGCATCATCAAGAGTTCTACTAGCATAATAGATAGCATTGAGATTCTTGTCCTTCTTCTGCCCAAGCACAGCTCCTACCGCATAATCACTAGCATCACACATCACTTCAAAGGGTAGATTCCAGTCTGGTGGCTGCACAATTGGAGCCGAGATCAAAGCCTGTTTCAGCTCCTTGAATGCAGCATGACACTCATTTGTGAACTCAAACTTCACATCCTTGCAGAGAAGTGCAGTGAGTGGTCTAGAAATCTTGTTGAAGTCTTTGACGAACATCTTATAAAAACGAGCATGCCCAAGAAAACTCCTCACTCCTTTGACTGAATATGGCGCCTGTAATCCTGTCATCACCTCAATCTTAGCTCTGTCCACTTCAATTCCTGCCTCAGAAACTCTATGCCCAAGTACAATGCCATTTTTGACCATAAAATGACACTTCTACCAATTCAAAACCAGGTGCTTTTCCTCACATCGAGCTAGCACCTTGCATATATTATCCAGACATGCATGGTAAGATGGTCCGTAGACAGAAAAATCATCCATGAAGACCTCCATAAAATCCTCTATCATGTATGTGAAGATGGACATCATGCACCTCTGAAACATCGCAGGAGCATTATACAATCCGAATGGCATTCTGCGGTATGCAAAAGTACCATAGGGACAGGTAAATGTGGTCTTCTCCTGGTCCTCTGGGTGGATAGGGATCTGAAAGAAACTAAAATAACCATCCAAAAAGCAGTAGTATGGATGATTCGCCAACCTTTCTAGTATCTGATCAATGAAAGGGAGTGGAAAGTGGTCTTTTCTGGTGGCTGCATTCAACTTCCTGTAGTCTATGCACATCCTGTGGCCAGTGATTGTCCTTGTAGGGATCAGCTCATTCTTCTCATTCTTCACCACGGTGACTCCTCCTTTCTTAGGAACCACATGAACTAGGCTGACCCAATCACTGTCTGAGATAGGATAGACGATCCCAGCTTGCAGCAGCTTCATGATCTCCTTCTTCACAACCTCTTTCAGGTTAGGATTCAAACGCCTCTGGTTCTCAATTGATGACATGCTCTCATCCTCAAGGTGTATCCTATGCATTCACAAGTCTGGAGAGATACCTGAAATATCATCAAGAGAATAGCCAAGAGCCTTGCGATGCTCGCGCAACTTGCTTAGCAGTAAAATGAGTTCTGCGTTATTCAAGTCAGCATTAACAATAACAGGATAAGTGGAATTCTTACCTAGGAATGTATATTTGAGGCCTACAGGCAGTTGCTTCAGCTCGATCTTCGGAGCTTTCTCCTCACTCCAATCACTCGCAACTGGTGTCGACCGATTCACATATAGTGTCAGTCGACACTGGATGTCATCGGCTACTTTCAAGTTCATCACTTGCTCAGTACCGTCCATCAACCTCAAATACCCAGTAGCAGCATCATCATCCAGCTCCAAATCATGCTTGGAACTCATTAAATCTCTCTCCAAAAGGTCAGCAGGATGCATTTGATTGAAGAATTTTGCAGCTAGATTCTCAATCGTATCAACATAGAAAGTCTTCCCATCAATGGTGGGTGTCTCATCAGCTTATCTATGTCAAAATTCATCACCAGATCACCCACATTGTGTCCAATCTTGTCTCTTTTCACATCAATGATGGCACCAGCTGTAGCAAAGAATGGTCTGCCTAGGATAAGAGGGTCCTCAGGCTCATCATTGTACTGCAAGACTACAGAGTTATTAAGGATAACACATTCACCAATATTCACCGGTACATCCTCCAAAAGACCCTCAGGAATCCTTATGGAGCGATCATCTAGAATCAAAGAGATCCTAGTAGGTGTGAAATCTGTCATTCCCATCTGCTTAGCAACTGAATATGGCATCAGATTGACACTTGAACCCAAATCACATAATGACCTCTCAAATCTGTCTCTGAAGATGGTACAGTCCAAGACAAAGCTCCCTGGATCCTTTTGCTTCTCAGGGACTCTGTTTAAGATGATAGCACTACAAACTTCAGTGATCATCATCACACACTCTTCATCTCCCATATCAGAAGTCAACATCTGCTCCAAACACCTCTTCAACACTGGGTTGTTGTTGATAGCGTCGATCAATGGCATTGGAAGAGTGAGCTTGCTCAGCATAGCCATGTATTTAGCCTTGAACCGTTCAAACTTGGACTGCTTCGGGTTTCTCGGGAAAGGCACCTTGGGTTTATACACTTTCCCAGCAGCTACAAGAGTTTTCTTCGTAGAATCAGTGTCTATACGCTGCTAGTGTCGATCGACACTGGTTTTGTGTCGGTCGACATCCTTCAATTTTGTTATGTCATCGACCTCACAATTGACCTCGGTCGATTTCCGTTCGTCACGAGAATTCGAAGAAGTGGGTGTCGCCCGACATTCAGTAGCAGTATCGGTCGACACTCGTCTTTCAGCTTCGATTTCTTCATCAAATGCTTCAATCTCCTCGAGTTCCTTATCACTGATCTGCCTAATGGGGATAGTTTGCAGCTCTTTCCCACTCCTCAGTGATATTTCATTGCAGTGATGCTTAGGATTCGTATATATGCTTCCATGAAGGAATCCAGCTTGCCTCTTAATAGCCCAGCAGTTTGAGCAACTTGAGAATCCAATTGCTTCATATGTATACTCAAGGATTCAAACTACTCATTCAGATCAGTGTAGACATCATCTATCTTCTTGTTAAAATCCACAGCAGTCTTTGTCTGACCCTCTAGCAACCACTCCATCATAGCTTCCAACTTGCTCTCATGAGCATTAGTAGCAGAAGGTGTCTGATAGGAAGACGATCCATAGGTTCTCTGATAAGAGTTGTTCTGCTGAAAAGGTTTTTGGAAACCAGCAATCTGACCATATCCAAAAGAGTTTTGATTGTTTGTGAAAGCACTCTTTTATCCACCATTAAAGAACTTGTTGCTTTGCTGATTCCCAAACCTGTTTCCTTGAAATCCAGAACCACCAATGTAGTTCACATCTTCCTTTATGCAGCCTTCTTCAGGTCCGAACTCTTCAACCTCTTGAGCAAAATGGAGATGATTCTTGCCAATCAACAAGCTGTGAACAGTATCCAGCTTGTTCTTCATCCCAGCAATCTGGAGATTATCAAACTTTCCACCAGACTCTTTCCTTCTCTGATCTACAGTTTTAGTATTGTTGCTGCTCACCAAGTTCTCAATCAGTATCATGGCTTGCTCAGGAGTCTTTGTGTTGAAGTTACCATTGCTAGCAGCATCTAACGCAGACGTAAGTGGCTCTGTAGGTCCCTGAGTGAATGTCAGAAGATTCTGTCTAAGCTGATCGGAGCGAGCATCATCATAGAAATGCCTCAAGAACTCCCTCTTCACTGCATCCCAAGTGGTTAACTTCCCAGGTGGAAGTTGCTTAAGCCAAGCTGCAGCTTCTCCAGCAAGAGAGTATGGGAAAAGCTTGAGGAAAAGGAATTCATAACCAACTCTATTTTGCTTCATCCCAGTGACGAAGGCTTCAAAATCCTCAATGTGGTCCATGGGTTGCTCATTGGGAAGACCATGGAAAGGATGCTGCCTCATAAGTGTATAGTAGACAGTCTTGAGCTCAAACTCATTCCTCTCAAAAGGAGGAGGTACAATTGCTGACCGGTTAGCATAAAACTCATCGGGTCGGTTGTAGTCAGCAAGAGTCCTCTCAGCAGCAGGAGGATTAGGTGGCTGTCCATTAGCTCCAGGATGAACAACTTGCCTCGCATTATTAGGCTGGTCAGGTTCAGGGATCACATGTCCCTCAGCATCAATCATTTGCCCCTGATCATTGTATGGGTTGTTCTGTTGGTCTCTCAGAACTCCTTCAGCATCTGGTCTCAAGATCAAACGATTGTTCATCATCCTTGAAGATCTATGTGCCTTTTTGTTTGTTCTCTCGAGTTTAGCAAGCTCCTCAAGTCTGAGGTTCAAAAGCTCTTCGTCCGGGTTGCTTCGGGTGTGTCGACTTGGCATACACTGATTTCAGAGGTGAAATCCGTGCTTGGTGTCGGGCGACACCGGGTGATATCGGTCGACACTGAGATTTCCAGTCGATTCCTGCAGCAACAAAAATGAGCCAAACAAGAAAGATGTCAGTAACAAAAGAAATAAAAATTACTTAGACTAAACTTTAAAACAAAATCAATCGGCAAACTCAAATGAGTCCCCGGCAACGGCGCCAAAAATTTGATAGAGCAAGATTTATCCCTGTTCTACTGCAAGTGCACAGTTATGCTATTGTAGTATTCAGGGGTATCGTATCCACAAGGACTCACGTTTCACACGATAGACTATATGTTCTCAAGTTAAGCTAAACTAATTCAGATAAAACAGTAAACAAAAGCAAGTAAACAAAGATGTGTTTTCAATAGGAGAAAGGCGTCAGACTTAGGAAGTTCTCAGGAATCATGTAATATCAAATACTTAACTAACCGGATTCAGATTAAGTATAGGTTCAAGAACTAGAAACACAATGATAAACAATCCAACTCTCGCTGAGATTTTTTCTATGTCTAGAAACTTAGCGATTCAAATCTTTTTGTAATCCTAGAGTTCTAGACAAGCATTTCACACAGGTTCATAAGTTCACAATTTTCCTAAACCAAATCTCTTTGTATCTAGTCAAATTTCTCACACTAAGTTTATTCAGATTATAACTCATACTCTCGTGCTAAGTTAATTATCTCAGATCTAAATCCTAGGTGATTAGTCCAGAATTCAGTATTAGGCGCAACTTAGGTGATGAACGAACAGATTTAGAATCCTAATCAGTCAGTTATCTAATCATGCATAAAACCCTATGAGAATTCCTAAATCTAACTAGGTGACTACTCAGACATATTATCAGATAAACAATACATCATTGAATAGAAAATAAAAGACTGAATAGATAGATATAAAGGGGTTCGAAATCCTTCTCTCAAGGGTTACAAGTAGCAAGAACAGCTCCATAGCAAATCTCAATCTCAAAAGCAAAAACCAAAGTAAGAACTCAATAGATCATAATGAGTCTGAAAACCTAATTAAAACTCCTAAACACGTTTTGGGGCTAGATTAGAATTAGGGAAAACTTCTGGGCAATTCTGTAAATCTTCAAAACTTGTCTTCAACTCGCGCATAAGTTCCTGTCGTCCTCAGTGTCGACCGACACCAAGGTCAGTGTCGGTCGACATCCAGTCGTGGCCGAGACACCAACTTCAGCTCTTTGCACAAATCACCAGAAATGTCCTATAATCCCACTGTTTGCTCCAAACGTAAGCCTACCGGTAGAAGACTCAATAGACTAAAAAAAAACAGGTTAAAGACTCAATATATACAACTATATCATGGTTGAAAACCTAGAAAAACCATGATATATCACGATGCTAAAAATGAGTGGATGGAGGCCTACCGGAAGGCGGCACTGGAACTTACTAGCTCTTTCAAGTTCTTTGACATAATCCAGATACCAAGGAGAGAAAATTCCCCGGCCGACGCACTTGCATCTCTGGCATCAACACAGAATCCCGATCTCTGCCGACAGATTCCAATAGAGACGATTCACGAACCAATCTTTCTGCCGCCAGAAAGTAATCATGAAAGGCCTCCCGATGGTACTATCCTCGCGATCAGACAGTTGGATGACCAAGTCGGTCCAGGCAATAGTCAGGCTGAGCACGCCGATCTCACTGCATTCTTAACAGATCACGATACGGACTGGCGAGAAGAGATACTGACATACTCAATCGAGGGAAAACTTCCCGAGGATAAATGGGCTGCACGACGACTAAAAGTCAAAAGTGCGCGATATACAATCCACAATGACGTCCTTTACAAATACTCGGCCAACAAAATCCTCCTCAAATGCATATATGGAGATGAAATTCGCCGAGTCCTCAAGGAAACACACTCATGAGCTTACGGAAATCACTCTGGAGGTCGGTCTCTTGCTCTTAAAATCAAGCTAAATGATCACTACTGGCCGACTATGGTAGCCGATTGCGAGAAATGTCAACGTCATGCACTATTCATTCATCGGCCTACAGAGCTGCTCACTACATCCACCACGGCATACCCATTCATGAGGTAGGCAATGGACATCGTCGGACCATTGCCGCTTTCTAATCAGAGGCGCTTCATGTTAATCATGACGGACTACTTCACAAAATGGGTTGAAGCCAAAGCTTATGTATCAATCCATGACGTCCAAGTTCAGAACCTCGTCTGGAAATACATTATATGCCGATATGGTTTGCCCTACCAGATCGTCACTGATAACGGATCGCATTTCACTTCCAACTTGTTTGAAGGATTTTGTAAAAAGTGGGACATACGACTTAGTAAGTCAACGCAGAGATATCCCCAAGGAAACGGTCAGGCAGAAGCCACCAACAAAACCATCATCGACGGCATCAAAAAGCGTCTATCGCTTAAAAAGTGACTATCAATACAGATGTACTGGACGGTGAACTTTGGTCGATGAACTGGACGGAGTACTTTGGTCGCACAGAATAACTCCTCGTCGCGCAACCGGGGCCACCCCGTTTTCCTTAGCCTTTGGCGTGGAAACAATGGTCCCGGCAGAGGCTAACATCTATACTCTCAGACGAGCTCTTATGACTCGGCATAACAAGATCAACGAAAAATGCTGCTTCACGCCCTCGATACAATCGAGGAAGAACGATATCGGGCCTTGCTCCGCATCCAGAACTACCAACAACTCGCTACTCGGTATTACAACCAGAAGGTACGAGAACGACACTTTCAACTCGGCGACTACGTGCTTCGCAAAGTCTATGAAAATACCAAAGAATGGAGAGAAGGTAAACTCAGCGCAAAATGGTAAGGACCATACAAGAAAACAAAGGTCGTCAAACCCGGTGTCTACAAGCTCGAATCAATGAAGGGCAAAGCTTTGCCGCGTTCGTGGAATTCATCGAGCCTAATGGAGTACTTCTAGGCGGCTATCTAATCTCGGCTTAAAGCGCCAAACAAACAAAGTGACTTAATTCTTCTTCGGAAGATACGTAGGCAGCCTTCACCGGCACAGTCACAAACTTAATAAAATTCTTATTTTTCCAGCTTATGCCGAGATAGAAATACCTCCAGCCGAGTCAGCACTATTCTTCACCGAGTTAGTTTTCTCTACCAAATTGACACCTTCTTTAACTTATGCCGAGTTATTATTCTTTCTAACTTATGCCGGTTTATTATTCTTTTAACTTATTACTGCCATTTTTAACTTATGCCGAGTTAAAACCACTTGTCTTAAGATAATCTAACACTAAAGCCGAGTTCCATAGTTCGCAAAAGTCGAGCAATACAGGCCTTGACTTTAAGCCGAGCATCCAATAAGACTAGCACTTTTAGCATCACGCTTCCTGGCCAGGAGTGTGGTCTTCCTTGCACGCGAGATGCATATCACGGTGAGGAAAAGTCGAGATCCGTCTCGCACTGGAAAAAACCTGGTCCTTACCCGTATGTTCTTTTAGGTAGGCGATAACAAATAAGCCGAGCACTAAGCCTCGCACATTCGTCCGTCCCTAGAACGAGTAAGCCGAGCACGCATAAGTCTCACAATCATTAATGAAAGCTTTGAGATAAAGCAAGACGTTTCACACTGGACCGTACTCTAAATCGCTGTTCGGCCTAATTCGTGCAAACAGGTTAAAAGAAACACAGAACAGTCCGATTATCCGAGTACTACTCAAAGAAGCAAAAAGATAAACATACTTCTGATTATAATTGAAAAATACCTCCCTCAAACAAGGATAAGCTTACATAACCCAACACGGGCATACAAAATATAAGTTACAAAACACTTTAAACGATAAAGGAAAGCTAGAGATTTACTCGACCCCAACCCCGGTCTCCGTCTCCTTCTCCGACTCAACGGCATTCTCGGTTCCTCCATCTTTGGCAATCTCGTCTTGAACCACCGCGGGTGCACCGACCTGAGCCTCAGTCTCCGGATTACCGATAGTCGACTGGACAAGACCTTCAGGAGGAACTTGGGAAATCACCCCACGGTTGGTCCCGAACTCATCAATATTTCTTGGAACAGGGGGTGGTGAATCACGGTGAAGAGACCCCAGCATAGGATGACGAGTTGGGGAAAGCACGAACTTCAGCTCCTCCTTCGTCACAACGTCCATCGCATCGATTTTGGCCTTGATCTTTACTTCGTCTGCAGCGAGCTGATCCAAAATTGACTGAGGGATCGGCCCGCCTTCCCCGCTAAGCTTCAACAAGCATTTTCTCAGGCCAGAGATCTGACCCTGCTCAATCTGCTTCGCAGTGACATCCTCCTGATCCTTGACGAAGCGGTGGAAAATATCAAAGTAGGACTGCACTTTCGCCCTCATCGCGGCTTCCACGCGGTTCCTTTCCTTTAGGACCAGATCCCCGCAGAGCTTCTATTGACGCTTTCCTTCAGATTGGTACTTGAGAAAGTCGGCTTTCGCTTTCTCGTTAGCACGGCACAACTTCTCCTCTACTTCACGAAGTTTACTCGTAAGCTCCAGATTGCTCGCCTCCAGCGCGTCTTTCTCCTCTCTCATCTTTTCAAGATGATCATCTCTCCTCTTCACCGCATCGGCCAATTTCTGAGATTCCCAAGCACTCTCGAGGGCCACGCGGTTCGACGCCGCGATCATCTAAAAGCAATAAAAATCGTTATTCAAGGAACAAACGAATTAAAATTCAAAAAACTATTAAAAAATCTTACCACTGCCTCTGCCTGCTTCAAATTGAGGACTGCGTCAGAGTGCGGGAGTTCCTTCAAAGGCAGCCAGTCCGATTCATTTCCCCTCACGCAAGTAAGTAGGTCCAAACATGCTCGATCATTCTGAATAAAGGGGATCTCACTCTCATATTGATAAGCGAAGTTATGAATCGAGGGACGGGTGCTCACATCTGCATCCCTCTGCGGGGAAGAACCGTGACAACTACCTTGCGAGAAATAAAACGCTTATTATCACCAGAAACGGCGTCCGGTATCTCTCCATCCTCCGATTAAAACCGTTTCCACAGATCCAAAGTCTTGGTTTTGACCGGCTTGTCGGTAGCCGCCTTCTTGAAGGTAGACACCTTCTTGACGGGAGCCTCCTTGACCTATTTACCCACCATGGCCGCCTTCTTTTCAGGATTCTCCTGATCTTGTTTCTCGACAATCGTCCTCGTTTTGGGTTGGATCTTCAACGGAGCCTTCCCAGGGGGAGCCGTCATACTCGACTTAGCCACCACATTTTCATGGGGCGCAGAAGATTTCTCGTTAGCTATAGTTGACGGCTCGCCACCGCTTTGATATAAAGAAATCGCTTCCTTCTCCTTAACTGGTTCAGCTGAATGTGGAAGATTGGACGTGAGTCTTTGCGAGTAATCGACCGAAATCTTCTTCAGCTTGTCCATCCTTGGTTTCTTTAAGTCGGTCGGAGCAACTTTCTCTGAAGTATTCCACTTAACTGAAAAAGGAAAGGAAAGTCCAAACTCAGTGGAATAACACAGCCGATCTAAACCAGGTACCAGAAAATCTACCTTTAGAAATCCTCGGAAGAGATCGGCTAATACGCTTCCGAGTGAGATGTTTCCACTTGCGATGGCTGAGAGCTCGGATGGATTCAACGATCGAGAAGAAGTTGTCCGTGTAAGGCTTAAAGAACGGATGACGCGATGGCTGAGAGCTCGGAGTTGTGGGATTCGTAGCTCGCCCTGACCCGAACTTTGCGTGGCACAAGTCAACCGAGATAACTCGTAGCAACGTTCGAGCTCTTTGGCCGCTTGATAGCCGGGATGATTCTTTAAGTCAGAAGAAGTGCTGCTACCGGAGGATGAATCAGAGGAAACACCGTGCCCACTAGGTGAATGATCCTCGGATGATACCGAAACCACCTCTTTATCCTTGTTCCCCGAACAACGGATCAAAGACATAACTAATCGAAGAACAGACAAAGAACAGAGCAAAGACAAAAGGATTTGATCCAAAATCCTAAATAACTACAGCCAGACAACGGCGGAAGACAATCGGAAAATAAAAACCGGTGGAGAGCAAAATAAGAATACCTTATCTCTTCACTTGAGCTGAAATGAGGAAATGAGAAGCGAGAGAAGAGAATATATAGAAGAAATGGGCGACTTACCCGAGAAGTCATAATTACCTAGGTGACGCTTCGTTTCTCGCACCAATAGACCGGTTCAACCAAAATTTAATTTGGTCTGCCTCTATCTAAACCGAATCAGTCGGTTCAAATCAAATTGACCCAGGAAATACGAAATGACGACGGTAAACCTGAACCAACGTAAATCACTTCTTAAACCAAACGACATTCTCCTTGTACAAGCCTATCTGAATAAATTCGAATTGCTGCACTGGGAGGGGGGGCTTATTGTTGGAGTCAAGATTGGCACCTTACCCAAAAGGCTCATTCAGGAATTTAGGTCGGCCCAATAAGGAAAGTCGGTTCGAACCCCTAATCTGAAGAATCACAGCTTGGCCCAGCGACTTGGCATAACTAGGGTTACGAATGAGGAGGAAAATAAGGAAAGCGGCGCGCGTGGCAAACATGTCGGGCAAAGAGATATATTCAAGGCAACTCGAGCCGAGATAATAGGAAAGATTTCAGAATTATCTTAAGTTTTCCTTTTATGTAACCGACTTTATAACCCTATATAAGGGCAACTGCGTTCTTCAATAAAAGGATCTGATTTTGAATACAATTTTCGGAGAGTTCTTAGTTAAAGCCGATTTAGACCTGATAAATCTCCGACGACTTAAACACCTCACACAACCGCTTTGTTTCTTCCCGGAAACCTAGCTATAAAACCCTAATTCCATTCTCTCGCCGAGTTCTCAAACTCTTCTTTTAGAATCCCTCAAGAAACCCTAAAACTCTTTGGATAGGCCGAGTTACGAAATCAACAATCTTTTCATTGCACTCTTGAGAAAGAATCACCTCATCTTCATAACATAAGTGCACAATCCATTGGTTTCCCTTCAGCAGTAGGTATACCTTACCCGTCAACTCATCAATATTATGCAGCTCCACACTATTGACTATTTGTCCTATCTGTTGGGATAGTGTCCTGAAATCACACTTGTACTCACTCCTGATGATAGTTGTGTGTCGAGATCAGACATTCGTATAATACTGGGCGGTTGCAATGTTTTGCTAGAAGCCTCTTGCAATCTGTAAGTTGTAGACTTACTGCCAGTATTGTATGATCCTATAGGGTCACACACCTAAGCAAACTGGAAGCTACGACATGGGAATGATCATTATGGTAATGATCATATTAATGTGTATTGGATACACATTATTATCGATAAAATGGTGTTGTGTCGATCGACACAGCTTGTGTGTTGGTCGACACAGTTCGGGTTTTCGGAAAGACTTTTCAAAATATGACTTAATTAAGTCTGGCCCGTTAATTATGTTTTAGGTCGAATAAAACACTTGAAAGTGTCGACCTAAACCGTGAGCGGTCGAGTTTTTCTTGGTAAGAAAAGCAGAAACACCAAAAACAGTTGATTCCCATTGATCTGGCACTAGCATCCCATTTCCAGCTTGTGTGCGTGTGTATCTGGTAGAGGCAAGGCATCTGCGTTGCTCCACTGATCTCGTTCACCAATTCATTCCGCTGCCAGTTCAAAGGTAAGAACGAGGCTGGTTTAATTCAATATATCAAACCCTAGATCCTAGGAGATCCAACAGTGGTATCAGAGCGTGTTAGGGTTTAGACTATTGAATCTGATGCAATTAATTCGAAACTTGTTGTTGTTGAATTGAAAATTGCCTGCTAAAATCGTTTTTTCTTATGATAATCTCGGATTGTATGCATGTTGAAAATCGATGAAACTGTTGAAATCGCACTGTGTCGATCGACACAAAGCGTGTGTCGGTCGACACGCCGCGAAATAACGCGTAAAATATTTAGGGTTTGTCGCAGAGTGTCGATCGACACAAAGCGTGTGTCGGTCGATACAGAGCGAAAACTCGCAAATAATTTTAGGGTTTCGATCTGAGATCGAGTACCCATATTCATGTTGTGTCGATCGATACACTGGGTGTGTCGGTCGACACAGGCAATGCGATTAGATAGATCGGTTCAATTGGATTGAACCGGTTATCTTGCTTGGTTAATTTTAATTAACCAATTGGTTCTGGTTTGGTAATGTCGATCGACGCAGAGTTGTGTGACGATCGACATAGACCATTAAACCGAACCGGTTCAATTGGATTGAATCGATTAAGTAAATTCGATCCGGTTTGACCGGTTATCGAAGACCGGTTTAAGTTGGGTTGCGTCGACCGATGCCAATGGTTGGCGTCGATCGACACGACATTCGCAAATATGCTGGTTGGACCACAAATTTGTATATACCAGAACAATTTAATCCTAAAAGTTCTAGATGAATCTAAACTTAATAAAACTGAATGTTTTAAATAAATTAATAACTTCTTGGATGTATATTGGATATGCATCAAGATAAAACAGTTCTTTTCCTCAACTAAATATCAAGTGATCTTGATGTATTGCCCGATCTTGTCTACTGTCAAGACTCGTGTCGTTTGTTGGATAGTCTTGGAGTCCTTGGCATCCACTGCAACATGAGTAAGGCAGGTGGTCATTCACAGACTTGCAGTGCAGCTGTCAGTGATCACAAGACAGAAAAGATTGGTTTTACTTGATGATAGGTTCTAAGTTTTACCCTATTCTAAACTGCAAGTGCACAGTATCGTCAATGTAGTATATAGGGTTATCGAATCCACAGGGATACTTGGTCTCAATAGAATCAGAAACGTAGAGATTAATACTAGAAATAAGCAGATGGTGAAGTAAATAAATTGCGAAGCAAGAAAGTAAACAGTAGCAAGTTGGTTGTGAAAGCAATAAACTAAAAGCGTCAAGCCTAGGGTATTCTCAGGAAATCAGACAAGCAGACAAGTTAATCAGTCAGGATCTAATTAAACTCAGTTCTAGAACTCAAATAACGGAAATAGAATTAACCAAATCTCTTTGCAAAAACTCTCTAAGTCTAAGTGCAGTAATCCAAATCTCTTTGCAATTACTAACAGATTAAACTAGCATTAAGTTCAAGTTCGATATGTTCACAAATAAACTAAACCAAATCTCTTTGCGAATAATTTAATTGCTCAACCTAAATAGTTCAGATTCTAAAACACACTCTCGTGTCGAATTTAGCAACCTAAGATCTAGATTCTAATTGATCAGGTTAGAACTAGCTTTAAGCACAATTTAGTTTGAAGAACATTCTAATCATATGAATCCTTAACTGAATTAAACAAGTCTAGCAAGTCATCAAACCCTAATGAGAAACCCTAAACTTAACTATGGATCTACTCAGACATGATTGATGAAAACATAATCATAGAAATAATAGATTGCATATAAGAGAATAAAATATCAAAGGGGTTCGAAATCTTCTCCAAAATAAGTGAATACAGGAAATAGATCAGCCCCAAAAGCTCTAAAAATCTCTTAGCTCTAAGTATGAAAGCGTCAGTAAATTAAACACCAAAATCCTCTATATATAAGCCTAATCTCGGCTGGGGCTTCTGTGTAAATACCGGAACTATTCTGGGCCTCTTTGCAAATCTTCATAACTTGTTAAACCGACGTGTACGGCCCATCTCGCTAGTGTGTCGACCGATGCACAAGGTTTGTCGGTCGATGCTTGATCAATAAATCGGACAGTGAGTTAAGCTCTCGGCCAAAACGTCCCAAAAGTCCCAAAATGCTCCAAATATCTCCAATTAGCTCCAAACCTGATTAAACCTGTAAAAGACTCTAAACGAACACAAAAGACACTAAAAACACATCTATATCATGGTATAAAATGGGTAAAAACCATGATATATCAACTCCCCCACACTTAGCCTTTGCTTGCCCTCAAGCAAAATTGAGAACTAAAATGCATTGAAGAGGTTTGAAAACTCTTCAGAAACTCATTTTGTCGTAGAAGCAGCAGCATTCAGATTCCCCTTAGTAATCCACATGAAAGAATCAATCCACAGACATCAAGACCAACATATACTTCCCCCACACTTAGCAACTGTCCTAAGTAAACGCCACAATCACATTCACGCATTCAAATTCTCCCTACTGACTTCTGCATATATTTAAGTGCGGTCTCACCTAAGGGGTATCGATCTAAAGGCACATGGATTCTTACCTTGCCAGCTCTAGACCACCAAACTGTCTTTCTTTAGTCCCTTTCTTCTGTTTCCCTCCCTTAACAACTGATTTTTCCCCACTGGGTATCATTTTATTTTTTTTATCAGTGTTCTTCTCGTTTTGGGGTGTACTTTGGACACATTCCATGGATCACATGAGAGAAAATAGTGTTTGCTACCATTCCCATGACCACTTCGGAGTTACTAACTCATCCTCAGTTTATTATCTTTTTTTTTTACTTTATGGAAGGGGAGAAGGGAACCAAATAGGACAGGTTTACAGGCTGTGTCAGAACCAACAAGGGAGTCCGACATAAAGTATACCAAGCCCTTAGGTGAGAAATCTAAAGTCAGGATTAAATTGAAGTCAGTAAAAGATCCTCTGATACCTGAAGCGATGTGGGTGTTCTTAGTAGGCTGATCTGTGTCTGGGTTTTCTAATAGTCATAGATAATCTGAAGCTTCATCCCAATGGTTACTTAAGTTCCTGCAAATGCTGCTAATCTTCTCAAAAAATCATTGTTTCCTACTTAAACAAATTTTGACTCAAAAAACAAATTTTTTAAAATTTAACTGACTCTAAGAAAACAAAAGAAAGTAATTAGTAGAACCTCCCCCACACTTAAGACACACTGTCCCCAGTAGTGTCAAGCAAGGGATTGGTTAAAAGAAAGAAAAGAAAAATTTGTTAATGGAATGGTTAGTTCTCTCGGGTTTTTACCTCTGTCGCAGTCAGGCATCGATCGTTGCACTAGGTGCACCGACCGTTGCTGTGCGATTTTCGTTGGGGATCGATCGTTGCTCAGGACCGCAACGATCACTGCAATGCGATTCTTTCGTATCGTGACGATCGACACAATGGTGTGTCGATCGACGCACTGCGTTTTAATCCGAGACATGCAAACAAAACTCACCAAAACCAGAAACAAGCGTAAAATCCTATGAAAATACTAAAATTAAAATGCAAAAACGAAAACAGTGGGTTGCCTCCCACTCAGCGCTTGTTTAAGGTCATTAGCTTGACCGGACGCACAAGATCTTTCAGGCACCAAGAGATCCTGACAGAGACTTTTTCTGTCTCTGTTCAAGTCTCCTCATCCAAGGTGGAGAATAGGCTGTTGTAGAATACTCATGCCCAAGAAAAGACGGAGTAAAATGTGCTCCAGGATCTAGAATCACAGTGTCGTTCGGCTGCTCATCATCTGCATCCATGATTGTGAATGTCTGCCCATCTATCAGTGGCTTTCGCAGCTTCTCCATCTCATCTCGCAGCGGCTCATCTCCCAGGTGGAGGTCTATTAGACTCTGTCTAACATCAATCACAGCTCCTGCTGTAGCCAAGAATGGTCTTCCAAGCAGCAATGCTTCATCAGGATCGCAGTCATATTTCAGCACAAGGAAGTCTGTCGGAACTAAGTAGTTTCCAACTCTCACTGGAATGTCCTTTAAGAGTCCTTCCGGAACTCGTATAGACTGATCAGCTAGGACAAGAGAGGTCCTAGTAGGAGAAAAATCCAGCTTCTCTGCCACAGAATAAGGCATCATACTTCCAGCAGCTCCTAAATCACAAAGAGAGCGTCTGAAACTGTCCTCGAAGATAGAGCAATCAAGCTCAAAGACTCCAGGGTCAGGCAGCTTCTTCGGGATCTTGTTCAGTAGCACCTCACTAATGTGTTGGGGAACTATAATCACCCAGTCTCTCAGCTCTTCATCTAAAGGCAGCATCCTGTTTAAGTGCCTCTGCACACAGAGATGATAAGGTGGATCATCAGAAGTTGGAATTTCTTCCAATTCTTCACCAATCTCCTCTAGCTTCTTAAGCTCTTCAATTTCTTGTTTAATCACTTCAGAGACTGAGGAGTGTTATCTAACAATCTGCGCATAAATCTCCTTTTGAGAGATCTCAGAGACTCCAGTAAATAAGTGATCAAGCTCCAACTCAGCATCTATGCCATTATCATCCGACAGTTCTGTCTGTTCTCGCCCTGCAACGACCGACACTAAGGGTGTGTCGATCGTTGCAACACTGTGTTCACAACTTTCACCCGAGAGTTTTTCTCCAAAATCCGAAAATTCTTCCTCTTCTACCAATTCAGCTGTACTTAGCTCGAATTTTTCACCTTGGTGAGACCCATCATTAATGTACACAGACCAGGCCTTAATGTGAGTGTCTGCAACTCCTTTTCCTTTCATAGAACTGGAAATCTGATTCACCTGAGTGTCCAGCTGCTTCACATGAGTGCTTAGAGTCTCAAACTTCCCATTGAGATTCTCATAAACTGCATCCAGCTTCTTGTTACTGTCCACAGAAATCTTGTTCTGGCTCTCCAGCACCTGTTCCAACATTGTTTATATCCTAGTCTCAAAAGCAGTGGCTGCAGGAGGTGTCTGATAAGATGAAGATCCGTAGGTTCTCTGAGCACTTTGTCCATAAGGCTTCTGAAAATTACTAGTCTGTCCAAAGCTTGAAGAGTTCTGATTGCCTGTGAAGGCACCCTTCTATCCTCCACCGGAAAATCTGTTCCCAGATTGATATCCAAATCTGTTTCCTTGGAAACCAAATCCTCCGATGTAATTCACATCTTCTTCCTGAGTGTCCTCCTCAGTCTGAATTACTTCTACTTCTTGAGCAAAGTGGACAGCTTTCTTTTCACCTAGAAGATTGCAGATTTTGTCCATCCTGGATCTCAATTCAGCCATCTCTGAGATATCAACACTTCCACCAGATTTCTTCCTCCTCTCATCCATAGTCTTGCAACTGTTGCTGCTTATTAAGTTCTCAATCAACTTCTTAGCTTGTGTAGGAGTCCTGGTGTTGAAGTTAGCATTACTGGAGTTATCCAGCGCAGACTGATATGGCAGATCTATGCCTCTGAAGAAAATACCTAGAAATGTGACTTCACTGAATCCATGGTGTGGGCAGTCACGCTGATACTTCCTAAATCTCATCCAAGCAGTTTTTAAAGGCTCCACAGCTCCTTGGGAAAATGTGAGTATGTCCTGTCTGGACTGGTCTGAACGCGCATCATCGTAGAAATGCCTCAGGAACTCACTTTTCAGTGCTGCCCAAGTGGTAAACTAACCAGGTGCCAGTTGCTTCAGCCATGCACTAGCGTCTCCAGCGAGACTGTAAGGAAAGAGCTTAAGGAACAGATAATCTTGGCAAACTCCATCGTACTTCATGCCATTGATTATGTCCTCAAACGAATCAATGTGGTCCATAGGCTGCTCTGTTGGATGTCCATGGAAAGCATTATGTTTCATCAGCGAGTAGTAGATGGTCTTGATCTCAAAATCCTCCCTCTCGAAGCCAGGAAGTACTAAGGCTGTTCGGTTTCTATGAAACTCATCTGGTCTGTTGTAGTCAGCCAAAGTCCTTTCATGGACAATCATCTGTCTACCTTGAGCTTGACCTTGCGCATGCGGTTGTGGCTCAGGTGGGTCAGGGATCACGTTCCCTTCAGCATCAACCCGATGCCCAGCAGCATTGTACGAGTTGTTATCTTGGTCCCTCAGGGTACCTTCAGCATCTGGTATCAAGATCAGACGTTCTCGTACCATTCTCTCTCTTTTGTCTTCTGATAGTTCTTTCTAGACGTACAAGTTCCTCTAGTCTGAGATTAACTAAGCTCGAGTTCGGATTACTTCGAGTTTTCTGCGTTGGCATAAACTGTCTGTAATCGTCCAGCAACGATCGATGCTGTCAGTGCAACGATCGATTCAATCTCAAATCGCCGAGTGACGATCGACGCAAGGGATGCAACGATCGACGCAAGGCGAAAGTCGTACCTGCGACAGAAAGAAAAAGAGAAAAGTTTAGCAAATTATGAAAATAAAACGAAAAAAGCAAAAACAAAAAGAAAAATTTCTAGTAAAAACCCTAAGTTCGGTCCTATCGAAGACTCTAAGAGTCCCCGGCAACGGCGCCAAAAACTTGATAGGTTCTAAGTTTTACCCTATTATAAACTGCAAGTGCACAGTATCGTCAATGTAGTATATAGGGTTATCGAATCCACAGGGACACTTGGTCTCAATAGAATCAGAAACGTAGAGATTAATACTAGAAATAAGCAGATGGTGAAGTAAATAAATTGCGAAGCAAGAAAGTAAACAGTAGCAAGTTGGTTGTGAAAGCAATAAACTAAAAGCGTCAAGCCTAGGGTATTCTCAGGAAATCAGACAAGCAGACAAGTTAATCAGTCAGGATCTAATTAAACTCAGTTCTAGAACTCAAATCACGGAAATAGAATTAACCAAATCTCTTTGCGAAAACTCTCTAAGTCTAAGTGCAGTAATCCAAATCTCTTTGCAATTACTAACAGATTAAACTAGCATTAAGTTCAAGTTCGATATGTTCACAAATAAACTAAACCAAATCTCTTTGCGAATAATTTAATTGCTCAACCTAAATAGTTCAGATTCTAAAACACACTCTCGTGTCAAATTTAGCAACCTAAGATCTAGATTCTAATTGATCAGGTTAGAACTAGCTTTAAGCACAATTTAGTTTGAAGAACATTCTAATCATATGAATCCTTAACTGAATTAACCAAGTTTAGCAAGTCATCAAACCCTAATGAGAAACCCTAAACTTAACTATGGATCTACTCAGACATGATTGATGAAAACATAATCATAGAAATAATAGATTGCATATAAGAGAATAAAATATCAAAGGGGTTCGAAATCTTCTCCAAAATAAGTGAATACGGGAAATAGATCAGCCCCAAAAGCTCTAAAAATCTCTTAGCTCTAAGTATGAAAGCGTCAGTAAATTAAACACCAAAATCCTCTATATATAAGCCTAATCTCGGCTGGGGCTTCTGTGTAAATACTGGAACTATTCTGGGCCTCTTTGCAAATCTTCATAACTTGTTAAACCGACGTGTACGGCCCATCTCGCTAGTGTGTCGACCGATGCACAAGGTGTGTCGGTCGATGCTTGATCAATAAATCGGACAGTGAGTTAAGCTCTCGGCCAAAACGTCCCAAAAGTCCCAAAATGCTCCAAATATCTCCAATTAGCTCCAAACCTGATTAAACCTGTAAAAGACTCTAAACGAACACAAAAGACACTAAAAACACATCTATATCATGGTATAAAATGGGTAAAAACCATGATATATCACTTGACTGGGCTAACAGAAGTTCTGGGCCCAGAGACATCAGAGTGGATTAGACATAGTTTGTCTTATCCACGACCAAGAGTTGTATTGGGTACAATTAGCAGTGATTTGCTTACCTAGATAACTAAAGTTTGAGTAACGGCGAGTCGCCCACTCGAATTTTAGTGATCTGAGGATCTTGGTTCATTGTATTCATCTGAGGAAACATAGTTTTGAATACAATGCGAGTTTTTCTTAATAGATAAGAATTCTCATTTCTTGAGCATTATAACTAAAACTCTACCTCTTTTAATTACAGCTATGTCTGTCTCAAATCACATCAACACTTTCTCACTAAGATCCGTCCTTGAGAAGGACAAGTTAAATGGATATAATTTCTTGGAATGGTATCGGAACCTGAGAATAGTTCACAGGCAGGAGAACAAGGAATATGTCCTTGAAAGAGTTCTCACCGAGAGGCCACGTTCCAATGCCCCGCAGACAGAAAAGAATGCTTGGGATAAGCATTCAGCTGATGTCAAAGATGTTAATTGTCTAATGCTGGTGACTATGAACTCTGAGCTGCAGAAGCAATATGAGAACGTGATGTCGCCCATTGAGATGATTAACAGCCTGAAAGCTTTGTTTCAGGAGCAAGCTCGCACAGAGAGATACCAGACGGTTAAATCTCTCATGGATTGCAAGCTGGCTAAGGATAGTCCAGTAAGTCCTCATGTCCTTAAAATGATGGGTTACATTGATAACCTGGGGAAACAGGACTGTGCCATTAGCCAGGAGTTAGCCACTGACATGATTCTGCAGTCTTTGCCGTCGTGTTTTGATCAGTTCATCATGAACTACAACATGCAAAACATGACTAAGACATTGACTGAGTTGCACGGCATGCTGAAGACAGCAGAGCCGAATCTTAAGAAAGCAACTCCCAGTGTATTGATGGTACAAGGGGGTAAAAGGTTTAAGAAACCTAAGAAGGATAAGGGAAAGGCCCAAGTTGTCCAGACTGAGAGTCAGGACAAGCCCAAGCCGAAGCCCAAATCCGGGCCTTCTCCTGAGGATAAGTGCAACTACTGCAAGCAGTTAGGGCATTGGAAGAGAGACTGCAAGAAGTTCATGGAAGATTACAAGAATCTGAAGAAGACGTATGATGCGTCTGACTCAGGTATTTATGTTATCGAACTTAATGTTATGTCTTCTAGTTCTACTTCATGGGTATTGGATACCGGCTGCGGTGCTCATATTTGTACTGATGTGCAGGCATTAAGAAATAGTAGGACGCTGAAGAAAGGACAAGTGGAGCTACGGGTCGGGAATGGAGCTAAGGTTGCGGCACTGGCCGTAGGCACTTACGATTTGTCCTTACCTTTGGGCATGGTTTTAATTTTAAATAATTGCTACTTTGTACCTGCGATAAGCAGAAACATAATTTTAGTTTCCGTTTTGGATTTGGAAGGTTTTGATTTTGCTGTTAAGAATAAAGTTTGTTCTTTTAATCGCGATGGTACGTATTATGGTAGCGCCCCATTAGATAATGGGTTATATGTTTTAAACCAAGAAATGCATGTCTTTAACATAAATACAAAGCGGTTTAAGTCCAATGACGAAAACCCGACCTTCTTATGGCATTGTCGTTTGGGCCATATCAATGAGAAACGCATCCAAAGGCTCCATCGAAATGGGCTTCTGGGCTCATTTGATTTTGAATCATGTGAGAAATGTGAATCTTGTTTGATGGGCAAAATGGCTAGAGCCCCTTTCAACAAACCAAATGAAAGGGCCAGTGATTTATTGGGCCTCGTTCATACTGATGTATGTGGGCCGATGAGTACTGTTGCCAGAGGAAATTACAAGTACTTCATTACCTTCACTGATGATTTCAGTAGGTATGGCTATGTCTATTTGATGAGACACAAGTCAGAATCCTTTGATAGATTCAAGGAATTCAAGAATGAAGTACATAACCAACTTGGCAAAAGTATCAAAGTTATGTGATCGGATCGCGGAGGAGAATACTTGAGTCAAGAGTTCAGCGACTATCTGAGCGAGTGTGGAATTATTTCACAACTCACTCCTCCTGGAACACCCAAATGGAATGGAGTGTCAGAGAGGAGGAATCGAACCTTATTGGATATGGTTCGGTCTATGATGAGTCATTCAAATCTTCCATTATCCTTTTGGGGATACGCTCTAGAAACGTCTGCGTTTACACTAAATAGTGTACCATCTAAATCAGTGGAAAAGACACCACATGAACTGTGGACTGGGAATGTTCCTAGTCTGTCTTTCCTGAGGATTTGGGGATGCGAGGCTTATGTCAAACGTTTAATCTCTGACAAGCTCGTACCCAAATCAGATAAAGCTACTTCGTTGGTTATCCTAGGGAAACCAAGGCATACTACTTTTACAACCAATCTGAGAACAAAGTATTTGTTGCTCGGGACTGTTCCTTTCTTGAGAGGGAGTTTCTCTCTAAGAAAAACAGTGGGAGTAAAGTACATCTTGAAGAAATTCGAGATGCACAGGAGACTGCTCAACCTGCTGAGGAAGAGCAGCAGTTGGATCCACAAAGTTCTGTGGAACCGGCGCCTGTGGAGCCTGAAGTTCGAAGATCCGGAAGGATCCGTCACGAACCCGAGAGATACTATGGATTTCTCGTGACCAATTCTAATGATCTGATGATCATTGATAGTGACGAACCAGCGACTTTCGCGGAAGCAATGATGGGCCCGGACTCCGAAAAGTGGCTTGGAGCCTCTAAATCCGAAATGGGATCCATGTCAGAAAACAAAGTATGGTCCTTGGTCGATTTACCTAATGGTGTAAAAGCCATTGAGTGTAAATGGATCTTCAAGAAGAAGATTGACGTGGATGGCAATGTACAAATTTACAAAGCGAGGTTGGTGGCTAAAGGTTTCAAGCAAATTCATGGTATTGACTATGATGAAACCTATTCCCCAGTCGCTATGCTTACATCCATTCGGATTCTTCTAGCAATTGCCGCTCATTATGACTATGAGATTTGGCAAATGGATGTCAAAACCGCATTCCTGAATGGTATTCTGGAAGAGGATGTGTATATGACACAGCCCGAAGGTTTTGTCAATCCTGAGAATGCTGGGAAGGTATGCAAGCTTCATAAATCCATTTATGGATTGAAGCAAGCATCACGGAGTTGGAATCTTCGCTTTGATGAAGCAGTAAAACAATTTGGTTTCATCAAGAACGAAGAGGAACCATGTGTTTACAAGAAGACTAGTGGGAGCAAAATTGCGTTTCTTGTACTGTATGTCGATGACATACTCCTCCTCGGTAATGACGTTCCGTTGCTTCAGTTTGTTAAGACTTGGCTCGGAAGTTGTTTTTCCATGAAAGACATGGGAGAAGCCGCGTATATTCTTGGAATCAGAATCTACAGAGATATAGTGAACAGGCTGATTGGATTGTGCCAGGACACTTATATTGATAAGGTGCTGCACAGATTCAGGATGCATGATTCCAAGAAGGGCTTCATACCGATGTCTCATGGCACTAGTCTCAGCAAGAAGCAGTGTCCGGCAACACCTGCTGAGCGAGAACGCATGAATAGGATTCCTTATGGTTCTGCAATAGGATCTATTATGTATGCCATGCTCTGCACTAGTCCAGATGTTGCTTACGCGTTAAGCATGACGAGTAGATACCAATCTGATCCAGGTGAAGTTCACTGGACAGCTGTCAAGAATATTCTCAAGTATTTGAGACATACTAAGGATAAATTTCTGGTGTATGGAGGAAGTGAAGAACTTGTGGTGAATGGATTCACCGATGCGAGTTTTCAGACGGACAGAGACGATTTTCGATCACAGTCTGGATATGTCTTCTGTCTAAATGGCGGTGCAGTGAGCTGGAAGAGCTCTAAGCAGAATACCGTAGCTGATTCCACGACGGAAGCTGAATATGTTGCTGCTTCAGAAGCGGCAAAGGAAGCTGTTTGGATCAAGAAGTTCATGACTGAACTTGGTGTGGTTCCAAGTATCTTGGAGCCAATGGCTTTGTTTTGTGAAACCAATGGAGCCATTGCTCAGGCGAAAGAACCCATGTCACACCAGAAGTCCAAACACGTATAAAGGAGATATCACCTGATTCGTGATATCGTCAATAGAGGTGATGTGAAGATCAGCCGAGTTCCGACAGACGAGAATGTCGCTGATCCTCTGACTAAGTCACTCCCAAGCCCTAAGCATGAGAGTCATACGACTGCTGTAGGCATTAGAGATCTTAAGATGTAATCTTGATTCTAGTGGGAGTTTTAGCTTTGTTTTAGTTATAATAAGATGCTCTTGTAAACATTCTTTCAGAAGTGTTTAATGAAATTTGATTTCAGCATTATTTATTGTGATCTAAATAATGGTCCCAAAATAAGTTTATGTCATATTATAGGTCATCAAGTTGAGGACTTGATCATGAAACCCTATAAGTCATAGATGATATAAATTATGTTTTGTCCCTAGTCGAGGTTGTCAAAGTGGGACAATGGCAACCGCGAGAGACTAGATTGTGAGGTGACTGTTGGCTAAGTTTCATGGAGCCAATGATATGATTATCTGATATATCATGGTTTTTACTAGTTTTAGACCATGATATAAGTGTGTTTTTAGTGTCTTTTGTCTTTGTTTAGAGTCTTTTACAGGTATAATCAGGTTGGGAGCTGAATTGGAGATAATGGAGCATTTTGGAGATTTTTGGAGTATTTGGCCGAGAGATAGAGTTCACTGTCCGAAACAGAGGAAGGTGTCGATCGTTGCATCACTAGCATCGATCGATGCACCAGCGAGATGGGCCAAAAAACTCGGCGGTTTAGAAGAGTGAAGAATTTGCACTTTGATCCAGAAGTTCCTGATATTTACAAAGAAGCCCTTGGCCGAGATTATGCCTATATAATAGAGTTTTTAGTGTTTTTATTAGATACGCTATATACTTTTTACCATACACTTTGATAATTAAGAGCAGAGGATTTTAGAGCTTTTTGGGGGCTGATCTGAACCTGTTACATCATCTGTATTTGGAGAAGATTTCGAACCCCTTTTACTCTTATTCTTTTATGCAATTTATTCATTCTATGATTATGTTTTCATTATCTATGTCTGAGTAGATCCATAGTTAGGTTTAGGGTTTCTCACATAGGATTTCATGACTTGCTAGACTTGTTCAAATTCAGTTAAGGATTCATAACTATATCTGTTCTTCAATTTAATTGTGCTTAAAGCTAGTTCTAACCTGATCAATTAGAATCTAGATCTTAGGTTGCTAAATACGTCACGGAAGTGGGGTTTAGGAATCTGAACTAATTAAATTGGGCAATTAAACTTTGCGCAAACGGAAGTTTGGTTTAGGATAATTGTGAACATATCAAACTTGGACTTATTGCTAGTTTAATCTGTTAGTTCTCGCAAACGAAAGTTTGGTTTGCTGCACTTAGACTTAGAGAATTATCGCAAAGGAATTTGGTTAATTCTATATCTGTGTTTTGAGTTCTAGAACCGTTCTTAATTAGATCCTTGCTGAATGAACTGTCTGCTTGTCTGATTTCCTGAGAATACCCTAGGCTTGACGCTTTTAATTACTTGCTTCACAACCGTTAATCTCTGCTACTGATTTACTTTCTCGCACCGCTTTCAATTCAATCACATTGCTTATTTCTAGTATTTATTCCTATAGTTTGATTCTCTTGAGACCAAGTGTCCCTGTGGATTCGATAACCCTATATACTACGACTACTGAACTGTGCACTTGCAGTTAGAGAATAGGGAAAACTTAGAACCTATCAAGTTTTTGGCGCCGTTTCCGGGGACTCTTTGAGTCTTCGATAGGACCGAACTTAGGGTTTTTACTAGAAATTTTTCTTTTTGTTTTTGTTTTTGTTCTTTTTCGTTTTTATTTTTTGATTTTGCTGATTTTCTTTTTTCTCGGTTTCTTTCTGTCGCAGGTACGAATTTCGCCTTGCGTCGATCGTTGCATACATTGCGTCTATCGTCACTAGGCGATTCTGAGATTGAATCGATCGTTGCACTGATAGCATCGATCGTTGCTGGACGATTACAGACAGTTTATGCCAACGCAGAAAACTCGAAGTAATCCGAACTCGAGCTTGCTTAATCTCGGACTAGAGGAACTTGGACGTCTAAGGACTAACAGAAGAGAAAAGAGAGAGAGAATGGTACGAGAACGTTAGATCTTGATACCAGATGCTGAAGGTACCCTGAGGGACCAAGATGACAACCCGTACAATGCTGCTGGGCATCGGGTTGATGCTGAAGGGAATGTTATCCCTGATCCTCTTGAGCAACAGGAGCTGAACCAAAACCAGGGTCAAGGACAGGCCCAAGGTAGAGAGATGGTGGTTCATGAGAGGACACTAGCTGATTACAACAGACCTGATGAGTTTCATGCAAACCGAGCAGCTCTAGTGCTTCCTGCTTTCGAGAGGAATGATTTTGAGGTAAAAACCATCTACTACCAGCTGATGAGACAGATTGCTTTTCATGGTCTTCAAACAGAGCAGCCTATGGATCACATTGACAAGTTTGAGGACATAGTCACTGGCATGAAGTATGAAGGAGTATGCCCGGACTATCTGTTCCTTAAGCTATTTCCGCACAGTCTTGCTGGAGATGCTAGTGCATGGCTGAGACAACTGGCACATGGTCAGTATACTACTTGGACAGCCTTAAAGAGTGAGTTCCTGCGTCACTTTTATGATGATGCACGCTCGGATCAGTCCAGACAGGACATACTCACCTTTTCCCAAGGAGCTGTGGAGCCCTTGAAGACTGCCTGGATGAGATTTAAGCAGTATCAGCGTGACTGTCCACACCATGGATTCACAGAAGTGCAGCTGATTGGTATTTTCTTCAGAGGCATAGATCTTCCTTATCAGACTGCGCTGGATAACTCCAGTAATGCTAATTTTAACACTAGGACTCCTACGCAAGCTAAGCAGTTGATAGAGAATCTGATTGGCAGCAACAGTTGCAAAACAATGGATGAAAGGAGGAAGAGATCTGGTGGAACTGTAGAGAATTCTGATATAGCTAATATAAGATCCAGATTGGACACAGTCTACAATCTCCTGACAAGTAAGAAGTCTGTCCACTTTGCACAAGATGTAGAGGTGATTCAGGCTGAAGAGGAAACTCAGGAAGAAGATGTGAATTTCATAGGAGGTTCTGGTTTCCAAGGTAATAGATTTGGTAATCAACAGGGGAACAGATTCTCCAATGGTGGACAGACTGGTGGTTTTCAAAAGACCTATGGACAAGGTAATCAGAGAACCTATGGGTCTACATCCTATCAGACTCCTCCTGCACCTACAGCCCATGAGAGCAAAATGGAGGCTATGATGGAACAACTGATGGAGAGTCAAACGAAGCTTTCTGTGGACAACAATAAGAAGCTGGACGCTGTCTATCAAGACCTCAATGGGAAGTTTGAGTCACTGAGCACTCACATGAAGCAGTTGGACACTCAGGTGAACCAGATGTCCAGCTCACTGAAGGGAAAAGGAGTTGCAGAGACTCATATTAAGGCCTGGTCTATACTCATTAATGATGGATCTTATCTAGGGGAGAAATTTGAGCTAAGTACAGCTGAGTTGGTGACTGAGGCAGAATTTTCGGATTTCTGTGAAAAACTCTCGGGTAGAAACTGCAATAATGCAACGATCGACACACAGCTGGCATCGATCGATGCAGGTCGTGAACGAGCAGAAGACCCGTGGGATGAAAGTGAGATTGATGCAGAACTAGCCCGCCTGTTCCCTGATGTATCTGAGATCACTCAAGAGGATGTTTATGCACAAGCCATTAGGCAATGTCCCAAGGTGTCTGAAGTGATAAAACAAGAGATTGAAGAGCTGAAAAAGCTAGAAAAGAGTGGTGAAGACTTGGAAGAAATTCCACCTTCTGATGATCCACCTTATCACCCATGTGTTCAGAGATATTTGAACAAGATGTTGCCTTTAGATGAGGAGCTGAGAGAATGGGTGGTAATAGTTCCTCAGCATATTAGTGATGTTCTGCTAACCAAGGTCCCGAAGAAGTTATCTGATCCTGGAGTTTTTGTGCTAGATTGTTCTATCTTTGAAGATAGCTTTAGACGTTCTATATGTGATTTAGGAGCTGCTGGAAGCATAATGCCTTACTCTGTGGCAGAGAAGTTGGGAATGTTGGATTTTACTCCTACTAGGACTTCTCTTATCCTAGCTGATCAGTCCATACGAGTTCCTGAAGGACTTCTTATGGACATTCCGGTGAGAGTTGGGAACTACTTAGTTCCAACGGACTTCCTTGTGCTGAAATATGATTGTGATCCGGATGAAGCTTTATTGCTTGGGAGACCATTCTTGGCTACAGCAGGAGCTGTGATTGATGTTAGACAGAGTCTAATAGACCTCCACCTGGGAGATGAACCACTGCACTATGAGATGGATAAGCTGCGAAGGCCACTGATAGATGGGCAGACATTCACCATAAGGGACGCAGATTTTGAGCAGCCAGATGAGACTGCAATTATAGATCCTGGAGCGCATTTTACTCCATCTTTTCTTGGCCATGAGCATTCCGCAACAGCGTACTCACCACCTTGGATGAGGAGACTTGAACAGAGACAGAAAAAGTCTTTGTCAAGACCTCCTGGTACTTGAAAGATCTCATCCGTCCGGTCAAGCTATTGACCTTAAACAAGCGCTGGGTGGGAGGCAACCCACCATTAGGTACTAGTGTTTTTCTTTTTCATTTTTGGTGTTTTTGTTAGGATTTTACGTTTGTTTTTGTTTCTGGTGAGTTTATGTTTGCAGGTCTCGGTTAAATCGCAGTGCAGCGATCGATGCAATTCTGCATCGATCGTCACAACACGAAAGAAATCGCATTGCAGCGATCGTTGCGGTCCTGAGCAACGATCGACTATACACGAAAATCGCCAAGTAACGGTCGATGCACTTAGTGCAACGGTCGATGCTGAGCGACAGAGGTAAGCCGACAGACATAATTTCACCTTTTCAATTTTTATTTTCTTTTTACCGATCCTTCGCTGGACACTACTGGGGACAGTGTGTCTTAAGTGTGGGGGAGGTGCTACTGACTTTTGTTTTCTGTTTTCTTAAGAGTCAGTCCGTTTTTCAAAATTTTTGTTTTATTGAGTCAAAATTGTTTAAGTAAGAAACTATGATTTTCTGAGAAGATTTACAAGACTTGCATGAACTTAAGTAACCATTGGGATGAAGTTGCAGGATCTATCTATGACTATTAGAAAACTCCATCACAGATCAACCTACTGGGAACACCCACATCACTTCAGGTATCAGAGGATCCTTTACTGACTTCAACCTTAATACTGACTTAGATTTCTCACCTAAGGGCTTGGTATGCTTTATGTCGGATTCCCTGTTAGTTCTGACACAGCCTGTAAACCTGTCCTATTTAGTCCCCTTCTCCCCTTCTATAAAGTAAAAAAAAAAATAATAATAAACTGAGGATGAGTTAGTAACTCCGAAGTGGTCATAAGAATAGTAGCAAACACTATTATCTCTCATGTGATCCATGGAATGTGTCCAAAGTATACCCCATAACGGGAAGAACACTGATAAAAAAAATAAAATGATACCCAGTGGGGAAAAATCAGTTGTTAAAGAAGGGAAAGAGAAGAAAGGGACTAGAGAAAGATAGTATGGTGGTCTAGAGCTGATAAGGTAAGAATCCATGTGCCTTTAGATCGATACTCCTTAGGTGAGACCGCACTTAAATACTTGCAGAAGTCAGTAGGGAGAATTTGAATGCTTGAATGTGATTGTGGAGTTTACCTAGGACAGTTGCTAAGTGTGGGGGAAGTACATTGTGGTCTTGATATCCTGTGATTGATTCTTTCAGTGGTTTACTAAGGGGAATCTGAGTTTTGTAGCTTCTAGGATGAAATGAGTTTCTGAAGAGTTTTCAAACCTCTTCACCATGTTTTAGTTCTCTGTTTTGCTTGAGGGCAAGCAAAGGCTAAGTGTGGGGGAGTTGATATATCATGGTTTTTACTAGTTTTAGACCATGATATAAGTGTGTTTTTAGTGTCTTTTGTCTTTGTTTAGAGTCTTTTACAGGTATAATCAGGTTGGGAGCTGAATTGGAGATAATGGAGCATTTTGGAGATTTTTGGAGTATTTGGCCGAGAGATAGAGTTCACTGTCCGAAACAGAGGAAGGTGTCGATCGTTGCATCACTAGCATCGATCGATGCACCAGCGAGATGGGCCAAAAACTCGGCGGTTTAGAAGAGTGAAGAATTTGCACTTTGATCCAGAAGTTCCTGATATTTACAAAGAAGCCCTTGGCCGAGATTATGCCTATATAATAGAGTTTTTAGTGTTTTTATTAGATACGCTATATACTTTTTACCATACACTTTGATAATTAAGAGCAGAGGATTTTAGAGCTTTTTGGGGGCTGATCTGAACCTGTTACATCATCTGTATTTGGAGAAGATTTCGAACCCCTTTTACTCTTATTCTTTTATGCAATTTATTCATTCTATGATTATGTTTTCATGATCTATGTCTGAGTAGATCCATAGTTAGGTTTAGGGTTTCTCACATAGGATTTCATGACTTGCTAGACTTGTTCAAATTCAGTTAAGGATTCATAACTATATCTGTTCTTCAATTTAATTGTGCTTAAAGCTAGTTCTAACCTGATCAATTAGAATCTAGATCTTAGGTTGCTAAATACGTCACGGAAGTGGGGTTTAGGAATCTGAACTAATTAAATTGGGCAATTAAACTTTGCGCAAACGGAAGTTTGGTTTAGGATAATTGTGAACATATCAAACTTGGACTTATTGCTAGTTTAATCTGTTAGTTCTCGCAAACGAAAGTTTGGTTTGCTGCACTTAGACTTAGAGAATTATCGCAAAGGAATTTGGTTAATTCTATATCTGTGTTTTGAGTTCTAGAACCGTTCTTAATTAGATCCTTCCTGAATGAACTGTCTGCTTGTCTGATTTCCTGAGAATACCCTAGGCTTGACGCTTTTAATTACTTGCTTCACAACCGTTAATCTCTGCTACTGATTTACTTTCTCGCACCGCTTTCAATTCAATCACATTGCTTATTTCTAGTATTTATTCCTATAGTTTGATTCTCTTGAGACCAAGTGTCCCTGTGGATTCGATAACCCTATATACTACGACTACTGAACTGTGCACTTGCAGTTAGAGAATAGGGAAAACTTAGAACCTATCATTATCGCAGTCAGTCACATAGATATATGTTGGTGAACATATGATCGGACATGACTCGCTAATGAGAAGTCTACAAGATAGTTATATCTGTGTCATAAGAGGTTCTCATTACGACTATAGAGTATAGTCCTCAGACCTGAGTTCATCATGCTTTCTTGCATATGAATTGGTACACTTTGACTTTGTCAAACGTCGACCCGTAACTGGCGACTATAACGGCATTGTTCAAGTATATCATGAAGTGTGCGTTGAAATAGGGATAGAACAAGATGGGATTTGTCCCTCCTGAATAACGGGAGATAAATATCTCAGGGCCTATCGAAGATTTAATACTGAGAAAAATGTGTGGCCGCACTCAAACGAACTGTAGTTCAGTTGTTTGTAATGTTCAGTATGAGATCAGGAGTTCGATAAACACGATGTTAGCTTAATAAGGATGACACTAATCTTGCCTTATGCCGAATCGAGATATAGAGACAAAAGGATTATAGGAATTGATGATTCCTGTACAAGTGGGAGATTGTTGGGATAGTGTCCTGAAATCACACTTGTACTCACTCCTGATGATAGTTGTGTGTCGAGATCAGACATTCGTATAATACTGGGCGGTTGCAATGTTTTGCTAGAAGCCTCTTGCAATCTGTAAGTTGTAGACTTACTGCCAGTATTGTATGATCCTATAGGGTCACACACCTAAGCAAACTGGAAGCTACGACATGGGAATGATCATTATGGTAATGATCATATTAATGTGTATTGGATACACATTATTATCGATAAAATGGTGTTGTGTCGATCGACACAGCTTGTGTGTCGGTCGACACAGTTCGGGTTTTCGGAAAGGCTTTTCGAAATATGACTTAATTAAGTCTGGCCCGTTAATTGTGTTTTAGGTCGAATAAAACACTTGAAAGTGTCGACCTAAACCGTGAGCCGTCGAGTTTTTCTTGGTAAGAAAAGCAGAAACACCAAAACAGTTGATTCCCATTGATCCGGCACTAGCATCCCGTTTCCAGCTTGTGTGCGTGTGTATCTGGTAGAGGCAAGGCATCTGCGTTGCTCCACTGATCTCGTTCACCAATTCATTCCGCTACCAGTTCAAAGGTAAGAACGAGGTTGGTTTAATTAAATATATCAAACCCTAGATCCTAGGAGATCCAACACTATCATACTCATGACACTTATTTCTGGAACTTGCAGCCAAGTTCTAAATCAACTGATAAGCTCCTACCTTAGACTTGGTCATGAAACCCTCATTGCTTGCATAATTAAAGGCATTCATGTAGTCCCATCTGACTTCATCATAGAAGGTGATGTGTATTAACTCATCTGAATGTCCATGGTGAGGACACTTTTATGCAATACTCCTTGTATATCTCCCAAGCTATTGGAAAGTAGCAATCTTTCTCCTTAGGGAGGTCTTGGACTTGGTGTATAATTGGTTTAAGAATGAAACTCTTCACTCGTCCCAGGTGGTGAGTGATCCTGATGGAAGTGACTTGAGCTACCTTCGTCCCTTATTTACCAGTGAGAAAGTAAACATCTTGAACTTAAGGTAATCTACTACAAATCTCCTCGATGTGATCCATCAGGTTTTCTCCAAACAACCTATGAAACAGATTTTACTTCACCAGAGTGATCATTGTTTGCTTGATCTCTTAGTATTTCATGTTGATCGGTGGTGGACAGATAGCAGCTCTGTTCTAGTAGAAGGCGTAGGAAGTGTCATTGTCTTCTATTGCCCGTTGTTGTTGTTATTTCTGCTACTGCAGTTCTTGATGAAGTCTCTCAAATTCGGCAGCTAGTTTGTGTGCAGCTATGTGGTCAGCTTTCTCACCCATGTTAATATTGTTTGGTTGTTTCTTTCGGTTGGTTCGTTCAAGCCTTGCTAACTCGATGTTGTTGAGAACAATCAGATTCCGAGATCTTTGGCTCATGTCCATACACCTGATAGACATAAAAAACAAGTATACAAAATTAGTAACATCTTAGACTAAAAAAACAAGCTTAAAACCGAAGGAGAAAATTGGTCACCGGAAACAGCGCCAAAAACTAGATACAAAGGTTTTAAACCCTAGAAATTACTGCAAATGCATCGAATGTGTTATAGTACTACGGGGTCGAACCCTAGAGAGACCGTGAATGCGCTAAGGTTTTTATCACTTGAAATGAAGCTAAGATAAATAGAAAGTGATTAGATGCAATTGTCACAAAGAAAGCAAATAAAATCGGTAATAAAGCAGTAAGGAAAGTGTTAGGTCATTGTATTCCGAATGAATCAGAATCATGAACCAATCACTAATTCATGATCAATTTTAGCATAGTCTAGTAATAGAGTAGGTTTTATCCCTATAGATCTAATTGCAAGTGCACATCAATTATATTGTAGTATATAAGGTATAGAACAAAGGGATCAAGAATACACAATAGATTATTGGTTTGACTTAAGTTAGACTAGATGGGAGTAATGAAAAGCAAGTAATCGAAACAATAAGAAAATGATAAGTGTGTAAAACCAGATGGGAAAATCGCTAGGCTCAGGGAATTCTTAGGAAATCATGAATGTAAATCAATTAATAGTCATGATTCAGCTAATACTAGAACTCGAAACACATAGATAAAGTCAACCAACTTCCGTTGCGAAATTATCTCTGTCTAACAACCTAGAAAACTAAATTTCTTTACGAGTTCTAAATTCTAAACATGCATTTATATCAGGTTTGATATGTTCACAATTTCCCTAAACCATATGTATTTGCGAATAAATAAATTGCACACCTGTGTTCCTTCTAGTTAATTAACCGACTTTCGTTGCGAGAATCAATATAATATGAATCAGCATGAGAACAACCAAAGATGAAGAACTAGAAGTTATGAACCCTTAACTAATAAATCAACCTAGCAATCCCTAAAATCCCTTAAGGGAAACCCTAAAACTAACTAACAAAATCCTTAGACATGAAAATTGAGACAATAAACATGATTAAAGTAGAAAGCATAAGATAAATCAATATATAAGAATCGAGGTTCGAATTCTCTGGAGAACAACCCCAAATATCTGCAGAAAATCTCTCTGGAAGTAAAAATAAAGCTTAGCCTAAACAATGACTTAGAAACCTAATAAATAGTCATAAACATGATTTGGGGCTTCTTTGTAAATATGGAAATTTTGAGCAAACAGTGCCATCCCCCCCCAAAGCTCTTTAACTTGTGTGAAATTGTTTTGGCATGACCGGTGTCGACCGACACCAGATGTGGTCGATCGACACCAACAATGTAAGACATCACCGAGTTCTCTTCTATGCTACAATGCTTCAAAGTGCTCTCAAATCTCCAAATTACCTCCATCTCGTACCTAAACCTCTAAAGACTTCAGAATACTCCAATAACACATAAAAGATGCACTAACGAAGTCATATATCTTATTTGAAAACCCATAAAACCTTGATATATCAACTCTGCACTTAGCTTTTCAGCCCTCAAGGAAACATAAAACCCAAACCTGAATGAAAACTCAGCTAGGCCTAGAAACATCATGTCAACAACAACCATAGTAAGCCACATGAAAAACTTACCTGACAGAATCCAGACCACCATGCACTTCCCCTAGACTTATAAACTGTCCCAAACAACTCCACAATCCAAGTGAGAATTCCAAATTCACCATAGTTACCTCTTTAAGATTTAGTATAGTCTCATCGAGGGGTATCAATCAAAAGATACATGGACTCTTATTGAGTCAGAACCTAAACACACATGTTGTCTTAACTTCTGGTTTCTTTCATATCTCTTTTCTCATTTCAACAACCGATTTTTTCTTACTGGGTATCATTTTATTTTTTATTATCGGCTGCTCTTCCATTTTTATTTGGGGTTTTTTGGACATTTTCCATGAAGCACCATAGTTAAAAAGGGTAACTGCCATTCCCATGTTCATTTTGAAGCTATTAGCTTATCCTCAGACTTTTTCATTTTTTTATTTTTCTTTGATGGGAAGAAAGCGGAAACCCCTATTCACACAGACAAGTATTTCGGGACTGAAGGGGGAATCTGATCCAATGTATATCAAGCCCTAAAATGAGATAATTGAGTCAGGATAGAGGTAAAGTCAGTAGTGGATCCTCCAGATACCCAAGTGAATATGGGTAACATTAGTTGGATGGTCCGTCATTGGGTTTTCCATCGGTCTTAGATGTTTGTCAAGCTCAAATCAATAGTCACTTAGGTTCTTGAAGATGTGTTGGTTCTTTGAAAAATCATTGTTTTGTGCACAAGGGTTTGAATCAAAACAGATTGAGACAACTGATTCTAAGAAAAAAAACGGTGTCAGCAATCACATTCCTCACACTAATACAACACTATCCTCAGTGTTATATAAGCTTGAGTTGGGAAAATCATAACTAATCCGATATTGAATCGAGAAATCAGAAACCTTACATGTACTCGTGGCGGGTGTCTACCCACACACAACACGGGTATCGATCGATACAAGGCTCTGGTCGACACACTTTGGACCATATCGAGCATCCTCGACGTGCCTTCTCTAGCTATGAGAGGGGTATCAACCAAGACCATAGTGGTCTCGATTGACAATGATATTCTTTCAACGCTGCTTTTCACTTTTTGACACACAAAACAAAGAAAAATCTAAAGGACCTAATAAAATAAAAAATTAACATGTACAGACTCACTAGTAGGTTTCCTCCCACATGCGCTTATTCTCAATCATTAGCTTGATTGGAAGGCGATCAGGCTCCGTGTGGATTCAACATAGGCAATTAGTATCTTTGTGAATGTCTGCTCATCCATGGTGGTGTATAGGCGCCATAAGCATGTGAACGACCAAGGAACAAGGGAAGAGAATAAAGGCTGGAAAAAATCTTTGGTGGGATAGAACGTTTCCTTTCATTCACTGCAATGTAGTCAGGAGGTGAAGGGCGAGAGGATAAGTACCTTTTTTTTGGTAGAAGTGTGATGTCTATAGCTTTCTGCTTAGGAGCAGTTGCAGACTTTGAAGATATTAAAGTAGATTCATGATGAACTACCATCTTCTCCTCTCCACTATCAATAACTTTTTTTTGACAAATCTGAATCTCTGGCTCCACCTCAACACTGAAAGTCTGTCCATCTATGGTGGTTCTCTGCACCTTGTCCATCTTGATTTGCATCTGGCTGCATCCAACTATGTTGAATGAAGATGTCGTCAAAGTAGTCGATTCTAGCTTCGTCATAGATGGGTCTTGATCAACAAATAGTGGGTGTTGATCAATGCTTAGGCGTGTCGAACTCCATGTGTCGGCTGAGGTCGATGAAGGTACGTCAAAACTCGAAATTAAGTTTGTGAGATGAGGGTGTTAACCGACACTTGGGCTGTGTCGATCGACACTGAGGGTCAACACCAGTATTTCTATGTCAATCTTGGTCGATTCTTTTCCGTAGAAGACCGTAAACTCGAGAAATCAACTGATGTTGACCGACACCAGTCATGGGTGGCAATCAACACCGCTTTTTCCAGAACGTTCGTCACAAAAAAAAAAATCCTCGATTTTTCAGTGTTTTGCCTAATATATTGCTTATGATCCTGCTCATCCTCATTCCGAACATAAATTGCTTTGACATGAGCATTCTGAATCATACTCCCTTTAACAACGGCTTCAGTTATATTCAACCTGGCATCAATACTATCAACTCTAGTTGTGAGAGCCTCCAGTTTCCCATTGAGATCATGATACACTGAAATGATCCCATTGAGATCCACTGTTAGCTTTTGTTTTCCTTGCAGGATTTGCTGCATCATTGATTCGAGCTTGCTCTCTTAGGCTTGTAGAGGAGGTGTTTGGTCTAAAGAGGAGCCATTTTCAATGAATTGTTGAGGTTACACACTTAAACTCGAAAATGGTATAAATCTTAAGATTTGTATAAAAAAGTGATCAAGACTAGCTCTTAGTAATTAAAGAAAAGATTTTCCCCATTCATTTATTGTTTTATGTCAGAACGTGTGCTCAACCTGTCTGATTATGATATATCTAGTTTAGTTTGGTCTATTTGACTTTCGAATTTGAGTTAAGTAACTACTAATGTAGTGGAAATTAGAGAAAATTTAGGAGAAAGCGGATTAGACGTTGTGGATTTAGCGGATCAAGCGGATGTTTAGAACGATGTTTAGCATTATGGTTTTTTTCTTAGAATTTCATATTTATATTGAGATAAACCGATGGTGCCATCTTTCAATAAGTCATCTATTCTTTAACTTGAATATGGTTCCTTCAACTCATCTATTTTGATACATGCATGTAATTATTTTGGGTTTAGACTTACTTATTAAAACTTGCAGACAACAAATCGTAGGATGAAACACCCACTCTTTTTTGTGTATATGCTTCCACGCAAGTGTAGAAGGAGTTTGGTATGTAATCTTACTATGACAATTTCATCAAGGTTTAATTTTAAGTTGTTTTTATTTCTGGCAATAATTGTTTAAACTTGTGTTGCAGATTATACCAGAAAAGTTCTTTAATATATAGCTTTATACTTCGAAAAACAGATGTTACAATCGGTGTACTCACATCTGATTTAAGGCGAGAAGAGTTCCCAATCAAACGAATGGGTAATAGGATTAAAAATGGTTAGAAACGGTTCTTCCGATCTCATGCATTAGATAAGTTAGATCTTCTGATTTTCGAGTATCGCGGAGGTGCTGATTTCCATATGGTACACCAGTTTGGATCAAACGCTTGTGAGATCACATATCAAAAAACAGCAGAATTAATGGAGACTGGAGAAGGTATCCCGAGTAAGTATTTTTGCCACTTATTTTGCATAAAATTAATGACGATTTCTAAAGTTATGACTAATAATATAGTTGATTTTTGAAATAAATACAGAACATCCAAAGGAGACTGGAGAAGGTATCACGAGTAAGTGTTTTTCCATTTGTTTTCTATGCAATTCCAGATGATTTCTAATGTTTTGAATAAATATCGAGTTGTTGTTTTGAAGGAAATACATCACACACAATGGAGACGGGAGAAGGTAACACGAGTAAGTATTTTCCACTTATTTTCCAGACAATAAATGATGAATTTTTAATGTTTTGACTAATAATCGAGATGATTTTTGAAAGAGCTAATGAGAAGTTTTTTACCTTAAACGTCACAAGTGACGGCATAAAGCGAAGCAAAATCGTAATTTATTCCTTTCTATCAATGTTTTAAATATTTTTACATGATTCATATGTGTTCATTTTGCAGTATCTTTCTAAGTTCTTTCTGGATGCAAACGACTTGTGGACGGTTGCTGGCAAAACCATTTTGATGGTCAATGATGATGGACAGAAATGGTCTGTTGAGCTTGCATTCCATTCGGATACTAATAGGGAACGTATTCATTTGGCTGGCGGATTAAGAGAATTTCGTATAGCAAATAATGTCAAGGCGAAGCAGAGAATCACGCTTCAGCTTTTCTGGCAAAATGCTACAACTGCAGTCCTGATGCTCTCCTCCTCCAATTCTTAAACTCTCTAACTCTTCCAATGTTGGAATCCGGTTTTAAACTAAACTAAAACTTATGTTTAATGTCTTGCTCAGATTTCTATGTTTGTAAGAATATTTAATAACTTTATATAAACCTGTTATAAATATTTGTATGAGTATATACTTATTATTTTATGCATCATATCCAAACGTAATAATTCGGATATGCATATTAAACTATGAATTAAATCTTACACCATCACGATATAGACAAAAATTTATTTCACTTTTTATCTTGGTGATCGAGAAATACACCTAAGTGCATCAACAACAGAATAATGTCCGCACATTTGAAAACGGTTACTTAAATTTGAATGTAACCATGTGCATATAAAACGATTACTTAAATCTCTAACCAATCCCGAACAGAAAAAAAATTAAAATCACGTTTTATCTTCACCCTAATCGAGAAATACTCCTAAATTAACTAACAACAGAAAAATGCCCGCACATGCGTGCGTATCGATCACATATCAAAATACGATTACTTAAATTCGAATGTAACCATGTGCATATAAAACGATTACTTAAATCTCTAACCAATCCCGACCAGAAAAAAATTAAAATCACGTTTTATCTTGACCTAATTGAGAGATACTCCTAAATTAACTAACAACCAAAAAATACGCGCACATGCGTCCGGGTCGATCACCTAATATTTTATGTATTAGGCGCAGTCCAAATTAATTTTAGTTTTTTTATATATTGAAAAAAATATTACGTTGTTGGCCGATCAAAAACTAGAGAAAAATTTATGCTTTGTCAATAACAGTGATAACGCTTGATAATTTATAGTGAAAATTACTAAGAACACTAATTTTAGCTATAATTACTATACTAACATTAATTCTATTTTTACTAGATTAGCATTCATTTTTTTGTTAAGGATAAAATCCTACTACAAAATAATTTAAATAATTTAATATTTATATAAATAATTTATTAAAGTAAAATATACAACTAATATTAAATTCATTTTTAAAAACAAATGATTAAAAGAAATTCGTTTTTCAAAAACAAATAATTATTATAAATATATATATATATATATATATATATATCATTAAAGTAAAAAATATATAAATTAATTAATTTTGTTGGATAAGTTTAAAGTTTTATTTTCAAAATTAAGAAAATAATAAAAATAATTTATATATAAATCTTTTAAATACAAAACACAAATATTATTTTCGGATGGTTAAATTATTTTTTCTAAAAACAAAAAGAATATAAATACCAAAATATTTTTTTAAATAAATCATTTAAATAAAAAAATTAACATAAATTATTATTTTTTATTTGACTCATTTTTTATAAATTTTTCTTTCAGAAATTAGAAATAAATATAAAAAAATTATAAATAAATAATTTAAATAACAAATTGATACAAAAGACTTTTTGGGAATTTTCTTATTTTAATTTTGAAAACAAAAATTTAATACAAAAATAATAAATAAAGTATTTAAATAACAAATTAATAGAAAATACTTTTGTTGGTTATTTTTTATTATTATTCTGATTTCGTAAAAAATGTTAATACAAAAATATAATAAATAAATTATTTAAATAATAAATTAATTCAAAAATATTGTTGGTTATTTTCCAAAATATATAATTTATTAAGTGAATATAATGTTGTCATAACGGTCTCTAAAAATCAGGAGCAGATCACGCGACAGTTTTTCGAAAAAGTCTGTAACATAGTAGTATTACGCAAATAAATATTAAATATAATTTCATTTGTTGCGATTATTATAAATCTATAACAAGTACAACAAATCTATAACACTAATTTCTTGATTTATTCAAAACTAATAAAATAAATCTGGAAATTTTCAAAAATTTACACACGTTATTATAAATATGTGCCACGTTAGCAAAAAAAAAAAAATATATATATATATATATATATATATATATATATATATATATGCAACATTATAATAGAAAGCTGAGACACGTTTAAAAATTTGTAACACTATGATGCTATTATAGTAATTTTCAGAAACATTCTAACATGTTACAGATTTTCAAAAATCTGCAACAAAATAAATTAATCCACAACAAACGACAATAAATCCGTGCAGACTTACTCAAAAATTCGTCATTTCAATAAATCTGTAACAAAGATTGTTATAAAATCTGTGCGGGTTTATTAAGACGGAAGGATGGCATTTTTGTAAATAAGATACATTTTTGCTGATGTGAAAAATAATAATAATAGTATTTTGTTATTATTTTTTTCTTAACAAAGACTAGTAGAGTTATTTTAAATCAAAATTACGGCCACTTACAATTCATAACTCATATGCTCTTATAGTAATTAACCTATTTTTTTTAGTGAAGCCACAGTTTTTTCCCTAATTTATATATATGAATATGCAAACTTGTATCGTGGTTTCCTTGGTGACAAGAGTGAAGTGAATCATTCGCTAAATTTTCCCAAACGTTGATAGAAATATATTCATGAGACAAAGATTGAAACTTAATATCTATCTCTGAATGTTTAACACCAAATAGCAAGTGAACATACAACGCAGACGGAAATTTCCAAATATGTAGTGGATCGAAAGAAAAGAAATACTCTTGACTATATGTTAGAGTTGAAAGTTCCGTTGTTGCCTTGAGACTTGAAATGGAGATAGACTAGGACAAGAGAGAAGAAGTAGAGAGCAAATGCCAAGACACATATCCAAAACGGATAAGTTGATCTAACATAGGCCGGTACACCTATTATGATGCCAACGATCACAATAATGAGAACTTCGGTAGAGTAATCCCAAGTCAATTCTCTCGTGTATACAATCGCCAATATAATCGAAATTCCCAGCAGATTGTTCATTGTAACATCCTTGTAGATCTACAAAAAAAAAAAAAAAAGAATCACAAAGTTCATTTACTTCTTTAGTACCAAGTTAATAAATGGAGGTTCCGATAAAACTAAGTACCTCAGAGAATGTGTCTGATGTGATTCTAGCCTTGTCTTTCTTGCGGCAGAAGTGTGCAGACAAAGCGTTTTTTAGGTTTCTTGCCAAAGGGATCACTACAAAGACAACATAAAAGGAAGGAACTCCCGCCGATACAGACAAAAGCTCGATGTTCATCATGAATGGCTTTGCAAGAAAGAGGACTATTAGGATCCCTACAATGACTTCAACTGAAGCTCTCAAGGTTCTCTTCGAGAGCAACTTAGTAACAAGACTTTCCTTTGGTTTTTCCATCTTCAAAATTCCATCCTCCTCCTGAAATTAACACTTTTTCACATTTCTTAATCTGATCAAACAGCTAAAATATGAATTGGGAAGCTTAAGATGTACTTACAGCTCGGTTTTCTCTTTGAGACTCGGTGTGATCGAAACTAAATTTGTACTGTTTCAACCATTTTGCGATCCCTTTCTCGAACTCAATCTCATCTATCTCACCATCGCTATCGCTGTCGAAATCAGCAAGCAATGTCGTGGCGAGCTCATGTGTGTCACACTTCATTCTTCCTAACATCCCAAACTCCACAGTCAGATCTTGTAGCTCCGAAACTTGGATCTTTCCGTCTTTGTTTACATCTATTTTTTGGAACAATCTGCAGAGTAACCAATTATAAACAGTGGATGATTCCATATTTCGTATATATTCCTCATGGTAAGAATACCTGTGTAAGCTCTCTTTACTTATTTTTCCATCTCTTATAAAGCTTTGAGGTGAAAAATTCTGCAAGTGTTTATGTACTTCTGACATGAGCTCAAACCTCGCGTGATCTAAGCTCTTCTCTTGGTCCGCTCTATCAAAATACTGCGACAAAAGTATTTTAGATTAGGCACGAAGATAGAGATCATTTTATCATATGGCTCATACCGAATAAACGAAGTAGACAACAGTTGCAGAACCAGAGATTATTAGAGTGATCAAAACTATAAGTTCTTTCCAAGATTTGGAATCAAATATCTCTAAAAGTGTGACCATAACGAATGGCAATAAAGTCAGGAGCATAATCCCAGCCGCTTTCTTGTTCTTAGGATCTGCTTTTACGCTAGATTCTGCAGACAAACCGCAAGAGTCGGCTCACGCAAAATATTTTAAAGAATCAGATAATCTATAAGAGATTTAAAACATACCAGTAATGTTCTTCAGAAGATTTTTTCTACTACGTCTTGGACTCGTTGTGTCCTGCATCGAATGTTTTAAAGTCATACCATGAATCTATAGGCTCAAAGAAGAAGAAGAAGAAGAAGAACAACAATAAAGATCTTACCGAAGATATACTCTGAACTTCTCCTTTTCTTATAGATTGATCTGATCCCAAACCAGATAAGCCGAAGACAACACAAGATCCCCACTGCATAGTCAAAGCAAAGACGGTGTATGCGACAGTAACTCCAACATTATTATCCACCATCGAGTTCGCAATCTCGCGGCTTCCCGTAAGTCCAGTCGCTGAGATCAAACCCAAAAAAGGCTTAATCTTTCATTGTATTAGAAAATATTTCAAAAAAGCTCAAAAGGAAAGGGACTCTTACAGATAATAAGGGCTATTCTTGTGAACATTGTAAGGAGAGGGAACACAATTCCGCCATAGAAACCGACTTCGAAGATGACAAAGAGCTTACTCCTTCCTTCAGACAAGAAGTTTTCACCGATAATCAATAGACAACCAAAGGAGAAAACTTGGAAGACATATCCTCCAACATTGTCTGCACATGGAAGAAACCCATAGACATGAACACAAGCATTCTTGGAAACGCGATTTGGCGGGTCGAGACTGAGAAATTCATAGCTGGACACATCTTGAGCTTCATCAGAAACCAAGATCGATTTCTCCTCAGGCAAAGAACTTAAAACACGACAGTTCACAGCAGAGATCAAAGCTATTAGAGAGAGAAAGGACAGAAACAGAGTAAGACGTGCCATGGAAGTAAACTTAAAACAGAGTTTTTTGTGAGCAGTTTGGTCGGATCCTTCTCTTCTTACGCGCATATATACACACACCATCACTAAGCGATGGAACGTGATCTTTCGTGGGTTTTTACATAATTGAATGAATAAAGAAAGACTCTTTAAGGTTGATTAAATTGATGAATCTGATAAATATTATTTTTTTAAAAATTGATTCTAGTTTATAAAGAACGTGAATGCCACTCTCCAATTATTATCAGCGGATGATTATCGTATAGAAATTATACATCTATGTGATGACTCTTAAAGTAACTTCTTTGTCCCTCGTTCCAATCTCATTTTCACAGCCTTAAATGCTAGTGCAGAATCCAGTGCGCATGCAAAGTTTGGTATATAGATTTATTCATCACTGTTAATTTTCAGTTCGGTTGCACTAACTTCTGTTTCCTCGCTCAACATGTGAATCAACAATCTCATTTTTCAAAAACTTAGAAACCAATGGATAAGTTTATTATATTAACCAGGCATGTCAAATCGAGTCTGCCTGATGAAAGCACAATAGTAGCGATTAGCCACGGCAATCAAAACAATATGTTAAACCCTTTATCAAAAAAAAAAAAATCAACAATATGTTTTGTTGTAAGTAAATAGTAAATACAAAGGAATCTCCTAGTTCAAAAAAATAAAATACAAAGGAATCTTGGTAAAGAACCGCAAAATCACACACTGGACAGGTGACGTGAAAACTAATTTTAAAATATTTATTCACTTTTTGTTTATGTAAGTGGCAATTAAATTAGATGTGAATGAGGTGGAAAGAATGGCAATGAGGGAATAAATAGCTTTGTTTCCACTATATATGTTCTCCTCCATATATTCCTATTTTGTGATGCTCATTTATTTTCATCATATCCATATATGTTCTCCTCCATGATGATCAGTGAATTAATTTGAAAAACTCAAAATAATTTATTGATCATACAATCACCACATGATACTTTTATAAAAAAATTTATTCACATAATAACACAAATCATTTTTTGGTAAATCAACTATCCTTCGACTATTCCAATTCAAACACGTTTAATTTTAGAGTTCTCTACGGACAAATGGCCGAAACAATAAGTGCATTTTGGTGACATAGATAGTTAAATCAAATCTTTAATCCTTTCAACATATACTATAAATTGGGATATTACAGTCACCCTCATTCACAGCGCAACGCCCAACATTCTCATCGCGCACCAAAATCAATATATGTAATGTGCGATCCCACATGACTTCACACACGTTTTTAGATTTGTCTCTAACAACACTTGTAACGCCCCGACCGCTACCACGCCCACGGTCTACACGCACTCTGGTCCCATAGGTCCTTCCTCGCTTGATGGTCGGCGAGTTAGTCTGGGAGACTCAAAAGAATTGTTTATTGACCATGCAATCACCACTGATATTTATCTGTGCTTTTGTCTCACTCACACGATATCGCAAAATCACTTCTGGTAGGTCAACCATCTTTTAACTACTTCAGTTCAAGCATACTTAAGTTTTGATGCTTTTTGGACAAACGAACGAAAAGACAAGTGTAATTTGGAGACATAGATACCCAGATCAAATTTTTTAAGCCTCTCCGCATATACTAAAAATTAAAATGTTATAATCAACCTCATTCACAAAATGAAATGTTTTCCTTATGCACCAAGATCGTTATCCTTGAGGGTGCAAGCTCACATAACTCCATACACTCTTTTAGATTTGGCTCTAACATGACTTGTAACGCCCTAACCGCTACCACTCCCACAATCTATGACCAGTCTCGGCCCGTGGAACCATCCTCGCTTGACGACTGATGTGTTAGTCTGGAAGACTTAAAGAGTTATTATTGATCAATCATCACGTGAGTTGTTCCTGTGCTTTGTTCTCACTCACATGATACTTTGAATCACTTCTCAGTAGATCACATCATTCATTAACTCCAACTCAAGCACTCTTAAATTTGGAGTTCTCTTCTAACAAGTGACTCAAAAGATAAAGTATAATTTAGTGTAGTCAAATCAATTCTTTTAAGCATCTCCACATATAGCTGACATTAAGATGTTACAATCACCACGACTAACAAAGTGGAACATACTCGCTGCGCAAAAAGATCGTTATCATAGACGGTGCTAGCCCACATGACTTTATACACATTTAGGATTTGGCTATGATGTCACTTTTAACACCCTGGTCACTATCATCCGTAAACCCTACATCAATTCTCAGCCTTTGAGCACACTCTCGTCCAACAGATGATGTGTTAATTTGGGAGACTCAAAAGAATTGTTTACTGATCCTGCAATCATCACATAATTTTTCCATTCTTTTTCTCACTCACACGATATTGTTGATCAATGTTTTTCTCAATGAAGTGAAGTTTAGAGTGGACGAGTGAAGTATAGAGAAGCAAAGTAAAGTCTAGAAAGGAAGGGTGAAGTCTGGAACGTAACTAATCTCTATCAATGGATCTGTTTCACCCAACGGCTATATTTCCCCTTACCAATCACTTTGTAACTCTATAAAGAGAAATATCGTGTCAAATATCAAATATACACTTTGGAGACTTTGTCTCTCCACCTTCTCTCTAAATCTCTTTAATCTCTTTCTCTCTAATCTCTTAATACTCTTAAATTCTATCATAGTATCAAAGCAATGATCTTGACTCTACCATACTCTTTTGATTCTCTCTTGTTCTCTTTCAAAATTCTCCAAAACTTTCAATTTCTCACCATTTCTTAAAAACGCCCATCAAGTATTTGTTGGGAATGTCCTGAAATCTACCGTACTATCTCTAGAAAGTATGATAAGTGTCGAGATCAGACATAAGTCATAAATACTGGGTGATCATGATGGCTTGCTAGAGTCCGCTCATGATCTATAAGTTTAGGACTTATTACCAGTATTGTATGATCCCGAAGGGTCACACACCATAGCTAACGGGAAAGTTAAATGGAAATAATACGGTAAGATGCAATGGCATTTACTGTATTGGATCAGAGTTTTGGGCCAGACAAAATACAGGCTTTTTGTCTGATTTGTGTTTTGGGCCCAAAAGATTAATGAGCCATTAGTCTAATGACTTGGGCCCATTAATGAGATATAAGAGAATTAGAAAAACCCTAAGGAAGTTAAGCTTCCTGCGATTTTTCTTCCTTGGCCGCGCCCTCTCTCTCTCTGAAATCTCTCTTTCTGATCTGATCCATCTCTTTGGTCTAGCAGCCATCCCAGCTTGTAAGAGTGTGGATACCGAAGGAGGAGCCGATTCTCATCAGCTCTAATCTGATCTTGTCATTACCACCAATCACTCCGCTGCAAAAGGTAAAGATCAGGTTTGTTTTATGATTCGTTTTGCAAGAACCTAGATCTGTTTAAGGTTATGTGTTAGGTTGTAATTTGGGAATTGAACCTTGAAAAACACCATAATCCTTCAGTGGTATCAGAGCCAGGTCATTAGATTCTTGTAATTTGGATCGTATGAAAAATCCATTATTGAATTAAGAATCCGATGTTAAAATCGTTTTGGTATAAATCGGATGATGATTTGGTATAACGATTGTTTAATTGAATTGGGTAAAAGACAAAATCGTTTTGTCCATTAGTGCTTGGCATGAATTGTTTGTCTTTAGTGTATATAAAGAAACGATTTGATTGTTTTAATAATGTCATGAGTCGTTTGTTGAACAAAGAAGACGATTGCATATTGACTTGTTGATTAAATTATCATGAAACGAATGAAAAAATAAAAGTCGATTGTTCATCACGTGATGTTGACTCTGTTTTGTCTTCTTGTGAAAGAGCTTGATACGTTAGTTGATTTTGTTAATCAAAGTGAATTGTGATTGCTTAACAATCGATTGTTGATGTTGAATAAGGACAAAATCGGTTTCGTCCTTTTGTGAATATCTCCATCACTTGTTGATTTTGTTTGTTAATTGCTTGTTGAGAATCGCATGTTAATCGATTGTTGAATTCGATTGTTTTGATAACATTAATAATCGACTGATTTTGTCTTTATGTGAAAGTCAAATCATTTGACATGATCGTTGTTATTAAATCGAATTGGTAAAAGTTTCGTATCATAACAACTTTTGCTTAAATGATTATTTAATGTATGAATTAATTAATTATTTAATTAATTATGGTTTAATCGGTTAACCCAAATCGCGGTTTGCTGGAAATTATTTAATACAATTGGTATTATTTAATTTCTGGTTAAACCGGATTGAAATTCATAAAATTGAATTTTAACCTAAACCGAAGACTGGTCTAAGTTTGATTTGGTTGGACCAAATAATTTAGAGCTGGTCTGGTTTAGTGAGTAACCGATGGTTTTGATAGTTAATTTGGTCTTGGACCAGAATTAATAAACCGAATCGGTTATGTCAAATTATTGGGCCAACTGGAATTCTATGGCTTTGGGCCAAGAATTGGGCCTATAATTTGTGACCCAATCCCAAAATATTTATAAAATATTAAATTAGAAATTTCTATTTTTAGTATATTTCTAAATTTAGAAAGTTTCTAAAATAAGAAAGTTTCCCAAAATAGTAATCTTCTATTTTTGGAAATAAAACTTAAAAATCCTCAAAAACAATATCAAGCTTGGATGTCTTTCCAATCTTGTCAGCTACTTAACGCTTATTTGATTACAGATATGGCTTACAGTGTGAGGTGTCTGTTTTCGCGTAAGTAAAGTAGTATATAGTCACTAATTTCATTGGGAGTCCCAGATTTTAGTGATTATTTGGCTGTAAGAGATTGGTTTCCTTGACTGGGCCATCGGGAGTCCCGGGCCTTGAGACATCTGGTGAATTTGGGCCTCGGGTCCAATTCACAACCGAGAGTTATATGAGATATAACTAGCTGTGTGTATGCTTACCAAGTAAAGCTAATTCCGGGTGACGGCCAGTGGCCCACTTTGGATTTAGCTGAACATGGGTCTCGGAATCATTGCATTCTTATGAGGTTAAACAAAGAAATTTTGAATGCAAAGCGAGTTTTCTTATAAGTTTTTAAGATTACTCTTTTATGAACTAAATAACTAAAACTCTTTTTATCTCTAAATTTCAGCTATGACGAGCACAAACAATCAAAACACTTTCTCGATCCGGTATGTCCTTGAGATGGACAAACTGAACGGATCAAATTTCTTGACTTGGTCGCGGAACCTGAGACTAGTTCTCAGACAGGAGAGAAAGGACTATGTCCTTGAAAGAACTCTCCCCGTGAGGATCGGGTCCAATGCCTCTCATGCAGTATATAATGCTTGGAATAAGCATTATAATGATGCGGTAGATGTGCGTGGTCTGATATTGGCTACCATGGACTCAGATTTGCGGAAGCAATATGAGAACATGGAGTCGCCAATAGAGATGATCAGCAGCCTGAAATTGAAATTTCAGGAGCAGGTAAGAGTGGAGAGATACCAGTTGGTTAAATCTCTCACTAGCTGCAAGCTACCAAATGATCATCCAGTAAGTCCTCATGTCAGTAAAATGATGGGTTACGTTGATAACCTGAGGAAACTGGATTATCCAGTTAGCCAGGAATTGGCAACTGAGATCATTCTGCAGTCACTGCCGTCAAGCTATGATAAGTTCGTAAGGAACTATATCAAGAAAGGCTTAACAAAGACGTTGACTGAACTGCATGATATGCTCAAGACAGTTGAGCCAAACGTGAAGAGTACCCTGTACAATCTCATGAATGAGAAGGGTAGGTTTACTAAACCTAATGCTGACAAGGGTGAAGACAAAGTTGTCCAGATTTTGAATCATGGCAAGCGTGTGTCTTCTGAGCCCGAGTCAGATACCTCTTACGTTGGTAAGTGCTGCTACTGTAAAGAGACTGGGCATTGGAAGAGAAATTGCATTAAATTCATGGAAGATTATGAGGAGTTAAAGTCGATGTATGAGACTACTTCCTCAGGTATTCATGTTATTACTTCAAGTTATACCTTATAGGTATTTGATACTGGTTGTGGCACTGATATTTGTTATAATATGCAGAGCCTGAGCAACAGTAGAACGTTGAAGGAAGGACAAGTGGAACTGCGTGTCTGGAAGGAGCTATGGATGCTGCCTCAGCCGTAGGGTTTTCACTTGTAGATGCCTTTGAGGCTTGGTTTTGTATTAAGTAATTGCTACAATGTACCTGCTTTAAGCAGAGTTGTCTTTCATTTTCTTGTAAGAATTTGAATGTTTTTCATTTTGATAAAAGACAAGTTTTGCTCTTTTGATCTTAATGAAATGTTAATTGTAGCACCCTATTCAAGGAATGGGTTTTATATCTTAAACCAAAGAGTGCCTAAATGTAACATAAATACCGAATTGGTTTAAATCTGATGAATTAAACCTGATTTTTCTTGGCATAAATGTTTTGGTCATATAAAGTAAGTCGGATTCAGAAATCCCATAGTTATGGACTTTTGGGCTCATTTGAATGGATATCTTATGAGACTTGAATTCTTCTTACTGGACCAAAACACAAAGGGCCCATCTTAGCCGAGCTAGAGAAAAGCCCAAAGGCTTATTGGACATTGGACATACTCATGTATGTGGTCCGATGAGAAGTAATGCCAGAGAAAATTTCCTGTACTTCATTGTCTCTACTGATTACTTCAGTGAGTGTGACTGTGTTCATTTGATGAGACACAAGTCGGAATTCTTTGACATGGTCGAAAGAGTTCCAGAATGAAGTATAGAATCTAAATGACAGAAGTATTAAGACTCTGGATTAGATCACGAGTGAGAATACTTAAGTCATTGATGGTATGATCATCTGAATGAGTGTGAAGTCGCTTCACAGCTCATTTCTCCTGAAAACCTGGAGGTGTTTCTGTGAGAGAGAATCAGATCTTATTAGAAATGATTCAAGATGAGTCACACGAATCTTCCATGATATTCTTTAAGAATAACGCTCTAGAAATATCTAAGTTTACGCTGAAATAGTTCCACCAATATCAGTTGAAAGACACCACGTAAATGTGGATTGGAATCGATCCAAATTCGTCTTTACTGAGTATTTGTAATTGTGCTACTTCGCTGGTTGTCCTAGGGAAACCAAGGCTTGTTTCTTTTACGTCCATTCTGTTTTCTAAGAGGGGAAGTAACTTTCCAAGAAGAACAGTGGGAGTAAAAGTATAACTCGAAGAAATTCGAGAAATACAGGAGGCTGCTCAACCTGTTGAGGGAGAGCAACGGATGGATTTACAGATTTCTGTAGAATCTGCACCTGTAAAGCCTGAAGTTCGCAGATCTGAATGAATCAGTTACTAATCCGAGAGTGATTTCTCATCATTAGTTGAACCTGATGATCATTGAAAGTTCGCATGATCTGATGATCATTGAAAGCGACGAATCTGCGAAATTCAAAGAAGCGAAAGTGAGCCCGGACTCCGAAAATTACACTATGTGTAAGTTAGCTTCATTGATCCATTCATGGATGGAAGCAAACATATCGGAGTTGGAATCTTCGTTCTGTTGAAGTAGTCAAGGTTTTGACTTGAACAGGAACGAAGCGGAACTGTGCGTTTACTAATAGATAAGTGGGAGCGATGTTGTATTTCTCATAGTGTATGTCGATGACATACTGATTCTCGGAAATAACGTCCCAATGCTGCAGTCAATAACGGACTGGCTTGGGAGTTGGTTTTGTAATTGACATGGGTAAAGCCACGTAGTTCTTGGATTTTGGATCTAAAGATAAAGATCCAAAAGAGCTGGTAGGACAAAGTCAGGATTCTTAAATTGACAAAGTCCTACACGTAATCAGCAATCCAAGAAGGGTTTTATGCCAATATCACATGGCAATTCATTAAGCAAGATACAGTGTCCTGCGATATCTGCTGAGCTTGAATGCATGGATAGGATTCCATATGCGACGGCAATTGGATCTATCATGTATGCCATGATACATACTTGTTTTGATGTTGCTTTAATGCTAAGCAAGACAAGTAAAGACCAGTCAAATCCAGCAAAGAAACACTGGATTGCCGTAAAGAATATTATGAAGTATTTGAGGAATACTTAGGATAAGTTCTTGATTTACGGAGAAAGTTAGGTGCTACAAGTCGATAGTGTCTGAAAGGCAAGTTTCCAATAGACAAAGATAATTCCTGGTCACAGTCCGGCTATATCTTGTGTCTAACTGGCGGTGCAAGGCACTGTTGCTGACTCCATGACTTAAGCTGAACATTTCGCAGCTTGAGAAGCGGCGAAAGAGGTTGTTTGGAAAGAAGAGTTCATCACTGAACTTGATGTGATTCCCAGCATAGATGAAACTAGCTGCACATCATAGGTCCAAACACCTTGAGGATAGGTGTAACCTATTCCGTGAGATAAATGACAGAGGTGTTAAGTAGATAAGCAAGTTTCATCGAATGAGAACGTTGCTAATCTATTAACGAAGCCACTCCTTATGCCTAAGCACGAGTCGCGGACTGTAGCTGTAGGATGAGTGAAATTAAGATGTAGTCTTAATTTCAGTGGGAGTTTGTAAAGGGCTTTACTTAGTTGTTTTGAAAGGTTCATGTAAACATTTTAAAATGTTAATGAAATTTTTATTTCTGGATTATTTTAACTGTGATATAAAATAATCGTTCCAAAATGATTCATGTCACTATATATGGGCCATCGAAGTACATGAGTAGACTTGATCCTGAAACCCCATATTTAACGAAGTGACATAAATCATAGTGTCCATAGTCGAAGGTTGTTGAAATTGGAACACCAACAACCTGTTGAGACTAGATTGTGTTGAGACTTATGACCAAGTTTCGAGGGGTCATAGATGCGCGGCATCAAAGTCGACACATAGGTATATGTAAGGGAGCATATGACCGGACATGGCCCGCAAGATGAGAACTCTGCAAGATATTAATATCTGTGTCATAAGAAATTCTCATATACGACTATAGAGTATAGTCCTTAGACCTGAGTTCGCATGCATGTGGCTGCACATGGAGTAATGCGCTTTGATCATTGTCTAACGCTGTTTCGTAACTGGGAGCTATACGGACCTTGGTTGGGTGTATTATGAATTGTGTAGTTCATAGTGATGGAACAAGATGGGATTTGTCCCTGCCGTTTAACGGAGGTAATATCTCTAGGCCAATCGGAGATTTGATAGCTGGTAAGAGAATGGCCATTCCCAAACGGACTTGCCCAAGTCGTTTGCATTGTCAGTATCAAATCTGGTCCGATAAACATGGTCTGGCTACATAAGGATGACACGCATCTTGCCTTATGCCAGATCGAGATATTAAGACAAAAGGACTAGGGAATGTAGGATTCCAGTACAATCGGAAGATTGTTGGGAATGTCCTTTGTAGAATTCCAGTACAAGTGGGAGATTGTTGGGAATGTCCTGAAATCTACCGTACTATCTCTAGAAAGTATGATAAGTGTCGAGATCAGACATAAGTCATAAATACTGGGTGATCATGATGGCTTGCTAGAGTCCGCTCATGATCTATAAGTTTAGGACTTATTACCAGTATTGTATGATCCCGAAGGGTCACACACCATAGCTAACGGGAAAGTTAAATGGAAATAATACGGTAAGATGCAATGGCATTTACTGTATTGGATCAGAGTTTTGGGCCAGACAAAATACAGGCTTTTTGTCTGATTTGTGTTTTGGGCCCAAAAGATTAATGAGCCATTAGTCTAATGACTTGGGCCCATTAATGAGATATAAGAGAATTAGAAAAACCCTAAGGAAGTTAAGCTTCCTGCGATTTTTCTTCCTTGGCCGCGCCCTCTCTCTCTCTGAAATCTCTCTTTCTGATCTGATCCATCTCTTTGGTCTAGCAGCCATCCCAGCTTGTAAGAGTGTGGATACCGAAGGAGGAGCCGATTCTCATCAGCTCTAATCTGATCTTGTCATTACCACCAATCACTCCGCTGCAAAAGGTAAAGATCAGGTTTGTTTTATGATTCGTTTTGCAAGAACCTAGATCTGTTTAAGGTTATGTGTTAGGTTGTAATTTGGGAATTGAACCTTGAAAAACACCATAATCCTTCAGTATTCGCCGAAATTTCCAAACAATATTTTCTTTCTTAAACCATGGGTTCTTGTGTTCTAACCACTGAAAGCTCTAACATTTTAGTTGTTCCAACCATTATCAAAGGAAACAACTATCTTGTGTGGTCTAGAACCATTAAAATTGTTATAAGCGGAAGAATACTTTGGAAGCATATCATTTTAAGTGAATGCCCAAAGAAAATCCTCAATAGCAAAGGCAAAGAAAAAGAGGCTCTAACCAAGGAACGGAACGAAGAAGCTCTCAAATAAGAAGAGGAGAATGAGAAGAAGATCAACAAGCAGTTCTTAGTCTTCTCCAATCATCTCTAGATCCGACCATCTTGGAAGCCTACTCATATTGTGAAAATCAAAGGATCTATGGGAAACTCTCAAAGGTATGTATGTGAACACATCCAATATAAATCGAATCTTTGAAATCAAGTAGGCTATCAATGAAATCCACCAAGATGATATGGAGTTCACCAAGAATCTTGGCAAGTTCAAAACTCTATGGTTTGAACTTGAAATGCATAGGCCAATAAGTGTGGATCCAATTCTCAATGAAAGGCGTGAGCAAGATTTAGTCTTTGTCCTTCTCCTCACGTTGAATCCGGGTTACAATGACCTCATTAAGCACATCCTTAGATATGACAAGCTACCAAACCTTGAAGAGGTGTGAATTATAATTTAAAAAGGAGTAAGGCTCCATTGGTATCTTTGGTGGTAAATCCGATCTTGTGACAGCCAACAAGGCCGGATACAAGCAAGAAAATAGGGTTCCAAAGGTGTGTGAGAATTGCAAGAGGGATGGTCACTCCAAGGAAAAGTGTGGGCTCTTTCATCCACATCTTAAGCCCGAATTACCAACTTCAAAAATACCAAGAGAAAATGCTTCACATGGTGATGATTCTAAGCAAGTAAATTCATCCACATCTTGAGAAGAAGTAGTTACGGCAGCCTCCATTTATTATGTGAATAAAAGTGATTTTGAGGCCCTAATCAAGGCTTTTGCCTCACACAACTCTGGTATCACTCTTTATTTTCATAAACCTAGTAGTAAACTTGTTGTAGATTCGGGTGCTTCTCATCATATGATTAGTAATCCTAAAGTTCTAGAAAATATTGAACCGGATATAGGTAGAGTACAGATTGCTAATGGTGATGGAATTCCCATATAAGGAAAAGGAAAGCTAAAGCTATTTAACAAGAAAAAAAGTGAAGCTTTTTATTTTCCTAGGTTCAAATCCAACTTCATATCAGTTAAGAGAACCATTAAAGACCTTGATTGCTATGCTATATTGGCCTTAATGATGTTAATTTTCAGGATGTTTAGAGTGAAAAGTTACTTGAGAAAGGTGGAACAAAAGATGAGTTAGATATTCTAGAAGAGACACCTTCAAATCTGGATGTTTTATTTTTTACCTCTTTTTATTCAGCTAATATATATGCAGTGTGGCATGCTATACAAGGTCATCCTCATGGAAGGGTAGTTGGATTAATGTTTCCTAATGTATCTTTTGATCACACTAGTTTTGAAGCATGCATCCTTGGCAAATATTGCAAAGTTGTCTTTCCCAAATCTTCTACTATCTATAAACATTGTTTTGATCTAGTACATTCGGATGTGTGGACTTCTATTTGTATGTCTAAAGATATAAACAAATACTTTGTGACATTTTTAGATGAGAAATCAAAGTATACTTGGGTCACATTGTTACCATCAAAGGATAGGGTATTTGAGGCATTCATTAACTTTCAAATTTATGTGACTAACCAATACATTGTCAAGATAAAAGTGTTTAGGTCGGAGAATGGAGTAGAATGTACAAGTACTAGATTCAGAGAGCACCTGGTTAATGTTGGAACTTCGAGCCAATTCTACCAGATTCAGAATTGATGTCATGTTCCTGAAGCCTAGGATCTAGGGTCTAGTTAATTGAATCAAGGATCTGATCTCGTGTTTACCTGGAGATTGGCAGCGGAAGATGGTCAGATAAAAGAGATCTCTGGAGCGCCTCAGATGCTGCGCCTCTACTTCAGTCCACACGCACACAAGCTGGAATCCGCCGGGATGCTAGTACCGGGGCTCGGATCTCCTGGGAACTTAGTTTCTCGAGGTTTCTGTGTTTTCTCTCTGAAAAACACTGTCTAGGCAGCGCACGCAGTCCTTAGGTCGAAATACATAAGATCACTTATATATGTATCGACCACGACGTAAACCAAAACATCAGTTTTGGTTTCGGCCTTGTGTCGACCGACACACTTAGTGGTGTCGATCGATACACATCCTGTGTCGACCGACGCACCAAATGGTGTCGATCGACACACCTCATCAAAACTCATATTCGATGTGTATCCAATACACATCGACCAGACCATATGCCAATGATCAATCCCACACGAAGTATGTCCAACTTGCTTAGGTGTGTGACCCTGTAGGTTCACACGATACTGGAAATGAGTTACAACTCATTTGTCATAAGCTGTTTCTAGCAAAACATTATGACTACCCAGTATCACATGAATTGTCCGATCTCGACAATACAACTATCTCTAGAGTGAGTACAATGTGATTTCAGGACATAATCCCAACAATCTCCCACTTGTACTGGAATCACCTATTCATATAATCCCTTCGTCTCTATATCTCGATATGGCATAAGGCAAGAGACTGTGTCATCCTTATTATAGCCAACATCATGTTCATCAAATTCCTGATCTATACTGATAAAACAAACGACTGACAATCACCTTGTTTGAGCACGGCCATGCATTTTCTCAGTATCAAATCTTCGATGGGCCCTGAGATATTTATCTCCCGTTATAGGAGGGACAAATCCCATCTTGTTCCATCTCTGTTTCTACACATACTTCATGATACGCATAAGCAATGCCGTTATAGCCGCCAGTTACGGAACGGCGTTTGACAAGGTCAAAACGCACCAATTCATATGCTAGAAAGCATGATGAACTCAGGTCTAAGGACTATACTCTATAGTCGTAATGAGAACCTCCCATGACACTGATATAACTATCCTGTGGAGTTCTCATTAAGCGGGTCATGTCCGATCATATGTTCACCAACATATATCTATGTGACTGACTGTGATAATCATATCATTGACTCCATGAAACTTAGTCCAACAGTCACCTCACATACTAGTCTCGCGCGGTTATTGGTGCCCCACTTCAATAACCTCGACTAGGGACAATCGTAATTTATGTCATCTTTTACTCATAGGGTTTCATGATCAAGTCCTCAACTTGATGACCTATAAGATGAAGATAAAATACTTTGGGACCATTATTTAATTATCCAATAATTAAATAATACCGATGTCAGTTTGACTTACATAAACACTACCATGGCATGTTTATGTAAAGATTATAACATAACTAAAGTTACTCCCACTAGAATCAAGATCATCTCTTCAGATATCTTATACCTACAGCAACATAATAAATTTCGTGCTTAGGTTGTGGGAGAGACTGCGGTGTTTTGCTTGAAACAATTCCAACAAACCAAACCGTCATTCAGATAAAAGCACTATTCTACGGTCCAGTGCTTGGAGCCTTTCCAACAGATAGCACCACTATTCAGACAAAGAGACATGACCAGGTGGGAACCGGGAATCGTCTTTGTCCGTCTAACTACTTTTAACTGGTTCGTCACTTCCTTAGTTCACCACGAACCTATCCTTAGTGTTCCTCAAACACTTGGGATATTTCTGGTAACTGTTCAGTGACTATTACCGGAACATATTGGTATTTTCTCGTCATGCTATATGCGTAGGCTGCATCTAGACGAGCGCAAAATATGGCATTCATGATGGATTCTATTGCAGCAGCATTAGGGATCACACTCATTAATACTAGTTCAGCCAGTGTTCAAAACACTTCATCTTGCTAATATTTTTACTAGCTCAGCCAGTGTCCAAGACACTTCATCTTGCTTAGATTATTTGCCATAAGACCTTTGGTATGAAGCCATTCTTGGAATCAAGCACATTTGAACTGTCCAATACCTTATTAACATAAGGATTTTGACACGATCCAATTAGCCTTTCTGATCCATTCCAATGGATCCTTATTCCAAGAACTTTTACGGCCTTCTCCCATGTCTATCGTTAAACTTGACTTCCGACCCAAATCTTGACAAGACTTTAGCGTCGGAACATCGTTTATGAGACTAAGTACATTATGTACATACGGTGTGAGAATTGCAATTACGCTCCCACTAGTCTTCTTGTAAACGCATGGTTTCATTTCTTTCTGATCAAGTCAAAAACTTTTGACCACATTATCAGAATGTTGATTTCAACTCCAAGATGTTTGCTTCAATCCAGAAATGGATCGGTGAAGCTAACATGCATACCCAGCCAATTTTCGGAGTTGGGGCTCACCATCGCTTCTTTGAATTTCGCATGCTCGTCACTTTTCAATGATCAATAGATCACGACAATCGGCTACGAGAAATCACTCTCGAGTTAGTGACGGATCCTTTCGGGTCTGCGAATTTCAGGCTCCACAAGTGTAGATCCTACAGCACTTTGTAGATCTCACCGCTGCTCTCCCTCAACAGGTTGAGCAGCCTCCTGTGCTTATCGAATTTCTTCGATGTGTACTTTTACTCCCACTGTTCCTTCCGAAAGTATGATCTTTCTTAAAAGACACAGTTCTGGACAACAAAAGTACTAAGCCTTGGTTTCCTTTAGGACAACCAGCGAGGTAGAACTTATCAGATTTGGGTTCAAGCCCTTTAGCTATCATCCCAAATTATCAGAAACAACTTACTTGAAAAACTTCAGCCCACATCCAATGTGGTGTCTTTCAATTGATTCTGATCGAAACCCTTTTCTGCGCAAAGACAGACATTTTAGAACGTATTCTTAAATGATTATGGAAGATTCATGTGACTCATCATTAATCGGAGCATATCTAATAAGATCCGATTCATTCTGTCAGATGATCACCCAATTCTTGACTCAAGTATTTTCCTCCGCGATTCAATCGAGGATCTCAATACTACTGTCAAATCGGTTATACACTTCATCTTGGAACTCCTCAATGGATTCCTGCTCGTGTCTCATCAAATGAACACAGCCATACTTATTGATGCCATCAATAAGGTAATGAAGTACAGAAGATTTCCTTTGGCACTAATGCTCACTGGGCCGCATACATCAGTATGTGTAAAGCCCAATAAGCCTTTGGCCCGTTTCCTTTAGCTCTGCTAAAAGGGCCTTAGTCATTTGGCTCAGTGAGCAGAATTCATATCTCAAATGATTAAAATCAAATGAGTCCAAAACTATGGAGCTTTTGAATCCGCTTCACTTTATGTGGTTAAACGACTATGCCAAGGAAAAGTCGAGTTCGAGTCATCAGACTTAAACCTTTAGTATTTGTGTTATATTCAAACTTTCGCTGGTTTAAGATATAAAACCCATTCCAAACGGGGTGCTACCATATGATATTTCATTAAGATCTAAAGAACAAAACTTGTCTTTTATCAAAATGAAAAACATCCAAATTCTTTACAAGAAGATGAAAGACATCTCTGCACAAGGCAGATACATAGTAGCAATTACTTAATTTCTAAAACCAAATATGAAAGGCTCCTACAAGTGGAGAATCTCTACGGCTCATGCAGCAACCATTTCTTCATACCAGACACGCAGTTCCACTTGTCCTTTCTTCAATGTTCTACTGTCGTTTAGGTCCTGCATATTTCAAAAATATCAGTACCACAACTAGTATCCAATACATACGTAGAACTTTAATTAATAACACAATACTTGAAGAAGAAGTACCATACCTCTCCTTCATCTCTTGTGAATCTTCCAAGAATTTAATGCAATCTCTCTTCCAATGCCCTGACTCATCGCAGTAGAAGCATTTTCTAACACCAGCTGGGCCTGACTTGGGCTTATAAGATGACACAGGCTTATCCTGATTCCAAATCTGGACGGCCCTGCTTTCACCCTTGTCTTTACAAGATTTCTCAAATATTTTACCCCTTTTGATGTTTTGCTCTGCTGTCTTGAGCATGCCATGCAGCTCAGTCAACGTCTTCGTCAAGCCTTTCTTGATATAGTTCTTAATGAACTTATCATAGCTTGACGGCAGTGACTGCAGAATGATGTCAGTGGCCAACTCTAAGCTGACAGGACATTCCAGTTTCCCCAGGTTATCAATGTAACCCATCATTTTAATAACATGAGGACTTACTGGAGCATTCTCTGGTAGCTTGCACCCAGTGAGAGACTTCACCATCTGGAATCTCTCAACTCGTGCCAGATCCTGGAACTTCAGTTTCAGGCTGGTGATCATCTCTATTGGCGACTCCATGTTCTCGTATTGACTCTTCAAGTCCGAGTTCATGGTAGCCAACATCAGACCACACACATCTACCACATCAATATAATGTTTATTCCAAGCATCATATACTGCATGCGAGCGATTGGTCCCAAGCCTTTCTGGAAGAGCCTTTTCAAGAACATAGTCCTTGCTCTCCTGCTTGAGAATGAATCTCAAATTCCGATACCAATCCAGGAAATTCGATCCATTTAACTTGTCCTTCTCAAGGACGGATCGCAATGAGAAAGTAGTCATAGACATAAGCTGAAATCCAAGAAAAACAAATATTTAGTTATGTATATCATGAGAAATCTTATCTAATAAGAAAACTCGCATTATATTCAAACAATGTTTCCTCTATGAATATAATGATCCAAGATCCATACTTCACTAAAATCTGAGTGGGCGACTCGCCATCACCCAAACTTCAGTTATCTAGGTAAGCAAATCATTGCTAATTGTACCCAGTACAACTCTTGGTTGTGGATGAGACAAACTATGTCTAATCCATTATGATGTCTCTGGGCCCAGAACTTCTGATAGCTCAGTCAAGTAAAACCAATCTCTTATGTCTTGTGATCACTGATAGTCGCACTGCAAGTCTGTCAATGACCACCTGCCTTACTCATGTTGCAGTGGATACCAAGGACTCCAAGACTATCCAACAAACGACATGAGTCTTGACAGTAGACAAGATTGTGCAAGACATCAAGGTTACTTGATATTTAGTTGAGGAACTAAACCCAAAAGTTTAGCAAATCAATCTCTTAGGTCATGTAATTGTTGATGTTTAGCACTGCAAATCCATCAACATAACTATCTGCCTTACTCACGTAATTGTGGACACCAAGCTCTTGGCTAGACCATCACACAACGAAATGAGTCTTGACAGTTGACCATATTGAAGCTAAGCTTTTGATCAAGGTTTAAGTCTATTTTGGTTTCCGCAAATTCAAGGTTCAATAACCATAATTTCGAGCACTGTATCGATCGACGCAGACTATGTCTGTCGATCGACACCACCAAACAAAACCGGACTTCAATAACCGGTTAATCCAATTAACCCGGTTCATCGAACCGGTCTTGTCGATCGACACAACCCATGTGACGGTCGACATAGACCTAAACCGAAGACATTTTTGATAACCGGTCCAATCCAATTGAACCGACTTATCAGATCAAACTGATCTTTATATTCAAGTCGGTTTATACTAATTGCGATAACTAGTTCAATCCAATTGAATCAATTCATCCAATTTTAAACCGTTTTAACCAGTTTTAACTGATTGCGATAACCGGTCCAATTCAATTGAACCGTTTTATCCAATCAAACTGATTTCAACCAATCGGTTTATACTAATTGAGATAATCAGTTCAATCCAATTGAACCAATTCATCCAATTTTAAAACGATCTGTTCGGTCTTAACCAAGCATGATAACCGGTCCAATCTAATTGAACCGATTAACCATTCGCTAGGTGTGTGTCGACCGACACTCAACCTGTGTCGATCGACACAGAAGGCTTTCGGTTTTTCTCCTTGAAAAACCCTAGCCGCCGATTCTGTCGAATTTGCCACTCTGTGTCGACCGACACACCCAGTGTGTCGATCGACACTGTGCGAAAACACAGAATCGTTTTCGATCATAATCGATCTCACCTGTTCTAACAAAACAACCTAGTTTGCGAATCTAAATCATCAAATTCAATTAGACAGGTTGATTCAATGGAAAACCCTAAGGCTCTGATACCACTGTTGGAACTTCGAGCCAATTCTACCAGATTCAGAATTGCTGTCATGTTCCTGAAGCCTAGGATCTAGGGTCTAGTTAATTGAATCAAGGATCTGATCTCGTGTTTACCTGGAGATTGGCAGCGGAAGATGGTCAGATAAACGAGATCTCTGGAGCGCCTCAGATGCTGCGCCTCTACTTCAGTCCACACGCACACAAGCTGGAATCCGCCGGGATGCTAGTACCGGGGCTCGGATCTCCTGGGAACTTAGTTTCTCGAGGTTTCTGTGTTTTCTCTCTGAAAAACACTGTCTAGGCAGCGCACGCAGTCCTTAGGTCGAAATACATAAGATCACTTATATATGTATCGACCACGACGTAAACCGAAACATCAGTTTCGGTTTCGGCCTTGTGTCGACCGACACACTTAGTGGTGTCGATCGATACACATCCTGTGTCGACCGACGCACCCAATGGTGTCGATCGACACACCTCATCAAAAATCATATGGATACACATCGACCAGACCATATGCCAATGATCAATCCCATACGAAGTATGTCCAACTTGCTTAGGTGTGTGACCCTGTAGGTTCACACGATACTGGAAATGAGTTACAACTCATTTTTCATAAGCGGTTTCTAGCAAAACATTATGACTACCCAGTATCACATGAATTGTCCGATCTCGACAATACAACTATCTCTAGAGTGAGTACAATGTGATTTCAGGACATAATCCCAACAGTTAAGCATGGAATATTTCACCAAACAAGTTTTCCTCACACACTACAACAAAATGGAGTGGCGGAGAGGAAGAATAGGCACCTGATGGAAGTGGCTAGATCAATGATGTTCCACACCAATGTGCCAATGAGTTTTAGGGGAGATGCGTTCCTAGCTTCATGCTACCTCATCAACCGCATTCCAAAAAAAGTCCTATAGGACATATCACCATTTGGGATACTCAACAAATCTAAACCATTTATTGAACACTTACGTGTCTTTTGTTGTGTGGGATTTTTCTTTGTACTAGGTGAACAAAGAAACAAGTTAGAGGCTAAGAGCACTAAATGCATCTTCATTGGATATTCAACTACTCAAAAAGGCTACAAGTACTTATATCCGATCAATAACCGACTCCTTATGTCTAGAAATTTCAATTTCATTAAGGGACAAGGCTACTATGATAAGAAAGATTGGGAAGATATAACAGATCTCTCAAGATCACTATCAGATCTAGATACTAGTTTGAGGTTCTTTCTTGATCATTTGGGTAATGATGAACCACCAAGGCAAGGAAGTGAAAAAAAAAGATGCACTTAACAGCCACTTGAATTAGGAAGATCTCACTCCAGTTGTATCACATCACCAAGGAGTGGAGCCATCTCAAGACCAATTTCAAGAACAAGAGGATTTGGGTATGGAAACGAGGTGATGGAACCGCAAGAAGGCGTTGAAGAAGAGTTGCCTACATCACAAGGAGATGTTGAAGCCATTGAAGAGGAAGAGGTTCAACCTCTTCGGAAAATCAGTAGGCCCAAGTTTCCCTCCAAATGGGTGGATAATCGCATATACTACAATCATCAAGCTGTAGCTCATCATGTCCAAGCTACTTGTTCTCTTTCCCTTTGGTCATCCAAACATCAAGCTTTCATTGGGAAGATCGAACAATATCAGGTCCCTAAGAGCTATGAGAAGGCTAAAGACAAGAAAATAGGGGTTGATGCGATAAGGGATGGAAAAGGAACTATGGAAAAGACACTTACTTGGGATGTATAATAACTCCTAAAGGGAAAGAAGTCTGTGAGTTCCAAGTGGATGTTCATGATATATCATGGTTTTTCTAGGTTTTCAACCATGATATAGCTATATATATATTGAGTCTTTAACCTGGTTTTTAGAGTCTATTAAGTCTTTTACAGGTAGACTTGCATTTGGAGCAAAGGATGAGATTATAGGACGTTTCTGGTGATTTGTGCAACGAACTGAAGTTGGTGTCTCGACCACGATTGAGTGTCGACCGACACTGACTTGGATTTCGGTCGACACTGAGCGCGACAGAACAAAATCCGCGAGTTAGAGACAAGTTTTGAAGATTTGCAGAATTGCCCAGAAGTTTTCCTTAATTCTAAACTGACCCCAAAACGTGTTTAGAGAGTTTAATTAGGTTTTCAGACTCATTCTACCTTTTATCTTGTTCTTAACTTTGTTCTTGCTTGAGAGATTTGGAGAGGGCTGATTCTTGCTACTTGTAACATTGAGAGAAGAATTTCGAACCCTTTTTCTTTATCTATTCATTCCTTTGGTTTTCTATTCATGATGTATTGTTTGATTGCTGATATGCCTGAGTAGTAACCTAGTTAGATTTAGGGATTCTCACAAAGGTTTTATGCTTGCTTGATAACTGATTAAATAGGATTCACCATCTTTTGTTCATCACGTAAGTGTTCTTAACACGGAATTCTGGACTGATCATCTAGGGTTTAGATCTTAGACAATTAACAATAGCACGAGAGTGTGAGTTATAATCTGAACAAACTTAGAGTGAGCAATTTGACTAGATGCAAAGAGATTTGGTTTAGGAGAATTGTGAACCGATAGAACATGTTCTTAATGCTTATTTAGAACTCTAGGATCACAAAGAGATTTGGATCGCTAGGTTGCTAGATATAGAAATAATCTCAGCGAGAGTTGGATTATTTAGCATTGTGTTTCTAGTTCTTGAACTTGTGTTTAATCTGAATCTGGTTAGTTAAGTATCTTTCGTAGCATAATTCCCAAAAAGTTCCTAAGTCTAGCGCCTTTCTTCCTATTAAAAACACCTTCTAGTTTATTGTTTTGTTTACTGCTTTCTCTGGAATTGATTTAGCTTAGCTTGACGACATATAATCTATCGTGTGACCGTGAGTCCTTGTGGATTCGATACCCTAAGTACTACATTGCATAACTGTGCACTTGCAGTAGAATAGGATAAAACTTTACACCCTATCAGTTCACTATCATGTATAAAATCAATAGAGACATTGAGAGGTATAAGTCACGCTTGGTAGCTAGAGGGTTCACTCAAAATATGAAGAAGACTATACAAATACATTTTCTCTGATGGCTAAACTCTACAAGAAAAACTGTAAATAGCCACGACCCAGCCACGAATTGGTCGTGGCTATTTTTTCGGCCACGAATGGATACGAAATAGCCATTAGTGGATATTTAGCCATGAAATTTCATTTGTGGCTATCCGTGGATATTTAGCCGCGAATAACCATGAAATAATCGTGGAAGGGTTTAGCCACGAACTGCTACGAAAATATTCGTAGCTATCTAGCCATAAATAGCCACGAAATTATCGTGGAAGAGTTTAGCCATGAACTCCTATGACATTATTCGTGGCTATTTTAGCCACAAACATTTACGTGGCTATCTGTGGATATTTAGCCACGAATTGCGAAATAGCCATGGATAGCCACAATTTTATTCAAAACCCTAAATATACCCTAAAACTCCAAACTCTAAACTTTAAACTCTTAATCATAAACTATAAAATCAAAATACAAACCTTTAATTATATATACATAAAACTATTATTTCCAAATTTAAAATTTTCAAACCTTCAAACATTAACTTAAAGGCCTAAACACATCCCCAAACCCTAACAAACCCAAAATCCTAAATTATAAACGAAAAATCTAACTAACAAGACTCTAATTCCTATAATGTATCCATAACTAAAAATTCAATACTTAAAAAATTCATAACTATAAACCCTAAACATACCATATACTCTAAACAAACCCTAAAACCCTAATTTATAAACATAAATCTAACAACAAAACTATAATTCTTATAATATATCTATAACTAATAATCAATACTTACAAAAAATTCTTATTTTCCAAATCTAATATTTTCTAACATTATCTTAAAACTTTAATCATAATCCTTCAAACCATATACCATAAACCATAAACACACTCTAAAGTCTAAACTAAAAAAAACTTTTAATCATAAACTATAAATTTTAAATGTAACCATTAATTACATAAACATAAAACTAGTATTTAAATTATTTACATATATATACTTTACATAGTTGATTTAAAAATATATTTTAATGATTCTTTTTAAAATTATACTTTTATTTTGAAAATAAAAGTCTTAAACAATAATTGTATATACTTAGAAACAAAATTTAAAAACTTTTAAATAAAAAACCATTTAAAATATAAACAATAACTGTATGACTCCAATTAATAAAATTTATAGGTTTTATAAGACTCCAATTAACCAAAACTCTAATTAATAAAAACTTTTAAATTCTATAACATATTCAAACTAATATTCAACACTTATAATTTTTTTCCAATATATATTATTTTCAAACATTAACTTAAAACCCTAAACACAACCCATTAAACCATATATGATAATTCATAATCATACTTTAAACCTTATTTTTAATCATAAACTATAAAATTAAAATATAACATATTTACTCATTCTTTACTAGTATTTTAAATACCATAAGATATCCAAAACTTTTTTTTGTTAAAAAAACATATCAAAAACTATTTAACACTAATTCAATTACTACATATACTCATATTTTCTAATATTCTATATAATATTTTATGTATTTTTTTAGTTTAACAATTTTAAAATTTGCATATGTTATATTTTTAAACTTAATATTTTTAAAATTTTCTTTTTAGTTAACTTTATTATTTTTAAAAGTATTTTTAATTCTTATATATTCATTAATCCACAGATTTCTTCTTATTGGTTGAATTAAGGTCACATGGATGACTGATATCAGCCATTAGATAACCATGTGATCTTAAATCACAGCCATTAGATTTTATTTCATTTTTTTATTTGGCTTCATCTTCTTAACCCTACTCCCTTCCACTGCGCCGTTACAGAAACAAAATGAAATCTTCACTAACCTAATCTATCGATCTTCTTCTCTTTTTCTCTGTAAAATCTATCGATCTTCACTAACCTAGCTCATCTTCACTCATCTAATCGTGTTTCTGTGCTTCTCTGACGTCGATGTAAGGAATGAATATTTCTTATTGATATTGAATGGGCTATACACTGATTTATACAAGAGAAAGGTGCTAATTAGAAGGAAACTATTGACAGTAAAGACACAATATACTCTTGACATATTTGTCTAATACACCCCCTCAAGATGGAGGCTTCTTGAAGACTCCAATCTTGGAGAAAGCATGACGAAACCGGGATCGTGGTAGTGGCTTCGTGAGTGTGTCTGCTAACTGATCATGAGTGGAAACGTGTGAGACACGCAACATGCCGGATTGAATCTGATTTCGGACAAAATGATAGTCGAGTGCAATGTGCTTCATTCTCGAATGGAATATCGGGTTTGCACACAAATACGTTGCGCCAACATTGTCACAGAATATAACAGGAGCAGTGGGTAGATCAATTCTTAGTTCAGTAAGTAGTGAGCAAACCCATCGTACCTCAGCTGCAGTGTTAGCAACGGCTCTATACTCGGCCTCCGTCGATGAACGAGCAACACCATTTTGTTTCTTAGAAGACCATGAGATAGGATTCCGACCAACGTAGAGAAGATAACCATTGGTGGAGACATAGTCGTCGACGTCGCCGGCCCAATCAGTGTCATAGAAAGCATGAAGAGTAAGTGGAGACTGTTTATGCAGTGTTATACCATGCGTTAAAGTGCCTGCGAGATAACGCAGAATTCGTTTTACTGCAGTCCAGTGAGCGTGTGTCGGTTTATGCATAAATTGATAGAGACGATTCATAGCATATGACAGGTCTGGCCGTGTGAAGGCAAGGTATTGAAAACTCCCAACAAGCGAGTGGTACTGTTTCGGATCGTGTAATGGATCACCGTCATTAATTATGAGCTTTGGCGAAGTTGGAAGAGGCGTGGAGACTGGTTTGGAGTCCATCATGTTGTACTTTGTAAGGATATCAATGACATATTTTCTTTGCATCAAGTGTAAACCCGTACCTGATCGCGTGACTTCAACACCGAGAAAGTAGTGTAGATCAGTTGGATCTTTTATAGAAAAACGTTCTGCCATTTTTCGAAGGACTTGTGTGATATGACGATCATTATTACCGGTGACAATAATGTCGTCGACATATACAAGTACGTAAGTGACGATGCTCCACGACAATGAATAAAGAGGGACGTATCTGCCAGAGAAGCGATGAAACCATCGTCGATCAGATGTTGTTTCAGAGAAATGTACCATGAACGAGGAGCTTGTTTGAGGCTATAGATTGGCTTGCGAAGGCGACAAACAAAGGACGAGCGATCACGGTCAATGAAACCCGGTGGCTGGGTCATATAGATTTCTTCAGTGAGCTCTCCTTGTAGGAACGCATTGTTGACGTCCATCTGTTTGATTGACCATGATTTAGTGGTTGAAATGGTGAGAACAAGTCATACAGTAGTTGTCTTGATCACTCGACTAAATGTCTCTGCATAATCCAACCCGTATTGTTGTGTGTAGCCTTTTGCGACGAGGTGAGCCTTGTAACGGTTGAGAACACCGTTGGAGAGATACTTCATTGTGAACACCCAACGACAGCCGACAAGGTTTGATGTGGTCTTGAAGGAACCAGATCCCACGTATGGTTGGCCGTGTGAGCATCAAATTCCTTGGAACACGCAGCATGCCAATTTTCATCCTTGAGTGCTTGAGTAATAGTTGTTGGTTCAGACCGCAGAGGTGATGGTCCTGCAACAGTAAGAGAGAGTTTCTTGATTGGTTTGATAATATTATTTTGGGCCCTGGTTCTCATTTTGTGGCTATTTTGGTTACGTGGTTTATTGGGTGCAGGAGGCGTTGGATTAATTTGGGAATGTGTAGTTGTTGGTTGGTTTAAAAAGACTGGTTTGGTGTGGTGTGGGGCTGTTTTGAGGTGACTGAGCCTGAGTTGTAGGTTCCAACTCAGTTATAGGTTGAGCAGTGGGCTCATTGACAGTAGGGTTTGGCTGGACCGTGGGTGTCGGTCCATTTTCAGAATGAGCAGTGGGCTCGTTGGTGGGAGGAGAAGATGTAGATGGTGTAGAGTTAGATGGTAATACCTGAGGTGAAGTGGAGGTGGTGACCGGAGGCAGTGTCGTTGGTTCAGTGTGAAGGTCGTGTACGGGGGGTCCCTCACTGGCGGTCAGTAGTGGAAGCCGGAGTGGTATTTGATGAGCTTCTGAGCTGGTGTTATTTGTCTCGTCTTCAATATTTGAGCAAAGTGTAGTTGTCGACTGAGTACGAAAGGGAAACAACGCCTCTTGGAATTGAACATGGCAAGACGTATAGAGACGTTGAGTGGGTAAGTGGAGACATAGATATGCACTTTGTGTTTTGGAATATCCAACAAAAACACATTGCAGGGATCATGAGTCAAGCTTGTGTGCAGCATACGGTCTTAGCCATGGGTAACACGCACAACCGAAAATCCGGAGTTTCTCATAGTTTGGCTTTTGATTGAATAGCATATGAAATTGTGAGAGCTTGGCTAAGACTGTAGTTGGCATCCGATTTATGAGAAACACTGCTGTAGCAAAAGTATACGTCCAGTACTTGGTTGGAACGGATGCCGTGGACAGAAGTGTTAATCCCGTCTCGACAATATGACGATGCTTTTTCTCCGCCAAGCCATTATGTTCAGGCGTGTGTGGTGGAGACGTAAGGTGGGAGATTCCATTGACTGACAGAAAATCGTGCAAGGCAACATATTCACCTCCATTGTCAGAGAACAATGTACCAATACGCGTCTGAAAACGATTCTCGACAAGAGCTTTAAAGGAGATGAAGGTGGGTTTGACATCAGCTTTTCGTTTAAGGGGGAAAAACCATGTATATCTTGTGAAATGGTCTATGAAAATGATGTAGTATTTGAAGTTATCAACGGAAAGAAGAGGTGATGTCCAAAAATCGGTGAAAACATATTCCAGTGGGTGATGAGAGACAATCGAAGTATGAGAAAAAGGCATTTTATGGCTTTTATTAAGGAGGCATTCAGAACATGATAACTGTTTTTGGTTTGAAAAAGAAACATGAACCGAAAATTCAGAAACAATAGTGTTTAAGGTAGATAAAGAGGGATGACCCAATCTTGAGTGCCAAGAGTTGAAGCTTGTTTTCGGACCGGACGATGAAAGCAGAGCCATCACTTGCGACTTCGACACTGGCCACTCATATATTTCGTTTTTAGTTCGGCCTTGTGAGATCCTTCACCTGAAATGAGGCAGGGAAAAATTCAACAGAAACATTATTAGTGTTACACAAACGATACACAGAAATCAGATTCTTCTGTATATTAGGAACACATAATAATTTGTCGAGATGCAGAGGTCGAGTTTGAGAAGGAAGAGATGCAAAACCAGTGTGAGAGATGTTGACATTGGTACCATCTACGAGGAGAACATCATCACCACCATTGTACGCTTGATGAAGCGAGAGATTGTTAAGGTCCGATGTTATGTGATGCGTAGCACCGGAGTCCACCAGCCAGTTGTTCGCATCGTATGAGGAACCAGCAACCAAATTGGCTCGTGGTTTCCATGGTTTGAATGGATTAGTGTATGTCTGAGTTGGAGATGTCTGCAGAGGCTGAATTTGTGGACACCTCCGAGCACTGTGTCCTTGTTGGCTGCAATATTGACACTTTCCCAAGTACGGTTTGTATGAGCGAGGTTGTTGTTGTGTTGGCTGCCAGTTGGAGGAGTTGTTATCAGATCGTCGAGTGGTGGTGCTGTTGTAGCGAGTGTTGTTGTTGTTGTTTGGTTTGACGTTGTTGTTGTGTTGACGATGCTGAGCATTATTTTCAGAAACTGGGAACGCAGAGGTGGAGTTGGTGTTTGTGACTACAAGTAGTTTTGCCTCATGGTTGATGAGCCTTTCATGAACTTCAGTGATCGACGGCGTAGTATCCTTGTCTTCAATCTGATCCACAACAGTCTTATATTCATCAGGAAGTCCTTGAAGTATCAGCTCGATCGAGTCTTCATGGTCATACGGCTTTCCCAGAATAGCTAGTTGATCAAGCCGATTAGTCACATCTTGAACATACTCATCAATGGACTTGGTACCTTTGTTTAAGTTTTTGAGTTGAGCCCGGATTTGATTGATGTGTCCTCGGCTCAGTTTAGCGTATGTTGACGCTAGTGTTGTCCAGATTTGAGAGGCTGACATTGTGCGAGAGACTACCGGTTGGAGCGGAGTAGATATGGCTCCAAGGAGGGCACTGTAAATAAGCTTGTCCTGTCGGTTCCATTTTGTGAATGCAGGATTGATTGTGATGTTGTCGCCGGTTGTGATTGTTGGAGGCGGAGCAACATTGGTTCCGTCAACATGTCCCGCAAGACCATAGCCATCGAGGAAAGAACGGACCTGCAAGCTCCACATGATGTAGTTGGTGCTTGTTAGTTTGGTGACATGAGACATATTGATGCTGAGAACAGAATCATTGTTAAGAGGGACAGCAACAGGGTCTTGGGTGTTCATTTGCAGCCATGGAGGCCGTGAGCTTGGAGAAGAAGAAGAAGAAGAAAAAAAATTAGAAAAGGAAATAAAGTTTAGGTCTAATGGAGCGTTAGCTCTGATACCATGTAAGGAATGAATATTTCTTATTGATATTGAATGAGCTATACACTGATTTATACAAGAGAAAGGTGCTAAGTAGGGAAGAAAACTATTGACAGTAAAGACACAATATACTTGACATATTTGTCTAATAGTCGATCCCACCTCCGAGATGACGATGCTCGAAGACGAAGATTTGATCTGTTTCAACGGATCCATGGAGACGACGATTCCATCGCCAGCCACCAGAACAATCGATTCCGATTCCACCGAGCGAAGACGAAGCAGATCCGCCGGATTCGTCGATGCAGAGCCGCCGGGAAGAAGCAGACCAGACGGAATCCATCGGCGGTGGATTCGTGGTTCGGCGAAGGCGGTCGTGGTACTGCAGTGGATTCGTGGTATGGTGGTTCGGCGAAGGCGGTGGTGGTGCTGCAGAGTCATCAGATGCAGAGCCGCCGGAGAAGATGACGAAAGACGACGGTAGCAGTCCGATCTTTTTTTTTTCATCTGTAATATTTTTTTTTAGATTTATGTATATACTTTTTATTTAATTTATGTATTAGATTTTGTATTTAGTTTTTTTGTCAACGTATATTAGTTTTTATTTAATTTGTAAATTTATTTTAAATAATTATTAAATATATTAAATTATTTTTGTAATTTTTTTTAAAAGCCACGGATAATTTCGTGGAAATTCGTAGCTAAGGCCACGAATATATTGTGGTTATCCGTAGAAGCGTAACCACGAATTGCCACGAACTGCCACGAATAAATCAGTGGCTATGGGGCAGTTTTCTTGTAGTGAAACTACATACACTGAGAGTGGTATTATCCTTGGCTACCAACCTCTCTTGGGATATATGGCAAATGGATGTGAAGAATGCATTTCTTCAAGGAGAGCTTGAGGAAGAAGTGTATATGACTCCACCACCCAGTCTCGAAAACCTTTTTAAATCTGGGCAAGTGCTTAGGCCTCGTAAGGCTCATCATAACCAGTGATGAAAAGGAGGGTATTTGATAGGTGTCAGGTTTTATCCTATATCTAACTGCAAGTGCACAGTTCAGTAGTCGTAGTATATAGGTATCGAATCCACAGAGACTCCGGTCAACGATAGATAAGAACAGAAAAGATTAAACTAGGAGAAAGCAAAGGTGATTAAACTAAAAGCAGAGCAGAAAAGTAAATCAGTAGCAGGAGTGATTTGTGAGCAAGGAGGCGAAGCGTTAGGTTTCAGGAGTTCTCAGGAAATCAGGAACACAAGCAATCAATCAGTCTGGATCTAATCAGAAACTGTTCTAGAACTCAAACACGGATATAGAATTCACCAACTCTCGTTGCGAGAATTCTCTAAGTCTAAGTGCAGCAATCCAAATCTCTTTGCAATTACTAACAGATTAAACTAGCATTAATGATCAGGTTTGATATGTTCACAATTCCCCTAAACCAAATCTCTTTGCGAGTAGATCAAATTGCTCATCTAGGTTCTTTCTAGCTAATTAACCAACTCTCGTTGTATCAATCAACCTAACATCATAATTCTGATTAGCTACTTCAGATTAAGCATTAAGAACAACCTAAACAAAGAACTAGCAGATATGAATCCCTACAGATTGATTTAAACTATAGTTCCATGAAATCCCTAATGAGAATCCTTCAACCTAACAGGTAAACTACTCAGACATGTTCATCGAAACAGAAAACATCATAAGTAGAAAACCAAACAGAATAATCAACAGGGGTTCGAAATCAAGTCTCTTTCGAGAACCAGATCAGCCCCTAAGGCTCTCTGAAATAAAATAAAACTTAAGAAAAGCGTAGCCTAAACAAGTGGCTAAAAACCCTAATATATAGTCTAAAACACGTTTTGGGCTTCTGTGTAAATATCTGGGCTTTTCTGCAATATCAGCATTCTTCATTAAACCGCCGAGTCTGGCCCATCTCGCATATGCAACGATCGATGCCAATAGCTTGTCGATCGTTGCAGCTCTGAAATATTGACAGTGAAGTCTATCTCTCGGCCAAATACTCCAATTAGCTCCAGAAAGTGCTATAATCACCAAATATGCTCCAAATGTGCTTGTACCTAATAAACACCTGAAAAAACTCTAAAACATAGTAAAAGACTCGATAAATGACACATATACCATGGTTAAAATCCCTAAAATCCATGGTATATCAGTATTCACTCTACAAAGACCTTTCTGAACTCTTCATTTGATATTAGGAATCTTGGAGAGTTGAAATACTTCCTTGGGCTTGAAGTTTGTAGATCACAAAAGGGTTTGTTATTTTATCAAAGGAAGTATACCCTAGATCTCTTGACTGAAACAAGAAATCTTGTCTCGAAACCAGCAAGGAAACCTCTTGTAGATGGCTACAATATCAATCGAAAGGGGAATAAATTGGATGAGAAGCACAAAGATGTTTCTTAATATAGACGACTTGTTGAACCTAAGTGAGCACAAAGAACTTATCTATCTCACACATGAAAGAACCAACAGTTTACCATCGAAGTATGGATGAAAGAATCTTAGGTATCTCAAGATAAGTCCGGGTCAAGGAATATGCATAGGAAAGAATGGCAACACCGAAATCGTTGGTTATTGTGATGTGGATTGGGTTGGTGATAGATTTGATAGAAAGTCTACAATTGGCTGTTGCATATTCATTGGAGGTAACTTGGTGACTTGAAGATAAAGAGGCAAAAGGTTGTGTTTCTCTATTGTGGAAGCGGAATATAGAGCTATGAATAATCTAACTAGTGAATTGATTTTGCTCAAAGTTCTTCTTATATACTTTGATATTGAGAAAGAATGACCAATCACCATGCATTACGCTAACCAAGATGTGATCTACATTGCCACTAACTCGATGTTCCATGAAAGAACCAAGCATATTTAGATTCATTGCCACTTTCGTGAGAAGATCGAAGAAGTTATCTTGCAATGTTACTCAGAGAAGACCAGTTGGTGGATATTTTCACAAAGGCCGCAAGTCTGAAATTTTGCAACAACATATATGGAAAACTAGGACATGTGGACTTTACATACCTTTGGTCTCATTATCTCTAATCCATGGATATCATACTCTTTTTTCCTTAATATAGTTTTGTCCCAAGTGATTTTCTATATTAATGTTTTTGATGAGGTGATTACCTTGGATTTCCAAGTTTAGCCTCTTTATTGTCTTTACGGCTAAGTTTGAGGGAGAATATTGATCAAGGTCTATTTCAATAAAATTTAGTTTAGAGTGAAAGAATGAAGTCTATAATGAAAAAGTGAAATCTAGAAAAGAAAGGTGAAATGTGGAACGTAATTAGTCTCTTTCCCTACAAATCTATTTCACTCAGTGACTATATTTTCCCCTACCTCTATAAAGAGAAATACTCTTGTCAAATATCAATATACATTTTGTAGAGTATTCTCTCCCCTTTCTCTTTAAATTTCTCTAATATCTTTTTCTCTGATTCTCTTAATACTTTTAATCAAATACCACAAGTTATTCTCTCATATATCATACATCATGCAACTACTTCAACTCATATATACTTAACTTTTAATTTTCTTTGAATGAGTGGCTAAGAAAAATGAATGCACTTTGAATAATTAATTAATTATCTTTGCATATATCAGACAAAAAAATATAGTTATGTTTAGTCATACTCAGACTTCATTCATTCTTATACGTGTCTCGTTTACTTGCTTGTCATATTTACGAACTTTCTTCTAGTTTATAAATGAAAAATGATGTGATCCTTAATTATATCATATTTACTCGTTTTGCAGCCATTTAGAACAACGATCAACAGTGGCGATTAGCAACGCCAATCAATAATGTTTTGTCGTTAACAATAATGATAAGTTCTCGGTAAGCACTCGTTAACAACGGCAATCAATAATGATAGATTTTCTAAAATAATTAAGGATTCATATTTCTAAACATATTCTCACACACACAAAAGGTAATCATTTTCTTAATAGAAGGCAGCCTTAGTTTTTTTTTGTCAACGAAAGCAGCCTTATTAGAATGCTCCAATTGCACGTCACTATTAATAAATATCGGCTCTGAAATTGTAGCCGAAAAAAGACACCGATTGACTGATTGAATTCAGCTTGCTACTCTCTCTTATTTTCACTCGATTTGAACTTGTTAAAACGAATTAGTAAAGAACACAAACACACATATAGAGTTCTCCACTCAACTTGGGTACATCTCTCTTCAGGATCAGAACCTGGTAATCCACTATATGAGCTTATTGATCTACAGAGAGTTTTCGCAGGAGTTACAAGAAGATGAGCAAGAATTCTCACTTAAGTCATTAGCTAAGATCAGCTCAATATATTGACTTATGAACCTAACCGTAACAACCTCTTACCTCTCCATGGCCTCAAAACTTCCTGAGGCCCAACTCGCTTGGCTTCGATGTGAAGACCAACGACATTTAGCTCATAACCGGATTACACTCTAACCGGAATGATGAACCATATCTTCACAAATCTCCACCTTGGTTCACATTCTTCGGCTAGATACACTCAACAATATGCACCCGTGAGTCTCTGATCCTGGGACCTCTGAGATACAAGACCGTATACTCAGACTGACTTCAACACCATGAAGTTCCTGTGTTATCTTCTGACCACCAAAGATAACTATCTTGAATCCTTTGACAGAGCTTGTAACACGCAGTGAAGCTGCTACCTCTTCTGAACTGGTCACTTCCTGATCAACAGAAGCAACCCAACCTGTCGCCTTCTCAGGCGACTACCACCTTTAAGGTCTTCAAGCAGCTCCCAAATTTGTTTCCTGGGAGAACTTTTGTGAGCATGTCTGCAGGATTCTTTGATGTATGTATCTTCAACACATTAACATCACCTTGAGCAATGATATCCCTGATGAAGTTATACTTTACCGCTACATGTTTTGTCCTCTCGTGAAACATATAATTCTTAGCCAAACAAATGGCACTTTGAGAGTCACAGTATACTTCAATTGCTTCATGTTTAAATCCCATTTCCTCACTGATACCTTTAAGCCACAATGCCTCCTTCACAGCCTCAGATAGAGACATGTACTCTGCCTCAGTAGTAGATAACGCCACAACCTTCTGAAGACACGATCTCCAGCTAACTGTATTCCCTCCAACTGTAAAGACATAGCCTGATATCGATCTTCGTTTATCTAGATCCCCTGCATAGTCTGAGTCGCAGTAGCCTCTGACCCTGAAATCTGCTTCCTTGTTGAACGTTAAACACACATCTGATGCACCCTTAACATACCTCATGATCCACTGAACAGCCTGCCATTGATCAAGACCAGGATTTCCCATGTATCGGCTGACAAGACCTACAGCATAGGCAAGATCTGGTCTTGACCCAACCATTGCATACATGTGGCTGCCCACCACGCTTGAGTATGGAACTTGTTCCATGTACTGAGATTGTTCTTGAATCTGCTTAGCTGTGAGAGCCTTCAACTTGAACTGAGCTCCAATGGGGGTTTGTACTTCCTTACAATCCCACATGCCAAATCCTTTAAGTACCTGATGTAAGTAACCTTCTTGGGAGAGAATCAACGTTCCTTTCTCTCTGTTTCTGAATATATCCATGCCTAAGATCCGTCTAGCAGGCCCTAAGTCCTTCATCTCAAACTCCTTACGGTGCTGCCTTTTAAGATGATTTATGGCCTTTATGTTCTTGAATGCTATGAGCATATCGTCTACATAGAGTAGGAGATATACCATATCATCAATCCTTGATCCTGTGATATATACACATAGATCATATTCACTTCTTCTGAATCTCTGGTTTCTCATAAATGCATCAAATCTATGATTCCACTCTCGCGGTGACTGCTTTAGCCCGTATAGAGATTTCTTCAGCAAGCATACTTTGTTTTTTTTTTCCCTTGCTTATGTATCCCTCTGGTTGGTTCATGTATATCCTTTCATGCAGAACTCCATGTAAGAAAGCCGTTTTCACGTCAATTGCTCTAGCTCCATGTTCTGATTCACAACCATAGAGAGCATGAGTCTGATAGACACATGTTTCACAACAGGAGCAAACACTTCATTGAAGTCGATCCCTTCTACTTGAGCATATCCCTTTGCGACCAATCTTGCTTTATGTCTTGGCTTCTCCACGCCAGGGATTCCTGGTTTCAACTTAAACAGCCATCTACAACCAATCACCTTCTGTCTCTCTGGTCTATCAACCAGAATCCATGTTAGGTTCTTCTCCAGTGATTCCATTTCTTCATCAGCTGCTTTCTTCCATAACTTGCAATCTTTTCCTTTTATTGCTTCAGTATAGGATCTTGGTTCCTTAAAGTTTGTTGTCTCTGAGCTGGCCAAAGCATAGGCTACGAAGTCTTCATCTTCGTACCTTGATGGTGGTTTCCGAAGCCTTTGCTCATGGTCCCTGATAAGCATATAATCTTCAGCTTCCTGATTTGTAGACTGGTTTAGATTTCCTTCATTCTCTTCAGATGAGTCTGAATCCCTTTCCCTGTCTGACATTGTTGGTGTGTAGTCTGGATCAACTCCACCTTGATCCAAACTATCCTCTGGTGTTTCATCTGTTTCATATCCCTCTGTTTGAGGTTTTGTTGTATGTTGCTCATCTGATGGGTGGTCATGTGTGTGAGGTTCATCCGATAAGCCCTGTTCTGCCTGATAGCCTTCTGGTTGAAGCTCACTTGTAAGTTTCTCACTGAATGTGACCTTTTTCCCAGATTTTCCAGATTTATCCACAACCTTCTGTTTGTTAGTGTTGCCTATGTCTCTAAACAATTTATCTTCTTGAAACACCACATGCTTACTTATGATGATTTTATGCTCATCTAAGAGCCACACCCTGTAGCCCTTAGTTCCCTGTGCATATCCAACAAATACACCCTTTGAGGCCCTTGGACTAATCTTGTCTATGATAGTGTGTACATACGCAATACAACCAAACCTTCTCAAATGGTTGTATTCAGGTTCACCATCTATCCATATTGCCTCTGGGATATTGAGCTCTATGGATGCAGATGGGGACCTATTTATGATGTACACTGCAGTGTGAGCTGCTTCTGCCCAAAAACTTCCATCTAAGCCTGTTTCTGATAGCATACTTCTCACTTTATCCATGATGGTCCAGTTCATGCGCTCGGATACACCGTTTTGTTGCGGTGTATAGGGACATGTCTTATGTCTCTTTATTCCTTCATCCTTGCACATCTTTTCAAACTGGTTGTTGCAATATTCCAGGCCATTATCCGTTCTCAAAAACTTGAGCTTCTTACCAGTCTATTTTTCCACAAGAAGCTTCCACTCCACAAACTTTTGAAATGCTTCTTTTTGTTTTCTAGAAGTATATCCATACTTTCTTTGAAAATTCATCTATCAATGTCATGAAGTATTGGTTTCCTGACAAGCTGGGTGTAACATTTGAGGAGCCCCACAAATCTGAATGTACATATTCCAAAGTGTTCTTGGTGAAATGCTTTGCCTTAGGGAAGCTTTGCTTGTGTGCCTTTCCCATTGCACAAGCTTCACAGAAACCTAGGTCTGAAATATCTTCCTTCTTCAAATATCCTTTTCTCACTAGCACCTCCATGGATGATTTATTCATATGTGCTAACCTTGAGTGCCACAACACGGTTTTGTCAGTCACTGCCTTCACACTGTTAGCCTCTGGTCCTTTAACCTTGCCTTGTAGATAGTACAGACCCTGATGATACTTTCCCGAGAGCACCTTCTGCTTACCTTTATAAAACTGAACCTCGAAGTCTCCTCCTGTGTATGTGCAACCTGACTGCTCAAGCTGGCCGTAAGAGATCAGGTTTCTGCCCATCTCAGGTATGTACCTCACCTTGTTCAGTGTTACTATAGTGCCATCTGGGTTTTCAATTGTGATGTTACCCATGCCTTTTACTACACAAGATGAGTTGTTTCCCATTAGAACTTTATTTCCATCAAACTCCATGAGGTCCGAGAGTAGTTCCTTCCTTGGTGTGATGTGGAAGGTACAACCCGAGTCTAGAACCCATTGGTCCTTCGAGTCATGTAAGCTAGTCGTTAAGGCTATTGGTTCTGGTAGCCTAGCGGCCACGTTTGCAGAGCTAGATTGTTTAGGCTCCTGTTTCTTTCTCTCTGGACAGTCTCTCTTCCAGTGAGACTCTGAGCCACAAGTCCAACAAGCTTTTGGTCCATACTTGCTTTTGGATTTTGATATGTCCCTGCTCTGACCTTTGCTCTTGCCTCGCTTGTTATTTCCTTTGGAGTTTCCCCTCTTTTCAGATCTCCCTCTTGAGTCTACATACAATCCCTCTGATGAGTTCTTTGATCTTGTCAACAATCCTTTCTGCTTTAACTCCACCTCCTTTGCATAAGCTGATGTGGTTACTTCGTTTACAGTTAAAGTTTCCTTCCCTGTACCATATTTCAGTGTATGAACCAGTTGCTCATACTGAGGTGGGAGGCTTGTCAAGAGCTGAATAGCTTGATCTTCGTCACTGATTTCTATCTTGAGACTTGAAAGATCGGCTATCAACTTCAGAAAGGTGTCCAAGTTTTCTTCAATAGTCCTGCCTTCATCCATTTTAAAGCTTGCAAAGCTCTGCTTTAGGTAGATGTGGTTAGGAAGAGACTTGGTTTGATAGTCCCTTTCAAGTGCCTTCCACATCCCAAGGGCCGTAGTCTCATGCATTATTTTCCTCAGGATCAAGTCACTAAGACATGATCCCAATAGGTCCTTTACCCTGGTATCCTTTGCTGCCAACTTTGGATCCACTTTCTTCTCTGACTCTTCACTTTGTTTCTCTGTGTCTGAACCAGCTGTGGAATCCTCTTCAAGAACTGAAGCTAAACCCTGTATTTCCAACTGACCCAACATCCTGTACTTCCAGATGCCAAAGTCTCCTTTTCCGTCGAACTTATCCATTTCAAACTTGCCCCGTGTTGGTTCCATTTCTTGACTCTGAGGAACACTTTCTTTAAGTTATCTGCAGAATAACGATCCAAGAAATTGACCTGCAATCACAAGAAATGAACAAACAACAGGAATAGAGTATACAATCCGACAATATCTCTCGCAAATGGTCTATTCAAATTTAAGGCCTGGTTCCACTATCCTAAGACGATTAATCGAATGATTGAAGGACTTAGGGTTTGAGAGTTTAGCTTCCCTGACGTTGCTCTTTTGGTGTGTAGATGGATGACGAGTTGAGCGACTCTCTATCAAGGTCCTGACAGCTCCGAGTCAGCTCACCGAGTTTCTTTTCTCCTTTGGTAATCCTTGTGACTACGATCTTCCTGCTAGCTTGGAATCGAGTCACGATGTTCTTCCGATTCAATCGATCGAGTCGCGATCTTCCTCCGATTGCGTACTTGGTCTTGAATCTTCTTTCGAAAGATTGATCCCTGACTGTAACCTTCCCTCCGCTTGATTCAACCAGCTCACTGCCTTCCCGTCAATGGCGCTTCAAGAACCTGGCGCTCTGATACCAATTGTAGCCGAAAAAAGACACCGATTGACTGATTGAATTCAGCTTGCTACTCTCTCTTACTCTCACTCGATTTGAACTTGTTAAAACGAATTAGTAAAGAACACAAGCACACATATAGAGTTCCCCACTCAACTTGGGTACATATCTCTTCAGGATCAGAACCTGGTAATCCACTATATGAGCTTATTGATCTACAGAGAGTTTTCGCAGAAGGAGTTACAAGAAGATGAGCAAGAATTCTCACTTAAGTCGTTAGCTAAGATCAGCTCAATATATTGACTTATGAACCTAACCGTAACAACCTCTTACCTCTCCATGGGCTCAAAACTTCCTGAGGCCCAACTCGCTTGGCTTCGATGTGAAGACCAACGACACTTAGCTCATAACCGGATTACACTCTAACCGGAATGATGAACCATATCTTCACAGAAATGAATTTAAAAAGAAAAATATTACAACATAACCATTGAATCATAAACATACATCATAAGATCACCCACGAAGTGACAAAGACTTTATTTATGTAAAATACACAGACGAAAGCAAAAGAGGTTTTGGTAGATAAGCCTGCGTGATAAACCTAAGAACTGGTTTTCTTATTACTTAAAAGAAATGAATACAATTCAAGAGATTAAATAGAATACGAAATAACTAAGTCCTAAAGTCTAACTTACTGCAAACGTATATATCCTATAAACAACGAAGACTCATTCTGAAAACTTAAAATGCAAACAACAACTAACAACTTAGCCGAAATACTAGGATAAAGCAAACTCAGTCTTCAATTCTTCCCCTAACTTGGAACATATCCTCTTTTCAAACATACGCCTAACTCACTCCTGAATTTTTTTAAAGACTTCGAGTTTTACCGCCTTTGTTATGGTGTCTGCTAACTGGTCTTGAGTTGAGCAATACTACAGCTCAATTACTCAATTATTCACTAGCTCACGCAGAAAGTGAAACCTAACATATATATGCTTACTTCTACTTTAAAGCATTGGATTTTTAGACAGCTTGATTGTTGAATTGTTGTCATAGTTCATCACAGTTCCAACGTCTGATCAAATCCAACTTCTTCAAATATATTTCTCAGTCATACTCCCTGACACACTCCACTTGATGCTGCTATAAATTCAGCTTTTGTTGTTGACAGAGTAACTATGGACTGTTTTTTATGCCTGTGATATAGCTCCTTTTCCAAACATAAAGACATAACCGAATGTTCTCCTTCAATCATTTTCATCTCCAGCATAATCATTGTCAACATAACCCACTAGATCATCTTCTTCACTACGCTTGTACCATATACCAAGCTCAAGCATTCCTTGCACATATCTCATTATTTTCTTGGTGGCCAACATATGCATTTCACTTGGATTCTCCATATAACAACTTACCAAGTTCAATGAGTAAACGACATCAGGTCTAGTAGATGTTAGGTACCTTAGACTGCCAACAATTTGTATGAACTATGTCAGATCAACTGCTGGTCATGCTCTCTTCTTTGTTAACTTGTTCCCTGGAACGGTTGGATTCTTAACCAGATTTCATTTGTCCATACAAAACTTTTTCAGTGTATATACTTGATAGGTCAGGAATTAATCATATTCTACTGCAAGTGCACAGTTATGCAATCGTAGTATATAAGGTATCGAATCCACAGAGACTCCGGTTTCGATAGATTAAGAACTATAGAGATTTAAACTAAGAAGAAAGCAATGTGAAGTAAACTAAATAGCAGTGCGAGAAAGTAAACAAGTAGCAAGATTATCGGTTGTGAAAACTATTAATTAAGGGCGCTAAGTCTAGGGTGTTCTCAGAAAATCAGACAAGCAGACAAATCATTCAGTCAGGATACAGTTCTAGAACTCGAATCACGGATATAGAATTAACCAACTGTCGTTGCGAGAATTCTCTAAGTCTAAGTGCCGCAATCCAAATTCCTTTGCAATTACTAACAGATTAAACTAGCATTAATTTCAAGTTCGATATGTTCACAATTAAAATAAACCAAATTCCTTTGCGAGAAGTTTAATTGCTCAACCTAAATAGTTCAGATTCTAAACCACACTTTCGTGTCGTATTTAGCAACCTAAGATCTAGATTCTAATTGATCAGGTTAGAAATAGCATTAAACACAGTTTAGATCGAAGAACATTCTATTCATGTGAATCCTTAACTGAATTAAACAAGTCTAGCAAGTCATGAAATCCTTAATGAGAAACCCTAAACCTAACTATGAATCTACTCAGACATAGATAATGAAAACATAATCAATGAATAATTAGATATCATAAAAGAGATTAAATAAGTAAAGGGGTTCGAAATCTTCTCCAAAATAAAGGTGTAGTACAGGATCAGATCAGCCCCAAAAGCTTTAAAAACTCTCTGCTCTTAATTATGATGGAATGTGTAAGCGTATGAAAGCGTATGAAAAGTGTATCTAAATAAAACACCAAAATCCTAATTATATAGGCTAAATCTCGGCTGGGGCTTCTTTGTAAATACTGGAAACTTCTGGGCCAAAGTGTAATATCTTCATTCTTCGTTAAACCGCCGAGTCTGGTCCATCTCGCTTGTGTGTTGACCGATGCACAATGTGTGTCGGTCGATGCAATCCTGTTTCCTGGACAGTGAGCTCAAGCTCTCGGCCAAACACTCCAAAAATCTCCAAAAAGCTCCAATATCTCCAATTCTGCTCCAAACCTGATTATACCTGTAATAGACTCTAAAAGAACAGAAAAAGACTCTAAAACATACTTATATCATGGTCTAAAACTAGTAAAAACCATGATATATCAACTCCCCCACACTTAGCCTTTGCTTGCCCTCAAGCAAAACAGAGAACTAAAACATGGTGAAGAGGTTTGAAAACTCTTCAGAAACTCTTTTCATCCTAGAAGCAACAACACTCAGATTCTCCTTAGTAATCCACTGAAAGAATCAATCACAAGATATCAAGACCAACATATACTTCCCCCACACTTAGCAACTGTCCTAAGTAAACTCCACAATCACATTCACGCATTCAAATTCTCCCTACTGACTTCTGCAAGTATTTAAGTGCGGTCTCACCTAAGGAGTATCGATCAAAGGCACATGGACTCTTACCTTATCAGCTCTAGACCACCATACTATCTTTCTCTAGTCCCTTTCTTCTCTTTTCCCTTCCTTAGCATTCTGATTTTTCCCCATTGGGTATCATTTTATTTTTTTTATCAGTGCTCTTTCCGTTAAGGGGTGTACTTTGGACACATTCCATGGATGCACAGGATATGAAAGTTGTAGCTACCAATCCCATGATCACTTCAGAGTTACTAACTCATCCTCAGTTTATTATTATTATTTTTTTATGGAAGGGGAGAAGGGGACCAAATAGGACAGGTTTACAGGCTGTGTCAGAACTAACAAGGGAATCCGACACAAAGTATACCAAGCCCTTAGGTGAGAAATCTAAGTCAGTATTAAGTTTGAAGTCAGTAAAAGGATCCTCTGATACCTGAAGTGATGTGGGTGTCCTCAGTAGGTTGATCTGTGATGGAGTTTTCTAATAGTCATAGATAGATCCTGCAACTTCATCCCAATGGTTACTTAAGTTCCTGCAAGTGCTGTTAATCTTCTCAAAAAATCATTGTTTCTTACTTAAACTATTTTGACTCGATAAAACAAAATTTTTGAAAAACAGACTGACTCTTAAGAAAACAGAAAGATAGATGTCTGTAGCACCTCCCCCACACTTAAGACATACTGTCTCCAGTAGTGTCAAGCGAGGATCGGTAAAAGAAAGAAAAGGTTAAATGTTAATGGTCGTGTTGGGTTATGTCTGATTTTACCTCTGTCGCTCAGGCATCGATCGTTGCACTAGGTGCATCGACCGTTGCTAGGCGATTTTTCGTGTATGATCGATCGTTGCTCAGGACTGCAACGACCGCTGCAATGCGATTTTGATCGTGTTATGACGATCGACACAATGTCGATCGACGCACTGCGAATGTGGCCTAGACCTGCAGACAAAACTCACCAAAAACAGAAGCAAAACGTAAAATCCTACAAAAACACTAAAATTAAAATGCAAAATCGAAAACAGTGGGTTGCCTCCCACTTAGCGCTCTTTTAGCGTCAATAGCTTGACGTTTCAGCTGATCTAGGTAGAGGGTGCATCATCCAGAGGCAAAATCTGACCTTCTGGAATCTCGGCCTTAGCCCAATAATGTTTCACCCTCTGTCCATTCACAGTGAATTCATTACCTTCCTTGGTGGTTAGAACGACAGCTCCATATGGACGCACCTCTTTGATCGTGAAAGGACCGGACCACCACGATTTCAGCTTACCTGGAAACAAATGCAAACGAGAATTATACAAAAGTACCTGATCATTAGGCTCAAACTTTCTAGAAACAATCTTCTTGTCATGATAAGCCTTAGTCCTCTCCTTGTACAGCTTTGAGTTCTCATAGGCAAAATGTCTAATCTCATCCAACTCATTAAGCTGGACCAATCTCCTTTCAGCAGCAGGTTTAAGATCAAAGTTCATCTGTTTTACAGCCCATGTTGTTTTGTGCTCAAGCTCTACTGGCAGATGACATGCTTTTCCATACAGCAGATGAAATGGAGTGGTCCCAAGTGGTGTCTTGAATGCTGTCCTGTAAGCCCATAATGCATCATCCAGCTTTGCTGCCCAATCTTTCCTTGTCTTTCCAACTGTCTTCTCAAGGATCTCCTTAATCTGCCTGTTAGAAACCTCGACTTGTCAACTAGTCTGAGGGTGATAAGGAGTAGCGACTCGGTGATGAACTCCATGCTTCTTCAGCAACTTCTCGAAGACCTTATTGATAAAGTGAGATCCTCCATCACTAATCACTATCCGAGGTACTCCAAATCTGGGGAATATGATGGTCTTAAACAGCTTAATGACCACCGAAGAATCATTGGTTGGACTAGCTATTGCTTCTACCCACTTAGACACATAGTCCACAGCAACCAAGATGAATTTATTCCCATAGGATGAGGGAAAATGACCCATGAAATCTATGCCCCAGCAGTCGAAAACCTCAACTTCCAGAATGAAATTATGAGGCATCTCATGCTTCTTGCTGATTTTCCCTCTCCTCTGGCAGGCATCACATTGAGAGATGAAAGAATGAGTGTCTCTAAACATTGTAGGCCACCAGAAACTTGCTTGCAGAACTTTAGACATAGTCTTGAATGTAGCAAAATGTCCAGCATAATCTGATCCATGACAGTGGAATAGGATGTCTGGAACCTCTGATTCAGCAACGCATCTCCTGTAAAGACTATCTGAACAGTGCTTATAGAGATAAGGCTCATCCCAGTAGTATCGCCTAAGCTCTCTGAAGAACTTCTTCTTTGCATAACCCCTTAAATCATTTGGTTCAGTCTCAGCAGCAAGATAATTAGCTATATCTGCATACCAGGGTCGATCAGTGGTTGCTACAGTAGCAATTTCGAAATCATAGTTCCCAATTCGGATCCTTAAAGATTATGGGCTCGTATCAGGTCTGCATCGACCGTTGCATGTGCATGTGTCGATCGTTGCTTCCCCGATACTTACATCGACCGTTGCCAATGTGGCATCGATCGACACTGAGCGATTATCCCGACAGTTCTGTAACTCTCTGCCCAAATCTGTCTGAAACACTGTACCGACCATATTGACGTTTTCCTCAGGCAAATAATCATTGATGGGCATGTCTTCCTCAACCAGCATCCTTGAGAGGTGATCAGCAACTCCATTCTCAACCCCCTTCTTGTCTCTCACTTCAATGTCAAACTCCTGAAGCAGCAGAATCCATCTCAACAATCTTGGCTTAGCATCCTTCTTCTGCATCAGATACTTCAGGGCTGAATGATCAGTATGCACAATCACCTTGGAGCCAACAAGATAGGGTCGGAATTTCTCAAATGCAAAGACAACATCCAACAGCTCCTTCTCTGTGGTGGCATAGTTTCTCTGCGCATCATCTAGTGTCCTACTAGCATAATAGATAGCATGAAGCTTTCTATCCTTCTTCTGCCCCGGAACAGCTCCTACAGCATAGTCACTTGCATCACACATAACCTCAAAAGGTACATCCCAATCCGGTGGCTGAACTATTGGAGCACTCACTAATGCTTGCTTAATCTGTTCAAATGCAGCCTGACATTCTGCAGTGAACTCAAATTTGACATCCTTACACAGCAAAGCAGTTAGTGGCCTAGCAATCTTACTGAAGTCTTTGATGAACCGTCTATAGAAACCAGCATGTCCAAGAAAGCTTCTTATAGACTTAACAGAATCAGGTGCCTGAAGGCTGGTCATAACCTCAATCTTAGCGCGGTCTACCTCGATCCCTGCTTCAGACACTCTATGCCCAAGTACAATACCATCTCTGACCATGAAATGACACTTTTCCCAGTTAAGGACCAAATGCTTTTCCTCACATCTAGTTAGCACTTTGCATAAATTATCTAAGCACTCATTATAGGAGGATCCCTAAACTGAAAAATCATAAATAAATACCTCCATAAAGTCCTCAATCATGTCAGTGAAGATGGACATCATGCATCTCTTGAAAGTAGCTGGTGCATTGCAGAGTCCAAAAGGCATCCTACGGTAAGAAAATGTGCCATATGGACAAGTGAAGGTGGTCTTTCCCTGATCGTCTGGGTGGATAGGAATCTGAAAGAAACCTGAGTATCCATCGAGGAAGCAATAGTAGGGGTGATTTGCTAACCTCTCCAGCATCTGATCAATGAAGGGCAAAGGGAAGTGATCCTTCCTTGTTGCAGCATTGAGTTTCCTATAATCTATGCACATCCTGTGTCCAGTCACAGTCCTAGTAGGGATCAGCTCATTCTTCTCATTCTTTACAACTGTAACTCCGCCTTTCTTAGGCACTACATGGACGGGACTCACCCAATCACTGTCTGAAATAGGATAGATGATCCCGGAATCCAGGAGTTTCATAATCTCCTTCTTAACCACTTCATGTAGATTAGGATTAAGCCTTCTCTGATGCTCTACAGATGTCTTAGACTCGTCCTCAAGATGAATCCGATGCATGAACAGCTCCGGAGAGATACCTGAAATGTCATCAAGAGAATAGCCAAGAGCTTTGCGATGCTTGCGCAGCTTGCTTAGCAGTAAGGTGAGCTCTGCGTTGTTCAAGCTAGCATTGACAATTACTGGATATGTCGAATTAGGTCCAAGAAATGCGTACCTTAGCCCGGATGGAAGTTGTTTTAGCTCGATTTTCGGAGCTTTTTCCTCGGCCCAGTCTCTGTCGACTTGCAACGATCGATGCACAGGTTGTGTCGATCGATGCAACGTCGCGGCAGACACTTCTAACTTCATCACTTGCTCAGCAGAATCCATCAGTTTTGCATAGCAGATTGCAGGCTCGTCTTGCAGGTATTCCAGCTCCATTATAGAGCTCAGTAAAGCTCTTTCTAGTGGATCTTCAGCATGTGACTTGTGATAGTACTCTGCAGCCAAATCACCTAATGTATCCACATATAAGGTCTGTCCGTCGATGGTTGGTCTCTTTACCAATTTATCCATATCAAAACTCATCTTCAGATCACCCACATTCAGAATTATTCTACCTCCTTGGCAGTCAATCATCGCACCAGCAGTAGCTAAGAAAGGCCTGCCCAAAATTAGTGGATCCTTTGGTTCCTCTCCATACTGCAGAACCACAAAATCAGTAGGTATCACACATTGGCCAATCATTACAGGTACATCCTCCAATAATCCTTCAGGAATTCTTATTGTTCTATCTGCCAAAACCAGTGATATCCTAGTTGGTATAAAATCAGTCATTCCGAGCCTCTTAGCAACTGAGAAAGGCATAAGGTTCACACTGGAACCAATATCACATAGGGACCTTTCGAATATTTCCCTGTAGATAGCACAATCCAACACAAAGCTTCCTGGATCTTTCAACTTCTCAGGAATTCTGCCCTGAATCACTGCACTACATACCTCATTGATCATCATTACGCTCTCCTCATTAGACCACTTTCCAGTAATTAAATCCTTAAGACATCTCCTCATCACAGGAGAAGTCTCCATAGAGTCAATCAAAGGCACTTCAACTTTCACCTTTTTAATGAACTCCTTGCATTTAGCATACTGTTTATCGTTCTTAACTTTCCTGGAATTTTTGGGAAAAGGCAATTTAGGCTTGTAGACTCTTTCACTCGACTGTTTTGGTTTCTCTGGTCTTGAACTCTCTGCAGTCACCTTGCGTCGATCGTCACTGGCGTTGTGTCGATCGTTTCTGGGAGACTTTGTCGCGAGAGGTTCTACATTTTCGCTTTGCGTCGACCGTTGTTGACTGGTGTCGATCGATGCATTGCGAATATCACGGATCCCATCTTCCAATTCTTCAATCTCCATGAGTTCTTCAACACTCAACTGCTTTTTCTGGCCAGGAGATAGCTCCTTACCACTTCTCAATGTCACTGCATTGCATTGATACTTGGGATTAGCATCAGTTCGCCCTAGGAGATATCCATCTTCCCTCTGAGCATATCCAGCAGTTCTTGCAACTTTAGCGTCAAGCTCCTTCATATGTGCGCTCAGGTGTTCAAACTTCCCGTTCAGATCCTCATAGACAGTTCCTATCTTCTTATCGAGGTCTGCAGCATTCTTAGTCTGGCCCTTCAGCAGCTGTTCCATCATTGCCTCCAACTTACTCTCATGAGCAGTGGCTATAGGAGGCGCTTGGTAAGAAGATGATCCATAGGTTCTCTGATTACCTTGTCCAAAAGGTTTCTGAAAACTATTAGTCTGTCCAAAGCCAGAGGAGTTGCTGTTGAAAGCACTCTTCTGTCCTCCATTGAATAACTTGTTTCCCTGCTGATTACTAAATCTATTACCTTGGAATCCAGATCCTCCTATGTAATTCACATCTTCTTCCTGAGTGTCCTCCTCAGTCTGAATTACCTCAACATCTTGGGCAAAGTGGACAGCTTTCTTACCAGCTAGGAGATTACAAACTGTGTCCAGCTTAGATCTGATATCAGCAATCTCCAAATTCTCTACATTCCCACCAGATTTCTTTCTCCTCTCATCAGTAGTCTTGCAGCTGTTGCTGCTTGCTAAGTTCTCAATCAACTGCTTAGCTTGTGCAGGAGTCCTGGTGTTGAAATTTGCATTGCTGGAGTTATCCAGTGCAGACTGATATGGAAGATCTATCCCTCTGAAGAAGATACCTAGCAATGTGACCTCAATGAATCCATGGTATGGGCAGTCACGCTGGTACTTCTTGAATCTCATCCAGGCAGCTTTTAAAGGCTCCACAGGGCCATGGGAGAATGTCAGAATGTCCTGTCTGGACTGATCTGAGCGCGCATCATCGTAGAAGTGTCTCAGAAACTCACTCTTCAGGGCATCCCAAGTAGCAAACTGCCCAGGTGGCAGTTGCTTTAGCCATGCAGCAGCGTCTCCAGCGAGACTGTGCGGAAAGAGCTTAAGAAACAGATAATCCTGGCAAACTCCATCATATTTCATGCCAGTGATTATATCCTCAAACTGATCAATGTGATCCATAGGCTGCTCCGTTGGGTAACCATGGAAAGCATTCTGTCTCATCAGCGAGTAGTAGATGGTTTTGATCTCAAAATCATTCCTCTCAAAACCAGGGATCACTAGAGCTGACCGGTTTGCATGAAACTCATCCAGTCTGTTGTAGTCAGCTAAAGTCCTCTCATGAACAATCATCTGTCTACCTTGGTTCTGTCCTTGGCCTTGTGCCTGCGGATGTGGTTCAGGTTCCTCAACCTCAGGGATCACTCGTCCCTCAGCATCAATCCTCTGCCCAGCAGCATTGTGAGGATTGTTATCTCGGTCCCTCAGGATACCGTTAGCATCTTGTATCAGGATCAAACGCTCACGTACCATCCTTGCTCTTCTTTCTCTTCTGTTAGTCCTCTCTAGTCGTCCAAGTTCTTCAAGTCCGAGATTAACGAGGTTCAAGTTCTGATTACTTCTAGTTTAACGCGTCTGCATAAACTGTCTGTAATCGACAAGCAACGATCGATGCTATCAGTGCAACGATCGATTCAATCTCAGAATCGCCTAGTGACGATCGACATAAAGGTGCAACGATCGACGCTATGCGAAATCGGTACCTGCGACAGAGAGAAAACAGAGAAAAATTAGTAACTTAAAATAAAATAAAAATCCTAGTAAAAACCCTAAGTTCGATCCTATCGAAGACTCTAAGAGTCCCCGGCAACGGCGCCAAAAACTTTGAAAGGTCAGGAATTAATCCTATTCTACTGCAAGTGCACAGTTATGCAATCGTAGTATATAAGGTATCGAATCCACAGAGACTCGGGTTTCGATAGATTAAGAACTATAGAGATTTAAACTAAGAAGAAAGCAATGTGAAGTAAACTAAATAGCAGTGCGAGAAAGTAAACAAGTAGTAAGATTATCGGTTGTGAAAACTATTAATTAAGGGCGCTAAGTCTAGGGTGTTCTCAGGAAATCAGACAAGCAGACAAGTCATTCAGTCAGGATCTAATTAAACACAGTTCTAGAACTCGAATCACGGATATAGAATTAACCAACTGTCGTTGCGAGAATTCTCTAAGTCTAAGTGCAGCAATCCAAATTCCTTTGCAATTACTAACAGATTAAACTAGCATTAATTTCAAGTTCGATATGTTCACAATTAAAATAAACCAAATTCCTTTGCGAGAAGTTTAATTGCTCAACCTAAATAGTTCAGATTCTAAACCACACTTTCGTGTCGTATTTAGCAACCTAAGATCTAGATTCTAATTGATCAGGTTAGAACTAGCATTAAACACAGCTTAGATCGAAGAACATTCTATTCATGTGAATCATTAACTGAATTAAACAAGTCTAGCAAGTCATGAAATCCTTAATGAGAAACCCTAAACCTAACTATGAATCTACTCAGACATAGATAATGAAAACATAATCAATGAATAATTAGATATCATAAAAGAGATTAAATAAGTAAAGGGGTTCGAAATCTTCTCCAAAATAAAGGTGTAGTATAGGATCAGATCAGCCCCAAAAGCTCTAAAAACTCTCTGCTCTTAGTTATGATGGAATGTGTAAGCGTATGAAAGCGTATGAAAAGCGTATCTAAATAAAACACCAAAATCCTAATTATATAGGCTAAATCTCGGCTGGGGCTTCTTTGTAAATACTGGAAACTTCTGGGCCAAAGTGTAATATCTTCATTCTTCGTTAAACCGCCGAGTCTGGCCCATCTCGCTTGTGTGTCGACCGATGCACAATGTGTGTCGACCGATGCACAATGTGTGTCGGTCGATGCAATCATGTTTCCTGGACAGTGAGCTCAAGCTCTCGGCCAAACACTCCAAAAATCTCCAAAAAGCTCCAATATCTCCAATTCTGCTCCAAACCTGATTATACATGTAATAGACTCTAAAAGAACACAAAAAGACTCTAAAACATACTTATATCATGGTCTAAAACTAGTAAAAACCATGATATATCAATACTTGCTCTGACTGATGAAGATTCCTTTGTCATCCTGCACTACTTCCACACCCAATAAATATTTCATCATTCCTAAGTCAGTCATGGCAAATTCTTTCATTATGGAACTTTTAAAGCTTTCCGTCATCTATGCGCAGCTACTTGTGTAGATTAGGTCGTCCACGTGTAGGCTGATGATCAGGTCTCCTCTTCCATGTGTTTCACAAAAAAAATGTGTGCTTGCAGTAACACTTTTTTAAATCCCTCTCTTAGGAAGTAGTTCTCGATCTTACTATACCAAGATCTTGGAGCTTGTCTCAAGCCATACAAATCTTTTTTCAACTTAAATACCTTGTCGCCTTATTCTCAGACTCAAATCCCCTTGTTTGCTTTACATACACATCCTCATTCAGCTCGCCATGGAGATATGCACTCTTCGTATCAAGCTGGAAAACAAACGACTCTTTTTGTGCTGCCAATTCGAGAAGACGTCTGATTATATATTCCACTTTGCTATTGGTGCAAACACATCATGAAATTTGATCCCATGTGTTTGGTGGAATCCTTTGGCAACTGATCTTGCCTTGCACCTTTTCGTTGAATTTAGTCAAAGAGACCCACTTAACTCCGATTTCCTTTGCTCCAGCAGGTAAGTCAACTAACTCCCAAATATTGTTGTCTTCAATAGATCTTATCTCTGCTTTCATTGCCTTTCTCCACTCTCGTGATCAACAGTATCCTCAAATCTTTATGGATCACTTTCTGCTGTGAACATAGGCATTAGATTCTTCTCACCAACTTCTTCTACAAACTTGCTTTCATAGTCCCTCATCCATATCAGCTTGGAGAGTGTTCATCCTTCTCCACTCCTACTCATTCTCTGCTTCATTGTTTCTTTCTGAGACCCTCACGTTTCTGTTGTCTCAGCCTTTTCATGATCTTGTTCATGAGTCACTTCTGCTGCATTCTCTTGCCCTTCTTCGATGGTCTCGGTTTGTTTTTTCTCATATTCTTCTTATTCTCCAATATCTGAGACAAACTCATCTTCGTCTACTTTCTCATCCCATTTCCATGGTTCTTTCTCATCAACTTTAATATCCCTTCTTGTGATGACCTTCTTAGTTACCGGATTGTAGAGTCAGTACGTTTTGACTCCTTACGGACTCCAAAAATACATTTGACACTCTTCTTATCCAGATTGATTCTTTTCATATGGAACCATGGTAAAGGAAACACATCCGAACACTCAAAGAAGTTCAGCTGACAGCTTGAAGCTGCTTCATTTCTCCACCAGTGTTACTTCTCCAAGAACTGCACTTAGACCTCTATTTAGAATGTGCATTGTGTATTGTGTTGCTTATGTCCAGAATTTTAGTGGTACATTCATTCCAAACAGCTGTCACCTCACCATATTCAGTATACTTATGTTTTTCCTTTCGGCAACATAATTTTGTTGAGGCGTGTATGCTACTGTAAGTTGCCTTTTAATTTCATTTTCAACGCAGAATTCAACAAACTCCTTAAGAGTTAAATTCTCCTCCATGATTAGTTTTTAAACACACCATAAGTTCCCCAAGTTTGTTTTCAGCAGCTGCCTTAAACTCTTTAATTGCCCTCAATGCCTATGATTTTTTTTTGTTAGCAAGAAGATCCAGCGTTTTCGATTAAAATCATCTATAAATTGATGATATACCTATTTCCACTCTATGAGGTTGAAGATATGGGACCAGATATGTCGATGTGAACAAGCTCCAGACCACGGCTTGCTCTCCATGTGCTTTGTTTTGGGATGTTTGATCAGTTTTGTTGCCTTTTCATGCAGATTGCACATACGGATCCTTCAGCACCAATCTTTGGCAAGCATCTCACCATCTCCTTTCATGCTTTTGTCTTCAAACTAGTGTGGCACAAGTGACCAAATATCTTATGGAACAGTTCTTCTTCAAGCTATACTGAACTCTGCAAATTTTTTTCTTCTATCTCCTCTCCGGCTTTCTTTACTTTGGCCATCACCACAAACATATGGTTTTTAGACATTGCAGATTTCATAAGTACTATCTTATGTTGTTTGTGTCAGACCTCACACATGTCATCTTCTATGATGATCCTTAGAACTTTCTGCTGCAACTTCCCCACACGTAGTTATTTTTTCAGACCTGGCATATATTCTATTGATGAGATCACTTGATTTATTCCATTGATCTCAAGTTGCAAGTTTATTTTTCCTTCCACTCGCATCCTTCTACATCACCAAGATTTATATGTTGTCTAAATTTTCTGTCAAAATCAATGAACCACATGTAAATGCTACATCCCGAGTCGAGATACCACATCTTATTTCCTTCAGTCCTATATAATGTTGCTTGTGTCATCAGCAAGACATCCTCGTTGACTCAGCATAGTTTTCTCTCTCTCAGTTAGGACATGCACTTTTGAAATGCCCGATCTTATGGAATTTGAAGAATTCAATATGATCCTTATTGAACCCTCTTCCTTGTCCATTTCTACCTCATTTGTTTCCAGATATTCCTTGATTTTGGTAGTATTCTCCTCTATCTTTGTCTCCTTCAATTTTTAGTGCGTGTTCTTCCCCGATATGTTTGTTGAGGTTCTGCTCGTGAACTAACAATCAGCTTTGTAGCTCATCCACCAATAGATTCTTCATATCCTTAGAATCCTTTATAGTGCATACCACATATGTGAACTTCTTCACCAGCTTCCTTAATATCTTCTCCACACATTTAGAGTCAGGCATATCCTCACTGAGACTTCTTGTATCATTAGCAACTACCATTACTCTAGAGAAGTACTTGGTGATCGTATCTCCATCTCTCATTTCTAAGACCTCAAATTTTATTTTAAGCCTCAACGGTTGTGCGCTCTGAACCCTTTGATTTCACTGGAACTTATTTCACAATGAGTCCCAAATGTCTTTAGTTGTCTCCTTTTTTAGATCGTCTTCAAAATCTTTTTTTCTATCAAAGCAAACAGATAATCTTCACCTTAAGATCCTTCAGTTTGATCTCTGCCATTTTTTTATCATTGTGCTCATGTCAAGATGACATTCCTCTCCGGTTTAGTCACTCAAGTCCTGATGATATCCCACCATTATTTGGATCTCAGCAAGTTCTCCATGAGCGTTTCCCAATGCTCATAATCATCATCAAGTTTTGATATGCTCAATGAACTCTCTTTCTCACTCATGTCACACTTTTGTTCTCTCCTTCACTCAAGATCGGATGCTTTTAGGTAAGTGGCTTTGATACCACTTGTTAAACAGAGCAAGATAATATACTAACTGGTTTCTTATTGCTTAGAAGAAACTAATACAGTTCAAGATATTAAATAGAATATGAAATGACTATACCCTAAAGTCTAGCTTACTGCAAACGTCTCTCATATAAATAAAGAAGACTTACTCAGAAAACTTAAAATGCAAGCACCGATCAACAACTTAACCGAAATACTAAGATAAAGAAAACTCAGTCTTCAATGAGAAGTAACATAAATATTTTATGTACCATCGGCGCAAAATTCCCATGTTTTCCTCCCTCATTGTTAATGGAATGATCCTTGACGCAAAGTCTTTTACACAATGTCCTCTTGATCTCACTTTGCCCATCCTAAAACTCTGCTTTCACCATTGCCATATAGATAATGTCGGAGTATTGTCGTTTTGGTCATCCGGACCTGATGTTGGGCTTAAGCTGAAGAGTTCAGCATATTGGGCCAGCTACCTCGAGCAGTCAGTTAGTGGTTCAAGCCCAAAGCACAGGTGAATCCATTAAGTGTTCGAGCTCGTTTATTAAAGGCGGGAGAGTTCGTTACACAAGTGGACGAAGTCGTTACAACAAGAAAACAGAGGAAAGAGAGAGAGAGAGAAGAGAGCGGTCAAGTCTTCTTCTCCGGCGAGGTCTCCGGAGCTGTTTCCTTGGGTTCACCGGCTTCGGGTTCTGCATCTGAGCAAGCGAGAAGGTCGTCTTCATCATCATCAGAAGGCATCGTAGGTATCTCGCATCCTAAGCTCTGCAGTCGGCTTCTCATGTACCTGAAAGTATAACAGTCATTGTTAAAGCTTTTGTAAGGTCCAAGTCGAGTGTTAATGGAAGCATGGAAGTTTTGTTCTTCCCCCAGACAGTAGCCTAACACGTGAAGTCTGGGTCAACAAGTTTGTGTGTTCTTTAAGTTCTTAGTTCATACAATCAACCAAAGAATCAATCTTGAAATCAACCGGAGTTAAGGATTTGATCTAAAATACCTAACAAGTGGTATCAGAGCTATTGGTTAATAGTGCATCCCGGGTTACGGCTTAGTAATCCAAGGCGTAAGATCTTGGTATCTAGATCTGCAGGATCAATAAAGGTATTTGCTAAGAAGGTTCAGTGTTGAAGGGATTTAGGCTTTCGTTCTGTCGTCTTTAGTCGAAGTCAGCACAGTCACCATGGAGTCGGTGAAACATGTGAAGTTTGAGATGGAGAAATTCGATGGTCAAGGGGACTTCTGTTGGGATAGTGTCCTGAAATCACACTTGTACTCACTCCTGATGATAGTTGTGTGTCGAGATCAGACATTCGTATAATACTGGGCGGTTGCAATGTTTTGCTAGAAGCCTCTTGCAGTCTGTAAGTTGTAGACTTATTGCCAGTATTATATGATCCTATAGGGTCACACACCTAAGCAAACTGGAAGCATGAAAGTGGGAATGATCATTATGGTAATGATCATACTCATGTGTATTGGATACACATTTACATAGAGTTTTACAACGTGTGTGTCGATCGATGCATGAGTGCGTCGATCGATGCAGGCTTTTCGTGGAGGTGTGTCGATCGACACAGGAAGTGTGTCGATCTTTGCACATCGGGTTCCGAAACTGATGTTTCGGATTAATGACGTAACCGAGCCGGAATTGTCCGACGGTTTGGTGATGTCATGTCCAGGTCGATATATAAGGTCTTATATGGTCGACCTGAACCCTAGCCGTCTTCTCTGCTCTCTGACGGAAAAGCAGAAACACCAGAAACTCTTAGATCCCACAGATCCGGCACTAGCATCCCGTTTCCAGCTTGTGTGCGTGTGTATCTGGTAGAGGCAAGGCATCTGCGTTGCTCAGTGATCTCGTTCACAAATTCCGCTGCCAGTTCAAGGTAAGAACGAGGTTGGTAAATTCAATATATCAAACCCTAGATCGTAGGAGATCCAACAGTGGTATCAGAGCGTTGTTAGGGTTTAGCTATTGAATCTGATGCAATTAATTCGAAAACTGAGTTTGTTGAATTGATTATTGCCTGTGAAAATCATGTTTTCAAGTGTTAATCTCGGATTAAAGCTTCTGTTGAAAATTCGATACCTGCGTTCTCGCAGTGTATCGATCGACACAAAGCGTGTGTCGATCGATGCAGAGCGAAAACGCGTAAATAATTTTAGAGTTTGTCGCAGCGTGTCGATCGGTGCAAAGCGTGCGTCGATCGACACAGAGCGAAAACTCGCAAGATAATTTAGGGTTTGTCGCAGCGTGTAGATCGGTGCAAAGCGTGCGTCGATCGACACAGAGCGAAAACTCGTAAAATCTTTTGGGTTGTTCGCATAGCGTCGATCGACACAAGCTTGTGTCGATCGACGCACCGCGAAAACTCGCACTGTATCGATCGACGCACTGGGTGCATCGATCGATTCAGTTGGTTGGTTTTGGTTGGATTGGATTGAACCGAAAACCCAATTTGATTGTGGTTAAGATGTGTCGGTCGACACACAACTCGCAGACTCAGGGGTTGGACTTCTAGTCGCGAATACCAAATCAAAATGAACCTTAACTTAATAAAACTAAATGTTTTAATTGAATTAATAACTTCTTGGAAGTGTATTGGATATACATCAAGATAAAATAGTTCCTTTCCTCAACTAAATATCAAGTGATCTTGATGTCTTGCCCGATCTAGTCTACTGTCAAGACTCGTGTCGTTTGTTGGATAATCTTGGAGTCCTCGATATCCACTGCAACGTGAGTAAGGCTGGTGATCATTGACAGACTTGCAGTGCAACTGTCAGTGATCACAAGACAGAAAATGGATTGGTTTTACTTGACTGGGCTGTCAGAAGTTCTGGGCCCAGAGACATCAGAGTGGATTGGACATAGTTTGTTTTATCCACGACCAAGAGTTGTACTGAGTACAATTAGCAATGATTTGCTTACCTAGATAGCTAAAATTTGAGTAACGGCGAGTCGCCCACTCGAATTTTAGTAATCTGAGGATCTTGGCTCATTGTATTCATCCGAGGAAACATAGTTTTGAATACAATGCGAGTTTTTCTTATTAGATAAGAATTCTCATTTCTTGAGCATTATAACTAAAATCTACCTCTTTTGAATTACAGCTATATCTGTCTCAAATCACATCAACACTTTCTCACTAAGATCCGTCCTTGAGAAGGACAAGTTAAATGGATCTAATTTCTTGGAATGGTATCGGAACTTGAGAATAGTTCTCAGGCAGGAGAACAAGGAATATGTCCTTGAAAGAGTTCTCACCGAGAGGCCACGTTCCAATGCCCCGCAGACAGAAAAGAATGCTTGGGATAAGCATTCAGCTGATGTCAAAGATGTTAATTGTCAAATGCTGGTGACTATGAACTCTGAGCTGCAGAAGCAATATGAGAACGTGATGTCACCCATTGAGATGATTAACAGCCTGAAAGCTTTGTTTCAGGAGCAAGCTCGCACAGAGAGATACCAGACGGTTAAATCTCTCATAGATTGCAAGCTGGCTAAGGACAGTCCAGTAAGTCCTCATGTCCTTAAAATGATGGGTTACATTGATAACCTGGGGAAACTGGACTGTGCTATTAGCCAGGAGCTAGCCACTGACATGATTCTGCAGTCTTTGCCGTCGTGTTTTGATCAGTTCATCATGAACTACAACATGCAAAACATGACTAAGACATTGACTGAGTTGCACGGCATGCTGAAGACAGCAGAGCCGAATCTCAAGAAGGCAACTCCCAGTGTACTTATGGTACAAGGGGGTCAAAGGTTTGAGAAACCTAAGAAGGATAAGGGAAAGGCCCAAGTTGTCCAAACTGAAAGTCAGGACAAGCCTAAGCCGAAGCCCAAATCCGGGCCTTCTCCTGAGGATAAATGCAACTACTGCAAGCAGTTAGGGCATTGGAAGAGAGACTGCAAGAAGTTCATGGAAGATTACAAGAAGCTGAAGAAGACGTATGATGCGTCTGACTCAGGTATTTATGTTATCGAACTTAATGTTATGTCTTCTAGTTCTACTTCGTGGGTATTGGATACCGGCTGCGGTGCTCATATTTGTACTGATGTGCATGCACTAAGAAACAGTAGGACGCTGAAGAAAGGACAAGTGGAGCTACGGGTCGGGAATGGAGCTAAGGTTGCTGCACTGGCCGTAGGCACCTACGAGTTGTCCTTACCATCGGGCATGGTTTTAATTTTAAATAATTGCTACTTTGTACCTGCGATAAGCAGAAACATAATTTCAGTTTTCGTTTTGGATTTGGAAAGTTTTGATTTTGCTGTTAAGAATAAAGTTTGTTCTTTTAATCGTGATGGTACGTTTTATGGTAGCGCCTCATTAGATAATGGGTTATATGTTTTAAACCAAGAAATGCCTGTCTTTAACATAAATACAAAGCGGTTTAAGTCCAATGACGAAAACCCGACTTTCTTATGGCATTGTCGTTTGGGCCACATAAATGAGAAACGCGTCCAAAAGCTCCATAGAAATGGGCTTCTAGGCTCATTTGATTTTGAATCATGTGAGAAATGCGAATCTTGTTTGATAGGCAAAATGGCTAGAGCCCCTTTCAACAAACCAAATGAAAGGGCCAGTGACTTATTGGGCCTTGTTCATACTGATGTATGTGGGCCGATGAGTACTGTTGCCAGAGGAAATTACAAGTACTTCATTACCTTCACTGATGATTTCAGTAGGTATGGCTATGTCTATTTGATGAGACACAAGTTAGAATCCTTCGATAGATTCAAGGAATTCAAGAATGAAGTACAGAATCAACTTGGCAAAAGTATCAAAGTTCTGCGATCGGATCGCGGAGGAGAATACTTGAGTCAAGAATTCAGCGACTATTTGAGCGAGTGTGGAATTATTTCACAACTCACTCCTCCTGGTACACCCCAATGGAATGGAGTGTCGGAGAGGAGGAATCGAACCTTATTGGATATGGTTCGGTCTATGATGAGTCATTCAAATCTTCCATTATCCTTTTGGGGATACGCTCTAGAAACGTCTGCGTTTACACTAAATAGGGTACCATCTAAATCAGTGGAAAAGACACCACATGAACTGTGGACTGGGAATGTTCCTAGTCTGTCTTTCCTGAGGATTTGGGGTTGTGAAGCTTATGTCAAACGTTTAATCTCTGACAAGCTTGCACCCAAATCAGATAAATGCTACTTCGTTGGTTATCCTAGGGAAACCAAGGCATACTACTTTTACAACCAATCTGAGAACAAAGTATTTGTTGCTCGGGACTGTTCTTTTCTTGAGAGGGAGTTTCTCTCTAAGAAAAACAGTGGGAGTAAAGTACATCTTGAAGAAATTCGAGATGCACAAGAGATTGCTCAACCTGCTGAGGAAGAGCAGCAGTTGGATCTACAAAGTTATGTGGAACCGGCGCCTGTGGAGCCTGAAGTTCGCAGATCCGGAAGGATCCGTCACGAACCCGAGAGATACTATGGATTTCTCGTGACCGATTCAAATGATCTGATGATCATTGATAGTGACGAACCAGCGACCTTCGCGGAAGCGATGATGGGCCCGGATTCCGAAAAATGGCTTGGAGCCTCTAAGTCCGAAATGGGATCCATGTCAGAAAACCAAGTATGGTCCTTGGTCGATTTACCTAATGGTGCAAAAGTCATTGAGTGTAAATGGATCTTCAAGAAGAAGATTGACGTGGATGGCAATGTACAGATTTACAAAGCGAGGTTGGTGGCTAAAGGTTTCAAGCAAATTCATGGTATTGACTATGATGAAACCTATTCCCTAGTCGCTATGCTTATATCCATTCGGATTCTTCTAGCAATTGCCGCTCATTATGATTATGAGATTTGGCAAATGGATGTCAAAACCGCATTCCTGAATGGTATTCTGGAAGAGGATGTGTATATGACACAGCCTGAAGGTTTTTTCGATCCTAAGAAAGCTGGGATGGTATGCAAGCTTCATAAATCCATTTATGGATTGAAGCAAGCATCACGGAGTTGGAATCTTCGTTTTGATGAATCAGTTAAACAATTTGGTTTCATCAAAAACGAAGAGGAACCATGTGTTTACAAGAAGACTAGTGGGAGCAAAATTGCGTTTCTTGTACTGTATGTCGATGACATACTCCTACTCGGTAATGACGTTCCGTTGCTTCAGTCTGTTAAGACTTGGCTTGGAAGTTGTTTTTCCATGAAAGACATGGGAGAAGCCGCATACATTCTTGGAATCAGAATCAACAGAGATAGATTGAATAGGCTGATTGGATTGTGCCAGGACACTTATATTGATAAGGTGTTGCACAGATTCAGGATGCAAGATTCCAAGAAGGGCTTCATACCGATGTCTCATGGCATGAGTCTCAGCAAGAAGCAGTGTCCGACGACACTTGCTGAGTGAGAGCGCATGAATAGGATTCCTTATGCTTCTGCAATAGGATCTATTATGTATGCCATGCTCTGCACTCGTCCAGATGTAGCTTACGCGTTAAGCATGACGAGTAGATACCAATCTGATCCAGGTGAAGTTCACTGGACAACTGTCAAGAACATTCTCAAGTATTTGAGACACACTAAGGATAAATTCCTTGTGTATGGAGGAAGTGAAGAACTTGTGGTGAATGGATTCACCGATGCGAGCTTTCAGACAGACAGAGACGATTTCCGATCACAATCTGGATACGTCTTCTGTCTAAATGGCGGTGCAGTGAGCTGGAAGAGCTCTAAGCAGAATACCGTAGCTGATTCCACAACGGAAGCTGAATATGTTGCTGCTTCAGAAGCGGCAAAGGAAGCTGTTTGGGTCAAGAAGTTCATGACTGAACTTGGTGTGGTTCCTAGTATCTTGGAGCCAGTGGCTTTGTTTTGTGATAACAATGGAGCCATTGCTCAGGCAAAAGAACCAAGGTCACACCAGAAGTCCAAACACGTGGAGAGGAGATATCACCTGATTCGGGATATCATCAATAGAGGTGATGTGAAGATCAACCGAGTTCCGACAGACGAGAATGTCGCTGATCCTCTTACTAAGTCACTCCCAAGGCCTAAGCATGAGAGTCATACGACTGCTGTAGGCATTAGAGATCTTAAGATGTAATCTTGATTCTAGTGGGAGTTTTGGTTTTATTTTAGTTATAATAAGATGCTCTTGTAAACATTCTTTTAGAAGTGTTTAATGAAATTTTATTTCAGCATTATTTATTGTGATCTAAATAATGGTCCCAAAATAAGTTTATGACATATTATAGGTCATCAAGTTGAGGACTTGATCATGAAACCCTATAAGTTAATAAATTATGTTTTGTCCCTAGTCGAGGTTGTAGAATTGGGACACTGACAACCGTTAGAGACTAGATTGTGAGGTGACTGTTGGCTAAGTTTCATGGAGCCAATGATATGATTATCGCAGTCAGTCGCATAGATATATGTTAGTGAACATATGATCGGACATGACCCGCTAATGAGAAGTCTACAAGATAGTTATATATGTGTCATAAGAGGTTCTCATTACGACTATAGAGTATAGTCCTTAGACCTGAGTTCATCATGCTTTCTTGCATATGAATTGGTACACTTTGACTTTGTCAAACGTCGACCCGTAATTGGCGACAATAACGGCACTGTTCAAGTATATCATGAAGTGTGCGTTGAAACAGGGATGGAACAAGATGGGATTTGTCCCTCCTGAATAACAGGAGATAAATATCTCAGGGCCTATCGAAGATTTAATACTGAGAAAATGTGTGGCCGCACTCAAATGAACTGTAGTTCAGTTGTTTGTAATATTCAGTATGAGATCAGGAGTTCGATAAACACGATGTTGGCTTAATCAGGATGACACCAATCTTGCCTTATGCCAAATCGAGATATAGAGACAAAAGGATTATAGAAATTGATGATTCCAGTACAAGTGGGAGATTGTTGGGATAGTGTCCTGAAATCACACTTGTACTCACTCCTGATGATAGTTGTGTGTCGAGATCAGACATTCGTATAATACTGGGCGGTTGAAATGTTTTGCTAGAAGCCTCTTGCAGTCTGTAAGTTGTAGACTTACTGCCAGTATTATATGATCCTATAGGGTCACACACCTAAGCAAACTGGAAGCATGAAAGTGGGAATGATCATTATGGTAATGATCATACTCATGTGTATTGGATACACATTTACAATGAGTTTTACAACGTGTGTGTCGATCGATGCATGAGTGCGTCGATCGATGCAGGCTTTTCGTGGAGGTGTGTCGATCGACACAGTAAGTGTGTCGATCGTTGCACATCGGGTTCCGAAACTGATGTTTCGGATTAATGACGTAGCCGTGCCGGAATTGTCCGACGGTTTGGTGATGTCATTTCCAGGTCGATATATAAGGTCTTATATGGTCGACCTGAACCCTAGCTGTCTTCTCTGCTCTCTGACGGAAAAGCAGAAACACCAGAAACTCTTAGATCCCACAGATCCGGCACTAGCATCCCGTTTCCAGCTTGTGTGCGTGTGTATCTGGTAGAGGCAAGGCATCTGCGTTGCTCACTGATATCGTTCACAAATTCCGCTGCCAGTTCAAGGTAAGAACGAGGTTGGTAAATTCAATATATCAAACCCTAGATCCTAGGAGATCCAACAACTTCGGCATGTGGAAGTTTAAGATGCTTATGCAACTTGAGTTGCAAGGTCCTTGTAACATTCTTCAAACGGATACACCACTAGAAACTGAAGAAGAAGCAGACTCAGAAAAGAAGCCAGAAACAGACACCAAGAAAGACCCATTGGCAAAAGCAAAGGACACGAGGGCAAGAAACCTCATATGCTCAAGCCTCACTAACATGGTTCTCAGGAAGGTCATGAAGGAGACCACAGCAAACGGTGTCTGGAAAGCTCTGGAAGCAGATTACCAAACCAAGACCCTCCCTAACCGGATCTATCTGAAACAAAGATTTGCTAGTTACAAGATGGTCGAGAGTAAGACCATTGAAGAAAACTTGGACGTTTTCCTCAAGCTTGTTGATGATCTAGCAAGCTTAAACATAGATGTATCAGATGAAGATCAAGCCATTCAAATCTTAACTAGTCTACCACCTCAGTATGATTCTCTGGTTCACACACTCAAGTATGGAAACGGGAAAGAAACACTTACGGTTAAGGAAGTGACAACATCTGCGTATGCCAAGGAAGCTGAGTTAAGAGAGAAGGGATTGTTGGGTAAAACAAAGTCAAGTGCAGAAGGACTGATGGTAACTAGAGGGAGATCAGAGAAAAGGTCAGGAGAGAAGGGCAAGTCCAGAGGTAAAAGTAAAGATGGCAAATCTTCACACAGGTCAAAGTCAAAATACAAAGCTCAAAGCAAGCCCAGGGAATGCTGGACATGCGGGAAAGAAGGACATTTCAAGCGAGAATGTCCAGAACGAAAGGAAAACAAGGGACGAAACTCTGCTAACATGGTACATGAGAAAGAACAACCAATGATTTTAACTGCCAGCTTACAAGACACCAAGAATGAATGGGTTCTTGACTCTGGTTGCACCTTCCATATAACCCCAAACAAGGATGTATTGTTTGATCTACAAGAGATGGATGGTGGAAAAGTTCTCATGGGAAACAACACAGTAAGTGAGGTAAAGGGGATTGGGAAGCTCAAGATAGTCAATCCGAATAAATCAACCTTAGTGTTGACTGATGTTAGATACATGCCAACCATGGGCAGAAATCTCATTTCGTTTGGACAACTAGAGAAACATGGCTGCACGTATGAAGGTGGAGACTTGATAGGCTCAGAGTTTTAATCCCTATACTAAACTGCAAGTGCACAGCAATATCAATGTAGTATATAGGGTATCGAAATCCACAGAGACTCCGGTGTTCAATAGCTCAAGAACAGGAATTAACTAGGAATAAAGCAATGTAATTGAATTAAAAGCAATGCAAGAAAGTAAATCAGTAGCAGAGATTAACGGTTGTGAAAGCAAGTTATTAAGAGCGCTAAGTCTAGGGCGTTCTCAGGAAATCAGACAAGCTGACAGTTCATTCAGCAAGGATCTAATTAAGCACAGTTCTAGAACTCAAAACACAGATATAGAATTAACCAAATTCCTTTGCGATAATTCTCTAAGTCTAAGTGCAGCAAACCAAACTTTCGTTTGCGAGAACTAACAGATTAAACTAGCATTAATTCCAGGTTTGATATGTTCACAATTATCCTAAACCAAACTTCCGTTTGCGCAAAGTTTAATTGCCCAATTTAATTAGTTCAGATTCCTAAACCCCACTTCCGTGACGTATTTAGCAACCTAAGATCTAGATTCTAATTGATCAGGTTAGAACTAGCTTTAAGCACAATTAAATTGAAGAACAGATATAGTTATGAATCCTTAACTGAATTTGAACAAGTCTAGCAGGTCATGAAATCCTATGTGAGAAACCCTAAACCTAACAAGGAATCTACTCAGACATAGATAATGAAAACATAATCATATGATGAATAAATTGCATAAAAGAATAAGAGTAAAAAGGGGTTCGAAATCTTCTCCAAATACAGATGATGTAACAGGTTCAGATCAGCCCCAAAAGCTCTAAAAATCCTCTGCTCTTAATTATCAAAGCGTAATGTAAAGCGTATCTAATTAAAACAGCTAAAACTTAATTATATAGGTATAATCTCGGCCAGGGGCTTCTTTGTAAATATCAGGAACTTCTGGATCAAAGTGCAATATCTTGATTCTTCTAAACCGCCGAGTTTTGGCCCATCTCGCTGGTGCATCGATCGATGCTAGGCATGCAACGATCGACACCTTTCTCTGTTTCGGTCAGTGAACTCTATCTCTCGGCCAATCACTCCAAAAATCTCCAAAATGCTTCATTATCTCCAATTTAGCTCCAAACCTGATTACACCTGTAAAAGACTCTAAAAGAACACAAAAGACACTAAAACACAACTATATCATGGCCTAAAACTAGTAAAAACCATGATATATCAACTCCCCCACACTTAGCCTTTGCTTGCCCTCAAGCAAAACACAGAACTAAAGCTTGGTGAAGAGGTTTGAAAACTTTCAGAAACTCATTTCATCCTAGAAGCTACAATACTCAGATTCCCCTTAGTAAACCACTGAAAGAATCAATTACAGGATATCAAGACCAACATGTACTTCCCCCACACTTAGCAACTGTCCTAGGTAAACTCCACAATCACATTCAAGCATTCAAATTCTCCCTACTGACTTCTGCAAGTATTTAAGTGCGGTCTCACCTAAGGAGTATCGATCAAAGGGCACATGGATTCTTACCTTATCAGCTCTAGACCACCATACTACCTTTCTATAGTCCCTTTCTTCTCTTTCCCTTCTTTAACAACTGATTTTTCCCCATTGGGTATCATTTTATTTTTTTATCAGTGTTCTTCCCGTTATGGGGTGTACTTTGGACACATTCCATGGATCACATGAGAGAAAATAGTGTTTGCTACCATTCCCATGACCACTTCGGAGTTACTAACTCATCCTCAGTTTATTATCTTTTTTTTTTTTTTTTACTTTATAGAAGGGGAGAAGGGAACTAAATAGGATAGGTTGACAGGCTGTGTTAGAACTAACAAGGGAATCCGACACAAAGTATACCAAGCCCTTAGGTGAGAAATCTAAGTCAGTATTAAATTGAAGTCAGTAAAAGGATCCTCTGATACCTGAAGTGATGTGGGTGTTCCCAGTAGGTTGATCTGTGATGGGGTTTTCTAATAGTCAGAGATAGATCCTGCAACTTCATCCCAATGGTTACTTAAGTTCCTGAAAGTCTTGTAAATCTTCTCAGAAAATCATAGTTTCTTACTTAAACAATTTTGACTCAATAAAACAAAAAAATTTTGAAAAACGGACTGACTCTTAAGAAAACAGAAAACAAAAGTCAGTAGCACCTCCCCCACACTTAAGACACACTGTCCCCAGTAGTGTCCAGCGAAGGATTGGTAAAAAGAAAATAAAAATTGAAAAGATGAAATTATGTCTGTCGGGTTACCTCTGTCGCTCAGGCATCGATCGTTGCACTAAGTGCATCGACCGTTACTTGGCGATTTTCGTGTATGGTCGATCGTTGCTCAGGAGCGCAACGATCGCTGCAATGCGATTTCTTTCGTGTTGTGACGATCGACACAGAAGTGAGTCGATCGTTGCACTGCGATTTTGTCCGAGACTTGCAAACATAACTGCACCAAAAACAAAAACAAACGTAAAATCCTAACAAAAGCACCAAAAATTAAGTAGAAAAATACCAGTACCTAATGGTGGGTTGCCTCCCACCCAGCGCTTGTTTAAGGTCAATAGCTTGACCGGACGGATGGGAATTTTCAAGTACCAGGAGGTCCTGACAGAGACTTTTTCTGTCTCTGTTCAAGTCTCCTCATCCAAGGTGGTGAGTAAGCTGTTGCGGAATGCTCATGTCCAAGAAAAGATGGAGTGAAATGTGCTCCAGGATCTATAACCATGGTATTATCCGGCTGCTCAAAATCTGCGTCCCTTATGGTGAATGTATGCCCATCTATCAGTGGCTTTCCAGCTTATCCATCTCATAGTGCAGTGGTTCATCTCCCAGATGGAGGTCTATCAATCTGTTCCTAACATCAATCAACGCTCCTGCTGTAGCCAAAAAGGGTCTCCCAAGCAATAATGCTTCATCCGGATCACAGTCATATCTCAGCACAAGGAAGTCTGTTGGAACTAAGTAGTTTCCAACTCTCACCGGAATGTCCATAAGGAGTCCTTCAGGAACTCGTATGGACTGATCAGCTAGAACAAGAGAAGTCCTAGTAGGAGTAAAATCCAACATACCCAGCTTCTCTGCCACAGAGTAAGGCATTAAACTTCCAGCAGCTCATAAATCACACAGAGAACGCCTAAAGCTATCCTCAAAGATGGAACAATCCAGCACAAAGACTCCAGGATCAGGCAGCTTCTTCGGGATCTTAGTTAGAAGAACATCACTAATATGCTGAGGAACTATTATCACCCAGTCCTTCAGATCATCATCCAGGGGCAACATCTTGTTTAAGTACCTCTGCACACATGGATGATAAGGTGGATCATCAGAAGTTGGAATTTCTTCCAATTCTTCACCAATCCCTTCCAATTTATTCAGCTCTTCAATCTCTTGCCTAATCACTTCAGACATTGAGGAGTGTTGTCTAACAATCTGTTCGTAGATCTCCTGTTGAGTAATCTCAGAGGCTCCATTGAATAGGCGATCAAGCTCCAAGTCAGCATCTATGCCATTACCATCCGACAGATCTGTCTGTTCACGCCCTGCAACGACCGACACTAAGGGTGTGTCGATCGTTGCCATCCCGACTGGTGTATCGATCGGCACAGATGTTGCATCGATCGACGCACTGCAGCAGATTTCACCCGAGAGTTTTTCACAAATATCCGAAAATTCTTGTTCTGTCACCAACTCAGCTGTACTTAGCTCAAATCTTTCACCTAGGGGAGATCCATCATTAATGTACACAGACCAGGCCTTAACATGAGTGTCTACCACTCCTTTTCCCTTCAGTGAGCTGGACATCTGGTTCACCTGAGTGTCCAACTGCTTCATGTGAGTGCTCAGAGACTCAAACTTCCCATTGAGGTCTTCATAGACAGCGTCCAACTTCTTGTTGCAGTCCACAGAAATCTTGGTCTGACTCTCAATCAGTTGTTCCATCATAGCCTCCATTTTGCTCTCATGGGCTGTAGGTGCAGGAGGAGTCTAATAGGATGTAGATCCATAGGTTCTCTGAGTACCTTGTCCATAGGTCTTCTGAAAACCACCAGTCTGTCCTCCATTGGAGAATCTGTTCCCCTGTTGATTACTAAATCTATTACCTTGGAAACCAGAAACTCCTATGAAATTCACATCTTCTTCCTGAGTGTCCTCCTCAGTCTGAATCACCTCTACATCTTGGGCAAAGTGGAGAGCTTTCTTACTTGTCAGGAGATTGTAAACTGTGTCCAATCTGGATCTTATATTATCTATATCAGAATTCTCTACAGTTCCACCAGATTTCTTCCTCCTTTCATCCATTGTCTTGCAACTGTTGCTGCCAATCAGGTTCTCAATCAACTGCTTAGCTTGTGTAGGAGTCCTGGTGTTGAAATTAGCATTACTGGAATTATCCAGCGCAGTCTGATAAGGGAGATCTATGCCTCTGAAGAAGATACCAATCAGCTGTACTTCTGTGAATCCATGGTGTGGACAGTCACGCTGATACTGCTTAAATCTCATCCAGGCAGTCTTCAAGGGCTCCACAGCTCCTTGGGAAAAAGTGAGTATGTCCTGTCTAGACTGATCCGAGCGCGCATCATCATAAAAGTTACGCAGGAACTCACTCTTTAAGGCTGCCCAAGTAGTATACTGACCAGGTGCCAGTTGTCTCAGCCATGCACTAGCGTCTCCAGCAAGACTGTGCGGAAATAGCTTAAGGAACAGATAGTCCGGGCATACTCCTTCATACTTCATGCCAGTGACTATGTCCTCAAACTTGTCAATGTGATCCATAGGCTGCTCTGCTTGAAGACCATGAAAAGCAATCTGCCTCATCAGCTGGTAGTAGATGGTCTTGACCTCAAAATCATTCCTCTCAAAAGCAGGAAGCACTAGAGCTGCTCGGTTTGCATGAAACTCATCAGGTCTGTTGTAGTCAGCTAGTGTCCTCTCATGAACCACCATCTCTCTACCTTGGGCCCGTTCCTGACCCTGGTTTTGGTTCCGCTCCTGTTGCTCAGGAGGGTCAGGGATCACTCGTCCATCAGCATCAATCCTCTGCCCAGCAGCATTGTAAGGATTGTTTTCCGGATCCCTCAGGACACCTTCAGCATCTCGTATCAAGATCAGATGTTCTCGTACCATTCTCTCTCTCTTTTCTCTCCTGATAGTCATTTCTAGACGTCCAAGCTCCTCAAGATCGAGATTAACCAAGCTCGAGTTCGGATTACTTCTAGTTTTCTGCGTTTGCATAAACTGTCTGTAATCGTCCAGCAACGATCCATGCTATCAGTGCAACGATCGGTTCAATCTCAAATCGCCTAGTGACGAACGATGCAAGGGTGCAACGATCGACGCAGTGCGAAATCGGTACCTGCGACAGAGAGAAAAACGAAAATTAATAAAACTGAAAATAAAAACAAAAACGAAAACAAAAAGAAAAATCCTAGTAAAACCCTAGGCTCGAAGCTATCGAAGACTCAAAGAGTCCCTAGAAACGGCGCCAAAAACTTGATAGGCTCAGAGTTTTAATCCCTATACTAAACTGCAAGTGCACAGCAATATCAATGTAGTATATAGGGTATCGAAATCCACAGAGACTCCGGTGTTCAATAGCTCAAGAACAGGAATTTAACTAGGAAGAAAGCAATGTAATTGAATTAAAAGCAATGCAAGAAAGTAAATCAGTAGCAGAGATTAACGGTTGTGAAAGCAAGTTATTAAGAGCGTTAAGTCTAGGGCGTTCTCAGGAAATCAGACAAGCAGACAGTTCATTCAGCAAGGATCTAATTAAGCACAGTTCTAGAACTCAAAACACAGATATAGATAGCAGGTCATGAAATCCTATGTGAGAAACCCTAAACCTAACAAGGAATCTACTCAGACATAGATAATGAAAACATAATCATATGATGAATAAATTGCATAAAAGAATAAGAGTAAAAAGGGGTTCGAAATCTTCTCCAAATACAGATGATGTAACATGTTCAGATCAGCCCCAAAAGCTCTAAAAATCCTCTGCTCTTAATTATCAAAGTGTAATGTAAAGCGTATCTAATTAAAAGAGCTAAAACTTAATTATATAGGTATAATCTCGGCCAGGGGCTTCTTTGTAAATATCAGGAACTTCTGGATCAAAGTGCAATATCTTGATTCTTCTAAACCGCCGAGTTTGGCCCATCTCGCTGGTGCATCGATCGATGCATGCAACGATCGACACCTTTCTCTGTTTCGGTCAGTGAACTCTATCTCTCGGCCAATCACTCCAAAAATCTCCAAAATGCTCCATTATCTCCAATTTAGCTCCAAACCTGATTACACATGTAAAAGACTCTAAAAGAACACAAAAGACACTAAAACACAACTATATCATGGCCTAAAACTAGTAAAAACCATGATATATCAAGACTACAAGGTAACATTCTACAATAGAGGAAAGAAGGTTCTTTCAGGCAACTATAAGGATGGATTGTATTATCTTCAAGGGTCTGTGGCAAAAGCAGAAGCAGTTGCGGTGAGAGCAGAAATAAACTGGACTAACAGATGGCACTCTAGACTTGGACACATGAGTCTAAAGAACATGGATATGTTAGTCAAACGAGGGTATCTGAAAGATAAGGAAGTCCATACTCTAGACTTCTGTGAAACATGTGTGTTGGGAAAATCTCATAAACAACCTTTTCCATCAACTAAATGATATATCATGGTTTTTACTAGTTTTAGACCATGATATAAGTGTGTTTTAGTGTCTTTTGTGTTCTTTTAGAGTCTTTTACAGGTATAATCAGGTTTGGAGCTGAATTGGAGATGTTGGAGTATTTTGGAGATTTTTGGAGTGTTTGGCCGAGAGATAGAGTTCACTCTCCGAAACAGAGTACTGTGTCAATCGTTGCACACTAGCATCGATCGTTGCACCAGCGAGATGGGCCCAAAACTCGGCGGTTTATGAAGAGTCAAGATATTGCACTCTGATCCAGAAGTTCCTGATATTTACAAAGAAGCCCCTGGCCGAGATTAGACCTATATTATTGAGGTTTTGGTGTTTTAATTAGATACGCTTTGATACACTTTTACTTACGCTTTCATTATTAAGAGCAGAGGATTTTTAGAGCTTTTGGGGCTGATCTGAACCTTTACTTCATCTGTATTTGGAGAAGATTTTGAACCGCTTTAATTCTTTATTATCTTTTATGCAATTTATGCTTCATATGATTATGTTTTCATTATCTATGTCTGAGTAGATTCCTAGTTAGGTTTAGGGTTTCTCACATAGGATTTCATGACTTGCTAGACTTGTTTAATTCAGTTAAGGATTCATAACTATATCTGTTCTTCAATCTAATTGTGCTTAAAGCTAGTTCTAACCTGATCAATTAGAATCTAGATCTTAGGTTGCTAAATACGACACGGAAGTGTGGTTTAGGAATCTGAACTATTTAGGTTGAGCAATTAAACTTCTCGCAAACGGAAGTTTGGTTTAGGTTAATTGTGAACATATCAAACTTGGAATTAATGCTAGTTTAATCTGTTAGTTCTCGCAAACGAAAGTTTGGTTTGCTGCACTTAGACTTAGAGAATTATCGCAAAGGAATTTGGTTAATTCTATATCTGTGTTTTGAGTTCTAGAACTGTGCTTAATTAGATCCTTAATGAATGAACTGTCTGCTTGTCTGATTTCCTGAGAACGCCCTAGACTTAGCGCTTTTAATAACTTGCTTTCACAACCAACAATCTCTGCTTTCTGTTTACTTTCTCGCATTGCTTTTACTTACATCACATTGCTTTCTTCCTAGTTTAATTTCCTTGTTCTTGAGCTATTGAATACCAGAGTCTCTGTGGATTCGATACCCTATATACTACAACCATTGAACTGTGCACTTGCAGTTAGATATAGGATTAAAACTCGACCCTATCAAGTTTTTGGCGCCGTTGTCGGGGACTCTTAGAGTCTTCGATAGCTTAGAGCCTAGGGTTTTACTAGGATTTTTCGTTTTCTTTTCGTTTTTGTTTTTTTTTTTTTTTTTAGTTACTAGTTTTCTCTGTTTTCTCTCTATCGCAGGTACCGATTTTGCACTGCGTCGATCGTTGCACTCTTGCATCGATCGTCACTAGGCGATTCTGAGATTGAACTGATCGTTGCACTGATAGCATCGATCATTGCTGGACGATTACAGACAATTTATGCAGACGCAGAAAACTAGAAGTAATCCGAACTCGAGCTTAGTTAATCTCGAACTTGAAGAACTTGGACGTCTAGAGAGAACCAGCAGAAGAGAAAGAAGAGAAAGGATGGTGCGAGAACGTTTGATTCTAGAACGCGATGCTCAAGGTACTCTGAGGGACCGAGATAATAACCCATACAATGCTGCTTTTCAAAGGGTTGATGCTGAAGGGAATGTCATCCCTGATCCTCCTGACCAACAGCAACAGGAGCAGAACCAGGGTCAAGGACAGGTCCAAGGTAGAGAGATGGTTGTACGTGAGAGGACTTTAGCTGACTACAACAGACCGGATGAGTTTCATGCAAACCGGTCAGCTCTAGTGCTTCCTAATTTTGAGAGAAATGATTTTGAGATCAAAACCATCTACTACTCACTGATGAGACAGAATGAATTTCATGGTTACCCAACGGAGCAGCCTATGGATCACATTGATCAGTTTGAGGACATAATCACTGGCATGAAGTATGATGGAGTCTGCCCGGATTATCTGTTCCTTAAGCTCTTTCCGCACAGTCTTGCTGGAGACGCTAGTGCATGGCTAAAGCAGCTGGAACCTGGTCAGTATACTACTTGGGCAGCCCTGAAGAGTGAGTTCCTGCGTCATTTCTATGATGATGCGCGTTCAGACCAGTCCAGACAGGACATACTCACCTTTTCCCAAGGAGCTGTGGAGCCTTTAAAAACTGCCTGGATGAGATTTAACTAGTATCAGCGTGACTGCCCACACCATGGATTTACTGAAGTTCAGTTGATTGGCATCTTCTTCAGAGGCATAGATCTTCCATATCAGTCTGCACTGGATAACTCCAGTAATGCTAACTTCAACACCAGGACTCCTGCATAAGCTAAGCAGTTGATTGAGAACCTAGTAGGCAGCAACAGTTGCAAGACTATGGATGAGAGGAGGAAGAAATCTGGTGGAAGTGTAGAGAATACTGACATAGCTGATATTAGATCTAGGCTAGACACAGTTTGCAATCTCCTAGCAGGTAAGAAAGCTGTCCACTTTGCCCAAGATATAGAGGTAATTCAAACTGAGGAGGACACTCAGGAGGAAGATGTGAATTACATAGAAGGATCTGGATTCCAAGGTAATAGATTTGGTAATCAACAGGGAAACAGATTTTGCAATGGAGGACAGAAAAGTGCTTTCAACAGCAACTCATCTAATTCTGGACAGACTAGTGGTTTTCAGAAAACCTTTGGACAAGGTACTCAGAGAACCTATGGATCTTCATCTTATCAGACTCCTCCTGCACCTACAGCCCATGAGAGTAGAATGGAAGCTATGATGGAACAACTAATGGAGAGTCAGACCAAGAGTACTGTGGACTGCAACAAGAAGTTGGATGCTGTCTATGAAGACCTCAATGGGAAGTTTGAATCCCTGAACACTCACATGAAGCAGTTGGATACTCAGGTGAACCAGATTTCCAGTTCAATAAAGGGAAAAGGAGTAGCAGACACTCATATTAAGGCCTGGTCTGTGTACATTAATGATGGATCTCACCTAGGTGAAAAATTTGAGCTAAGTACAGCTGAATTGGTGAAGGAAGAAGAAATCTCGGATTTTGGTGAAAAACTCTCGGGTGAAAGCTGCAATGTTGCAACGATCGACACACACCTAGTGTTGATCGATGCAAGTCGTGAACAGACAGACTCGCTGAGTGATGATGGTATTGATGCAGATTTGGAGCTAGATGGCTTATTTTCTGGAGTCTCTGAGATTTCTCAACAGGAAATCTATGCGCAGATCGTTAGACAACACTCCTCAGTGTATGAAGTGATTAAGCAGGAAATTGAAGAGCTTAAAAAGCTAGAGGAGATTGGTGAAGAATTGGAAGAAATTCCATCTTCTGATGATCCACCTTATCATCCATGTGTGCAGAGGTACTTGAATAAGATGATGCCTTTAGATGAAGAGCTGAGAGACTGGGTGATTATAGTTCCTCAGCATATTAGTGATGTGCTGCTGACCAAGATCCCGAAGAAACTGCCAGACCCTGGAGTCTTTGTGCTTAATTGTTCAATCTTTGAGGATAGCTTTAGGCGCTCTCTGTGTGACTTAGGAGCTGCTGGAAGTTTGATGCCATACTCTGTGGCAGAGAAGCTGGGTATGTTAGATTTTACTCCTACTAGAACCTCTCTTGTCCTAGCTGATATCTCTATACGAGTTCCAGAAGGACTCCTTATGGACATCCCGGTGAGAGTTGGAAACTACTTAGTTCCAACGGACTTCCTAGTGCTGAAATATGACTGTGATCCGGATGAAGCATTGCTTCTTGGAAGACCATTTTTGGCTACAGCAGGAGCAGTGATAGATGTTAGGAACAGCATGATAGACCTCCATCTGGGAGATGAGCCGCTGCGTTATGAGATGGATAAGCTGCGAAGACCACTGATAGATGGGCAAACATTCACCATCATGGAAGCAGATGATGAGCAGCCAGATGACACTGTAATTGTAGATCCAGGAGCACATTTTACTCCATCTTTTCTTGGACATGAGCATTCTGCAACAGCCTACTCGCCACCTTGGATGAGGAGACTTGAACAGAGACAGAAAAAGTCTCTGTCGGGATCTCCTGGTACCTGAAAAATCTTGTTCGTCCGGTCAAGCTAATGACCTTAAACAAGCGCTGGGTGGGAGGCAACCCACCATTAGGTACTGGTGTTTTTCTACTTAATTTTTGGTGTTTTTGTTAGGATTTTACGTTTGTTTTTGGTTTTGGTGAATTTATGTTTGCAGGTCTCGGAAGAATTCGCAGTGCGTCGATCGACGCACTTCTGCGTCGATCATCACAACACGATCGGAATTGCATTGCAGCGATCGTTGCATTACTAGCAACGATCGACCATACACGAAAATCGCCTAGCAACGGTCGATGCACTTAGTGCAACGATCGATGCCTGAGCGACAGAGGTAAACCCGACAGAACTCAACAAAGCCTTAACAATTTTTATTTCTTTCTACCGATCCTTCGCTTGACACTACTGGGGACAGTGTATTTTAAGTGTGGGGGAGGTGCTACTGACGTTTATCTTTCTGTTTTCTTAAGAGTCAGTCCATTTTTCAAAATTTTTGTTTTATTGAGTCAAAATTGTTTAAGTAAGAAACTATGATTTTTTGAGAAGATTTATAGCACTTGCAGGAACTTAAGTAACCATTGGGATGAAGTTGCAGGATCTATCTCTGACTATTAGAAAACCCAGACATGGATCAACCGACTGGGAACACCCACATCACTTCAGGTATCAGAGGATCCTTTTACTGACTTCAACTTTAATACTGACTTAGATTTCTCACTTAAGGGCTTGGTATACTTTGTGTCGGATTCCCTTGTTAGTTCTGACACAGCCTGTCAACCTATCCTATTTAGTTCCCTTCTCCCCTTCAATAAAAAAAAATAAAAATAAAAAGATAATAAACTGAGGATGAGTTAGTAACTCCGAAGTGGTCACAAGAGTGGTAGAGACCCCTATTATCTCCTGTGCGATCCATGGAATGTGTCCAAAGTACACCCCATAACGGGAAGAACACTGATAAAAAAAAATGATACCCAATGTGGGAAAAATCAGTTGTTAAGGAAGGGAAAGAGAAGAAAGGGACTAGAGAAAGATAGTATGGTGGTATAGAGCTGATAAGGTAAGAATCCATGTGCCCTTTGATCGATACTCCTTAGGTGAGACCGCACTTAAATACTTGCAGAAGTCAGTAGGGAGAATTTGAATGCTTGAATGTGATTGTGGAGTTTACTTAGGACAGTTGCTAAGTGTGGGGGAAGTATATGTTGGTCTTGATGTCTTGTGATTGATTCTTTCAGTGGTTTACTAAGGGGAATCTGAGTGTTGTAGCTTCTAGGATGAAATGAGTTTCTGAAGAGTTTTCAAACCTCTTCACCATGCTTTAGTTCTCTGTTTTGCTTGAGGGCAAGCAAAGGCTAAGTGTGGGGGAGTTGATATATCATGGTTTTTACTAGTTTTAGACCATGATATAAGTGTGTTTTAGTGTCTTTTTGTGTTCTTTTAGAGTCTTTTACAGGTATAATCAGGTTTGGAGCTGAATTGGAGATGTTGGAGTATTTTGGAGATTTTTGGAGTGTTTGGCCGAGAGATAGAGTTCACTCTCCGAAACAGAGTACTGCGTCGATCGTTGCACACTAGCATCGATCGTTGCACCAGCGAGATGGGGCCAAAACTCGGCGGTTTATGAAGAGTCAAGATATTGCACTCTGATCCAGAAGTTCCTGATATTTACAAAGAAGCCCCTGGCCGAGATTAGACCTATATTATTGAGTTTTTGGTGTTTTAATTAGATTTGCTTTGATACACTTTTACTTACGCTTTCATTATTAAGAGCAGAGGATTTTTAGAGCTTTTGGGGCTGATCTGAACCTTTACTTCATCTGTATTTGGAGAAGATTTTGAACCTCTTTAATTCTTTATTATCTTTTATGCAATTTTTCTTCATATGATTATGTTTTCATTATCTATGTCTGAGTAGATTCCTAGTTAGGTTTAGGGTTTCTCACATAGAATTTCATGACTTGCTAGACTTGTTTAATTCAGTTAAGGATTCATAACTATATCTGTTCTTCATTCTAATTGTGCTTAAAGCTAGTTCTAACCTGATCAATTAGAATCTAGATCTTAGGTTGCTAAATACGACACGGAAGTGTGGTTTAGGAATCTGAACTATTTAGGTTGAGCAATTAAACTTCTCGCAAACGGAAGTTTGGTTTAGGTTAATTTTGAACATATCAAACTTGGAATTAATGCTAGTTTAATCTGTTAGTTCTCGCAAACGAAAGTTTGGTTTGCTGCACTTAGACTTAGAGAATTATCGCAAAGGAATTTGGTTAATTCTATATATGTGTTTTGAGTTCTAGAACTGTGCTTAATTAGATCCTTGCTGAATGAACTGTCTGCTTGTCTGATTTCCTGAGAACGCCCTAGACTTAGCGCTTTTAATAACTTGCTTTCACAACCAACAATCTTTGCTTTCTGTTTACTTTCTCGCATTGCTTTTACTTACATCACATTGCTTTCTTCCTAGTTTAATTTCCTTGTTCTTGAGCTATTGAATACCAGAGTCTTTGTGGATTCGATACCCTATATACTACAACCACTGAACTGTGCACTTGCAGTTAGATATAGGATTAAAACTCGACCCTATCACTAAACACACAACTACAGATGTACTAGAGTATGTACACAGTGATCTTTGGGGGTCTGTTGCAAATGAGGAAAGCCTTTCAGGTTGTAAATATTTTCTGACCATCATTGATGATCACTCCAAAAGGGTCTGGATCAGATTCCTAAGGAGTAAGGATGAGGTCTATGATAACTTCTGCGAATGGAAGAAGCTGGTTGAAACTCAAAAGGGAAAGAAGATCAAAGCTCTAAGAACAGACAATGGTCTAGAATTCTGCAACAGCAAAATGGATAAGCTGTGTAAACACTCAGGCATTAAGCATCACAGGACGTGTGCTTACACCCCTCAACAGAACGGGGTAGCAGAACGGATGAACAGGACTATAGCAGACAAGATCAGGTGCATGCTTGCTGAATCAGGGTTAGAAAAGAGGTTCTGGGCTGAAGCAGCATCCACGGCAGTCTACTTGATCAACATGACTCCAAATTCATCTATAGAATTCAAGATTCCAGAAGAAGTTTGGACAGGAACAAAAGTTGACTATGGACACTTGAAGAGGTTTGGGTGCACAGCCTATGTCCATATCAGTCAAGAAAAGATCAGTCCAAGAGCCATTAAGGGAATTTTTTTGGGATATCCACAGGGCACCAAGGGATATAGGGTATGGCTCCCAACTGAGATGAAGTCAACTATCAGCAGAAATGTGGTATTTGATGAAGAGAAACTATACATGGAATCAGATGAGAAGGTCGCAGGAAAGCAAAAGGGTAAGAAAAAGGTTTCATTCAGACCAGATCTAATTCAGGGACCTTCCTCAGAGAACACTCAGGAAGATGTGGGAAGCTCAGACAATGAAGAATCTCCAGGAGAAGGTGGAGAAACTTCAGAACAGGAAGGCCACACCAGTGGAGGTGGAGCCAGTTCAGAGCAGGAATCCGAATCAGAATCTGACTCAAACAGTGAAGAAGAAGATGAACAGGATCAGACAGGCTGTGGGGATAACCAGAACCTGCAGGGATATCTTCTGACTCGGGATAGACAAACAAGGAAGAAGAAGAAGCCTGCCAGGTTTGAGAGTGGTGATTTTGTAGCTTATGCTCTAGCATGTGCTAAAGACATAAAGCTTGATGAACCTAAAACAGTAGCTGAAGCCAAAAGAAGCAAGGACTGGAAAAGGTGGCATGAAGCTATGGTTGAAGAGAAACAGTCTCTTGACACGAACAACACTTGGGTTATAGTTGAGAAACCAGACAGGAAAAGAATAGTAGGCTCTAAGTGGATCTTCAAGCTAAAGGAAGGGATACCATGGGTTGAAAAACCAAGACACAAGGCCAGGTTAGTGGCTAAAGGGTTTACTCAAGTGGAAGGGATTGACTACAATGAGATTTTTTCTCCTGTAGTCAAACATGTGTCTATCCGGATCATTCTATCAGCAGTAGTTAATGGGGATTTGTAACTGGATCAGATGGACGTACAAACAGCTTTCTTACATGGGAAACTTGAAGAAACCATCTACATGGAACAACCAGAGGGTTTCATCAAGAAAGGAGACGAGAACAAGGTTTGCCTTCTGAAGAAATCGCTTTATGGACTAAAGCAATCTCCAAGGCAATGGAATCAGAGGTTCAACACATTCATAAAGGGTCAAGGGTTTATGAGATGTGTTAAAGATCCATGTGTTTATCTGAAAGGAACTTCAGTTGAAGAAGGAGTCTATTTGCTACTCTATGTGGACGATATGTTGATTGCTGCAAAGAGCAAGGACAAGATAAACAAGCTCAAAGAGAATCTGAAAAAGGAGTTTGAGATGAAAGATTTAGGTCAGGCTTCAAGGATTCTAGGAATTCTAAGAAACAGGAAGAAAGGGACTCTAAAACTATCTCAGGAAAACTACATCAAACAGGTTCTAGAGACCTTTGAGATGCAGGACTGCAAACCAGTGTGTACACCGGTTACAGCTCAGTTTAAGCTAAAGAGCTTAACTGACAAGGAATGGAGAGAGGTTGCACAGGAGATGTATTCAATACCCTATGCAAGTGCAGTGGGTAGTTTGATGTACGCTATGGTCGGCTCTAGACCAGATCTCGGTTTTGCAGTGGGGCTTGTGAGCAGGTTCATGTCCAAGCCAAGTAAGGATCATTGGGCAGCCGTCAAATGGATCCTAAGGTATCTTAAAGGAGCCTCAGAGACATATCTCACATTCACTAAAGAGGGACACTTCAACATTGAAGGGTTTTGCGACTCGGACTATGCTACTGACCTTGACAAACGAAGGTCAATAACTGGATATGTGTTCCAAGTAGGAGGAAACACGGTTAGTTGGAGATCATCACTCCAACATGTGGTGGCTTTGTCCACCACAGAAGCAGAGTACATGGCTCTGTCTGAGGCTACTAAGGAGGGGCTAAGGCTGAGAGAATTTTGCAGTGAATTAGGCTTCAAGTCAGACTATTTCAAACTACATTGCGACTCTCAGAGTGCAATCTGTTTAGCTAAAAATTCAGTTCACCATGACCGTACTAAGCACGTATCCAGGAAAATTCATTTCATCAGGGACATTATTGATGAAGGTTTAGTTCAGGTACTCAAGATACATACTACTCTAAATCCAGCTGACATGTTGACTAAGTGCATACCTGGAAATGCGTTCGAGAAGTGCCTCGTAACGCTGAAAGTCATTCCGTGATCGTCGCAGCAGGTACTCCGAGAGGGCTCTGTCGTTTGGGTCATCTCGTCGAGTAGTCACAAGAGAGGAGAAGTTGGTTAGTCAAGTGATCATCTTTGGTAACTCTCGGGAAGTCTGTAAACGACATAAAGAGGGATAATTTCTTACTTGGAATCTGAAGTAAGGGCATCGTATTCTTCTCGTTCTTCTGGAGCTGTATCAAGGTCAGTCAGAAGAAAGGGTTAGTGTCTCTGTCAAGCAAGTTGAAGGTTATCAGAAGACACAAGATCAGAATTGTGTAAGAGGTTACTTACATGGTTCGAGGTGAAATTTGATTACAAAAGATCCCGGTGGAGGGATTAAGCTCAGAGACTGGGGTGGTTCCAGGTCGTAGATGAGCATTCCGTCGGAATCTATGCTTGAGGGTGATGACGGAGAGGGAGAACAAGCTTCCATTGAAGCGATTCGGAAGGTCAATTTCGATTTCGTTCCTTTAGGGTTTAAGTCTAAGTTGAGCTTAAGAGCGGATCCGACCAAAGACGACAAAGGTGGAGTTTGTCGGAGTATTGTCGTTTTGGTCATCCGGACCTGATGTTGGGATTAAGCTGAAGAGTTCAGCATATTGGGCCAGCTACCTCGAGCAGTCAGTTAGTGGTTCAAGCCCAAAGCACAGGTGAATCCATTAAGTGTTCGAGCTCGTTTATTAAAGGCGGGAGAGTTCGTTACACAAGTGGACGAAGTCGTTACAACAAGAAAACAGAGGAAAGAGAGAGAGAGAAGAGAGCGGTCAAGTCTTCTTCTCCGGCGAGGTCTCCGGAGCTGTTTCCTTGGGTTCACCGGCTTCGGGTTCTGCATCTGAGAAAGCGAGAAGGTCGTCTTCATCATCATCAGAAGGCATCGGAGGTATCTCGCATCCTAAGCTCTGCAGTCGGCTTCTCATGTACCTGAAAGTATAACAGTCATTGTTAAAGCTTTTGTAAGGTCCAAGTCGAGTGTTAATGAAAGCATGGAAGTTTTGTTCTTCCCCCAGACAGTAGCCTAACACGTGAAGTCTGGGTCAACAAGTTTGTGTGTTCTTTAAGTTCTTAGTTCATACAATCAACCAAAGAATCAATCTTGAAATCAACCGGAGTTAAGGATTTGATCTAAAATACCTAACAGATAATGAAGGAAGTTCTAAAGCACATAAGATATGCACAAATCGTACGGTAGCTATCTCACGTGTGAATCTAATGCGTGGAGATATTTCTCTCTCAAACTCCGGCGAGGGTTGCATTTTTTCACCGTTCTTGAGGTCTTCTCCGACTTCATGCACCCTGCCAGATTCATGGGAGGGCCTCCGTAGGTGCTTCTTTCTTTGTTGAGGCTTAAGAGTTCACTTCTTTCTTCGGCAGTGGTGGTGTGGATAACCGGCGGGAGAGACATTGTGGAAGCTCGGATTTTTCGGAGAGGATGGCTGGCGGAGATTCTTTGGGTCTATCTCTTCTCTTGGATGGTGGAGAGGCTGGGTTCAGATCTCGATTCGGTGACGAGTTTTGATAGGTGTTGGTGTGGTGGGTTTCGCCGCATGTGGTGGTGGTTCTGTTTTCTTGAAACCATGGATCCGGGTGATGATGGCGGTTCTTCATGTTGGTGCTCCTGTTGACGGCAATTTGACATGCTACGACCGAATTGAGGGTTCGTGACTTTGGCGGTGGCGTAAGGGAGATTCTTGGAGATGATTTGACATAAGGGTAAGTTCTATGAGTCGTATATCCCCCCTTATATCTAGTGGTGTGGCCATCAAGTTGATTCAGAGTGGTAAAAGTCGCACCTCCGGAAGAAAGTGATGTGGTGGGGGTCAAAGACGGATATTTTTTTGATAAGGTCAAAGACGGATATTGCGACTTGGTGTTGGACCAACGGGAGAAAACCCAACTCCTCTCTTGTTATCCGCCGGTGTGTGGTGGTGATTCTTCTTGCCTTTGACCTTTTACACACCATAGACTATTCTTATGTTTGTATTAGTGTTCATTCGATTTGTTCTTGTGGTTTTTGTTTCACCGTTCTTTTGCCTCCGATGTATCGGAATTTGTAATGCTCCAATGTCCTTTTGGGTTGATTATTACATTAATATAGTTATTACAAAAAAAAAAAAAAAAAATCTAAAGCACATTTTGCCACGCATATGATAATTAGATCATTACTAAAAGCAACAAAGAGACTAAGAGCAGCAAAGAAAAGGGTGATGATGCTAGAAACTTTAGCCATGACTAACAGGACTTAGTTATAAATGTATATGTCGATTGAGGAAATAATTATGGTAGGATAACCTCTATTTATAATGAAATGATGTTGAATTTTTGATCTAAGGTCCTAGCTGATAGACTTAAATGGCTAGACAAACTTCTATCTCAATACCAGTCAGATTTTATTATGAGGAGGTTCATAACAGATAATATCTTAATCGAACAGGAAGTGATTCATTCTTTACAACACAAGGAAGGTGAGGCATAATTATATAGCCATTAAATTGGATATCACTAAATCATTTGATAAATTTGAATGGTTATATGTTGGCGCAATTATGGAGCGGATGGGGTTTCATTCTACTTGGATAAGATGGATTCAAAGGTGTCTCACTACAAAAACATACTCAACTCTCCTTGATGGTACTCCCACTCAACGAATCTATCCCCAGCGAGGTATCCGCCAAAGCGATCCTTTATCACCATATATCTATCTCTTATGTACATAAGATTTATCTCACCTACTTCAAACATGCAGTAGCAATAAACAAATCAAAGGATATAAACCTTCTAAGGGAGAACCACTCATATCTCATCTCTTGTACGCAGTCGCAGATGACTCTCTAATCTTCACTTGAGCTACTGAGTCAGGACACTCATACTCTCAAAAGGATACTGAAATTATACGAGGAAACTTCTGGCCAACAAGTCAACTATAATAAATCATCTCTCATATTCAGCAAAGGTACCAAATCAGAAACTATCTCTACCATTTCAAAACAGCATATCTCACATTGGAGGATTTGGAAATATCTGGGACTACCTGGAAGTATAGGTAGAAACATATCTGACTTTTGCTTACATTCACCTGAGAAATAGACATAAGCTTCATAGCTTGTATACAAAACTATTATCCCTCGTTGGCAAGGAAATTCTCCTTAGATTAGTGATTAGTGCTCTTCTTACTTATGCCATGAGTTGTTTCCTTCTTTTCAAAAAGCTAATACATAAGATCATGGCAGATATTAGACACTTTTGGTGGTCAAATAGTTCAAATAAACATAAAACACTTTGGGTTGCTTGGAACAAAATAATGGACAATAAAACGTTAGAAGGTCTTGGGATAAAAGATTTACAGATTTTAACTTGTCTCTTTTAGCCAAACAAGGGTGGAGACTCAAGAAAAATTCCCAAAGTCTTTTAGATAAGGTATACCAATCAAATTATTATCCTAAAAAAAAAAGACTTTATCCACGCTACAGTCCCCCACAAAGCAAGCTATGCTTAAAAAGTATCTTAGTGAAAAACTTATGTTACATCAAGGAATAAATTGGGTTGTAGCCTACAATCTATTTGTTTCTTTTGGTCAAACATATTTCTTTATTATACTTATTTTTGTTGGTCAGATTTTGTTTGTTTTATATCAGCATTTTTACTAAATTTAGTTTTCCATAAATATCGTACAATTTAATAGGGTTACATTTGCAAAAAAAAATTCCAAACAAAAATATCCACGAACCTTTTTCAATACCAAGACGAAGACGATCTAAACGAAACAATCCGGAGAGCACTACGAAGACGGCAAGGATTTTGGTTAGCTGGTCCGATCGAAGAAGAAGATTGAAGGAGAATTTAGGATTTAGGGATTTCATTGGTACGATGTCGTTTTCTGTAAAAATGTTTATTAAAAAAAAACCCTACGGATACCCTAACCGTTAAGGTATTTAGTGATAAAGGACCCGCCCGTTTAGTACTTTTAACTGTTTTAAATAAAAAGGATAGGGTTTGGGACTTAAAAAAAAAGGTAGGGTTAAGGGTACCCTACGGGTAAAAGCCCTTTTTAACATCCCTAGTTGTAGGCAATGTCCTGACTATAGACGTATGGCATGATCTTTGGCTTCCTTTAAGCCCTCCTCGAGCTCCTAGACCACCATACTCATGGCACCATCCTAAACTTAATGTATATGATATACTATGTGGAGGTACTACAAGATGGGACCTCTTAAAGTTGCAAATATATATTAGTGGCTACAAATATACCATAAATTCTCAAAATTCAGGCGTCAACGATAAGAGTAAGTGACACTTTTACTTGGATACATTCAAAGGAAGGATATTATACAATTAAAATTGGCTATCACATTCAAAGGGAAATAATTAATTCATCACATCCAAATGTATCTAACCCCATAGCGCCTCAACGTCTTTCGATCTTTAAAGAGATATAAAAAATTTAAGATCCATCTAAAACCAAGATATTCTGGTAGATAGAAACTCATAATAGCCTTGTTGTTATATTTCTGGTTAAATGCAGAGGCCTCATAGTATGCACAACATGCTATGTGTGTGGTTAACATGAAGACATCGTAAATCACTTGTTGTTTCGGTGCAGAGTGTGCAGAGAAATATGGATCTTTGCATCTACAAATGCAGTCACAGGGGACCACTCACACTCTCACATTCTGTCAGAAAATTTTAAAAAGTTTCTCTCACAAATAACTTAAAGAAGGGTCACTACTCAATACTACCGTTTATTGGATAGAATATATGAAAGCTCGCAATGCCTTAGTCTATAATAACAAGAGGGAGTATAATTTATATCCTCTCTAGAGAAGCTACAAAATTGGAACAATGGAAAAGAGCAACTACAGAAGAACAAAATGATAGCCATTCCAATTCAATGGTCCATCCTATCACCAAAATTTAAACCCGAACATAGGCCATTAATAGAGGCACAAAGTGTGTTTGTCTCATTGACGCCTCTTTGTTCCCTAATGGTGTTTGTGAAGGTATTGTGTGGAGTCTCTACAATCAAGATGGTCACCTCGTCCTTGAAGATGCAACAAGCCTTTGTGTCAGTCAAGACGTGATACACAATATACTACAACGAACAAGATCGAGATAAATAATGACGTGAAGCTAAGGATTCGAAGTCTGTGGAAGCTGGAGCTGATAAGGACAAGAAAAAGATTATATATGAGCTGAAATAACATATTGGAAAAGATATTGAGTCTTAAAGGAGTTTCCATATTCCTGGAAGAACATTTAGGAAAATAGGATATTTTCCTAAAAATATGATTTTGTCAAATTGTAAAGGTTGGCTAGGGTTAACCACGACCTATTGGGTACAAATAGGGTTGTTTGAGCATTGCAGATGCTTAACACAAAAAAAGGGGAGAGAGATTGCAATTAGTAACGGTTTGGGTTTTCTTGTAAGGGGAATCAAACTTGGGTGCTAAGGGTGAATCTAAGTGGCTTTGAGATCAAGTGTAGATCAAAAAGCAAGAGAGACAAGGTTGTTAAGGTGAAACGTGTAAGTTTTCTTTGCAATAAAAAGTCTTGTGAAAAACCACCCGTGTTACTTTGTGTTCTAGTTCATGTATCAAGTAGTCCTTGCGCTTTCAATTGGTATCAGAGCGGGCACTTGTGAGTATTGCAAACAGGTGAGATCCTGTGTAAAAGATGGGGGACTACTCATTAGAGATTCTGAATGAATGGAACTATGGTTGTTGGAAGTCAAGGTTGAAATCGATCATTAAAGGCATAGATGCTCGTGCTTGGGGAGTTGTTGTATCCGGGTGGAAGGAGCCAAAAACCAAAACTCAATCAGGAGATGAAATTACCAAGCCAGAAGAAGAATGGACGGAGGATGAAAGAAGACAGTCAAAATTCAATGCTAGAGCACTCACGGCTATTCATGAACGTGTATCAAAGATGCAATTTGAGTTGATTCAAGGATGTGATAGTGCAAAGGAAGCATGGGACATTCTGCAAATACACTTTGAAGGAACTGAGAAGGTACAAAGTTCAAGAAAAGATCTATTGGCTTCTAGATTCGAAAATCTTAAGATGGATGAATATGAGTCAATCTCTGAGTATAGCTCAAAAATCTGCTCCCTGGCTCAGGAGGCTTTGACTCTTGGAAAGAAATACAAGGATAAGAAGTTAGTCAAGAAGTTGTTGAGAGGTTTACCTTAGAGATTTCATGTAATAAAGACTGTGATGGAAGTTTTCTTTGACACAAATAATATGACTTTTGATGAGTTAGTTGGAAGGTTACAAGTTCATGAATTGTGGTTACCATCTATTGTATCAGACGACAGTGGGATCGATGTCAACTCAGTTAGTGACAATGGAGAAAACGTGGGGTCTTATAAAATAGAAGATCTTCTGGATATTGTGGAGAAGAAAGTCGAAGATGTTCTAAAGAGAAAAGAAGAATCAAGTGTGATACTTTCAAAAGAGATGACAACACCAAATATAAGGGTGTTAAGTTAAAAGGGAGGAATAAGGATGTTCTTAACCATTCCAACAATGAAGAGTCAGAAAGAGAGACACATAAAGAAGAGATTTCTAACATTGTGGCGTTATTTGGATCAGCTAAAGTTACATCTGACTCTGTTGTCGCACATTCGGATGATATAGACGCTAGCTCAACGAGTAGCTCAAGACGTGAAGATTCTAATCTTCAATATGAGGATCTTCTGGAAACCTGCAAAACTCTAGTAGAAGATAGGAAGAGATGGCAAATCAAGGTTGAAAAGCTTGGAGAAGAACTTGATTGTGAGAAGAAGCGCTCAAAGGCTTTAGAGAATGCATTGAACAATAACAAGAATAGTATGAGAAGAAAGGAGAACACTCACATGGATTGCAGAAGAAACATATCAGGACCTGGAGAAACTCAGAAATCTACTGCAGAAAAAGTGATAAAAGCAACTGAATCAGAGGAACGCTTGCTAACAAAGGGAAACACAGAAACTGTAACAAACACTGCTACAGGTGGCAGAACACTAAGTGGATCAGGAAAAGGTGTCAAGAAAAGGATAAAAAATCATTCACATACAGAGTGCAGTGCAAATCTTGTTGATACACGTGGTGATGCAACAAGAGTTGAGACAAACAGAAGAAGTACAAGATCAGATTGGCATCGGTCTACTCAATGTTACTATTGTGGTAAATTTTGTCATATCAAAGCACATTGCTACAAATTTCTACATCATACATATAAGATTTGGAGGAGAAATAGATATGTTCCCAACTATGTGAAGTTTAAAAAGGTGTGGATGAAGAAGCCTAAAGTTTGTGGTGAATATTCAAGGCGTGTTGAAAAAAAATCAAGGAATGATCAAGAAGGAGGACCAAGTAAGAGGTATCAATGTGAAGTATGATGATTCAGGTCAATGGAGGAATCGATCAGTACATAGATACTGATTGGGTGAAGTCGTCAACAGACAAGAATACAAACATGGGAGAAAAGAAAGAAACTTGTCTATTTTAACGACTGTTGCAGGTCCTGTGCTAGAGGCCGTAGTAGATTCTGTAACAACATGAAACCCAAGTTATTTTGAGGAGAACGTCAATTGTGGTATGTTTTTAACTTAGTTATGCACTCAAGCAGGGGGAGAGGTCAGCACAAGTGGAAGCTTAACTCATGGGGGAGTTTTCTGATTTTGAAGATGTGATATGACTTAGATGCCGATTCAGGCAGAGCTTAACTCATGGGGGAGTTTTCTGATTTTGAACATGTGATATGAGGAATTGCTCTATGTTGGTATGTGTTCGTAAGGATCAATGCTTGAGTATCAAACTAAGCTAAAAAGGGGGAGATTGAAGATGCAACAAGCCTCTGGGTCAGTCAAGACGTGATACACAATGTACTACAACGAACAAGATCGAGATAAATAATGACGTGGAGCTAAGGGTTCGAAGTCTGTGGAAGCTGGAGCTGATAAGGACAAGAAAAAGATTATATATGAGCTGAAATAACATAATGGAAAAGATATTGAGTTTTAAAGGAGTTTCCATATTCTTGGAAGAACATTTAGGAAAATAGGATATTTTCCTAAAAATATGATTTTGTCAAATTGTAAAGGTTGGCTAGGGTTAGCCACGACCTATTGGGTACAAATAGGGTTGTTTGAGCATTGTAGATGCTTAACACAAAAAAGGGAAGAGAGATTGCAATTAGTAACGGTTTGGGTTTTCTTGTAAGGGGAATCAAACTTGGGTGCTAAGGGTGAATCTAAGTGGCTTTGAGATCAAGTGTAGATCAAAAAGCAAGAGAGACAAGGTTGTTAAGGTGAAACGTGTAAGTTTGCTTTGCAATAAAAAGTCTTGTAAAAAACCACCCGTGTTACTTTATGTTCTAGTTCCTGTATTAAGTAGTCCTTGCGCTTTCAGTCCTTATTGGCTCATCGGCAATCCCACAAACACGTACACCTCTCGAAGCAGAAGCATTGGCATTAAAAATAGTAATGCATGAGATCAGGAAATTCAATTATCATAGTGTCACTTTCATGGGAGACTCGCAAACTATCTTCTCCTTTTTTCACTTGCTCAAAGGTACAGGATAAAACGTTTGGCTACCTCATAATATTACTATCATCATTCAAGACATACTAAAGTTAACAGGTCACCTACAATTTTTATTTCTACAAATACCAAAAAAGGTGGTTTCCAAAGAAGACCAAGAGGCTAAAACTGCAAGACTTTATAATAAGGAGTATGTTGTAAATATCAAACAGTGCAACGATCTTCTATGAAATAATATAATATGGTTGCCCAGTAACTTGTGGCAAGTAGCTAACAATGAGTTTGAATGGTAACTGCGGTCACAATAGACAAATTCAAGTGCGGACCAAACCTCATTATTTTTGGAATGGACAATAGTCCGTTGCGGACCGCATTTTCCACATCCTCACCCCTCGGGCCAATCACCTGTTCTTCTCAACATACATGATTACCACAATATCAAAAAATATTACAATCATTTCAAAGAGAATTCATGCAAAGAACAGAACATAACCAGCAACTCATGCATGCCACAATTTCACAATTTTATCGGTTATGAATACATCAAGTAAACTAATCATCAACCAATATCATGCATGCATAGAAACGCAACCACACAAGTCAGAAAGGGTTAATACTCAAAGTACTATAATCCTCAAAGAAAAACCTGCAGAGAAAACGTTAGTCCTATCTACCGGGACTCAGACACGTCCTAGACCACTAGAGCAACCGCTCTTAGTCCGCAGCGGACTGGTTTTATTTTTTTTTGTCCACACTGTTCCAAACCTGTTATTGCGAATGATAAATAAAATCAGAAAATCAGTCTTGACCATTCGCGGACTAATCCGTTTTGTCCACTGCTACCGTTCAAAACCAATATAATATAATAATATGTGGGGAAATGTGGGCTTTTAGGTCATTATGGTTCAAAACTAAAGAAATGGCAATCTGGGCCTATTATCTCCGAAGTCCAAGTAAAGTTTTGCTATAAAAGTGTTACCTTGCTTTGAAAAAGAAAGAGCGGGATAGTTAGCCCATCCATTTAAAAACGATGCCGTTTCTATGGAATTTAAGGTTTGACAAATGACACCCTTATTTATCATTTGTTTAAAATTTGTCTCCAACATTTAAAAATTGCAAACTGCAAACTAACTCGGAACTCATATCACAATTTCCAAATTTTATAATAAAAGTAACAGTTCAATGTCTCTTTCCTTGATTATCTGCCCCGATCTTCGCCTCCGCCAATATCCGTCGTATTTGAGAATCTCTTCATCACGGCCACTTTCTTCCTCTTCCAGTAATAATCAGTTCTCTCGCCATGGAGACGATTTCCGGCGGTGTTCCCAACAATACGATGAAGCTACTGTTCGTTGAGATGGGTGTTGGTTACGATCAGCATGGGTACGGGAAAATCTACGTTTGCGATTTCAGTTTTTGTTTTCTTCTACTCTCTTCGCGTCTTGATTGATTGATACTGATGTGAGATTGGATTGAAACAGGCAAGACGTGACATCTGCGGCGATGAAGGCTTGTAAGAATGCAATTTCTTCTAATTCGATCCCTGCGTTTAGGAGAGGTACCATATTCTCCTGCCTATCAATTAGTAGTATAGTTCTGGCGCCATCTATATTACTCTTTGATAAACAACGAACGTAATTTTCTACCAATTTCTTAGAATAGTGGCATTGAATTTGAATGTGTTGGCTTTAGTGTAAAGATAGTGGCATTAAATGTGTTGAAGGTTCGATTCCTGGAGTTTCATTCGAAGAAATGAAGTTACAGATTAAGCTTGGAGTGCCTCATTCTCTTCACCAGCAGCTGGATCTCGACAAAGTCAAGTCTATCTTCCCATAGTAAGTTGTAAACAAAGTTATTATCTTTTTAGAAGAAATTTGAGTTTTATGTGAAAATTGGAGTTAGACGTTTGAGATTGATGTCAAAACTTTGAGATAGAAACCACCCACCATCGTATACATATAGAGAGAGAATTGCAAAAAATCTTTTCTTGTGTTGCTTAATCTTGGTTGATGCTTTAACCGTGGTTGCATTTTCTTTGAAGTGGGAGGATTGTTAACGTGGAGGTGGTGGATGGAGGACTGATATGCTCAAGCGGAGTTCAAGTTGAAGAAATGGGTGATAAAAATGAAGATTGCTACATAGTCAATGTTGCCGTTTACATTGGCTACTAGTTGACGCCTGAGTTTAACAATGTTGCAGTCACTTTTAGCTGTATATCTTAATCAGAGTTTTGACTTGGAATCACACTCCCAAGAGAAATAAAATGAATAAGCGCGTTTGGTGCGTTCAATGATTAAACGCCGACCGCAATAAATCGATGATCCTCAATCTAAACTGAGCGGGAATTAATTCCCTCCTTGGTAACCCTAGAAAGTTGTAACTATAAAGCTAAGCAGACCTGTTGAAGAATATGCAGAGACGATGGAAGGGAATAAGAAGATTAGTTCGATTTTCGATAACTGCCATGTATCTGCGTCTCAGGAGATTTTTCTACGGACCTGCGGCTTTGCTCAACGAGGAGTTCCTCCAGATTCCGATCCTTCCGTCGTCGGGGTCTCGCCACCGTTTAACGACGGAATTGCTCCTCGCCGTGCTTCGGATGACTCTGAGACGGATAGTGTCATCGGTTCGGGTTACGAAGATGATTTGGAGGAGAGTCATGCGATTCGATTTGTCTCTCCGCCGGAAAGCGCGGATAGCATTGATGTAGAGAAGGATGCGGTGGATCGGACGGAATCGAATGTTCGTGACGAAGGTGCTTTGGAGAAATCAGCTAATATGTCTTCATCTTCAAATTCAAAGAAGAATGATAGTCATGAGAGTTTGGAAACTCCATCAAAGAAGCTTAAAATTCCTTTGAGAGAAGTTGTGAAAGCCATCGTTCTTAACTCGAGGAGCAAAGACGAAGAAGACAGGGAGATTGGGAAGACGATTAGCTGCCTGCAAATACTCATGAAAAAGGGTTTCAAATTCCCATAAGGATGTGAAGGTGATTTCAATTGAATTAATTTTGCAAAAATTTAAGTGCTTTTAGGGTTCTTCAAGGTCAAGTTTTTGTATAATAGTAGAAGCCATGGTCTTCTTGTTGTGGTTCTTGACGAAGATGGTGTTTTCTTTGCTTTCTTGTACAACGGAATCTCAAGACAGAACTTAATAGTCATTGTTCTTGGTTAAGATAAAAAAAAGGCTGGATCTTTCCATTTTCTTGCTTCGTTACTCTGGTTTCTGATGTACATCTTCTGGTAAATGTATGAATGTTTTGTTGCAACTTGTAAACTTACAAGCTATTTGTTAAGAGTCATGTTCATGCTACATTGATCCTCTTTAATCCTATTAGATTAATCGCTTTGTGTTGTTTATGAGTATTGTCAAAGTGCTTGCTTCCTAGTTCTTAGGTTATCCAAGCTTATCTACACAACAGCTTTGCTCTTTGATCAAAATAAGCAAAGATGACCATCAATTTTGTTAGTAGTCTGAGATAATGTCTCCTTTGTTATTAATCTCTTACTATATCACACAATATAAACGCTCTTTACAATCCATCTTTCTTTATGTCTGTAGTCTTCACTTATCTCTCCACCCAAAGCAAACTGTCAGATTCTTTGTTGCACCTCCAAGAATGTAATTTACAGAATAAAGGTGTGTCTGCACTTTCTTTGTAGAGATTTTTTACTCAGTTCCCATCGAAAGAGCTGCATAGAGAAGTTGGTTCCAAGTATCAGGCAACCCGGGGAGGCACCAGTGGCTGCAATCATTTCCTCCATCGCCACTGTAACTAGAAGGATGAGCATCTTTTCTAAGCTGAGACAAAGTGGTGATATCGAGCAAGAACACACGCTTTTTCATCTCTCCCAACACTTTGGACACAACTCCTCCAGATGGAGGATGACCACTTGGATAATTTGATCCATCCAATGGCTGCATTTGCCCATTACAACTCTTCCTTGGTTCGTTCCATTCCCTTCCCCTGTCATCCACAAGAAAGACATTAACTGATATAGGTCTGTGTTTGCTCTGTGAAATGGAGCATAAGTGGACTTACTCGTAGTGAGTAGGAGAAATGCCTTGGAAGAAAACTTTTGTTTTGGTGGTGTCCACGTTTTGATCAACCCATCGACCCCAAGTGCTAAGTCCTTTGTAGAAAGCGTCAAGACGGTTCATGTCTCTCACCAAAGACGACCCATCTCTAATATAATCCCACCTTAATTTAAATAAACATCAAGAAAAGAGAAGATTCAACATTTAGTGATCAAGGATATATTGGGTTTAGATTAATGATGTGGTGAGTTGATTATTTCTACAAACCCTTGAGATTGGCCTTTGTGAGTCCACCAATGCCAAGAGTTGAAGACAAGAACGTCCATGTTTTTCCAAGCATCAGCACCTCCTTCTATGGCTCCAAGGTTAAGCACACGCCCTACTTTCTCTTTGGATATATCCACTATGTATGGTGTTCTATATAGGTGTAACGTTACTCCATATTCCTGTTTTTTATATAAAATTTAAAAACATTAATTCATATATTTTTAATTGATATATATTGGAAGAAAAATTGGCTGTGCTGAACAAAGAGAATAGTAGAAAGCGGCCAGAGGGAAAAGGAAAGAACAAGTTGGACTGTTGGAGTTGTTGGTAAGTGTACTTCCTTTACGTTTACGTCCTTTATATTTGTTTATATTGTTATTTATGGTACCAAGAATATAAAAAAAAAGAGACAAAATTCTGGTAGAAAAAATATAACAGGTAGTGTAAAAGTTTTTTAAATTTTAAACAATTAAAAGGAAAAAAGTTTGGAGGTCCATAGCTTTATTTCCATCCACATCAAATGAAGAAGACACGTCATTTCACATTGTTTTCAGTTTCACAATTGATAAAATAATAGAATCTAGAACTTTTAACAATTCTGGTAAAAAAAAAAAAAAAGAACTTTCAGATTACCAAAAAAACATCAAAAATTTATGAAATAAAGTGTGGGAATTGTTTGTTTTTTGAAGACGGTGTGAATTCTATATCTTCAGCCCATAACCTTTTTTTTTAAATATGCAGAATCAACTTCTAACTACTATAATTTAAATATAATTAGACTTTGATCCGCATTAAAAAAACGATGATATATATATTTTTTAAATAAATCAATTTCTTGTTTTTATAATAAATTTGTTAATTATCAACACAACTTTTGAGTAAGTAAATATTCTAATGATTATATTCTCAATGCAAAAATATATTGAATAAGTTTTTTATTTGAAATAATTTACAATATTTTATTTTTAATAAAACAGTCTTTTGGAAACATAAAATAGTCATTATAATATTTATATGATATAAGTTTAATATATATTATGTTTATTTAAATTATTATTTTTATAGAATATCATATGTTCATGGAATTTAAATTAATATTTTGTCTTGGTTAAAGTTTATTTTAATGTTTTTATAATTAAAACTTGTTAATTTGTCTTTATTTATTTTCAGATGAACAATTTTTAAAAAATAGTTTTATAAGAAATTAATCTATATTTAACTCATATAATAGTAGTTTAAATATTTTAAAATTTTGGTAAGTAACCGTCAAAATAAAAATATCAAGCATAAACTAACAAATCGTCTATTCAAATAATATAAATATTCAATAATTTTAATAGTTTAGTTAAATTAAAAATATATCAATTGAAATTAGTTAATCTATTTATTAACTAACTAGGTGGGGTGTCCGCACCTTGTGCGGGCATAGCGGTATTTTGTTACAGTTAGATTCATGAGATTTAGACTCGATGAAATGTATGGTTTATTGACTTTTCAGAGCGATTTATTCTTCTTCTTCTTTTTCTTCCGCCCTAAAACCGAGTGGATTGGCTCTTACCCTATATATATTAATTAATTATTTTTCTAACTACCAATGTGGGATTATTTTTCATTAAAATTCTATTAAGGTTATGCTGGTAATTAACCTCGTGAGAATGAATCTGGTGGATTCTTACTTCTCAATTATATAATTAGATTTTTTAGTAGATAAATTTTGTTTTTAATATATTATAACTAAAACTGGTTAATCTATTTTTTTAACGCTGTATGGGCCACAACGGGCCGGTCCACTGACCCAATCCTTCCAGCAGGAGGAAGGAAGGTGGAGTCGAACTCCAGATGAGATGGACGCAGAGGTGGACCACAACCATGGGACCACTTGCGTCTTCTCAGGTTAATCTATTTTGTAATAGTCTAAGTATAAAAACTTATATTTTTATTGATAAAAATATAATTAAACTTATTTTATTATAAGTAGATCCCACCACTTTGCTCATGATGTAAAATTGTAGATGAAGAATCAAATAAATTTTTATTAAATTAGAAAGGGATATTAGGCAAGTGGGTGTGATCGAACACTAACAATAATATGATAATCAATGTTCTAAAACGCGCTAGGCGCTTACTAAGCGGTGGACGAACGCCTAGCGCCTAGCCGTATATGGAGATGTCTAAGTTGGGTTTATGCGGATATATATATATATATATATATATATATATAATTTTTTTATAGAGAATAAATCTTCTATATATTATAGTTTTAGAAAAAAATAAAACATAGACTCAATTTAAAATTGAATAAACTTTGATAAATTAAAGTAAAAATATAGTTTTAAAATATATAAATGATCTCCAATGATAATAAAAAAAATCATAATCTTTATAAAAATAAATAAATAAGAATATATAATTTTTAAACTTATTCCCAAAATGAATTAAATTTTCTTAGTCTAAAAACTTATAATAAATATTATTCAAATTAAATAGTTTTAACATACACAATAAAATATAATTTTACAATTTTTTTTAAAAAAAATTCAAAACGGCCACCTAGAATCTGTCTAGGCCGCGTAATGGCCGCCTAAACATTATTAGGCGTCCGATTTTTTTTAAACCGCCTAACCCACCGCATAGTGTAAAATCGGGACGCTCGACCACCGCCTAGCGCCCAGACGTCGTCTAGACGGGCCGCCTAGACCACATTTTAGAACACTGATAATACATAAGCATTATTAGCACCAAACAGCCTTTTCAATTCTTTTCTAAAGACTAATACTCCAGTATATTATATAGCCCGTCACTAATGTAAGCATCAGTATTTATGACATGCCAATTCATTTTGGTTAATGACAACTATTCCTCGCGAAGATTGATATAATTGTATTTATCCGAAGAACGCAGTTTTATGAAATTTATTTAAGAAAAGAAAGAGACCTGGAAAGTGATAGTAGAGAGTGGGGTACGCTTAAGAAAAGTGGTCTTGGCTTTTGGGACCGACGCATGTATCATACAACCCAACGATTCCCACATGTTCAGACTCAGTGAGTCTCCCACGAACATGACTCGCTTCCCTCTCCATCTCCTCAGAAACGCCGCACCGTCGAACCTAATTAGGTAATTAACCAAAATCTTAAGTAATTAACATTCATCGTCATGCACTCATGCATCTACATCTTACGCTAATTTATTAATGGCTTTAGAATCTTTCTAAAGCCTAATTTCTCTCCAAAGCACACAATCTAATCCAATCATGCTTTGTAAATATTTTTTTGTCCAAAACTCTTTATTATTTTTTATTTTTTGTTTTGGCCGTACAAAACTAAATATGCAAAGCAAAAAAATTGAGCTGTAAAAAGTGAAAATATTTTCACAGCCAAAAACCTACATCAATTAAATTTAAAGCCCAAACAAAAAAATCTACAGCATAATTTATACAGCAAAAAAAATAAAAGTCACAACTCTTCCAATCAACCCCTTTATATCACTCTATAGTTATACACTATTTTTTTTTACAGAATAATTCACCTTTATTATAACATAATACAAAAAAATAGTTTTACTGAAATGCTCTACAACCCACGTTTACGGCTTACCAAATAAAGTACATAGATGTACATATCAACACCAACTTCTAATAATTATACAATATATAACGTATATAGGGAATTTCATTTATTAAAATTATAATTGTGATAAATATTAAAAGAAATTTGCTAAATAATGCATGTAATGAGAATTTAGAAATACCTACCAATCTAATTCTTTTTAATTAGAGTGGTAGCTCATATTATTGTTTCGTTAAAAACTTTGGACATAAAGAAAACATATAAGTGTATTAATTAAGTTAAAACCTTGGGATGGTGCAAGATTCAGGTTGCCATGAGTACTTGAGGAACTGTTGGTCTGGTCGTCCGAACTTCAGACAGTCAAATTCGCCGTCGATGAACGGACACGTGGACGAATCATAGAAAGGGTAGGAAGCATCGAAGACCCATCGGCCTTGGAACAAGTTACATCCACTCATCTGCTTCTTCCCTCTCAACGACGACATCCCACCGTCCGCCGTGCTATTGCGGTGGTTGGTGTTCACGGGGAATGTGTTGTCGGAAGCAAAGGCCTGCTGGGATCCCGACAAAATAGTGACTGAAAGAAGTGGAGGAAAAAGAAGAAGGAGAGAGATGAGATTGAAACCCATCCTTTTTGTGAAGAAGCCTGTTGATGGGTTCATGCTTTTATACACATGTATACGTATTTATAGACAAAATTATTACGATGAATTGTTTACATACATATTCCTTTTAGTTGAGTACAAGTCTTAAGACATGTTTATCACAAGATTAATTAGACAACGAAGAAAACAACACAGGATAGTAATAAAACAAAAAAGTGATTGGCTTTATTTTATTTTATTTTGTAAATAGAGGTTCCTAGGAAGCTACATAAAATTTCATAATTTGCTACGACCAGGTTCTGTGAGTCTTCTTAATATTGTTATTGGCTTATTGCATAACAAAACGACGATGACATCTGATTCGCTTAATCTAATATGAGCATTGAATATGAAGAAATTTTTGAAAGAACTTTATGATATCTTGAATAGTATCATCGATTTATATTTATCTTTTGAAACAATTATTTTAAAATTTGTGGCACGAAAGATGTGGTTGCAGATTTTCTGGCAAAAATAGCATTAAACTTTTGGTTTGTAATGTTGCAGTTTAAAAATTGGAATGAAAGAATTTTCCCAACCGAAAAAATAAGATAGAATATCTGTTATAGTGCGGGATTTAATACGGACATGGTTATGTCGTTGATCCCTTTAGCAGCAAAATTTAATCATGTGTTTTGTAGATAATGGCATTAAATTAAAATCTTGTTGATGTTAAGTCCATCGCTAAAAAGGCTAAAAATGGAAAATATTTAGGTGAATCCATTTGTTCACTTCCTTTTTTTTAACCAATAAAAATATGCCATGTAATATTATTTTTAAATAAAATTATAAAATTAAAATTAAGGAATTAAAAACATTCAAATATTTTAAGGACCCTTTGAATGTAAACCCTTTGGGGTTTAAGATTTATAGATTAGGGTTAATGGTATAGGGTTTAAGCTCTTTGGGTTTAGGGATTAGGGTTTAAGCTCTTTGGATTAGGGTTTAGGGATTAGGGATTAGGGTTTAGTTTTTATTTTTTAAAATTTACAGGTTGGGTTAGGGATTAGGGTTATGGTATAGGGTTTAAGCTCTTTGGGTTTAGGGTTTATGGATTAGGGTTTAAGCTCTTTGGATTAGGGTTTAGGGTTTAGAGGGGTTTAATTTTTTATTTTTTTAAGATTTACATATTGGGTTTAGAGATTATGATTTAGTTTTAATTTTAATATTTTAAGTTCAAATTATCGTTTAGGATTTAGAGTTTAGAATTTAGGGTTTAGAGATTAAGATTTAGCGTTTAGTATTTTTTTTACAAAAAAATTATTTTTAAGTTTTGTCTGAAATAAAATATATTTTTTTTTCTTTTATTTTCGTTTTTTATTTTCTTATTTTAAAAATATTTTTAAAATTTTAATTATTTTTGATATTAGATTATGTGAAATTATTTGATTGGTTAGAAAAAGTGGAGGTGAACAAAAGGGTTCACCTCTAGAAGTGAACCCAAGTATTACTCGCTAAAAATTATACTTAATTGACTGGTAAACATAATAGACTAAGTTGATGTTCAATTACTCATCTAATGCTTCATCAACCATCTATACTATTATTTTGGAAGTGATTTTGAGAGAATGGAGCTCTCTCATTAATTTTCAAATTTAATTCTCAAAATTAATTATTTCTAACACAATATCTAAAATATCTTCAAATTTAACTTAACTCTCAAAATTAGTTATTATTAATTATTTCTAACACAATATCTATAATATCTTTAAACATTATTTTATTTTATTTTAGGTATATTGGATGATGTCATAACATTATCACATATATACAAAATATATAAGATATATCTTGCAACTAACTCATTCATTCTCAACATAAAATATTTTAATGATATTGTAATTTTTTTTGATTTCTTAATAAACTTATTTGATGATTAATCTTTTGATATAAGAAAGTGTTAACTACGTTGTATATGTAGATATATCTATATAAAATTAATTTCTTATGTGATATATGTAGATATATATATATATATATATATATATATATATATGACTATATTAAATATAAATATTTCTACAATCACTTTTTGTCTTTATACCACCACAAATTTCTACTATTCTTTGACTTTATCTAATATTATTATTTAAAACAATATAAATAGATACAATATTTTATAGAAAATGCGATAAACATGATTACCTTATTTTAATGGAAAACACGGTTTTGACGGAAAACGTGATTTTGCGGAAAAATCATAATTTTGCGGGTTTTGAAAAAACCATAATTTTGCTAAAACATAATTTTACGGAAAACATGATTGTGCGGAAAATTCAATTTTGAGAAAGACAAGATACTGCCGAAAATTATGATTTTTTACAGAAAACATGATTTGACGGAAAACATTATTTTGGTGGAAATGCGATTTAGCGGAAAGTAACATTTTGACGGAATATGATTTTGACAGAAAATATGATTTCTCAAGAAAGTGATAAACATGATTTCGCAGAAAAACAAGATTTTGACGAAAAACACAATTTTCCAACAAATCACAATTTTGCGGTCAATTTTATTTTGAGAAAAACATGATTTTTAAGGAAAACATGATTTTTTCTGCAAACAAGATTTTCCGGGAAACATGAATTTGCGGAAAAACATGAATTTGCGGGAAACACGATTTTGGAGAAAAACATGTAAAAAATGGGATTTTGCGTAAAATGTGTTATTGACGGAAAATATGATTTTCCGGAAAACATTATTTTGACGGAAACATATAGAAAATATGATTTTGCGAGAAAACTCAATTTTGACGGAATATGTAATTTTGACTGAAAATACAATTTTGACGGGAAACGTGATTTCGACGAAAACCTGATTTTGCAGATATATGTCAAGATCTAATTAAAAATAATTAAAATATATATCTAGAAGTAACCCTTATGTATTTAAATTAAAATATATTTTTTAATTAGTCGCATTGCATTTAGATAATGATCCAAGATAGAAAAAATAAACAAACAAATATTTAGGTTTACTATCTAGATATAAAATTAAAAATAAAACATCTAGATGCAACATCCAAAATAATTATTTAAAATATATTAATGCCTGCACAAGGTGCAGGCCAATCACCTAGTATTATATATGAAGGTTGTTCGTTTTAATTTTCGGTTCAATATAAATTTAAATAAATATTTTTTTATTGTTGACAAAAAAAATTCTTTATTTGGTTAGCTTTTATAAACCTACATTTCTATATAGATAATTTACATTCATACCCAGGGACAAGTCACAGTACTAAGTATGGGTGCATGTACACCCGTAATAGTTTTTATATTAAAAAAAAAAACAAACTCCGTTCAGAGTGATTTTCTCTGGCCGATGTCGACTCCGGCACCGGCTGTACTCTCTTCTGTGTTTATTCTGTTTTGTCCTTTTCAGAATCTCTGCCATGGTGAATAGTGATTCAATTCCAACGATTACGTGACGTTATGATGAATAACAAGTCGTCTTTGTTACGTTCATCTATTTCATGTTGTGTCGTTATGATTTTCATAGTCATGATGATTTTTGATTGGATCATCACATTTCGAAGAAGTCATGGAAATGGTGTGTTCATCTTCATCAAATTCATGGCTATGGAGAAAGAGATTCACGTGCTTTGTCTTCTTCTTCCGATTTGTTTTGCTTTGGCAGAGGCTTGGAGGCGAATCATGTATGATTACTCGGCGACTCTCCGTCGTACGATCTCGGTCTCTCTAAGTGTAACCGATCGACGTGTTCATATAATACTCTGCCAACATATTTTATGGGTGATAACAGTTTTATGGATAATCGATTTTGCGATGTTCTTAACATACCATCATCCACGTTCGTTATTCTGGTATGGAGTCCGGATGAATTCTACGAAGCATTGGTCACGGCTACACTCTCACGGTGTTTGGATACATTTACACCATCACCACCATGTTCACACAAGTATGTATTTCCAACACTATCATTCCTTTGCAAAGAAACGTGTATCCGACTATCAAGCCGTCTTCATTCCGGTAGGATATACCGTGTTTATGTCAAATCTATCATTTAGATTTGTGGTCATCTCCGAGAGTCACCAATTAGTGACTTGTCGATGGTTTTTACAAATCCACACGGATTTGTTAAAGCAAAGACCTCCTCGAAAACTACCATGGATTCATTATATCACGGTGATATCCCACATTCCCACGGATTTGACATGTACACGACGGATACAAATACAACAATGGAATTTATTGTTCTCAACAAGGAAACAAAATTCGGAGAACTATTCATCATAAAGACCGTGATACGGAAGTGTTGGTATCAATGTGTTTTCGTTTTAGAGTTTCATTGCGACACTTCAGGTTTCAAGATGTGTTTTTATACAAAAAAAGATCAGCCTGAAGATGCTGACAACAAATCACATCAGAGAAGATCAAATATGAAGTTGGACAATAACCGATATGATCGGTTAGCGAGTAAGACTACTCTTCGGAAAGCATCGTCAAACCTTTATGCTGTTTTTTCTCAGTATATGGCTCATACGTTTATGTATATAATAATTGTGTTGGTGTAATTCTGTATATGTCTTCGATTTGTATCCATACAATGTATTTGTTATTTAATAAAATTAAGATTTCGTCGTAAAAAAAAAAAAAAACTAAAACCAAATAAATTTGTTAAATCACATTGGTAAATGCCTTCTTGTGCACCCCTATTATCCAGGGTTCAAACCTTCTTTACAAAATGGATATTACAAAACGGTTGAAGGAGAAGCATCCCCACTTACATTCTTGAGACTTTTCCAAACTGGGGAAAGCTTATACTCCTTATTAGTTATTCACATTTAACTCACAAAAAAACTATGAGCTTAGCAATAAAAGTTTTAATTTCGTTTAAAAGTGATACATATTAAAAATGTGCTTGAATTTTAAAAGTTCATTCAAATACTCCATCAGAATATTTCTCATTTCTAACACTAAAAGAACATCAATCCTTATCTTTATCAAAGATGGAGAATGAACATGCTCTAAAATGGTAGAAAAAATGAGAGGAGAAAATATGTGTTGGATATGGGTTTAGCACCCATTCATAAGTCTATTGGAAATCTAATTAAATCAACTATGTCATTTCGGTCCAAGAAGACATGCCCGCTAAGTAGTCAACATCTCAAGGAAGAGTCAGCATCCAAGCGTTATAAATAGGACCCTTCACTCTTCATTTTAGACAGATTGTAATTTACGAGAGGCCGAGCTACTTCTATAAAGCTCTGACCTCAAGCACTGTTTAGTGAGCACGTCATTCGACAGACTCACACCTCGTACCATCCTGTTCATTGCTCGGCTCCGGCCTTAAGATCAATAAAGAATTACTTCGTCCTCATATTATATTTACATTTCACCTCGTAGTTCAGACACTCCAGATCGTAGCCCGTAATATTGACTAGGTCGGATTTCTGTAACAACAATTGGCGCCGTCTGTGGGGACGATATGCTTCTTTACGATCTAAGACGAAGTCGAGATGACATAACCATCATCAACGGAGAATGACCCAAAATCGCCTGAGCGAACCCGAAGTCTGCTCGCTCCGAGCTCGGAGTCACCAATGTCGCCAGTTAACGCCGAAACCAATCAAACTAGGACAGCCGACACGCGTCGGGACGGAGCGCGTCCAAACGACCAAAGCCAAGATGTCTCCTCTCTCATAAGAACGTTAATGGCCCAGGTCGACGAGCTGACCAAAGACAACAATGCTCGCCTCGACGTACTGACAAGCAATCAAGACTCGTGCAGGGAACATATCAATGAAGGATTGTTTAGTGTTTATCCTGATTCAATTTCTCATTGATTGATTCCTACTAAACAGATTGGATCTAGGTTCTCTTGCAGAAACATAAAGAATCTCACCTAATACCTTGTTATGCAGCGGAATAGAAAGGTATTGTCAGAGATCAGCAGAACCGCCAAGGGACAGCTCCTCCAGAGGTTCACACACGCACACTTCAGGAAAAATTGGCTGCTAGACCAAGGGGATGGAGGCGCAGAGAGAGAGAGAGAGAGAGGCGCAGACTTCTTAGAAAATTAGAGAGCTAGGTCAAGTTTTATTCATTAAAACCCCTTCTAGTTCTCATGGGCTTTTGGGCCCAAGTCTCAGTCTGATTAAATCCCTTAGATTTAATCAGGCCCTTTAATCTCTCTAAGTACAGTAAATGCCTAGCACTTTTACCGTACTTCTGCTGAACCGTTCCTTCATAGTTTCCTGTTAGCTTAGGCGTGTGACCCATATGGGATCATATAATAAAGTCAATAAGTTCAAGACTTATAGATCATGAGCGGACTCTAGCAAGCCATCATGACCCCCAATATTATATGACTTATGTCTGATCATTGACATACTCTTACTTTCTAGAGACAGTACAGAGATTACTTGACATAATTCCAACAATCTCCCACTTGTACTGGAATCTCTGTATTCATATTCCTTTTGTCTCAATATCTCGATTAGTCATAAGGCAAGATGAGTGTCATCCTTATAAAGCCTAATCTTGTTCATCGGACTCTGATTTGATACTGACAATCCAAACGACTCGGGACAGTCCGTTTGAGCATGGCCATGCATTTTCCAGTATTCAAATCTCCGATTGGCCTAGAGATATTCACTCCATTTATATTGGAGGGACAAATCCCGTCTTGTTCCATCACTGTAAACTACTCATTTCATAATACACCCAAACAAGGTCCTTATAACTATCGCTTAACGACAGCATTAGACAATGATCAAAGCGCATCAGTTCATGTGCAGTCACATGCATGCGAACTCAGGTCTAAGGACTATACTCTATAGTCGTAGTAGGAATCTCTTATGACACAGATATAAATATCCTGAAGAGTTCTTATAATCGGGTCATGTCCGGTCGTATGTACCCCAACATACACCTATGTACTGACTTTGATGCCGCGCATCTATGACACCATGAAACTTGGTCATAAGCCACATACCAATCTAGTCTCACGCGGTTGTTGGTGTTCCAATTTCAACAACCTTCGACTAGGGACTGGATGATATAAGCCATCTATCAAATATAGGGTCTCATGATCAAGCTAAATGACTTTGATGACTCAAGATCAAGTCACTTACTTCGATGACCTATAAAATGGTTTATATCACTTTGGAACGATTATTTCATCACAGTTAAAATAATCATAAAAATAATTTTATTAAACATCTTAAAATGTTTTACAAGAACATATCAATAACTAAATAAAGCCCTTTACTAACTCCCACTGAAATTAAGACTACATCTTAATTTCACTTATCCTACAGCAACAGTCCGCGACTCGTGCTTAGGCCTAAGGAGTGGCTTCGTTAATAGATTAGCAACGTTCTCATTCGTTGAAACTTGCTGATCTACTTAACATCTCTGTCATTTATCTCACGGAATAGGTTATACCTACCCTCAAGGTGTTTGGACCTCTGATGTGCAGCTAGTCTCATCTATGCTGGGAATCACATCAAGTTCAGTGACGAACTCTTCTTTCCAAACAACCTCTTTCGCCGCTTCCCAAGCTGCGAAATGTTCAGCTTAAGTCATGGAGTCAGCAACAATGCCTTGCACCGCCAGATAGACACACAAGATATAACCGGACTGTGACCGGAAATCATCTTTGTCCGTTGGAAACTTGCCTTTCAGACTCTACCGACTCGTAGCACCTCACTTTCTCCGTAAATCAAGAACGTATCCTAAGTATTTTTCCAAATACTTGAGAATATTCATTACGTCTATCCAGTGATTCTTTGCTGGATTTGACTGGTCTTTACTTGTCTTGCTTATCAAAACAAGTACGTGTCATGGCATACATGATAGATCCAATTGCCGACGCATATGGAATCTCATCCATGCATTCAAGCTCAGCAGTTATTGTGGGACACTGTTTCTTGCTTAACGTAATGACATGTGACATTGGCATAAAACCCTTCTTGGATTGCTGAAAACGTGTAGGACTTTGTCAATTTAAGAATCCTGACATTGTCCTACCAGCTCTTTTGGATCTCTATCTTTAGATCCAAAGTCCAAGAATATACGTGGCTTTACCCATGTCAATCATTAAAACCAACTCCCAAGCCTGTCCTTTACCGACTGCAGCTTTGGAACGTTATTTCCGAGAATCAGTATGTCATCGACATACACTATGAGAAATGCAATATCGCTCCCACTTATCTATTAGCAAACGCACAGTTCCACTTCGTTCCTGTTCAAGTCAAAACCTTGACTACTTCAACAGAACGAAGATTCCAACTCCGATATGTTTGCTTCTATCCATGAATGGATCGATGAAGCTAACTTACACACAGTGTAATTTTTCGGAGTCAGGGCTCACTTTCGCTTCTGCGAATTTTGCAGGTTCGTCACTTTCAATGATCATCAGATCATGGCAATTAATCACGAGAAATCACTCTCGGATTAGTGACGGATTCAAATCTGCGAAATTCAGGCTCTACAGGTGTAGATTCTACAGAAATTTGTAAATCCATCCGCTGCTCTCCCTCAACAGGTTGAGCAGCCTCCTGCATTTCTCGAATTTGTTCGAGTTATACTTTTACTCCCACTGTTTTTCTTGGAAAGCAACTTTCCTTTTAGAAAACAGAATTCCGAACAACCTAACTTCGTTTTCGGAATGGACGTAAAAAGTAACAAGCCTTGGTTTCCCTAGGACAACCAGCAAAGTAGCACAACTACAAATACTCAGTAAAGACGAATTTGGATCATTTCCAATCCACATTTAAGTGGTGTCTTTCAACTGATATTGGTAGAACTATTTCAGCGTAAACTTAGATATTTCTAGAGCGTTATTCTTAAAATATCATGGAAGATTCGTGTGACTCATCTTTAATCATTTCTGATAAGATCTGCATCTTTCTCATAGAAACACCTCCAGGTTTTCAGGAGAAATGAGCTGTGAAACGACTTCACACTCAATCAGATGATCACACCATCAATGACTTAAGTATTCTCACTCGTGATCTAATCCAGAGTCTCAATACTTCAGTCACTCAGATTCTATACCTCATTCTGGAATTCTTTCGACCATTTCAAAGAATTCTGACTCGTGTCTCATCAAATGAACACAGTCATACTCACTGAAATAATCAGTGGAGACAATGAAGTACAGGAAATTTTCTCTGGCATCACTGCTCATTGGGCCACATACATGAGTATGTTCAAGGTCTAATAAGCCTTTGGGCCTTTCTCTAGCTCGGCTAAGATAGGCCCTTTGCCTTTTGGTCCAGTAAGCAGAATTCAAGTCTCATAAGACATCGTATCAAATGAGCCCAACAGTCCATAACTATGGGATTTCTGAATCCGACTTACTCTATGTGACCAAGACTTTTATGCCAAGAAAAATCAGGTTTAATTCATCAGATTCAAACCAATTCGGTATTTATGTTACATTTAGGCACTCTTTGGTTTAAGATATAAAACTCATTCCTTGAATAGGGTGCTACAATTAATATTTCATTAAGATCAAAAGAACAAAAACTTGTCTTTTATCAAAATGAAAAACATTCAAATTCTTACAAGAAAATGAAAAACAACTCTGCTTAAAGCAGGTACATTGTAGCAATTACTTAATACAAAACCAAGCCTCGAAGGCATCTACAAGTGAAAACCCTACGGCTGAGGCAGCGTCCACAGCTCCTTCCAGACATGTAGATCCACTTATCCTTCCTTCAACATTCTATTGTTGCTTAGGCTCTGCATATTATCACAAATATCAGTGCCACAACCAGTATCCAATACCTATAAGGTAGAACTTGAAGTAATAACATGAATACCTGAGGAAGTAGTCTCATACATCAACTTCAACTCCTCATCATCTTCCATGAATTTAATGCAATCTCTCTTCCAATGCCCTGTCTCTTTACAGTAGCAGCACTTACCAACGTAAGAGGTATCTGACTTGGGCTCAGAAGACACACGCTTGCCATGATTCAAAATCTGGACAACTTTGTCTTCACCCTTGTCAGTACTAGGTTTAATAAACCTACCCTTCTCTATTATGAGATTATACTGGGTACTCTTCACGTTTGGCTCAACTGTCTTGAGCATATCATGCAGTTCAGTCAGCGTCTTCGTTAAGCCTTTCTTGATATAGTTCCTTCTGAACTTATCATAGCTTGACGGCAGTGACTGCAGAATGATCTCAGTTGCCAATTCTTGGCTAACTGGATAATCCAGTTTCCTCAGGTTATCAGTGTAACCCATCATTTTACTGACATGAGGACTCACTGGATGATCATTCGGTAGCTTGCAGCTAGTGAGAGATTTAACCAACTGGTATCTCTCCACTCTTACCTGCTCCTGAAATTTCAATTTCAGGCTGCTGATCATCTCTATTGGCGACTCCATGTTCTCATATTGCTTCCGCAAGTCTGAGTCCATGGTAGCCAATATCAGACCACGCACATCTACCGCATCATTATAATGCTTATTCCAAGCATCATATACTGCATGGGAGGCATTGGACCCGATCCTCACGGGGAGAGCTCTCTCAAGAACATAGTCCTTTCTCTCCTGCCTGAGGACTAGCCTCAGGTTCCGCGACCAAGTCAAGAAATTTGATCCGTTCAGCATGTCCATCTCAAGGATAGACCGGATCGAGAAAGTGTTTTGATTGTTTGTGCTAGTCATAACTGAAATTTAAGATAAAAGAATTTTAGTTAATATGTTCAATATGATTAATCTCGCATTATATTTAATATGATTATTCTCGCATTATATTCAATAACATCAGTTACCCTCAATAGAATATAATGATTCCAAGATCCACATATAACTAAGATCAAAGTGGGCCACTGGCCGTCACCCAACCTTAGCTTATATCGGTAAGCCCTATTTCGGCCAATTATATCCGCGATATAACTCTTGGTTGTGAATCTGGGCCCGAGGCCCAATCCACTCTGATGTCTCAAGGCCCGGGACTCCCGATGGCCTAGTCAAGAAAACCAGACTATACAGTCATGTAATCACTAATGTCTGGGACTCCCAATGACATCAATGAATCACAAACTGTCTTACCCACGCAAAAGATAGACACCCTCACACTGTAAGGCCGTGTGTACGATTGAATGGGCTTCAACAGCTGACATAATCTGGACAAGACAGCCAACGCTTGATATTATTTGAGGTTTATAGGTTTTCTTAAAATTTCATTCCCAAAATAGAAGATTACTATTTTTGAAACTTTCCATTTTTAGAAACCTACTATTTTTGGAAACTTTCTAAAATTGGAAACTTCCTAAAATTGGAAACTTTCTAACTATAGAAATTTCCTATAATCCAAAACATGCAAATCTAGAAAATTCTATTTTAAGAAACTTTCTAATTTCAGATTTTGGAAACTGATTAATTTAAAATTAAATTTTAATTATTAAATAAAATTTTAAATTAAATCTGAAGAAAAGACTCAAATAATTGGCCCAATTGTTTTAACTTCTTGGCCCATGGCCCAAGAATTGGTCTATGTCCAAGACATAACCCAATTGTCCAATTAAATGACATAACCGGTCTGGTTCATTAAAATTGGTCTAACCAAAATTAATTACTACGATGACCACAATTGTCAACCGGTTATTTACTAAACCGGATTTTCTCAATTTATTTGGTCCAACCAAATCAAATTAGAAAACCACTGGTTTAGGCACTAAATCCAATTTTACGACTTTGGATTTCTTATCACGGTTTAACCAGATCTTAATAAATTTTATTAAGTCTGTAATTATTAAACCGTGACGATTAAGATTTTTAAATATCTTAAACCGAACCATAAACCAAACCGAAACGAACCGGCCCATGCACTCACCATCGATCCGGACAGCAAGCTTCACGCGATCGATCGGGATGTGAGGCGGGACATGATCGGGACGGCTCGGGTCATGCGATCGGGACGGCACGGGACGGGACGATCGGGCCGAGAGAGGGACGCGATCGCGGTCCATCCGATGATCACGGTCGATCTCTCGCGATCGTGCGAACGACCACGCAACGCGATCCTCAAGCGATCGGTTCGTGCGTCTTCGCCGATCCGGTCCGACGCATACCAATCCGAGATCGGTTCATGCGATTTCGTTTATGGTTTTAGTTCTTAGGTTTCTTAAGTGTTTTCTTATCAAATTCAAGCACAGATTGATTCAAACACTTCTAAACAACCTAAACATGATTCTAAACAAGAAATCCTAATAGAACCAATGGCTCTGATACCACTGAAGGATTGTTTAGTGTTTATCCTGATTCAATTTCTCATTGATTGATTCCTACTAAACAGATTGGATCTAGGTTCTCTTGCAGAAACATAAAGGATCTCACCTAATACCTTGTTATGCAACGGAATAGAAAGGTATTGTCAGAGATCAGCAGAACCGCCAAGGGACAGCTCCTCCAGAGGTTCACACACGCACACTTCAGGAAAAATTGGCTGCTAGACCAAGGGGATGGAGGCGCAGAGAGAGAGAGAGAGAGAGGCGCAGACTTCTTAGAAAATTAGAGAGCTAGGTCAAGTTTTATTCATTAAAACCCCTTCTAGTTCTCATGGGCTTTTGGGCCCAAGTCTCAGTCTGATTAAATCCCTTAGATTTAATCAGGCCCTTTAATCTCTCTAAGTACAGTAAATGCCTAGCACTTTTACCGTACTTCTGCTGAACCGTTCCTTCATAGTTTCCTGTTAGCTTAGGCGTGTGACCCATATGGGATCATATAATAAAGGCAATAAGTCCAAGACTTATAGATCATGAGCGGACTCTAGCAAGCCATCATGACCCCCAGTATTATATGACTTATGTCTGATCATTGACATACTCTTACTTTCTAGAGACAGTACAGAGATTACTGGACATAATTCCAACAATCAATTACCTGCAAACCGCCGGTTTCCAAACGCCTCAGGCAGACGAAAACCCTACCCCGCGACTCCCGAGGGTCTTGTTCGGAGAAACACCACCTCTGAACACTGAATCGAGCAGGCGACCGACTATCCACTTAGAACTACCACCGATCGGACACATCCAAAACCAGAGTGGAGGTAGCAGAAACAGCGAGCTCGAATCACTCAAGATTCAACTGGATAATATGACGTCGAAGGTTCACAAAGGGACCAATTCAGCCTACGAAATAGACATGGTATTGAAGGAAACCCAAAACACACCGTTCACGAGCAAGATAACAGGGACACCAGTCAACCACCCCGGGAAGATCAAGCTACCTACTTACGACGGAAGCTCGGATCCGCGACAGTACATGACGGCCTTTACTATCGCAATGGGACGAACCCAATTCTCACCAGAAGAACGTGATGCCGGCTTCTGCCAACTGTTCGTCGAAAATCTAAGTGGAGCCGCTCTTAACTGGTTCTCGCGGCTGGAGGCCCACTCAATCGACAGCTACCATCAGCTGACGACCACCTTCCTAAAGCACTACTCCATATTCATCCAGGAAGGAGCCTCCAGCGCCGAACTCTGGGCCATAAGCCAAGGACCAAGAGAGCCCCTCAGATCCTACATCGACAAGTTCAAATTTATCCTCTCAAAGTTAACGGATAACGAAGGACTCCCAGCACTACGAAACAGACTTTGGTACGAATCACCTTTTCGCGACGAACTGACCATAAACAAGCCACAAACCCTTGAGGACGCCCTCCACCGAGCAGCCGTCTTCGTTAAGATAGAGGAGGAAAAGGATCTACTCGCCAAGAAATTCGCTTCAAGCAAGAAAGGCAAGGATACGGCCCCAAACAGCTCTGATGACAAGGGAAAGAAAGCCGCAACATGCTACGTTGGCGAGCAACATCAACAGGCAAGCCAACAAACGCTCCAACAAGGATGCAGCCAGACGAGCCACCAGCAAGGTCGACCATGGTACAAGTATGTACGGTCCGACGATCAGGAGAAAACTTTCTGTAACTTCCACCAGCGTTCCGGGCATAACACCGTGGAATGTCGGCACCTCCTAAACCTCCTATTCGGCGAATATCAAAAAAGGGTAACAAACATAACAAACCGCAGCCCCCCATCGGCATCCCCCGGAAGTCGAGAAACACCGCGACAGCCCAAAAACGAAGGAGAGCGATTCAAGTTAATCCAGGAGGAGAAAGCGCGGCAAGCAAGCTAACAAAAAACAGAACAAAGCGACATAGATACAGAGCCATCAAAGCGAGCCTGTGATGACGAGGAAGAGGATACACCCACTCCCTGAAAACGAATCAACATGATCATGGGGGGGATCCCCACCTGCAACGATTTAGTGAGATCGATAACGGCCTACAGCCGAAAAGCTGACACATGCCATCTATGGAATAAGGACGTCCCCGAGGAGCTGAAACCAGGAACGGAAATCACCTTCAACGCCGAAGACGAAGAGGGCCTCGACAAACCGCACAACGACCCACTCGTCGTCAAACTCCAGATTGGAGACTGCGAAGTTACCAAGGTTCTAATCGACACAGGAAGCTCTGTCGACCTCATATTTGAAGAAACTCTGCAAAGGATGGAACTCCGCGACTACAAGATGAAACGTTCGGAGAAGCCCCTCACCGAATTCGCCGGAGACACCACCACAACGATCGGGACCATCAAACTGCCAGTGCACATCGGGCGCATGACAAAGTTCGTCAAATTCGTCGTCATAGATAGACCTGCAATCTACAACGTAATCTTGGGGACACCTTGGATCCACGCCATGAAGGCGGTACCTTCAACATACCACCAATGCATAAAATTCCCAACGCCAGGAGGAATCTTCACACTCCGCGGCAGCCAAAAAATCTCAAGGTATTGCTTCACGGTGGAACGTAGAGTGCGACAAGCATCGTGCTTTATATCCAAACAAGCGGCCGCCACTTCGCCCCAGACAGAGAAAGGCAAAACCCACACCCCAACAAAGGTATGACGAGCACCGCACCCTCAAATAAAACATCCTAATTCTACTCAACCCGCATCTAGATATATATGTTAGTGATCGAGCTACGGCTCGAAGTATGTAACCAGAAAGAACTACGCTCGGCTTGATCTCTCTTTGGAGAGTACGTAGGCAACCTATGTAAGGTGCAACCACTATTATAGTCTTCAATATCAAAAAATTTCATGCATTTTCGTACAATATAGCGTATAAATAGTTAGCAATCGACATTCTGGCCAAATGTTCGATCCAATAAACACGTGTCCCATGCACAGTGACATAGCATCACATCGTCGTTATAACGACATAAGCCGGGGCCAGACCCACATGAGTCCTTAGGAAAAGTTTTGTGAGCCGGAACTCCTCCGCATAACTATCCAAGGACTCCACAGGATAAGCCGATCACGTACTCGCACCTAGATAACTAAGAAGATGACGAGGTAAGCCGAGCCAATGCTCGCACTCATGAACTTCTGCGTATGAATGAGCGAGCTTTGAAAATCAAAAACAGGATAAGCCGAGCACGTACTCACACCTATATTTGACCTCGCCCAAAGCCGAGAAATGACTCGCACACGAAAACAAGAAAGTATATATATATAAAATATATGAATCAGAAGGGGAAACAATAATTTATTTTATTAAAATTCTCCCGACAAATTACAAAAAGAAAGAAGAAGAACAACAGAGAGAACTACAAAGCTAGTCTAAATTCTTGAAATACGATTTCTTCCGGATCAGAGCCCGTGCAATAAGCCCGGTCTCATCCAATAAGGAGCAAAGCCCCTTTCTTGAAACACGATTTCGTCGTCCATCCTGATGCGACCTCGAAAGGAAGAGGCCCAACAGCAAGCAACGACGAAATCCAAACCGAGGAGGATCGTCATGGGGTAAAAGGGCACAAGCACGCCAACCCCAACACATCAAAAGGAGGAGCTGGATCCCGGAACCCGATCCCACGGTTCCCCTGGCCACTCTGACATCGGATGTTCTCCCCGAAGGATTTTCCCCCTTACTCGGAGGAAAATGAGCCAGCTTGACGTCGAACCCGCTGTCCTGCAAACAAAAAAAAACAGAAAGGAATTCAGCAAGGAGCGAGCAAACCGAAGAACAAATTGCAACAAGTAACGCACTTACGTGAAAAGAGACAAGTTCAAGACAGGACAGCCCTCGGCACGTTAGTAAAATTGGTAACGCATCAGATCCACCCGAATGGAGGAACTGTGTGTCGCCCTTAACTTCGCAAAAGCGATAAACAAGGGCGGCCATCGGTATAAATCCATACACTCGACAAAGAGGAAAACGAAACTCCGGCGGCCGAAGGCGCCCAATGATTAACATTGGGAAAGAACCCATTGGCAGAGCGGCCTTGCTGCCACGACACGACAAAACACGACTCTATGGCCAAACCAGAACGAAAAGGCTGTTCCACACTAAAAAAAAACAACAGAAAGAAATGAGAAGAATAGTATGATGTGAAAAATCAGAAAAATGGAAGGAGTATTTATAGCTAACAAAGGGAAGAACCGCGGAGACAATGCATTCAATACAATGCGACATTTACCAACGCGCACATTCAATGCAAAAACGGCGGTTCACCATTTACCATTAACACGGCAAAGTAACTCCCGAGGAAATCAGTAATTACGTGTGGACCAAGACTCGGAAAATAAAAGCAACACGTTAACCGAGGATATTTTAGCGAGCCTCCCTTAGAACAAAAGAGAGCAGGAAGTCACCAGCCCGCACCAGCAAAACAGAAGCAAAGACGAGCAGAAAAGGAAGCAAGCAAAGCGTACATACAAAAAATGAACTGAAAATTCAAGCACTAGTACAAATAATACAAAAGGAAAACAACATACACATAATCCGACGATCACGCTGAACGCGACGGAAGTGAGCCCGTAATATCATCTCGACAGGGCAGCATACAGAGAGCATCGAAATCTAAGGGATCATGTCGCAACTCATTAACTTCCCGCTCCAGGAGAGGCCTGTCCGCTTCAAGCTTAGCAATCAGTGAAGGAGGAACCGGAACTCCACTGTCCACGAGCAGCTGCTATGCGTTAAGCACACTGGACGTCTAATTAAACTCCAGCAGCTTGGAAACATAACGATCCACCTGCTCTCTCCCCGACCTCAGCTTCTTCAACCGACCAGATACATCCTCAAACACAGCATCCCGCACAGAGCGAAGGCGCGCGTCAAAGGATTCTGGAAGCCTGTCGTACTTAGCAGCAAGAGAGTCAACCTTCAACCTAAGAGAATCGGCCTCAGATAAAAAACCGTGTTTCTCCTCTTCGAGCTCAGCCAATTGCCTCTCTAAGACCGCTGCTTTCTCTTTCACCAACGGCAAAGCAGCAGAAGCCCCTTTTGCCTCGTCAAGATCTCTGCGAACCTGCTTCAATTCGCGAGTCGAACGCCGCATCGAATCAATATGTTCCCTAAGGATGCTTTCCGTCGATTTCGCTTGGCGCCTATCAGACTCATATGAATCTCGAAGCTGATTCAGAATCGCGCACACCATAACGAGGTGATGACTTAACTCCTCCTGAAGACGTGGCTTGTGCATATCTGAAACGGGCATGAGATCCTCGACCGGGACGGCTCTGAGCCTTTGAACGAGACTGGTACACGACGACATATCATTTATCAAAGGCGCCTTCCCCTTATGAATGTACGACCAGGAAGGCTCCCCCGAACCAGGTACGGCATTCACAGACCCGGACACCAGGTCGACAGCCCGAACAGAAGATGTCGAAGGCTGAACTCCCTCGGAACGCTCGACGGGGCTCGGCTGCCATTCCTCCTGACAAAAATCCCCAGCGGGCAAAGCAACCTGATCCGAGGCACGCCCCGACACTCCCTGCGGCTGATCAGAGATATCATCAGGAATAGTCACCGGCGGATGTGTCACCGCTGCCGCTACCTCAGAAGTCCTCCCTCTCTTCCTAGATAATCGAGGTGACGACGGCTCAGCAGAAGAATCCATCTCCAAAAACGCTAAACACAGCAAAAGAATCAACTTTAATACCACATAATGATCCTCTTTTAAAACAAAGGGGGGGGGGAGAAGGGTACACATACCTAAATCAACCTTCTTTAAACAATCACTGATCCTCCGATCAAACCGACGCTTGGCCTCTTCGTCTTTCGAGGAAGGCCAATTCACACCACCGTGAGCTCTCAGTCTGTCCAAATCCTTCGTAAACACGGTGGTCCAGCAGCTCGAGGAGGAACGAACTACAAAAGCAAAAAGGCACCTGTTAAAAACCAACGACAATAGCACGCAAACGCAGCACAAGAAAGACTACCAGGTTTATAGTTCCAAGCTGATCGAAAAACTTTGCTCGTATCAAAGGACAATGCGCAGTTTACACGCGCGAAAAAATAGCCATCTTACCAATCAGAAGTCTTATCTGGAGGATCGGGCACTACCCTCAAACGGCGACCAGACCTAAATCTCACGTAGAACGTACCAGAAGTACCCGGATTGACTGAAATCGACGCCAGCCCCTCAAAAAATCGAGTACACATGTCTATCCCGCTATCAGCTGCCACAACTAAGATACCTAGTATATTACGAATAGCGGACGGGCAGAGCTGAGATAGTGCAATCTCCCTGGCTTCGCAATACTCAACCAAAATCCTAGGAAGGGGGAAAAGTAAAAAACACTCAGTAAACCAGCACTCGTACAAGCAGACCCAACCAGGAAGAGCATCCCAGGGCCGCTCGTGCAAGGTTGACAGTCGAAATTCAAGACCAGGAACACGAGGATATCGCTCACGGATACCATCTAACCACACCTGCTCACAAACAGACTAGCGGATTGCCCTGGCAGTCACAACTTTCGTCTCCTTCGGAGGCGCCGCCTGGGAACGATGGTCACGAACGGCCGAGCTATTTTCCGAACAATTCCCCGAATCGTCAACCCTAATGTCGCTCTCGCGATAATCCGTTCCGTCGCCATCACCACGATTTCGCCCCACCACGATAGTAGACTAGCGACCCCTAGACAACTCCATCGCGGCTCGACTTCCACGAAATCGGCGAGGCTTTCTCTCAGACCGGGACATCAAAAAGTCATCATCAACCTCAACTGACCTAGATACGGAGGGACTAGCACCAGAGGACTAGGAAAAACTGGAATCATCGTTACCAGTAGAAGAATGCTCACTAGAATCTATCCGCATGATCAACGAACGCGAAGCAAAGATGGAGAATGGAAAAAATAAGTTACCTGAGAAATAGAATCTGAAAGGACGGAATTTCGTAAAAAAGGAAAAAAGCAATTCTTCGTGGAATATAAGAAGTCGCAACACCAACGGTTCACATCCTTTCCAGAAGAATCGTGGGTAAAGCCAGAAGAAGAGCACTTGCGAATGAAGACCGGCTGATTTAGTTAGATTTCCTCCTGACTTAAATGCTCAAAAGAAATCCGCCGAGCTCAGCACCATGACTCGACGAACTGGGGGGGGGGAGTAATTGTTGGATATGGGTTTAGCACCCATTCATAAGCCCATTGAAAATCTAATTAAATCAACTATGTCATCTCGGCCCATGAAGACAGGTCCGCTAAGGAGTCAACAGCCCAAGGAAGAATGAGAGGCCCTTCACTCTTCATTTTAGACAGATTGTAATTTATGAGAGGCCGAGCTACTTCTATAAAGCTCCGACCTCAAGCAATGTTTAGTGAGCACGTCATTCGACGGACTCACACCTCGTACCATCCTGTTCAATGTTCGGCTCCGGCCTTAAGATCAATAAAGAATCACTTCGTCCTTATATTATATTTACATTTCACCTCGTAGTTCAGACACTCCAAATCGTAGCCAGTAATATTGACTAGGTCGGATTTCTGTAACAACAAACAATATGCATGGATCCACCATAACTAAGGTAAACATTTCTATCTTTTATATAGAGTTAAGTTTTCAGTTAGAAAAAAATCATTTGATAGGAAGAAAAAAATACTCTGGTTATAATGAGTCCAGAGTAATACGTTTTACTCTAATATGTTTACCAATCTAGAGCATTAATATGAGACGAATGCAAACTAAAATATAAGCTAATTAGGTACATACGATGCATCTACATGTAGTTATATTAAATTAACAGATTTTAATAAAAATTATCAACTTAGAAAATAGTTGATATTAAAATATTGTACCAAAATTTGGTTGGATCTGATGGTCTGCATCGAGAGTACATATTTTTAAGCAGCGTAGACAGTTCATGTTGAGCTTCTGGTTCAGTTATTTTTAAAATTAACCAGAATCGCTATTGAGAGTAGAAAACAAAGATGAGTTTTCACAGTAGTGGGTTCGCAAGTCACATGAAGAAAACACGTATGTTGGGGAGTGTGTATATAACGTAAAGTACATGTGTATGGCAGAGAGAAAGATCATGGAAGGATATGGGGAAAAGACTACTCATGAGTGGAAACCGAAGCAGGTTTTGTCTTCATAGGGAATCTAAAAATCATTTTCTATGTGAAATTTGTTTTCAGTAAGTGTTAATATACGAATTTTTTGACGCCACAAGTTATACGATTAAACTAAACTATACATATGATGTCAAAATGAACCAATAGCTCATCTACTGATTCAGCTGAACTCGAATTTTCAAACTCATTATATAAATAAATTTAAGGCTCAAACTTAGTTGACTTAAAGCCTTAGAGCACCCTCTTTGAGAAGTTCTTCAAGAGTTTCTAAGAAAAAAAAAATTATAAAAAGTTGTAAAAGGAAGGAGGAGAGAGGTAAAGAAAGGTTTCTTGTTGAGAACCTAGGTTCTCATTTGAGAACCTCAACAAAAAAATATGGATAAGCTACTTACATTTGGTATTTTTAATTGGTTAAATCTATTTTATAATTTAAAATTCTATCAAAATTTAGAATAAATTATTAATATTTTATATCTAAGATACCTTTGATGAATATCTACTATTGTGGGTGCTTTTAAAGGAACCGGGTCTAATGAAGTTTAGTTTTGTTTGAAAGATATTCAAATTAAAATTTAAACTCAAATATACAAAAGAGCTGAAAAATAAAGTTTAAAGTTCCGAATGGTAACCGTGTATTTGGTTGTGCGAGAAAAACAGTTTTCAAATGCAGTATGGTTCAACTGCGGTATGTGTGGATTGCACAACAAATGTGGTTTGTATAGAATAAGCGGTATAAAATAAAATTTAATTGTTGAAAAAACAATTTACGGTTAATAAGCAGTGTGGATTCTAAATTATAGATTAAATATTACTAAATAAATATATTTATAAATTTAAAAATTAGTGTTATTAAAATTTTACAGATTTATAAATCATAAATACCCAATTTCTTTAAAGTAAAATTTTAATATTTAACATATATATATATATATATCACTAAATTAAGTAAAACATTAAATCTTCGATTTCGTTTGGTTTGGTATTTTCAGTTTTTGGTTCTTTCGAATATATATATAAATTGTTCATGTATTAACGAAATCCAAATCAGGTCATTTGGATTTTCTGTTTTTGGTTCATTCGGGTATATCAATATAAAAACCGTATGATTCTTTCGGTTTTTTTTTGGTTTGGTAAACTGGAAACTAGCTAATATACTTAGAAAAAATTGGGTTTGGTTTGATTATAGTTTGGTACAGTTTTTAGAATAATTTTGGATAATTAGGGTAAATTGTTTGGATAATGCATATAATTTGAACAACAACATGTAATTTTAAATATTTCAAATAAATATATTAGTGTAATTTCAGAGAATTCATTTTTGTAATAATTGGTTAATTTTGATTATGAGTTTTTTTTTAAAATCTAAATATAACATAAAATTTTAGTTAAAAATCGTATTATGGGTAGTTTGGTATCTATTTGATTTTCGGTTCAGTTCTAGCTTGGTTTAGATATTACGGATATAAAAAATATAGAAAATTCTTATATTTTTGTTTTTTTGGTTCAATTTGGTTATAATTTTTTGGATCAGTTTCGGGTCGGATAATCGAATCAAAATAAACATATCCATATCTAATAGAGTTTTTTTAGATTAATTAAACTAAAACTTATAACTTTTTAAAACAATTATGAATATTTTAAATAAAATAATAATTTAATATTAAAGTGAAAACCGTTGTCTAACCACACCAAATGTGGTTATATGTACAGTATTTTAAGATACAAAACAAACAAACAAAAGTTTTTTTTCTTCTTTTTTTGTCAAATGCATAATTTGACAAAATATGTTCAGTTGAATGTGTTTGATTTTAATGGTGACATAGTGCGGATTCTATTTGTGTTATTAAGAATCCACCTTGTCCCGCATATACCATTCACCCCCTAAGTGTATTAACGGGAAAACTTATCCCAATGTTTTTTTTGTTTTTTAAACTACCTTTTTTATTCATTCATTCACATCCTCTCTTAAAGAGAAGTCTTTATACACTACATATCCATCGAATGAGTTCTCAAGGTAAGAAAAAAATACAAGGGTGGATCAAAAGTAGAAACTATCATGAAGCATAACATCTTTTGGTACTATAAACCTTGAAAGTATGCATACCAATGACAAAAAAAAATGCATACCAATGATAAATTAGGCTTCCTTGAGATCCATGGGACGAAGATGATAAAGAGAGTAAATGTGATTTTGGGTCTCGATCCAGACTGAAGAGCTTTGTTTTAACCAGGAACTAGATTTACTCACTTAAGACTTCTTCACTTTTGATGAGAGATGATGCCGAATGTGACCGAGAATTCTGTTCCTTCCAAATAAAATAGGTTGTGGCTTGCAATAGAAGATGGCAAATGAGTTTGATTTTCTGATTTGGAGATGAGTTGGAGACCCAAGTTAAGCGCTAAACCCTGAGTGAATAAGGACAATAAAGAAATAGATGGGCCTTTTTTGCCGCCAAGCATAATAAACACACACTGTGAATATTTAAGCCTCGGCGATTCAGTCTGTCCCGAGTGGGGAGTCTCTTCCTAACAATGACCCAAGAAAGAAACATGTGCTTAGGGATGTGCCCTTTAAACTAGACATGTTTGTGCCAACAGACTACACTCAAACAAAGATTGAGGGATTTCTAGTTTTGGCAGAGGAAAAATTACCTGGAGAAGCACCAAGTCGATTTCTCGAAAGATAAAAATCTTCCAAAGAGTCGTCTAGTAGGGGAGGTGTCATTGGAAGGTAGTCTAAAGAGCCTTACCGGGTGAGACGACCCCTAGGAAGCATACACTCTCTATTTAAACAAGCTTATAAAATTGTTGATGCAATGGGCAACCCAAAAACCATAGGTCCAAGTTCCTCAACAATGTCAATTAACGGGCATAGACCCATCCAATCATCATGCCAAAGTAAAGCCTTCCTACCCTAGTTTTTTGTACATGAGAGATAATGCCTTTCTAATGGTCGTCACTTCATTAACCTCTTCCAAATCCAACTGCATGAAGTCGAAAAATTCGCAATCCAATTCTTTTGTCTTTGATAGTGCTAGCCTTAACTCACGCCACCCATAACGATTCTTCAGCCGAAAAGAGCAGCCATATAAGTTTCAGCCCAAAAACCTGATTTGAACCAAGTAAGCGCCTAAGTCCCAATCCGCATGCTTTCTTCCTTGTACACATCGAATCCCAAGAAATGTTCGCACCACATGCATAGGTTGAATTTCCAGACCACAAAAAGCATTACATATATGTTCTAAACGATCTAGACAGCCTTTAGGGATATGAAACACTGATGACCAGAACTTAATGATTCCGAAAAGGACTGTCATAATTAATTGAAATTTTCCTGCGAGAGAAAGCCTACGAACTCTCCAAGAAGCAATTCTCGAAAGAACCTTATCTACAAGAGGCTGGTAATCTTGAGCAGTAAGCTTGTGAGGAGAAAGTGGCAAACCCAAATACCTCACCGGTAATGATTATGAAGTCAGCCCATACAATGCAGCCAGAGATGATGCCAAGGTCTGATTATTTCCATTTAAAAAGCAGCAGCCTTTCCTCATATTCAGAGCAAGGCCAGATACATTCGTGAAATCATTCAACACCTCTATAATCCCGTCAAGCGAATATTTTGAACCATCAAAGAAAACCAATATATCATCTACAAAACTTAAATGAGTTACAAGAGTATTAACACACATTGGATGAGAGTCAAACATGCATGCCCGGACTGCTCTGTCTAAACGCTTTGCCAAGATATCCATCACAAGCACAAAAAGGGAAGATGATATCGAATCTCCCTGTAATAAGTCTTTTTCCAGAGAAGAACCCGCACAGCTCGCCGTAACCCTTATGTTTTAATCCTAATATTTTAAGGAAAACCTAACAAACCTAAGACGGAAAATATGCATCAACATACTAGATTAATTTTATTAACACCGAAACGAAATATATAAAAATCATAAACTGATTATTCAGTAAAATTAAGAGGTCGCGAGAAGAGTAATATAATATTTCAAAAATATAAATAACTAGTATGATTCACTCGTACTATGTGCGAGCACAAATATTATTAAACATAAAGTTTTTAAAAATTAAAAGTTATCAAATTAATTTAACAACATAATAATACTATAAAAATCTATATGAGACTATTTATAGTTAAACATACATACATTATTATATTTAATAAGATATTTTATAATTTATTATAAATAAAATTAATACTAATAAAATAAATTGTAATTATATATTTGTATATAAAAATCAATACATAAATATCTTATTAAAAATATCTTACCATTTAAATATATAAATTCAAAACTTATATAAATAATACAAATTTACTGTATAAAATCCAAAAAAAATATTTATTAATATTTAAAATAGTCATAAATGTTTTTATTTTTTTATTCAAGTTTATGTATATCTTCAAAATAAAATTTAAAAAATCTTCGTTAATATTTCATATTTATCATCTCAATTTTATCAAAATTATGTATATCTCCATAATACAACTAAAAACATAATAAATTATCAATATAAATTAAATTTAACATAGTAATTAACTTAATTTCATTATTGATAAATTAGTAATCAAATATTTTGAGAGTGGATATAAGCCCAAACAATTCTCAAATAATATAAACAAAGCTAGTCGAAGAAACATATAGCTGTTTTTTGTTGACAAAAAATCGTATTTTTTAATTATTTTGATTAATATATTTACTTTATTATTAACTCGTGAACTAACTTATTTAGCTTATAAATTCATATAAGTTGACAAAAAATCATATAATAAATAAGATGAGCTGAACTGAGGTGAATCATATAGCGTTCTATTATTTAACTTGTTATATAATTACACACAACTGTTTTTTTGTTTTTTTTTTTTTTTTTTTTTTGTTAATCCAGGGAGGATCCCAGACCGTGGTCCAGACTAATCTCCCTGGGCCCAGTTAGGCCGCAGGCCAGCTTCACCTGGGAGGGTTTTCCCTGGGCCTTAGGCCCAGTACCCGCGTTATGAGCAGATGAGGCATTTTTGTTTCCGCCTGGAGTCGAACCCGGGTGGTGGTTGCCACCACGGACCCTTCTACCACTTGGACTACCTCAACCACTTGGACTACCTCAATCAATTTTTTTATCACTGATCCCCAGTTTATTATATACTACTACTATTACTATATGTGTTTTCCAAATCAAAAACCATATATTTTCTTTGCTGTCAAGCAAACATAAACTTGTACCAACCAATCATTCCCCTGTTAACAATCATATTTATATATTACCTAATAATTTCGACTGTAACACTCACGCAATCTTTTCAACTTTGAATTATTAGCTCTTGAACTAGGACAATTATTGTATATATGATCGTTTCGATAAGTAAAATCTGATATTCTCTTTTGTATAAAAGAAACCCATTCAAAATATCACTACACAATTTTAAGAATGTGTCGTTATCGTTACGAGATCCAAGCCTAAGTCTAATGTTACGGTGATATATTGCCTATGATTATATATTTTTCCACGATACAAAGTCAGCTCAACATACCATCCTAATTCAAGGGAGTCGATTTCAGCCAAAGAAAACTAACTAACTCAGTTATCCATAATTTTAATATTTGGATTTCTCCACTAGTCAACTACGATAACTTCATATATATATAAAATCAATTTGGATTTCTCCACTAGTCAACTACGATAAATTCATATATATATAATTTCCCATGATTTTATATATTTAGATTGTTCTTTTTGTTGAGAATATAATTTTTTATTATGCAGGGCCGGTCCAACATATTTGGTAATCCGAAGTAGAACAAAAAATATGGCTTTTATATACATATTATTCACAATCTCAAATAATATTAGCTTTAAACATGTAAAAATATTTTTTTCTAAATTTTAAACAACATTTTTGGTTAAAGAATATAAAAGAAAACTCAAAAACTATTACTTAAGATATAAAATCATGCTTATAGATTTTTTCTGCATAGCCATTTATCAATTCAATGTATCTTGTAACATAATGGAGAAATTTTGGAGAAACTTTAGTTTGTAGAAATTTCACGTGGATGCAACTGATACTCGAGCAAAAATGTGACCCTAAAAAAACGAAAAAGTTGGTGTCTCTAAGCGGCGGCTTAGCCCGCTTATTCTCTGGCACGGGCTTTTTGTTATGTCAAGGAAAAATAAGATTTCATGTGCATCTTTTTTGGATGGTTTCAAGTATTTATTTTGGTATGTTAATCAGAAGTCATAACTACAAACATCGTCATCGTGAGTTTCAATAAAACATCGTTATCGGTTTGTTAACAGAGATTGCGAAGGAATCTTCAAAGGAAGCGCCTGCAAAAGTTAATACGCAGGATCACAGTATGATATTTTCACCGGCAAAAGATTTTTGGGATAATAAAAAAAATACAAAATCGAGCATATAAGCTTATTAGTGTATTTAGATTAAAGTCTCCTTTAGCTTTAATCAAGTTTATTAAATGTAACTAATATATAAACAATTCTTGTACATTCATTTTGGTTTAATGAGAACCTTTACATCAAAGTTAATATGGTATCATGACATTTTTTGAATCTTTCTTATTCTCAAGGACGAAGCAACCGTAACAACCCTGAAACTTGTTTGCATCTTCATCTTCTTCAGTCGAAAGTTTTCGATTGAACTGGAATTGAGCTGCAGGATGCTCGATTTCACGTCACAATGAGCATCTATGTAACTCATATTGTTTTCGCATCTCTTGCGCATTTGATTCTCTTTGTTCTTGAAGTAATATCTTCCGCAATCTCTTTGATCTTTCTCTTTTCGATTTCAATTTCTTGACCTCATATTTGTGTTTCTCTTTCATCCTGCACAATCTTTATGTTATTTTGGAGCGATTATCATCACAATCGTCTTTGTTTCTTGATTTCTATGGAGTCTGATAGTTCTCACACTTCGTAGTCACATATGACTGATCAATATAATAATTTGTGCTTCCTTCATAGCTTAGACCATGCGGGACTGGTTCTCATATATGATCGCCTTTCTACAGGTGATGAATTCCATTTGTGGCGACTATCTATGTGTATGGCTTTTAATGTCAGGAATGAGCTTGGCTTTATCGATGGAACAATTCTGAAACCATCTGAAAATCATCGAGATTAGGGTTCGTGGTCAAGATGCAACGATATGGTGGTCACACGGCTCATGAATTCTATATACAAGAAGATCGGCCATAGCTTACTCTTCATTTCCACAGCTGAGGGAACACTACAAGAAAACAAGGGGTAAAGTGACGGAAAAACTGACGGATAAAAATCCGTCGGTTTTTATGACGGAAAAGTGACGGAAAAGCGACGGATAATATTTCATCGCTTTTCCGTCAGTAAAAACCGACGGACTCAAATATCCGTCGGTTTTTACCGACGGAAAAACGATGGAATATTATCCGTCGCTTTTCCGCCACTTTTCCGTCGGTTTTCCATCATAAAACTGTCATCTCCTACGAACCGTTGACATACCCGGTGTAAGCTGACCGTTATGATTTAATAGAAACCGACGGAAAACCGACGGAAGGACCCTTCCGTCGGTTTTCCGTCAATTTTTATTTTTTTATTTATATCTCCTTCCTCATTCTTCACATTTCACAAATCTCTCACTTATCTCTCTCTCTTCTTCTTACTCGAAAACGTATTCAAGTAGAGAAGCTTCAAAAATATGATCCATTTATTCTTGGTTCACAAGCAGACCAGGTATGTCATTAGTATTTAACGGTTAATAAATAGTTTATGCTCTATTTATTTTAAGTAAACTAATTCTTTTGTTTAACGCAGGTTTGTTATATCAAATATCCTCGAGTGACAAACAAGACCGACCCTTGGATAACAGTTACTAAAATCAATCCCAGAGGAAAGATTTACGGAGTTTATGATCATGATCCATTACAATCAAGTGGAAGTAGCGGCATAGCTCATGTCGAAGAATCACTAGAAGTTAATCTTGTCATTGACTTCACTGGTTTTACAACGCTTAATTCAGACTCTGAAGAATCAGTTGGAGAATTTGACGACGACAATGACTCTATTCCATCGGATTATTCTACATCGGATTCTGAGTAACTTTAAAAATATAAAGCATTATAATCTATTTTAAAAAAAACATTCTTTTACTTTAAAAAGTTTTCAGACATTAACAATTCAATAAATTGTTCTCGAATGTTTTAAGTTTTTTTTTAAACCTTTTTTATGGTGAAGATGCTACGTACAACTTCTTGTTATAATATTTTCATTAAAACACAATTGCAACGTGGTTAGGCTCCCAGCATAATGAACAACCATTGTTCGAACTCCTTTCTGCCTTTTTTTTTAAACCGGCGGAAAAGTGACGGATATGTGTGGCCGTCACTCTTCCGTCGGTTTTTACCGACGGAAAAGTGACGGACGTACATATCCGTCACTTTTCCGTCAGTCGGAAAAGCGACGGCCGCATATATCCGTCACTTTTCCGTCGATTTATACTGACGAAAAAATGACGGATAAATGACGATTGAGGGTTTAGGGGTTCTTTTCCGAAAAACAACCATTTACAAATAAAAAGTTACATATTCTATGCAATTTTTACAATACAATGCATTGCATTATTCAAATAACGACACATATCTGACAGAATTTTTGAAATTCATCGCTTTCTTTCAAATGTGTTGCTTAAGGTATATTAAATACTAACAAATATGAATTGGTAACTAGAATAACAATATGTAAAATTTTGTGTTATGATATCCGCGAAGATTTCAAGAATATTAAACCTTATATTAATCTAATTATATGTTATTCCATAATATATATTTCGTAAACCCTAAACCCTAAACCTTAAACCCTAACTTTAAACCCTAAACTCTAAATTCTAACTCGTAATCTTTATACGTTACACAAACACATAATCTGATATTTCCATAATATGAATTCCGTAATTTGGATCTTATTCCGAAATATATATTTCGTAAACCCTAAACCCTAACCCTAAACCTTTTTTAAGCAAATTAAACATATATAATTCCATGTTATGTCCTAACGAATATCTTGCATGGCTCAATGGTAAAGTACTAACGCTAACATATCCGCACCAGAGTTCGATGCTCAGCGAGCTTGTTTTCTTTTTCAACATTTTATCTAAACCGACGGATTTAACCGGTCAATTATCCGTCGGTTTTCAAATTTTTGGGTTTAACCTCCAATAAATTCGATTTGCCGCCTGATTTTAAGGGATAGCCGCCTAAACAAAAAATACAAACCGCGTATTAAAAAAAAAAGAGACGGGAAACCGACGGCTAACTAAACCGATGGGTTAGTCAGTCGGTTTCCAATTAAAACCCTAAAATTATTACACCAACCCACTTCATCTCCCCCATTATCTTTCGTGAAGCTCTCTCTCCCAACGAAGACTCTCTGCAACTTCTCTCCACGAGTCCCACCCTTTTCTTCTTCAATAATCAAATTCACACCATCTAAAGCCTTAATCCATGTAAGCTCTTCATTAATTTTGTTTTATTTTTATAGAAGCGTAGATCTTTAAGGTATGGATTAAAGATTGGGGTTTGCATAGGATTTATGAGTTTAGATGTTGGATTTTTATTTCTTGCTTGATAGATATGGTGAATATGTTGATAGAAATACTATATCAAATTTTGAAGTTTTGATTTATGATTTAAGTGGTTTTTTTTTTTTGTTTTCTCAAAGTTATATTATTATTAATATATAATATAAAAACGTTTTATATTATTAGTAGCTATTTTTTCATAAATTGTTTAACAAATTCTAGTTTTAGTAAAGATTTTGTTGTATTTGTTAAAATAAAAACTATTTCTATATCTATTTTTAAAAACGATTTTCATATAGCTATATTATAGACGTATTAATTTTTATATATAATATAATTATTTTTGTAAACGTTTTATATATTTGTCCAGTTATAGTAATACATTTATTTTTAAATTTACTACTAAATTTATCAAAATTTTAATACTAAATTAATATATATAAACGTTTTTTTATTTTTATTATTTTTTCCCATTTTTTATATATTTGATTTTCAATATGTTTATATGTTTATATGATTTTATTATATTAACTGTTTTTAAAGTAATGTTGACAAATAATTCATTTTATATAATTATATAAATATATATATATATATATTAAAATTATAACGATTTTTAATTAATAAAACTAATCATATGGTTAATGTTACTAATGATTTTTTTTTCCTGTAAGGGATCCATCGTTCATGCGGTATGAGATGTCCGAAGGCCGTCAATTCGTGCAAAATAACCAATCGCCTTGCTTTCAGATCGAACGAAGATGATGAAAAAGTTCGACGAGATTGATGCGAGGTTTAATAACTACGTGCCAAGGTTGAAGATAGCGACAGAGACAGGGACATGGACGGAGACGGGGACAGGGTCGGAGATAGGGACAAGGATGAGAACAAGGGCGGAGTTTTAGGACGTAGATTTCTCAAATATTTAATGTTTTATTAGATTTTTATTTTTTAACGTTTTAGAAATATTTTATGTTTATATTGTTTTTGGAATATTTTAAATTTTAATAATATTTTCGTTTCAAAATCTAAATTTAATATTTTTAATAAAATTTAATAATAAAAGAAAATATAAAACATAAAATAATAATTAAGAAAGCGACAGAAAACCAACGGCCAGAATCATCGGTTAGCTGTCGGTTTTGATGCCGTCGGTTTGCCGTCGGTTATTCGTTGGTATTTATTCCGTCGGTTATCCGTCGGTTTACAATTCCGTCGCTTTTCTGTCGGTTTTATTCCGTCCCTTTTCCGTCGATTTCTATTCCGTCGGTTATCCGTCGATTTATGAATCCGTCGCTTTTCCGTCGGTTTACGATTCCGTCGCTTTTCCGTCGGTTAATGTTTCCGTCGGTTATCCGTCGGTTTACATATCCGTCGGTTATCCGTCGGTTTACATATCCGTCGGTTTTCAGTCGGTATTACCGACGGATATTGCTTGTCATAATTTCGTCGGTAATTCCGACGAAAAACCGACGGATTTTTAAATACCGACGAAATATAACCGACGGAAATTTTCCGTCACTTTTCCGTCGGTTATAGCCAAAACCGACGGAAAAGTGACAGAAAATTCCGTCGCTTTTCACTTTGTTTTCTTGTAGTGGAATATGGAAGAATATCATATCTCGCTTCAACAAGGTGCTTCACCTCGTATCTTTGAGATTGAACAACGTCTAGGAACGATTCAACAAGGTGCCTTAGATGTTTTCTCATACTATACAAAATTAGTGACCTTATAGGAGGAATATAGGAACTATGTAGAACTGCCAATATGCACTTGTAGAAATTGCGAATGCAATACTGCTTTGCTATGGGAACAAATGCAACAACGTAGCCGTGTTACTAAGTTTTTGATGGGCTTGAATGATTCATATGAAAAAACCTGCAATCGCATATAATCCAAGCATCTAAAAAACCTGCAATCGCATATAATCCAAGAGCGTCTTTTCAGCCAAGTTTCAAAGCTCCTTCTCAAGCATTGGCAGCACATGTGATGATTGAATATCACCAACAATATCTACCTCCACCAGCTATGATCACTAAAAATCTAGACGTCAATAAGTTGGGCACTGATCAAGTTTAGTCCTTGATTCAACAACTTGCAGCACATGTCTTAGTTTCAAAGAGTCAAGATACTTCCCCACTGCCTAATTCCACAATTTCTGAACATGGTGTCATTGCGGTTCAATCTTCATCCAATATTGTTTCATTTCCATCTACTTCACTTCGTTTTGAAAATAATGAGCTAACCTTTCAACATTAGTGTCTTTCCACTCTATATTCTAATCTTCCTCATGGTAGTTGGATCATCGATAGTGGAGCCACGAGTCATTTATGTTCTGACATTGCATTCTTTGATGAAATAGTAATTGTTTCTGGAGTTACAATCTCTTTACCTAATGATACTAGAGTGGATATCACACACACTGGCACTGTGCATCCTAATCAATATTTAGTTCTGCATAATGTTTTGTATGTTCCTTCTTTTAAATTCAATCTCATCTCTGTTAGTAGTTTACTAAAATCAAATCATTACTCAGATCATTTTTTCCCTGAATCATGTTTCATTCATGAGTATATTCAGGGCTTGATGATTAGTAGAGGATTTGTGAGAGTCGAAACTCACACGGTCAAAACTTGTAGAGCAAAACTTTTAGGGAACAGAAACTTTCAAGGATAACCACGAAACTAGCAAACCCGGAGGACGTTTTATTGATTAGAAGTCGAAAAGAATACAAAGATCGTAAAAGAAAGTAAAGGAATCGGAAAAGAATACAAAAGAACTCGGAAATCGGCTAAGATAAACTGCTAGTTTCTTAAGTCTAAGTCTTAGGGTTTTTCGCTCTGCTTGATCGTATGGCTACTGTTTTCTTTTGTAGCTGCGGGAAGTCGGTCCTCGAGAATATTTCCATCAGATTTCCGGAAATCTTCCTGTTGTCATCTCTTTCCTTTTCCGTTAAGATTTACATTTTTCCCTTTGATTTCCTTTCCGTCTCATCGATATCTCTTCCTTTTATCTCTATCTTCCGAGACCTAACTTACCTTCCGGATGGGCCGAGATATGGGATGTTCCGAGTCCGTTAAAGCTTGCCGTATGCTTAGGCCTAAGTTCCCGTTTTCCTCGATTTTGGTCCATTAGCCCAATTCGTTGGTCCGAGAGAGTATGTATGGGCTTTCCGAAGGAAAGTGTTGCGACAAATTATGCGCATCGACAAATGTTTAGTTATCAGTTTGGAAAACTCGAGCTGGTCCATCTCGGAAAATCCGAGACGGTTCATCTCGGAATTCTGAGCAGGTTCATCTCGGAATTCCGGGCAGGTTCATCTCGGAAATCCAAGAAGGTTTATCTCGGAAAATCCGAGATGGTTCAGCTCGTACTTTTCTCTGTTCGGATGTTTCATCGATCCGTAGTTCTTGTCGGAAAGTGCGTTTGTCTGACCGTGGCTTCGACTGTTTTCCGACATCATTCTTCCGATAAATCGCTTTGGTAACATTGTCGATGTTTCATACGATTTTGCCATTTACACGCAACATTAGACGTTTGATGAACTTTCGTTCGTGTCCTGAAGTTCAATCCTGTCTTTCGGCTATTGTTTTCGTCGAGGAGGTTTTTGACCTCAACAGTTAGCCCCCCAGCTCGTTATATCCGAAATGTGGTGATGACGAGGTTATTTCGTTTATTTCGAGGCGAAAACAATTGTCCGAGAAGATTTCGTCCGTTGATATTGTCTTTCGGTTGTATCCATTTTCTTCGTGTCAAGGTCCTTCGGTATCACGTCTACTCACGGAGTGTTTTTGTCATGATTCGTCGGGAATGCTTATGCCAACATGAGTGAGGGCATGCTTGCGACAATCTTGAGTGAAGGCATGATTGCGACAACTTGAGTGAAGAACAATCATTTCTAACGTTTCATGCCTTAGTGAATTCTATATAATATTCATTTCTCCCTTCTTCACTTCTCACTTTTCACCAATAAGAATCCAAAGGTAACTTCTCTCTCTAGCTTCCTTCTAGCTTCTTTGTGAGCCTTGCTAGAATTTCTAGTTTCGTTTCTGTGAGTTCTAAGGCTTTAGATCTTTTTGAGCCAAACATTTTCGTCCAGTAGTGTTTGCGACGAAAATGGCGGATCAGGAGTCGGAACGTGGCCGTGCCAGCTCTTCCGCAGGGGAATCTTCTGTGGCTTGGCGCGCAGCAGGGTCTCGTACCGTCCGTCCTTTCTCTTCGGCCTCAGCGGATGCGCCTATCAAGGTAGAACTTGAAGGTGCCCGAGTTAGTCGAGAAGAGTACCTTCGTCATTGGGATTATCCTCCGGATGCGCCGAAAAAGAAACGGCCGAGAAAGAAGAAGGTAATCCCCGATCCCGTCGGTTCGACTCTGTCGTCTGCCGAGTCTATCGCTGTGCTTCGACGCGAAGCCATGATCCCTGATAATGTTACGATAATGATTCCGTCTCCTAACGATCGGGTCGAATCTCCGCCAGAAGGGTATTTTTCGGCGTACGAGATCTTTTTCGAGTTGTGCTTCCTCTGGTTCCCGATCCATAAACTTATCATTTGTTACGTCCGACGTCTCAATCTTGCCTTGACGCAAATTACTCCCAGGGGCTTGAGGCACCTGGTTGGCATACTGGTTCGCAGTTTTGACTGTGGACTTGATCTCCGAGTGTTGCATCTCCGAAACATGCTGCACGTGGTAACGACCAAACGCGAGTCCGAGTTTTGTCTCAGACCCTTTCTTCATCGGGCAGTTGTAAAGGGTTTCGAGAATAAAGACCGCGAATGGAGGCATCATTTCTTTTACATCTTGATTGACGAAGCATCTGTTGGAGAAGCTTGCATTTCATTGGTGAAGTCGAAATGGGGGAAGCACGGTAGTTGATCTAGTTGTGTTTGTTGTCTGGATTTCCTTTAAAACTGGTTATTAACGAATGATTTTTTTCTGTTTTCACTGAAGGATATTTGCGTGACGTCGTGTCCACCGCAACTGGCTCCCCTTGTTTGGAAACTCCAGGAGGGCAACACGAACTGGTTACGGCATTTCTCGATCGAACGCGTTATCCGCGCCAGTCGAATGGAGGCAACTCGTAAGGCGACACTATCCGATGAGAAAACGGACGCTGACGGCGACTGTTTGGATGACATATGTTTTGACGATCTCGAGTCGATATCTCCCTGGCTGGCGGAAGGAGTTGAACTCCCGGAGTTCGATTTTCATTACCATGAAGGATGGATCGGTCAAGGCTCTGCAGTGGGCGGTAGCATTCCGAGAACCTGTACTGATGCTCATGTTCCGCGTGATCCAACATTGGAATTATCGGATCAGGTCGCAGCCCCTGAGTCTAGTCGAAGGCCTGCGAAGAGACACGGGAAAGATTTTGAGGTTCGGCAATCCGAAATCCCAGCGTGGCACTGTAACGACGGTGGGTCCGTGTATGCAACTGCCGGTGCGGCTCCTAGATTTTATGCGGACGTCCATGATTTGGGAGATCCTTCCGTCAGAATTGAGGATATGATTTGTGGCGAGTCTTACGTTGTCGCTGGGCAAGATATGCTGAAGGTAAGTTCATTACTTGGTGTGATGCAAGTGGTTTCCTCCTATCCTTTTACTAACATGTTCTGATTCGTTTCCTAGGCGTGGGCATCGATCAACTGTTATGCCGCCAAAGCCGATACGAGGCTTCGCGTGATTCGGGATCGCTCTGCGAGACATTCCATCGATAACGCGCGTTTCGTCGGTTCGTTTTCGGCTATGAAAGCCTCCATGGAAGAGAGGAGACATGAATTCGAGACGGCGAGCCTTTCTCTTGATGCTTCAAGGACCGCGGCTCGAGCTGACGTTGAAGCTCTAAGAATCCGACTTGTCGAGAAAAAGGCTTCTCGCGATATGTCTGTTCGGGCTGCGGCCGAGAAAGGGAAGTAAGGGATGCTAAAGAAAATCGTGTCACGATTTTCCAAGCTTAGGAAGATCTTTACGAAGTTGCCTTCGGCGGTAGAAAGGCAGAGCCAGTTTATCGCGACAACCAGCAACCAGGACTTGATCACTGACTTGAGGTCTGAGAATCCTCCGGCGTTCGAATCAGAGGAAGCTGATCTACTGTCGAGAGTCGATCCAGGGGATCCCTTCGAGTATGCCCAACTGATTGCCGAGGCTGATGGCTGTGTTGATCTATCGTCGTTTGAGGACGTCGATTTGATCAGGGGAGAATTTTAGTTTTAGCAGCATGACCGATTGTTAGTATTTGTTTGAATGTTTTAATATTCTCAACAATGACTCGTATTCCGTAAATCATCCAATGTATGATATTCGATTTGATTTCCGTTTTGAGATTTGTTTCGCTGGTTGCGTTAGATCAATGTTTAGACCAGTGTACCCGGGGGTGTCTTACTGGATTTTGGATTCAAGAGGTAACAAAGTGGCTTTCTTGTCGTGGATCGGTTATGCACAGGCCAACGTGTTCGGGAACGTTTTCGCTGAGCCTTTATGGCCGAGTTTGGTACTACTGCGAATTTCTTCGTCTTGTATTCCCAAATTGAATGTGTATAATGACGTTGTCGAGACCAGCGTATCGTTCTTTACTGGGTTTAGATTTTCGATTCCGATTCTCTGCGAGATTTTTGCCTCGTATCTTTCGTTTTTTCGAAAATAAATCGGTATCCGCAGGACCACCTTTCAAAGATACCGAACCAAGATATACTTGGTCAAAACGTCACTTTATCAGCGTGCTGAGTAGCGTCATGCTGGATTTCTTTGTGGGAGGGTTTATTATCGTCTCTAGTACTGGTGCGGTGGATTTAAAGACCTGTCAACAACCCGTATTCGGGATTTTACGTCAACCTCTCGACTTATGTTCCCTTTGCCGATAATAAACATTCATAGCGCGCTTTTATCCGTTTGTTGGATGCAATAGAGCCTCAATTCACATCGGATGTGTCGGCTTATATCCGCGGAGGATGTATGAGTTCGTCCATCGCGGCCGTCGATGGACGAGATAAATTATTCCTAACTAACACGCATACGATAAAATTGTAGGCCGGTCCTAAGTTCATATCCTAATTTTTATCCTAAAGTAAATAAAACGAAAGAGTTTTATTTCGTTACCTGGCGAAGGCGGAAGGGGTTATTTTCGAAATCTTGAGGAAAAAGGCCGACTGGTGGGAAAGGCCCAGCTCGAATTTTTGGGTGTCTTCCTATGATTCGAGGATTTCTAAGATGGTTGAGTTTCAGGTCCTTGCTATTTTTAACTCGGATTTCCGCGCTGGCTGGGGTTAGATCCGAGCTGTTTCAGCTCGAGTATCCGAGGCAATCTTGATCCAAGATGGTCAAGCTTAATTAGTTTGAATTTTGCCTGAACTTGTAAGTTTTGCGATTTGTTTCAAAAAATTACGAGATCTGATGTTGTTTCAAAAATTTGCGAGATCCGTTATGGAAATATAGATATATACGGACCCACTCCCCCCCCCCCCTTTTTTTTTGAGAGGGGGGACAGCTGAACCAATCAAGAAGATTGGCTGCCTACGTACCCCTTTCGGAGATCAAGCCGTCCCGTAGTTCAAATGTCCCATTTTTTTTTTAGCGTCTTCAGTGTCGGAACTTCCTCAGGTGCATTGCGTTCCATCTAACCTTGGTGCTGTCAGTGTCGTCAAGCTCGTATACTTCGTGGCGGATCTCTCTCGTAATCATGTAGGGTCCTTTCCAGTCTGCTTTTGTTTTCCGAAGTGTTGAGTTTTGCCAGATTCTTCTTAGGACCAAGTCTCCTACGGAGAAGCGTTGGTCGTGATTGCCGATTTGGCGAGATGAACATGTTCTTTCCGTCGTACTTGGCCGTAGTCCCGATTCCTCATCCTGTCGTTCTCGACTTCCCCAGATTGTGCTGACTCCGAAAGGGGTCGGGAACTTGATGCATAGATGATAAGTTGATGGGACCGCCCTCATGGAGTTTATCCACGGAATTCCGAGAATCGCGCCGTAGATTGTCGGGTGATCTACGACTGTAAATTCAATGACCTTGAAGGTTCCCTTTGCGACTATGAGAAGTTCGATTTGATTATGGAGCCTCCAGTGAACCCTGTTAAGGATGTCTGGGAAGGCGTTACTTCGTTCAAGTTTACTCCCATCTTCTTTAGAGTCTCGCAGAAGATTAAGTCCACAAAACTCCCAGTGTCGACAAGTATGTTCGGTATGCGGCGATTCCAGATTATTAGCTCCACGACTAGCGGTTGCTTTCCTGGATGGTTGGTTTCCGATCTTGGCATATACTCGAATGTTATCGTAGGACCTGGGTGGCGTCTTGATGCTCGTCCTCTGACGTTCCCTCTCAGGATAGCTGCATTATGCTGTCGTCGAGGATATGGGTCGAGAGGAAATCTTTGGCTTGGGCGGTACTGCGGCCTTTCCACGATCATGTTTATTCTTTGTATGCTGATTGCTTTAGGATCTTCGTCATTCCCTTTTCTCCGCTTGTTGTTGCCCGTTGCGGTTTCTGCTCTGTTTGGATCGTTGCTTTTGTTTGGCTTACCAGGCTGATTTCCTCTCTTCGCATCGTCGAGGTCCTTCAGAGTTATCGTGTCTCCTAGTTCTCTTGCGACAAGTTTAGCCACGAGTTTGATTCCTAGTCTGCGACAATCGGCAGTTTTATGCCCGTATGACTGATGGTGGTCGCAGAAGGCCTTCTCATCGTAAGAGCTGGGGTTTTTTGTCCATGTATTCCAAGAGCTCTTCCTCCGTTCCGCCGAACTGTCTTCTTGCTGATCCGACCCGATCTGATAGGTATGCGATCCTATCGTTCTTTCGTGCCGTGAAGTGCTGCTTGGTTTTTATGTACGCCTTTCGCCACTCGCGCTAGCCGACGTCCGAGTTTCCTTACTCACATGTCGTTTTGTTTTGTGCTTTTCGGACAGGACCTTCATCTCTTCTTCGTCTACGATAAAATCGATTTCCCTGTGTAAGGCGTCTGCCATCGTTTGCGGTCGGTTTAGCGAGATTTCCCTCCTGAAATCTGATTCGTACCAGAGTGCTTTCTTCAGCGCGTCGATTCCCACTTTGTCGCTCAGATTTTCGATGCGGCTGGCGACTCTCTTGAATCGCTCGATGAACTTCCTTAAGCTTTCGGTTTCGCCTTGACTCAGAGCCCACAAGTCGACATCAGAAGTCTCCCTGTCCATGAAGATGGAATATTGCTTCATAAATTCCTCCGATAGCTGTTGGAAATTTCCGATGGAGTCGCGCTCCAGCCTCGAAAACCACTCCAAGGCTGCTCCTTTTAGATGTTCCACGAACAGAAGGCAAAAGCCGGCATCTCTGTCCCTTCGGGTGAGATTTGCTCTTCCCATTGCGATCCGGAAGGCCATCATGTGGGCCTTTGGGTTAGTTGTCCCGTCGTAGAATGGGATTTTGAGCTTGCCTGGATTGGAGATCCGAGTCCCGGTTATTCGAGTTTTGAATGGCGTCTTCCGCGTCTCTTCCAGGACACGATCTATCTCCGGGGCGGCGCTGGTGGCTCGGTTAACCTATGATCGCACAGTTTTTATCTCTGCTGTTGTCTGAGCCAGCGCGTCCCTGAGTTCGTCGAGTTCGCTCCTTCTGCTGCTTCTCTGCCGTCGAGTTGACCTGTTTTTACGGATTTGTTCTATGTACTCTTCTTCCGAGAATTCGTCATCGCTTTGATGTGGGACGTATCGATCTGCGTCAATTCTTTCTTCGTTGTCGGAAGGTGACACGGTTTCGTCTTCAGGTGGGATCGAGCCTTCGTTCTCGCAATCCTCTGTGTTGTTTGTCACCGTGGATTTTAGTCTTCGTATTATCGGAGGAGGATCCGTAGCATCGAGTCTTGTTGCCGGCGGAGTTCGTTCGCCTGTAGTCTGGTGTTGCGACGAATTCCTTGTCGGCTCTCCGGAATCCGAGAAGTCTAGGCGTCTTCGTTCAGTCGGGGCGAAGTTCACCGTTCGGGTGGTTCGAGTGCGGTTTCTGGTTTTCAGTTTTTCGATCTGCTCAGTGAGGGTGCTGTTTGCCTTTTCTTGTTCTTCCGCCTTTTCTCTCAGTGCAGCCACCATCTCTTTCAATTCGGTAAGAGTGGCGTTGATCGTCGCGTCCGATGCGGTCGTGTTTGTAACGTCGCCACTTGCCGAAGTGTTACCAGTGGTAACGTTGGGCGTGTTGTTATCGATCGGTAGCTGCCGATCTGTTTCGTCTTCGTTTCCGATGATGGCCATCTCTTCGGGTCTGTTAACCGGTGGTTTTTAAGTGTCGAAAGTTTCTTATCCCCACTGACGGCGCCAAACTGTGAGAGTCGAAACTCACACGGTCAAAACTTGTAGAGCAAAACTTTTAGGGAACATAAACTTTCAAGGATAACCACGAAACTAGCAAACCCGGAGGGCGTTTTATTGATTAGAAGTCGAAAAGAATACAAAGATCGTAAAACAAAGTAAAGGAATCGGAAAAGAATACAAAAGAACTCGGAAATCAGCTAAGATAAACTGCTAATTTCTTAAGTCTAAGTCTTAAGTTTTTTCGCTCTGCTTGATCGTATGGCTACTGTTTTCTTTTATAGCTGCGGGAAGTCGGTCCTCGAGAATATTTCCGTCAGATTTCCGGAAATCTTCCTGTTGTCATCTCTTTCCTTTCCGTTAAGATTTACATTTTTCCCTCTGATTTCCTTCAAGGCTCATCGATATCTCTTCCTTTTATCTCTATCTTCCGAGACCTAACTTACCTTCCGGATGGGCCGAGATTTGGGATGTTCCGAGTCCGTTAAAGCTTGCCGTATGCTTAGGCCTAAGTTCCCGTTTTCCTCGATTTTGGTCCATTAGCCCAATTCGTTGGTCCGAGAGAGTATGTATGGGCTTTCCGAAGGAAAGTGTTGCGACAAATTATGCGCATCGGCAAATGTTTAGTTATCAGTTTGGAGAACTCGAGCTGGTCCATCTCGGAAAATCCAAGACGGTTCATCTCGGAATTCTGAGCAGGTTCATCTCGGAAATCCGACATGGTTCATCTCGAAATTCCGGGCAGGTTCATCTCGGATTTTCCGAGCTGGTTCAGCTCGGTTTTCCGAGCTGGTTCGGCTCGTACTTTGCTCTGTTCGGATGTTTCGTCGATCCGTAGTTCTTGTCGGAAAGTGCGTTTGTCCGACCCTGGCTTCGTCTGTTTTCCGACATCATTCTTCCGATAAATCGCTTTGGTAACATTGTCGATGTTTCATACAATTTTGCCATTTACACGCAACATTAGACGTTTGATGAACTTTCGTTCGTGTCCGGAAGTTCAATCCTGTCTTTCGGCTATTGTTTTCGTCGAGGAAGTTTTTGACCTCAATAGGATTTCTTATTCACAATCTATATATTTTGCAGCTTAACAAACCTATTCATCATCTTCTACTTCATCTACCCACTTCTCTGGATCCTTGATGGCTGATGGTGATCTTTGGCACCAACACCTCAGATACCCATCTACTGACAAGTTAAAGGTGCTTTCTGATGTGTTACCTAATTCTAGATTGAGTCTTACTTCTTCACATTGTATTGTATGTCCTCTTGCTAAACAAAAACGTTTATTGTTTGAGTCTCATAATAATAAATCAGCTTCTCCTTTTGATCTTGTTCACTTAGATATCTATGGTCCATTTTCAATAGAGTCTGTTGAAGGTCATAAATACTTTTTCACAGTTGTTGATGATCATACCCGTGTAACATGGATATTCTTGATGAGAAATAAAAGTGAAGCATCCACTTGTTTTACCAAGTTCATTTAACATGTCAAAACTCAATATGATTATATGATTAAAGCAATTCGAACTGACAATGCACCAGAACTTGCTTTCACTGACACTATTCATTCTCATGACATTTTCCATCAGTTTTCTTGTGCTTATACCCCCTCCCCCCAACAAAAATATGTGGTAGAACATAAACATCAACATTTGTTGAATGTGGCTAGATGATTACTATTTTTGTCAATATTCCTTTAGCATACTCGAGTGATTAAATTCTTACAACTGTTTTTCAGATTAATAGAACTCCATCTCTGTTATTGAACAATGCCACACCAAATGAGTTACTTTGTAAGAAGAAACCTGATTACTTGTTGTTAAAATCATTTGGATGTATGTGCTATGTTTCAACTCTAGCAAAAGATATACAGAAGTTTAGTCCTCGTGCTGATCAATATGTCTTCTTAGGATATTCAACATGTTATAAAGGCTACAAAGTATTACATTTGGACACAAATTTAGTTTTAGTCTCTCGTAATATTGTATTTCATGAATCTATATTTCTTTTTAGAACTCATCCTCATTTGTCATCATCATCATCATCATCGTATGATCTGTTTAGTTCTACAATCCCACCATTATCGACTCCTGCCATTATCGTTTCACATACATCTATGTCTAATGCATCATCATCATCTAATGCATCTTCATCCCACACTAGTATTCCATATACACATACTAAGACTGTTTCTTACAAGACGACCATTGTTTCATTACCTAATCACTACAAAAAGTTATATAGCATCAAATAAAATGTATCATAAAATAAAGTGACACTACTTAGAATTACTTAATTATAAATGATACTAATTACGTAATTTAACATCACTTATAAGAATGGATGCTATAACTTGTTGGGATTATGTCCTGAAATCACATTGTACTCACTCTAGAGATAGTTGTATTGTCGAGATCGGACAATTCATGTGATACTGGGTAGTCATAATGTTTTGCTAGAAACCGCTTATGACAAATGAGTTGTAACTCATTTCCAGTATCGTGTGAACCTACAGGGTCACACACCTAAGCAAGTTGGACATAGTTCGTATGGGATAGATCATTGGCATATGGTCTGGTCGATGTGTATTGGATATACATCGAATATGAGTTTTAATGAGGTGTGTCGATCGACACCATTGGGTGCGTCGGTCGACACAAGACGTGTGTCGATCGACACCACTAAGTGTGTCGGTCGACACAAGGCCGAAACCGAGACTGATGTTTCGGTTTATGTCAAGGTCGACATATATAAGCGATCTTATGTAATTTCGACCTAGGAGATTACGAGCGCCGCCTAGACAGTGTCTTCTCAGAGAGAAACACACAGAAACCTCGTAGAACTCAGTTCCCAGGAGATCCGAGCCCCGGTACTAGAATCCCGGCGGATTCCAGCTTGTGTGCGTGTGGACTGAAGTAGAGGCGCAACATCTGAGGCGCTTCACAGATCTCGTTTATCTGACCATCTTCCGCTGCCAATCTCCAGGTAAACACGAGATCAGATCCAGATTCAATTAAATAGACCCTAGATCCTAGGCTATCTGGAACCTGACATCAATCCTGAATACGGTAGAATTGGCTCGAAGTTCCAACAATGGTATCAAAGCCTTAGGGTTTTATCATTGAATCAGACCTGTTTATTGAATTTGATGATTTAGATTCGTAAACTAGGTTGTTTGGATAGAACAGGTCATATCGATTTCGATCATGATCCAGTCTGTGTTTTCGCACAGTGTCGATCGACACACTAGGTGTGTCAGTCGACACAGAACAGCGAAATCGACAGATTTGGCGGCTAGAGTTTTTCACGAAGGAAAACCGAAAGCCTACTGTGTCGATCGACACAGGTTTAGTTTCGGTCGACACATAACAGATTTGGTCCAGTGTCGATCGACACAGGTTAGTGTCGGTCGACACATACCTAGCGAATGGTTAATCGGTTCAATTGGATTGGACCGGTTATCATGCTTGGTTAAGTCCGAATATATCGGTTTAAATTGGATGAATTGGTTCAAGTGGATTGAACTATTTTTCTCAATAAGAATGAACCGATGAGTTGAATCGGTTTGATTGGATAAGTCGACTCAATTGAATTGGACCGGTTATCGAAATCAGTTGAAACTGGTTAAAACGGTTTAAAATTGGATGAATTGATTCAATTGGATTGAACCAGTTATCGCAATTAGCATAAACCAATTTGAATGGTTATGATCAGTTTGATCTGATAAGTCGGTCCAATTGGATTGAACCGGTTATCAAAACTGTCTTCGGTTAAGGTCTATGTCGACCGTCACACACAGGTTGTGTCGATCGACATGACCGGTTCAATGAACCGGGTTAATTGGATTAACCGGTTATTGAAGTTCGGTTTAGTCTGGTGGTGTCGATCGACAGACAAAGTCTGCGTCGATCGACACAGAACTCGAAATTCTGGGTATTGAACCTTGAGTTTGCAGAAACCAAACTAGACTTAAACCTTGATCAAAGCTTAGCTTCAATATGGTCAACTGTCAAGACTCATTTCATTGTGTGATGGTCTAGCCAAGAGCTTGGTGTCCACAATTACGTGAGTAAGACAGGTAGTTATGTTGATGGATTTGCAGTGCTAAACATCAACAATTACATGACCTAAGAGATTGATTTGCTAAACTTTTGGGTTTAGTTTCCTCAATTAAATATAAAGTAACCTTGATGTCTTGCCCAATCTTGTCTACTGTCAAGACTCGTGTCGTTTGTTGGATAGTCTTGGAGTCCTTGGTATCCACTGCAACATGAGTAAGGCAGGTGGTCATTGACAAACTTGCAGTGCGACTGTCAATGATCACATGACTAAAGAGATTGGTTTACTTGACTGGGCTATCAGAATTTCTGGGCCCAGAGGCGTCAGAGTAGATGAGACATGGATTGTCTTATCTGCGACCAAGAGTTGTACTGGGTACAATTAGCAATGATTTGCTTACCTAGATAACTAAAGTTTGGGTGATGGCGAGTCGCCCACTCAGATTTTGGTGAAGTATGGATCTTGGATCATTATATTCATAGAGGAAACATTGTTTGAATATAATGCGAGTTCTCTTATTAGATAAGATTTCTCATCATATACATAACTAAATCTTTGTTTTTCTTGGATTTCAGCTTATGTCTATGACTACTTTCTCGTTGCGATCCATCCTTGAGAAGGACAGGTTAAATGGATCCAACTTCCTGGACTGGTATCGGAATCTGAGATTCATTCTCAAGCAGGAGAGCAAGGACTATGTCCTTGAGAAAGCTCTTCCAGAAAGGCTTGGGACCAATCGCTCGCATGCAGCATATAATGCTTGGAATAAGCATTATATTGATGTGGTAGATGTGAGTGATCTGATGTTGGCTACCATGAACTCGAACTTGAAAAGTCAATACGAGAACATGGAGTCGCCAATAGAGATGATCACCAGCCTGAAACTGAAGTTTCAGGATCTGGCACGAGTTGAGAGATTCCAGATGGTGAAGTCTCTAACTGAGTGCAAGCTACCAGAGGATGCTCCAGTAAGTCCTCATGTCATTAAACTGATGGGTTACATTGATAACCTGGGGAGACTGGGATGTCCTGTCAGCTTAGAGTTGGCCACTGACATCATTCTGCAGTCACTGCCGTCAAGCTATGACAAGTTCATTGAGAACTATATCAAGAAAGGCTTGACGAAGACGTTGACTGAGCTGCGTGGCATGCTCAAAACAGCAGAGCAATACATCATAAAGGGTAAAAGATTTGAGAAATCTTGTGTTGGCAAGGGTAGAGGCAGGGCCGTCCAGATTTGGAATCAAGACAAGCCTGTGTCATCTTATAAGCCCAAGTCGGGCCCATCTGGTGTTAGAAAATGCTTCTACTGCGAAGAGTCAGGGCATTGGAAGAGAGATTGCATTAAATTCTTGGAAGATTCACAAGAGATGAAGGAGATGTATGGTACTTCTTCTTCAGGTATTGTGTTATTAATTCAAGTTCTACATAAGTATTGAATACTAGTTGTGGTACTGATATTTTTGAAATATGCAGAACCTAAACGACAGTAGAACGTTGAAGAAAGGGCAAGTGGAACTGCGTGTCTGGTATGAAGCAATGGTTGCTGCATGAGCCGTAGAGATTCTCCACCTGTAGGAGCCTTTCATACTTGGTTTTAGAAATTAAGTAATTGCTACTATGTATCTGCCTTGTGCAGAAATGTCTTTCATTTTCTTGTAAGAATTTGGATGTTTTCATTTTAATAAAAGACAAGTTTTGTTCTTTAGATCTTAATGAAATATTCTATGGTAGCACCCTATTTGGAATGGGTTTTATATCTTGAACCAATGTATGCTTGTACACATAACATAAATACCAAACACTTTAAGTCTGATGACTTGAAGTCGATTTTTCCTTAGGATAGTCATTTAACCACATAAAGTGAAGCGGATTCAGAATTTCCATAGTTTTGGACTCATTTGATTATTAATCATTCGAGATATGAATTCTGCTCACTGGGCCAAATGACTAAGGCCCCTTTAGCAGAGCTAAAGGAAAAGGGCCAGAGGCTTATTGGGCCTTGCACATACTGATGTATGCGGCCCAACGAGCATTAGTGCCAAAGGAAATCTTCTGTACTTCATTACCTTATTGATGGCATCAATAAGTATGGCTGTGTTCATTTGATGAGACACGAGCAGGAATCCCTTGAGGAGTTCCAAGATGAAGTGTAGAACCAATTTGACATAAGTATTGAGATCCTCGATTGAATCGCGGAGGAAAATACTTGAGTCAAGAATTGGGTGATCATCTGACAAAATGAATCGGATCTTATTAGATATGCTCCGATTAATGATGAGTAACAGGAATCTTCCATAATCATTTAAGAATACGTTCTAAAATGTCTATGTTTACGCTAAATAAGTTTCTATCAGAATCAGTGAAAAACACCACATTGGATGTGGACTGGGTGATTTCCAAATTTGTTTTTCTGATTAATTGGGATTGCAAGGTTTGTGTAAGACAGTAGTCAACTAACAAACTTGAACCCAAATCTGATAAGTTCTACCTCGCTGGTTGTCCTAAGGAAACCAAGGCTTGCTACTTTTGCAACCAATCCGAGGACAAAGTATTGTTGTTCGGAACTGTGTCTTTTGAGAAAGATCGTTCTTTCGAAAGGAACAGTGGGAGTAAAAGTACACATCGAAGAAATTCGATTAACACAGGAGGCTGTTCAACCTGTTGAGGGAGAGCAGCGGTGAGATCTACAAAGTGATGTAGGATCTACACCTGTGGAGTCAGAAATTCGCAGATCCGAAAGGATCCGTCACTAACTCGAGAGTGATTTCTCGCAACCAATTGTCGTGATCTATTGATCATTGAAAAGTGACGAGCATGCGAAATTCAAAGAAGCGATGGTGAGCCCCAACTCCGAAAATTGGCTGGCTATGCATGTTAGCTTCACCGATCCATTTATGGATTGAAGCAAACATCTTGGAATTGGAATCAGCATTCTGATAATATGGTCAAAAGTTTTGACTTGATCAGAAAGAGATGAAACCATGCGTTTACAAGAAGACTAGTGGGAGCGTAATGGCAATTCTCACACTGTATGTAGATAACATACTTAAATCTCATAAACGACGTTCCGACGCTAAAGTCTTGTCAAGATTTGGGTCGGAAGTCAAGTTTAACGATAGACATGGGAGAAGGCCGTGAAAGTCCTTGGAATAAGGATCCATTGGAATGGATCAGAAAGGCTAATTGGATCGTGTCAAAATCCTTATGTTAATAAGGTATTAGACAGTTCAAATATGCATGATTCCAAGAATGGCTTCATACCAAAGGTCTTATGGCAATAATCTTAGCAAGATGAAGTGTTTTGGACACTAGCTGAGCTATTATTAATGAGTGTGATTGCTAATGCTAATGCAATAGAATCCATCATGAATGCCATATTTTGCGCTCGTCTAGATGCAGCTTACGCATAAAGCATGACGAGAAAATACCAAAATGTTCCGGTAATAGTCACTGAGCGGTTACCAGAAATATCCCAAGTGTTTTAGGAACTCTAAGGATAGTTTCGTGGTGAACTGAGGAAATGACGAACCAATTGAAAGTAGTTAGACGAACAAAGACGATTCCCGGTTCCCACCTGGTTATGTTTCTTTGTCTGAATAGCGGTGCTATCTGTTGGAAAGGCTCCAAGCAGTGGACAGTAGAATAGTGCTTTTATCTGAATGGCGGTATGGTTTGTTGGAATTGTTTCAAACAAAACACCGCAGTCTCTCCCACAACCTAAGCACCAGATTTATTCTATTGCTGTAGGTATAAGATATCTGAAGAGATGATCTTGATTCTAGTGGGAGTAATTCTAGTTATGTTGTAATCTTTACATAGACATGCTATGGTAGTGTTTATGTAAGTCAAACTGACATCGGTATTTTTTAATTATTGGATAATTAAGTAATAGTCCCAAAGTACTTTATGGTCATCATATAGGTCATCAAGTTGAGGACTTGATCATGAAACCCTATAAGTAAAAGATGACATAAATTATGATTGTCCCTAGTCGAGGTTATTGAAGTGGGGCACCAATAACCGCGCGAGACTAGTATGTGAGGTGACTGTTGGACCAAGTTTTATGGAGTCAATGATATGATTATCACAGTCAGTCACATAGATATATGTTGGTGAACATATGATCGGACATGACCCGCTTAATGAGAACTCCACAGGATAATTATATCAGTGTCATGTGAGGTTCTCATTACGACTAAAGAGTATAGTCCTTAGACCTGAGTTCATCATGCTTTCTAGCATATGAATAGGTGCGTGTTGACCTTGTCAAACGTCGTTCCATAACTGGCGGCTATAACGGCATTGCTTATGCGCATCATGAAGTATGTGTAGAAACAGAGATGGAACAAGATGGGATTTGTCCCTCCTAGAACGGGAGATAAATATCTCAGGGCCCATCGAAGATTTGGTACTGAGAAAATGCATGGCCGTGCTCAAACGAGGTGATTGTCAGTCGTTTGTTTTATCAGTATAAATCAGGAATTCAATGAACATGATGTTGGCTATAATAAGGATGACACAGTCTCTTGCCTTATGCCATATCGATATATAGCGACGAAGAGATTATAGGAATTGATGATTCCAGTACAAGTGGGAGATTGTTGGGATTATGTCCTGAAATCACATTGTACTCACTCTAGAGATAGTTGTATTGTCGAGATCGGACAATTCATGTGATACTGGGTAGTCATAATGTTTTGCTAGAAACCGCTTATGACAAATGAGTTGTAACTCATTTCCAGTATCGTGTGAACCTACAGGGTCACACACCTAAGCAAGTTGGACATAGTTCGTATGGGATAGATCATTGGCATATGGTCTGGTCGATGTGTATTGGATACACATCGAATATGAGTTTTAATGAGGTGTGTCGATCGACACCATTGGGTGCGTCGCTCGACACAAGACGTGTGTCGATCGACACCACTAAGTGTGTCGGTCGACACAAGGCCGAAACCGAGACTGATGTTTCGGTTTATGTCATGGTCGACATATATAAGTGATCTTATGTAATTTCGACCTAGGAGATTACGAGCGCCGCCTAGACAGTGTCTTCTCAGAGAGAAAACACAGAAACCTCGTAGAACTCAGTTCCCAGGAGATCCGAGCCCCGGTACTAGCATCCCGGCGGATTCTAGCTTGTGTGCGTGTGGACTGAAGTAGAGGCGCAACATCTGAGGCGCTTCACAGATCTCGTTTATCTGACCATCTTCCGCTGCCAATCTCCAGGTAAACACGAGATTAGATCCAGATTCCATTAACTAGACCCTAGATCCTAGGCTATCTGGAACCCGACAGCAATCCTGAATACGGTAGAATTGGCTCGAAGTTCCAACATAACTAACATCAGCTAACTGAAATCGATGCTAGTTAGAAATATTTACATCACTTAGAACATAACTGATAGTAATAATAAAATTTACATCAGTTAAATAATCGATGTATTTACAAATTATTTTAACATCAATTATGTAACTAACACATGTTTTGTTTGGATTGTGTCCTGAAATCACATTGTACTTACTCTAAAGATAGTTGTATTGTCGAGATAGGACAATTCATGTGATACTGGGTAGTCGTAATGTTTTGCTAGAAACCGCTTATGACAAATGAGTTGTAACTCATTTCTAGTATCGTGTGAACCTACAGGGTCACACACCTAAGCAAACTGGATACACTTTGTATGGGATTGATCATTGGCATATGATCCGATCAATGTATATTGGATACACATTGAATTGAGTTTTGAAGAGGGGTGTCGATCGATGCAATAAGTGTGTCGATCGACGCAGGTTTTCGAAAGGGTGTGTCGATCGATACAGTAAGTGTGTCGATCGATGCACATTGGGCCTCGAGACTGACGTTTCGAGTTAATGACTTAAATGAGTCGGTTTTGATCCGACGGTCGTTTTCTGTCATCCCAGGTCGATATATAAAGTCTTATATGATCGACCTGGACGCTAGCCGTCGTTGTTGCTTCTCAGAGAGAAAGCAGAGACACAGAAACTCATAGCACCCCAGGAGATCCGATCACCGGCACTAGTATCCCGGCGGATTCCAGCTTGTGTGCGTGTGGACTACGGTAGAGGCGCAACATTTGAGGCGCTCCAGATCTCGATTACCTGATCTTCGTTCCGCTGCCAATCTCCAGGTAACCACGAGGTCAGTTCTTAGATTCAATCAACAAGACCCTTAATCCTAGGGATCTCTACAGTGGTATCAGAGCCATAGGGTTTAATCCATTGAATTTGTAGCATGGAATTCGATTATTGTAGTATTTGATTGCATTGATGTTAATTAGTTTTCGTTTTGGTAAAAGAATCTCGGATTTGTTTATATCGAAAACGAAGAACTGTGTTTTCGCACTGTGTCGATCGACACAAGTTTGTGTCGGTCGACGCACCGCAAAAACGGCAAAAATTATTTTACGGTTTTCGCACAGCATCGATCGATGCACTGGGTGTGTCGGTCGATGCACCGCGAAAATGCAAAAGAACTTGTGTTTTCTCATAGTGTCGATCGACACAAGTATGTGTTAGTCGATGCACCGCGAATTCGCCTATTGAAAATTTGGGTTTCGATTTAGAAATCACACTGTGTCGATCGACACACGGGGTGAATCGACCGACACAGGCTGTGCGAAAGGATAGATCGGTTCAATTGGATTGAACCGGTTATCCCGCATGGTTATGTCGGTTTAATTCGATTAAAATTCCCTACTGTATCGATCGACACAGGTTTAGTGTCGGTCGACACAGGCCTTGCGATTGGTTAATCGGTTCAATTGGATTGAACTGGTTATCATGCTTGGTTAAAAGTAGATGATATTGGTTTAAATTGGATGAATTGATTCAATTGGATTGAATTAGTTATCTCAATTGGTCTAAAACTAGTTCATTTGGTCAATTACCGGTTCAATTGGATTGACCGATAATAGGGTTGGTTAAGGTTGCATATCAAGTGTCGACCAAGTGTGTCAGTCGATGCATATGGTGACGATGCGGACCGTAATCGTTTGGTTTTGAACCAAATGATTGAAAAACCGAACCAAATGACCTAACCCGCTTATATAAGAACAATTAAAACTTAATTAAAATTAGAAGTAAATATGTTCTAAACCTATCTAATACACATTGGATGTGTGTTAGATCAAAGCTTAGTTTTCAATATGGTCAACTGTCAAGACTCATTTCGTTGTTGGATAGTCTTGGAGTCCTTGGTATCCACAATTACATGAGTAAGGCAGGTAATTGTGTTGATGGTCTTGCAGTGCTTGACATCAACAATTACATGACCTATGAGATTGATTTACTAACCTTTTAAATGTTCCGTTTCCTCAACTAAATATCAAGTGACCGTGATGTCTTGCCCAATCTTGTCTACTGTCAAGACTCATTTCGTTGTTGGATAGTCTTGGAGTCCTTGGTATCCACAATTACATGAGTAAGGCAGGTGATCATTGATAGACTTGCAGTGCGATTGTCAATGATCACAAGACTGAAGAGATTGGTTTACTTGACTGGGCTATCAGAAGTTCTGGGCCCAGAGACATCAGAGTGGATGAGACATGGATTGTCTTATCTGCGACCAAGAGTTGTACTGGGTACAATTAGCAATGATTTGCTTACCTAGATAACTAAAGTTTGGGTGATGGCGAGTCGTCCACTCAGATTTTGGTGAAGTATGGATCTTGGATCATTATATTCATAGAGGAAACATTGTTTGAATATAATGCGAGTTTCCTTATTAGATAAGATTTCTCATTTCCTGAACTTCATAACTAAAATTTTTCTTTTCTTAGTTTTCAGCCTAAGTCTAAAACTACTTTCTCCTTGCGATCCGTCCTTGATAAGGACAAGTTAAATGGATCCAATTTCCTGGATTGGTATCGGAATTTGAGAATTGTTCTCAAGCAGGAGAATAAGGACTATGTCTTTGAGAAACCTCTCCCCGAGAAGCTTGGGACCAATGCCTCGCATGCAGTATATGATGCTTGGAATAAGCATTATATTGATGTGGTAGATGTGCGTGGTCTGATGTTGGCTACCATGAACTCGGACTTGAAGAGTCAATACGAGAACGTGGAGTCGCCAATAGAGATGATCACCAGCCTGAAACTGAAGTTTCAGGAACAGGAACGAGTTGAGAGATACCAGACGGTTAAGTTTCTCATTGGGTGCAAGCTACCAAAGGATGCTCCAGTGAGTCCTCATGTCATTAAAATGATGGGTTACATTGATAACCTGGGGAAACTGGATTATCCTGTTAGCCTAGAGCTGGCTACTGAGATCATTTTGCAGTCACTGCCGTCAAGCTATGATAAGTTTATAAAGAGCTATATCAAGAAAGGCTTGACGAAGACGTTGACTGAGCTGCATGGCATGCTCAAGACAGCAGAGCAAAACCTCATAAAGGGTAAAAGATTTGAAAAATCTTGTATAGACAAGGGTGAAGGCAAGACCATTCAGATTTGGAATCATGATAAGCCTGTGTCATCCTTTAAGCCCAAGTCAGGCCCATCTGATGTTGGTAAATGCTGCTACTGTAAAGAGTTTGGGCATTGGAAGAGAAATTGCATTAAATTCTTGGAAGATTCACAAGAGATGGAGAAGATGTATGGGACTTCTTCTTCAGGTATTGTGTTATTACTTCAAGTTCTACGCAAGTATTGGATACTAGTTGTGGTACTGATATTTTTGAAATATGCAGGACCGAAGCAACAGTAGAACGTTGAAGAAAGGACAAGTGGAACTGCGCGTCTGTTATGGAGCAATGGTTGCTGCATGAGCCGTAGAGATTCTCCACTTGTAGGAGCCTTTCAAGCTTGGTTTTAGAAATTAAGTAATTGCCACCATGTACTTGCTATATGCAAAGATGTCTTTCATTTTCTTGTAAGAATTTGGATGTTTTTCATTTTGATAAAAGACAAGTTTTGTTCTTTTGATCTTAATGAAATATTCTATGGTAGCACCCCGTTTAGAATGGGTTTTATATCTTAAACCAACATGAGTTTGAATATAACATAAATACTAAATGTTTGAGTCTGATGAATCGAACATGACTTTCCTTGGCATAGTCGTTTTGGCCACATAGAAGTGAAGCAGATTCAGAAGTTCCATAGTTATAGGCTTTTGGGCTCATTTGATTTTTAATCATATGAGATATGAATTCTGCTTACTGGACCAAATGACTAAGGCCTCTTTAGCAGAGCTAAAAGAAGAGGGCCAGGGGCTTATTGGGCCTTACACATGCTGATGTATGTGGCCCGATGAGCATTAGTGCCAGAGGAAATCTTCTGCACTTCATTAACCTTATTGATGACTTCAGTAAGTATGACTGTGTTCATTTGATGAGACACAAGTCGGAATCTTTTGAAATGGTCAAAGGAGTTCCAGAATGAAGTATAGAACCGAGATGACAGAAGTATTTAGATCCTCGATTGGATCGCAGAGGAGAATACTTAAGTCAAGAAATAAGTGATCATCTGAATGAGTGTGAAGTTGTTTCACGACTCAATTCTTCTGAAAACCTGGATGGTGTTTCTGAGAGAATGAATTGGACCCTATTGGATATGCTCCGATTAATGATGAGTCACACGAATCTTCCATTATTCTTTAAGGAATACGCTCTAGAAATATATGTATTTACGCCAAATAGGTTTCAATCAGAATCAATTGAAAGACACCACATTGGATGTGGACTGGAAGTTTTTCAAGTATGTTGTTTCTGATCATTTGGGGATGATAGCTAACAAGCTTGAACCCAAATCTGATAAGTGCTGCTTCGCTGGTTGTCCTAGGGAAACCGAGGCTTATTACTTTTGCAACCAATCCGGGAACAAAGTTTTGTTATTCGGAACTCTGTTTTTCTAGATAGAAAGTTTCTTTCCAAGAAAAACAGTGGGAGTAGAAGTAAAGCTCGAAGAAATTCGAGAAACACATAAGGCTGCTCAACCTGTTGAGGGAGAGCAGCGGTTGGATCTACAAAGTGCTGTAGAACCTACACCTGTGGAGCCTGAAGTTCGCAGATCCGAAAGAATCCGTCACTAACCCGAGAGTGATTTCTCGTGACCGATTGCCGTGATCCGTTGATCATTGAAAAGTGACGAGCCTGCGAAATTCAAGAAGCGATGGTGAGCCCCAACTCCGAAAATTTGCTAGGTATGCATGTTAGCTTCACCGATCCATTTATGGATTGAAGCAAACATCAAGGAATTGGAATATACGTTCTGTTAAAATGGTCAAAAGTTTTGACTTGATCAGGAACGAAAAGAAACCATGCGTTTACAATTAGACTAGTGGGAGCGTAGTTGCATTTCTCACACTGTATGTACAAAACATACTTAATCTCATAAACGACGTTCCGTCGCTTAAATCCTATCAGGACTTGGGTCGGAAGTCAATTTTAACTATAGACATGGGAGAAGCCGCGTGAGTTCTTGGAGTAAGGATCCATTGAGATGGATAGGGAAGGCTAATTGGATCGTGTCAGAATCCTTATGTTGATAAGGTATTGGACAGTTCCAATATGCATGATTCCAAGAATGGCTTTACACCAGAGGTCTTATGGCAATAATCTTAGCAAGATGAAGTGTCTTGGACACTGGCTGAGCTAGTATCAATCTTAGCAAGATGAAGTGTTATGAACACTGGCTGAGCTAGTATGTATGAGTGTGATTCCTTATGCTTCTGCAATAGAATCCGTCATGAATGCCGTATTTTGCGCTCGTCTAGATGCAGCTTACACATAAAGCATGACGATAAGATACCAATATGTTCCGGTAAAAGTCGCTGAACAGTTGTAAAGAATATCCCCAAGTGTTTGAGGAATACTAAGGAAAGGTTCTTGTACAACTGAGAAAATGACGAATCTGTTATGAGTAGTTAAACGGACAAAGACGATTCCTGATTCCCACCTGGTTATGTCTCTTTGTCTGTGTAGCGGTGCTATCTGTTGGAAGGGCTCCAAGCAGAGGACTGTTGAATAGTGCTTATTAATGAATGGCGATGTGGTTTGTTGGAATGGTTCCAAGCAAGAACACCGCGGTCTCTCCCACAACCTGAGCGCGAGATTTATTCTGCTGCTGTAGGTATTAGATATCTGAAGACGTGGTCTTGATTCTAGTGGGAGTTTTGTAAGTTATAATGTTCACATAGACATGCTATGGTCATGTTTATGAAAAACTGACATCAGCATTATTTGATTATTGGATAATTAAATAATGGTCCCAAAGTATTTTATGTTCATTTTATAGGTCATCAAGTTGAGGACTTGATCATGAAACCCTATAAGCAAAAGATGACATAAAATTATGTTTGTCCCTAGTCGAGGTTGTTAAAGTGGGACACTAACAACCGCGAGAGACTAGCATGTGAGGTGACTGTTGGACTAAGGTTCATGGAGTCAATGATATGATTATCACAGTCAATCACATAGATATATGTTGGTGAACATATGATCGGACATGACCCGCTAATGAGAACTCCACAGGATAGTTATATCAGTGTCATGGGAGGTTCTCATTACGACTATAGAGTATAGTCCTTAGACCCTTGGTGCGCTTTGACCTTGTCAAACTTCGTTCCGTAACTGGCGGCTATAACGGCATTGCTTAGGCGTATCATGAAGTGTGTGTAGTAACAGAGATGGAACAAGATGGGATTTGCCCCTCCCATATATTGGTAGATAAATATCTCAGGGCCCATCGAAGATTTGATACTGAGAAAATGCATGGCCGTGCTCAAACGAGGTGATTGTCAGTCGTTTGTTTTATCAGTATAGATCAGGAGTTCGATGAATATGATGTTGGCTATAATAAGGATGACACAGTTTCTTGCCTTATGCCATATCGAGATATAACGATAAAGGGATTATGGGAATAGATGATTCCAGTACAAGTGGGAGATTGTTGGGATTGTGTCCTGAAATCACATTGTACTTACTCTAAAGATAGTTGTATTGTCGAGATAGGACAATTCATGTGATACTGGGTAGTCGTAATGTTTTGCTAGAAACCGCTTATGACAAATGAGTTGTAACTCATTTCTAGTATCGTGTGAACCTACAGGGTCACACACCTAAGAAAACTGGATACACTTTGTATGGGATTGATCATTGGCATATGATCCGATCAATGTATATTAGATATACATTGAATTGAGTTTTGAAGAGGGGTGTCGATCGATGCAATGAGTGTGTCGATCGACGCAGGTTTTCGAAAGGGTGTGTCGATCGATACAGTAAGTGTGTCGATCGATGCACATTGGGCCTCGAGACTGACGTTTCGAGTTAATGACTTAAATGAGTCGGGTTTGATCCGACGGTCGTTTTCTGTCATCCCAGGTCGATATATAAAGTCTTATATGATCGACCTGGACCCTAGCCGTCGTTGTTGCTTCTCAGAGAGAAAGCAGAGACACAGAAACTCATAGCACCCCAGGAGATCCGATCACCGGCACTAGTATCCCGGCGGATTCCAGCTTGTGTGCGTGTGGACTACGGTAGAGGCGCAGCATTTGAGGCGCTCCAGATCTCGATTACCTGATCTTCGTTCCGCTGCCAATCTCCAGGTAACCACGAGGTCAGTTCTTAGATTCAATCAACAAGACCCTTAATCCTAGGGATCTCAACATGTTTTGCATCTATAAATAAGTGATGTTAACTTTTTTAAAAAATATATTAAATAACTGATTTATACCTTAGTTAGTACTATAAAATAATCACAAACAATAAAATAATAAGATTTCGGTGAGTTGAAACTAATTCAATTAAGTTCTTTTCGATTTTAGGTTAAACCACCGTGAATCAACAATTTATGATTTTTATTCTTAAAAATATATAATAAACGCTATTTCTATTTTATATCTCATTAGATAAATCAAAATATACAAAATTTAAATATTAAAATATGTCTATATTTAGAATAAACATAATTATCTTTATTCTAAAAATAACTATTTTCATCAATGTTTAATATATTAGTGTTTTTGACATCGTTTTAGAAATGTATTTCTTTCCACCATAAAAAGAAACTTAATATTTTCTATATAAAAGAAAAAAAAAACTAAAAATAAATGTCCCACATAGAGACTAGATTAAGAGGGGATGGATTGAGAAACAATTTAAAACAACTAATCCACTCTTAATAATTTCAACTTCCATCTTCCATCTAGTACATCTAATTGCAATTGGGCTTCAAAATAAACATTAAAGCCCACAAATATTTAGTTTTAGTCAATTAAAATTCAATTCTAAGCGAATTATCTTCAAATAATTTTACGTGAAATACTGTTAAATTAAAATCAATTTTTAATTAGTACAACATAAATCATAATATTAAAATTAATATATTTGCATCAATTTTATAAGTGTTTTAAATATTATTATCGTTTCTAATAACTGATACAAAAACTTAACATCATTTTTATAAACAACACAAACTAGCATCGGTTACAATAAATGATGAAAATACTTACATCAATTATAAAAACTGATACAAAATATTTGCATCACCACTTTCAGAATGAGTTATATAAGTGATGCAAAGTTCATTTACATCATTTACAACTGATATAAATCAATAAAACAAATGACATTAATCACACCTTTTGTTGTAGTGAATGCTCGGCCAAAACGGACATCTCAGGCTCCAAGGTACTTAGTTGACTACCATTGTTCTTTTACCCGTCTTTCTGATTCTTTACATGATTCCCTAACTCCTTCTGGAATACAAATCACAACTCCATATCCTTTATCATCTGTTATTTCCTATTCTTAGTTCAAAAATCCGTATCAGGCTTATATCCTTTCCATTTCCATAGAAAAAAAAAATTAAACAGGCCATGACATAGCTATGGATGTGGAACTTGGAGCTATGGAATTGAACAAGACTTGGAGTGTTGCCTCACTACCACCAGGAAAAAATATTGTGGGGGTGCAAATGGGTTTATACCATTAAGTACAATATATATGGTACTATAGAAAGGTATAAAACACGCCTTGTCGCAAAGGGTTTTACTCAACAAGAGGGTGTCAACTACTTTGATACCTTTTCTCCCGTAGCAAAGTTGGCAAGTGAGAAGCTTATTCTTGGATTGGCTGCAAGACTAGGTTGGAGTATGAAAAAACTAGGAGTATGTAAAGAAAAAGAATACTCGAGTTGTTTCTTCTGAAAACTACTTTTATTAGAATTCTCTTGAACAAATTACACAGTAATCTTGTTCAATCAGTTTGACTCGTCTTCACAACAGTGAAACGACACTGACCAAATCCTAAGCTACCCAATCCTTACCGGACAACAACAGTTGCACCTCTCTCAAATCTCTCACCACGCAGTTCTATATCTTAAACAGACTTTTCTCTGAGTTACACTCACGACTCGATATCTTTCTCTTGAACGGCTAACCCTAGCTTGTATCACCAACACCTCTTTTATAGTCCTCACGATCTTCTTAGATATTCTTCTTGGGAAATATTCTTTATTTTCACGATATAGAATATTTCTAAATATCCGATCTTCAACTTCTTATTGCTGACTTGTTCACCACGTCACATCTTGTTTAGTCCACGTCATCCCGTGCGTTATACTCTTTCTCCAAATCCAATCTTGAGCTTTCATTCTCCCCCTTTTTGTCTAAATGTGTGCATCATCTCTCCTGTTAAACTTAGAACAACCAACAACACAAATGCAACACATATTTCACACAAGGCAATTCTAATGAAACATAAAGTCTAACATTCCTGTTCTAGACTACAAGAGTCTTCGTTCATCACATGTTCACATAATCCAAAAGAGAGACGAAGTCTAAACAGAGAACTTAAACAGACATGCCAAGCAAAATAAACAGCAAAGCCATGAGACATGCTAGGAGCAAGCAGCATAGCTAGTCGTCTCGCTCAACCTACGTGCTCGCCTCATCATCGTAGTCCGTGTCATACTCTCCATGTCCTGTTTGCTTAGGGTATTGCGGATATTCTCCCCCTGAGTTGATCACACATTTGACAAAAACACAAGCTCAAGTTCCCTCTCTCTTTTTGAACCTGAGAGTAAAGTCGAAAACCTAAAAGGCCTTGTTGGGCTCATTAGTTAAGATCACATAGGAAATATCATTACTTATAAACCCAAACCCACGAACCAGGTTTAAAAGAGATAGCCTTTTTCGAGTCCAAAAACAGTGAGTCTTTCTTAATACTTAGAACAATTTAGACCATATCATCGACAGTTTGTTGAGAATTAATGAGTGACCCAAGCTTATCAACCAAACATCTTGCTCTGAGAGAGACTATCACTAAACTAAAGGAAAACTTATATGAATATGTACATGATAAACTTTTATCTTGAGAAATATGACAAACCTCACAATGACATAATCCCACACAAAGATCTACCCTGCCAAAGACTTTTCAAAGAAAGACTAGACAGACAGCTTTCCTTAGCCAAGGTGCTTTCATCCAGTCCAATCACTTAGTTAAGCAGTACCACATAAACGAACAAAGTACCTTTTATATGACTCTACTTACGCTAGCTCATTGCTTTTAAATGTGTGACATCGAAGAAGTGATTCAGACATTCATGAGTGGAGTAAGTGAACTGATTCAGAATTATAAAGGACAGCTTTCCTCAGCCGAGGTGCTTTCATCCGCAGTACAATACCCAACCTTTGTAGACACAGTCAAATATTAGACAGCTTTCCTCAGCTGAGGTGCTTTCATCTACAATGTTTCTCAATATACGTTAGGGCTGTGTCTCTCGGTTTTCTTTTGAAACTCTTTGACTTAGTTACTCATCTCTTTCACTCAGAATGTCTCAAATCCTTCTCTTATCTAGCCAATGCTCAAGCCTTAGTACTCAATCAAAACAGTGATCTCATTCAGATGTAAACTGTTTTAGCAGCCTATTCCGAAGAGAGTGATTATCATATTAAGCGGTCTTATAAAGGTACATGTACCATGAGGCATACTTTTGATTTGTCTTTCTTTTCTGTCCGGACAAAAGATATGACCTTGTCTGTGTTCCCCAGTCATTCCATGATGTGCCACAACCTCAAGTAATCCTGAAACGAGAATCAAAGTTCGCAGACTCCAAGAGCCTTACGCAAATACAAAAAGCTATTGAAATCTAAAGGTTTTGTAAAGATGTCAGCAAGTTGTCTCTCAGATGCAACATGTTCTATGACAGCTAGTTTCTCCTCAACTAATTCTCTGAAAAAGTGATGTCTAATGTCTACATGTTTTGTTCTAGAATGCTGAATAGGATTTTTTGAGATGTCAATTGCACTCTTGTTATCACAATGAACTAAGAAGGATTTAGTGATAATACCATAGTCATGGAGCATTTGTTTCATCCATAAAAGCTAAGTGCAGTAACTTCCAAGGACAATGTACTCTGCTTCAGCAGTTGAGAGAGGCACACAATTCTGTTTTTTACTATGCCATGATATCATGTTGTTTCCAAGGTAGAAACATCCTCCAGAAGTACTCTTCCTATCGTCCAAAAACCCTGCCCAATCTGCATCACAGAATCCTGCAAGGTTTGTGTTAGTTTCTGTTGTGTATATCAAACCTAGATTCAGTGTACCTCGGACGTATTTGATAATACGTTTAATCGCCATTAGATGTGACATCCGTGGGATGGCCTGGTACCTTGCACACACACCTACACTGAAGCATATATCGGGTAGTGATGCAGTTAGATAGAGCAAACTACCAATCATCGCTCTGTATTGGTGCTCATCTACTCTTTGTCCTTCTTCATCTTTGGAGAGTTTGTTGGTACTACTCATAGGTGTTCTGGCTGTCTTTGACGTTTCCATATCAAAGCGTTTCACTAAGTTGCGAGCATATGTGCTTTGGCTTACAAAGATGCCTGCCTCGGTTTGTTTCACTTGGAGTCCAAGAAAGTAATTCAATTCACCAACCATGCTCATCTCGAATTCCCGAGTCATGGTTGAGATAAACTCATGCATAAGATCTTCCTGAGTAGCACCAAATATGATGTCATCGACATATATTTGAATTATGAGCATGCCTTGCGTTTCTTCCAGAATAAACAATGTTTTGTCCACATTACCTCTTTTGAATCCTCTTTTGAGTAGAAACTGAGTTAATCGTTCGTACCAAGCACGCGGAGCTTGTTTCAGTCCATACAAAGCTCTTTTGAGTCTGTAAACATGATCTGGGTGCTTGGGATCTTCAAACACTTTCGGTTGTGCAACATAAACTTCTTCTTGTAACATTCCATTCAAGAACGCACTCTTGACATCCATTTGAAACAGCTTAATCCTTAAGTAACACGCAATTCCGAATAAGAGGCGAATTGATTCCAATCTTGCAACTGGTGCGAAGGTCTCATCAAAATCAATCCCTTCGATTTGTGAGTAGCCTTGTGCCACTAGACGAGCCTTGTTTCTGACAACATTTCCTTCATCATCTATTTTATTCTTGTAGACCCACTTGGTACCAACCACATTTACGTTGCTTGGACGTGCGACTAAATCCCATACCTCCAATCGGCTAAATTTTTCAAGCTCTTCATGCATCGCTTGAACCCAATACTCATCATCGAATGCTTCCAGAACGTTTTTTGGTTCTACAAATGATATGAAACAGGCAAATTTGACCATCTCCTTAAAATCAATCTATCTGTGTCGAGTCTGCCTTTCTCCTTGAACATCTCCAATAACATCGCCTACTTGATGGTCACGTCTCACTTGACCAAAACCAGTTCTTCTCGGATGTTCAGTGGTTGCGGTTACTTCATCAAGAACTTGTGTTAAAGGCTCATCTTTGGGAGAGATTTGTCCACCGTTTGTCTCATCAACTATTTCCTCAAGAAAATAGTGATTCCTATCATCAAACACAACATTGACAGATTCGCAGATCAACCGAGTTCTTCGATTGTAAACCCGAAAAGCAGAGCTATTTGTAGCATAACCCAAGAACACTCCTTCATCACTCTTAGAGTCAAATTTTCCTAGTTGGTCTTTATCTTTCAAGATGTAACATACACATCCAAACACATGAAAGTAACTCAGATTCGGAGTCTTACCTTTCCAGATTTCATAAGGGGTCATCTTGGTTCCAGGTTTCACATAAACTCTGTTTATAATGTAACAAGCAGTGTTTACTGCCTCTGCCCAGAATCTTGGTGCTATCTGATTCCCATGAAGCATAGCTCTTGCCATTTCTTGTAGTGTTCTGTTCTTCCTCTCAACAACTCCATTCTGTTGGGGTGTTCGAGGAGCTGAGTACTGATGCCAGATCCCTTGCATTTTGCAAAATTTATCAAACTCATTATTCTGAAATTCTCCTCCATGATCACTCCTGATCTGAACTATCCCTCCTTTATCAGTTTTCAACTCCAAAGCTAGTATTTTAAAGCTTTCAGCCGCTTCTGACTTTTCTCGTAGGAATCTTACCCATGTGAATCTAGAGAAGTCATCAACGAGCACAAAGATATACTTCTTACCTGTGATGCTTTCAGGATTTACCGGCCCCATGAGATCGATGTGTATTAGTTCCAATACTTTCTTTGACCTTATCTCACTGAGTGGTTTGTGCTGAACCTTCACTTGTTTTCCCTGACAGCATGCCTTACAGACGGTGTTTGTTGTAGCTTCAAGCTTAGGTATTCCTCTTACTACTTCAGCATTCACAAGTCGAGTGAGTCCGTTTACAATCATGTGTCCTAGCTTCTTATGCCATAGATCCAATTGTGACTCTACAGAGCTCAGACATTGTTCTGTTGCTTCCCACATATAACAATTATTTCCAGCTCTTACTCCCATGAGGACCACACGTCCATCACTATCCGTAGCTTCGCAATCAGTTTTGGTAAAAGTAACCTTAAGACCTTCATCACACAGTTGTGAAATGCTGATTAAGTTAGCCTTTAATCCTTTTACTAAATAGACATTCTCCAACTTTGGCTTTCCATCAGTGTACATTTTGCCAACACCTGCTATCTTCCCTTGACCACCATCTCCAAAAGTTACACTGCCTCCCTTGATAGATGAGACTTCATCCAACGTCTCTTCACTACCAGTCATATGCCGTGAGCATCCACTGTCGAAGTACCATGTTTCGGATCTTTCACCTTCAGTCGATGTATAGGCTACATGACTGATCATAGATAGATTGCACACTACTTCACTTTTGATGTTCACCATGGATTGATCCTCACCGGTTTTTGAATTTGCGTATAGATCCCTCTTAGCGATCCAAACCATCCCAAGATGTTTGGGTTCCAAGTAACACTTATTAGATCTCCATGCTTGATAAATCCTGTTCCGCATTTGCCAGCATGTTGCCTTCTTGTGTCCAAGTTTCCCACACGCAAAGCACCCTTTCTGTGTCCTTATTGGCTTGGCTTTATCGTTCTTTCTTCTTGGCTCAACTTCTTTTGTGCGTTTAGAAGTGTCTAGCGATGCTGGGACAAAATTGATCATTCCTTTTGTCAATTTTGATTCAACTCCCCCTGAGTAACCAAGACCCCAATTGACCTTTGGAGGTTGTCCCATAGATAGTAATTGATCCAGACTTTATGTCCCCTTATTCAGCATTCGAATCTTCTTGTGGTTGTTAGTTAAACTCTGCTCTAATCCCCGACTTTTATCCTGTTCTTTAGTAAACTCAGATTGCATTCTTGCAACTTGTTCTTCTAATTTACGGTTCTTCTCCTTCTCTTTGATGAGTTCTTGTTCGAGTTGATCTTCAATCTCGCTTACATCAACAATGTCAGGAAGTTTGTCACCTGGTGCCGTTTGTTCCATCTGCAGAATATTAACCTGTGCTTTTAGCATTGCCTTTTCTTTGAGAAGCTGTAGATTCTCATGACTTAACTTTGTCCAATTATCATACAATTCTCTTTATTCCTTCTGAACATCAATCTCACCGTCAGAATCAGAGTCTGAAGTATCTTCTTTCAATTCTTCTTGTGATACTAATGCAACAAAGTTTAGCATAAGACTTTCATCATCCTCATCTTTATCTGAATCTGTATCACTGAAACAAATAAAAGATTTCTCTTTTCCTTTAGTTTGACTAGGACATTCATTCTTGATGTGTTCATATCCCCTGCATTCACTACATTTAAGTTCTCTTCTTTTCACAAGGGGACACTCATTCTTAAAATGACCAAAACCTTCACATTCATGGCACTGCATTTCCTTTTTCCTTGACTGTCTATCACCATCTGTCCTGAAGTTACGCGATGCGTTCTTCTCAGAGTCATCCATGGAGAACCGATTGAAAGTTCTGTTTTGGCCCTTTTCAATCCGTTTGAGCATTTTATTGAAGTTCTTTGCCAGCAAGCCCAGGTTTTCTTCTAATTTGTTGACTCGTTGGTCTTCTTGCTGAACATTGAAAGCAATTCCATGACTTTGCTTAGGATTATCTCCTGTAACCTCCATTTCTTGAGATTTAAGCATTCCGACCAGTTTATCAAATCTCATCTCATCAGTGTTCATTGAGCATTGTAGGATAGCCTTTTGAGCTGAGAACTTTGCTGGTAGACATCTGATTAGCTTCTTCACCAATTTCTTTTCATTATATTTCTTACCAAGAACAGAGGCTTCATTCGCAATTGTGCTTATCTTAGCTGTGAAGCTACCGATTGTCTCCTCTGGCTCCATTTTGAGATTCTCAAACTGAGACGCTAAGAAGTCCAGACGAGTTCTCTTGACGCTAGCATCACCTTCAAAGTGATTAACTAATGTCTCCCATGCTTCTTTAGCCGACTCGCACCCTTGTATTATTTTGAATTGCTCTGTATCCACAGCAGACATGATAGTAGAAATTGCTTTGGAGTTAAACTTAGACGCTTTTCTTTCTTCTTCAGTCCACTTTTCCAGTGGCTTCTTTACCTTTGTCTTATCTTCCAAGATCTCCATTGGTTCTTCCCAACCATTTATTACTGCATACCAAGCAATTTCATCAATCGACCGTATTATATGTCTCATACGTACCTTCCAGTGACCAAAGTTGTGCTCATCAAGCATGATGGGCTTTAGAACAGCCATGAGTTCCTTTGCTTCCATATCCCTACCAAGATCTCAACCTGTAGATTAAGTTTCCCGCTCTGATACCAAATGAAAAACTAGGAGTATGTAAAGCAAAAGAATACTCGAGTTGTTTCTTCTGAAAACTACTTTTATTAGAATTCTCTTGAACAAATTACACAGTAATCTTGTTCAATCAGTTTGACTCGTCTTCACAACTGTGAAACGACACTGACCAAATCCTAAGCTACCCAATCCTTACCCTACAACAACAGTTGCACCTATCTCAAATCTCTCACCACGCAGTTCTCTATCTTAAACAGACTTTTCTCTGAGTTACACTCACGACTCGATATCTTTCTCTTGAACGGCTAACCCTAGCTTGTATCACCAACACCTCTTTTATAGTCCTCACTATCTTCTTAGATATTCTTCTTGGGAAATATTCTTTATTTTCACGATATAGAATATTTCCAAATCTCCGATCTTCAACTTCTTATTGCTGACTTGTTCACCACGTCACATCTTGTTTAGTCCACGTCATCCCATGCGTTATACTCTTTCTCCAAATCCAATCTTGAGCTTTCAGAGTATATCTCAAATGGACGTTGCCAATGCCTTTTTACACAATGATTTGGAAGAAGATATATATATATATATAAGCTACATAAATCGATATACGGTCTGAAGCAAGCTTCAAGGCAATGGTACAAGTGCATCTCCCAAGCACTCATAAACGATGGGTTTCTTCAGTCCTATTTAGAAAATACCCTCTTTGTCAAGGTGCAAGGTACATCATTCATTGCTTTACAAATATATGTGGATGACATATTGATAATAGTAAGTAATGATGATGCGGCTGTTAAATCAGTAAAAGATACTCTAGCTTCACATTTCAAGATTAAGGATCTAGGTCCTGCAAAGTTTTTCTTAGGACTAGAGATAGAACGAAATAAGGATGAAATTTATGTGTCAGAGAAAGTACTGTCTAGATTTGATATTTGACTTTGGTTTACTTGGATGCAACCCAAAATTTGTTCCTATGGATCCGAAGGTTCCTTTATATCCAGACAGAGGAACACCTCTTGAGAATGCAAGACCATACAGAGAAGTTATTGGCAGATTTTTATATATCTGCATTACAAGACCAAATATTATGTTTGCAGTTCATCGCCTAAGTCAGTTTTTATCAGCTCCAATGGATGCTCATATGCAAGTTGCACAAAATTTTCTCAAATACATAAAGAACAACCATGGCCAAGGATTATTATACTCTGCAAATACTGCACTCTGTTTGAATGCATTTTCAAATGCGGATTGGAGTATTGATAAAAGTGATTGTAGATCCATTAATGGTATATGTGTTTTTTCTTGGAAATTCTTTGATTACATGGAAGTCTAAGAAACATGATACAATTAGTGGAAGCAATGCGGAAGCAAAGTATCAGAGCATAGTTGTGGCTACCAAAGAACTTATCAGGCTTAATCACTTACTGACAGACTTACACATCTGGACAGAGTCAAAGGCAAAGCTCCTTTGTGACAACAAAGCAACAATACATGTGGTTAACAACCTGTTATTTCATGAGCGGATGAAATATGTAGAAATAGACTGTCATACAACTAAAAATCAGCTCAAGAATGGCTTCCTCAATATACTGCATATGCGAATAGAGAATCAATTGGCCGACATCTTGACGAAACCGATACATTCAGGGCCATTTCATTCTATTCTCAATTGAATGTCAATATCAAGCTTTTTTCTTTCTAAAGAAGATTCGGGTTGGGGGGGGGGGGGAATATTAAGATTCTATAAGCTTATAAGTGTATTTAGATTAAATTCTCCTTTAGCTTTAATCAAATTTACTAAATATAACTAGTATATAAACAACTCTTGTACATGAGAAACTTTTACATCAAAATTAATAGAATCTACTCTCTAAACGAGAGTTAATTTAATGTCTTCCATCATAGAGGCCAATAGTGGCAAAAAGTTGACACGCAAAATTTTTTTGATGTTAAGTCATTTATTTTGTATGTGTTTTTTAATGCAAATTTCACTATTTAGTTCCCAAAAATGATTTACAAGAACTAGAGCTCGTATTATACTACTATTGTTATGGCGGCTCTCGTGAGACTTAATAGTTCATATATTTGATAAAAAGTAACTATGTAGTTCAATGGTTGAAAAAAATTGTATATCAATACTTTTAAGAGATTTAGGCCCTAAATGATAACCGCGATTTACTTGACGATTTTAGAATCGGTGTTATTCAAGTGCGATGCAGCTCTAGAAAAATGTATTTGCGGGACAAGTGCGGTTTTTCATTTGCTTTGAAAAATGTAAATAATTTTATAGAAAAATGCTAATTACAAAAAATTATATGATTAGTAACTTAAAAGCGATTTTGAAAAAAACGCCTTTTAGATGTCCCCATTCAGAGGCTTAATCAATATACGGCTTAATAATTAAAGAAATTTTTTTTTTATCATTTATGTGTTAGAGCATCTCCAACCCTATTCCAAATTTGGTGTCAAAATCCATTTTGGAATAAAATTTGCTTCAATCTTATCTCATTTGAAATTGCAAAATAGCATAATGCTATTTTTGATTCTAAATATAGAACAATCTAACTTTTAATTGCATTTTGCAATTGAACTTTTATGTTTATAAAACAATCCTTCAAATTTTAAATATTTTTATTTTAAAACATAAATAATTATTTTGATGATGATTTCTTTTTATTGATAATTATAATTACTAAACACTATAATCTCTAAAATAAAAATGCAAGTAACATTTTATTAAAATAAAAAACATAATAAAAATATATCAAATTTTAAAATTTTTTGTTCGATTTAGACAAATCAAAGATAAAGGCGCTCATTTTTTTCACTTCTAAACGCATTAGTTGATCACTTATGGAAAAAAAATATTCGAATGAGGATGACTAAATTAAAATCTAGTTTATTTATTATTTTTATATAATATAATATGTTTTTCTTTATATTATAATAGGTAAATTTAAATAATATAATAATTTACAAAATTTAAGATAAATGAATGGGTCAATTTATAAGTTTTGACGAAAATGTGTATAATTTGCTATTGATAAAAAATATATACTTAAAATATTTAATTTCACATAAAATATAAAATAATACATTAGAAAGAATTTTAATTATATTTTACATTTTACATTTTTCTATTTTAAAATAAAATAAATGCAATTGAACACTGGAACTGCTCTGAATATTACACATTTCAAAACCAACGAATTTGAACGTGAGTAATATATTTTCATTAGCTTTTCAAGCTTTGTGAGTAGCTATCAACTTGCAACGCCAATGAGTGTTACTCGTTATGTTGAATCTCAAATCACAAAAGGTTTCCACTCTTAGTGAATTTTTCAATTATTAAACTATTATGAATTGATTTACATATACAATTAATTTTGATATACTTCATTATGAATTATCTTATTATAAATATTACGTATGAGATTTAAAATCGAACCGAAATTTTCAAACCAAACCAAACTGAGTTTTGAAAATTTTGGTTTAGTTTATTTTATAGAGACTAAACCGATCCGTATATTTATGAATTATATTCATTTTTCTGTTTGGATCAGTTCGGTTATAACCAAAAGGTTAACCTAACTAAAAAACAACTTAAAGCCCTAAATTCATAACACTTTCTCTTTCTCTTTCGATATCTTTCTTAGCAGACTATTTCATATATAATTCTTCTTATCTTTTTCCTCTTTAGATTTGATTCGAAGCTTCATCTTGTTGATTTGGCTCTTCATCACTTCTTCAGTTTTTCATATCTCTCTAGACATGATTCAAATTTTCGTCTTTTTTTTTATTTAGTTCTTCTTTCTCTTTATCGATCGGATTCATATATGATTCTTCTTCTTCTTTGAGTCTTCTTCTCTGTAGATCTGATGACGGAAATCGTGATAATATGGTTCTACTTCTCTCCTTCCTCTCTCTCTCTCTCTCTCTCTCTCTCTCTCTCTCTCTCTCTCTCTCTCTCTCTCTCTCTCTCTCTCTCTCTCTCTCTCTCTCTCTCTCTCTCTCTCTCGATATGCACCTCGTTCTTCTGCTTTTTTAGGTCAAACTCATCTCGTTCTTTCTCCTTCGGTTAGTTTTGGGTTAAATCTCAAAATTAAAACATAACCAAAAACCGAATTGAAATGTAAACGATTTTGGTTAATTGCGGTAAATATTTTTCAAAATCGAAATAGCTAACTAACCGAACTAATCGAATTGATCGGTTTGGTTTACCCGAAATCCCAAGGCTAATAAATATAGTATTTTACAAAAACAAATTTCCTCCTAGTGCACCCTAAAAGTCCATAACACTGGTCAACTAAAAATACATATGAAATAGAGGGGCCGTATGGGTCCCATGAAGCTCGTTTATTGGGTCCACACATGTTGTTCCAATGAGTGGGTATTGGTTTGGTGGCTAAAGTTGCTTTCCAGGCAATGCTAACCCGAGTTCCGTATCCCACTAATATATTCATTTTTTATATTTGTAAATTGCAATGGGTCAATCAACAACGTTTTATTTGTTTCGTATATATAAATCACAAATCATGAAAATTGGATGAAGTGATTGGTATCTTTGATGGTGTTTGTTTTTCAAGATCTTATCATATGGTTAGAGGATTCGATGGATATGTGATCACTATGTCAGGGTAGATTATTTAAACTAAATTATTATTAGCTAAGTGATGAAAAATGTAACTCCATGGGTCTTGATTTGAAATGACTTCCACCATCGTAAAATATTACATAACATAGATTGATTCTTTAAAACGTATTACTATAACCGTAATCTATATGAAATTTAAAAGAAATCGTGCATAATTGTAGAAGGATAGCCACGTTGGAAAGATTCCTTGTCATTCCACATTGGCTGGCTGCGCTAAACATAGTTAGATAAGATATGCCTATCTTCATACAAATATTTGACAATTATTATCAAAGATCATACTATCCTAATCGTGACTTTTTAAGTGAATACATAATATTAACAAATATGGATATTAAAAGCTTGGTTGCGTAGTTCCTCTTCCTTCAACGATCAATTATTTCCCTATCGAGTTCATGATATTGATAGAATAATTATATTTCTTCAAAACTAAATTTTGTTAATGTGATATCTATCGATCAATTTAATGCTATTTCTTTTCCGGCAATTCAGTTTAATGGGTTTTTCTCGTGATAAGTCTATATTAATTCGATGAAAATACAAATATGGAGAATTCGACACTGCTTAGAAACTCGGATTTGGGCTGTCGAACGTTTGGTCAACAAAGTACGATCATGCAATCCTAAATAACAATTATAACTGATCTTAACTGAGAGATATTTTTGAACATGAGTTTGTTGTTGTTATAAATGGGCCTAATTATCTTTTCCTTCTAATGGGCCTTTTGAAGAGTGGAGCCCAATATGGCTGAGAGCTAGAAGACCCTTTGCTGTTGTAAGCCCAAGTTGCTGTCGCTTGACCTACAAACGAGAGAAGAAGAGAGGTCAGCTCATTAAGGGTTTATGTATAAATAAGAAGATACAAAACCTAATGTGCGAGACGAGAAATAGCAGAGTTTACGAGTGCAACAGAGACAAGTTTTGCAAGCGTGAGCTAAGGATAAAGAAGAGAGAGAGCTAAGGGATATTGAGCTAGAGAAACACCTAGTTTCTAGAGCTAATAGATTCCTTAGAAAAGCTTTCTATAGGTGTAGGTTTTGATACATAGATAAGTTGGTACTTGTAGGAACTTATCTTTGCTCTTGTATTCAAAACCGATATAGTGCATCTTGTGAGACTGAGATCTCACCCCTGTGACGTAGCCATTCCGGTGAACACAGGGTAAACATCTCGTTGTGTCGTTTATTATTTCCTGCATACAAACAAACACATCAAAGATCAATAACCTAGAAGTGCAAAGTTAAAGTTAAAATCTCAACAAGTGGTATCAGAGCTTCCAGGAAGGAGCAGGGGTTATTGTGATCCATCTAAAGCAGAAGTTACCTACCGAGTATTCCGCAACTCACGGCAACAATGGAGCCAACTAGGGGTAAGTTTGAGATGGATAAATTTGATGGAAAAGGTGATTTTGGTATGTGGAAATACAAGCTTCTAGGACAGCTAGAGATTCAGGGTTTAGCATCAGTATTGGAGGAGGGTGCTACATTGGTTGATGAATCTGCTAAGCTAGAGGATGGAGAGAAACCGAAGATTGATTCTCTCAAAGTTGCTAGAGACACCAGAGTAAAGAATTTGCTTGGTACATGTCTAAGTGACATGATTCTTAGGAAGGTGATGCATGAGCCTACAGCTTTGCTAATGTGGAAGGCTCTAGAAAGGGATTATCAGACCAAGTCACTTCCTAACAGGATTTATCTTAAGCAACAGTTTGCTAGTTACAAGATGGATGAAGGCAGAAGCATAGAAGAGAACTTGGACAGTTTTCTTAAGCTTATTGCAGATCTTGCTAGCCTAAACATCAATGTAAGTGATGAGGATCAGGCTATACAGCTTCTTACCAGCTTACCTCCACCGTATGAGCCTCTAGTACATACTCTCAAGTATGGTACAGGAAAAGAGACCCTAACAGTTCATGAGGTGGTCACTTCTGCATATTCTAAAGAGATTGAGCTGAAGCAGAAGGGACTTTTGAACAAATCTAGATCTAACTCAGAAGGATTATTTGTTGAGTCAAGGGGAAGAACAAATAACAGATCTCAGAAGAGTAATGGCAGAGGGAGATCAAAGTCAAGAGAAAACAGATCTAAATCACAGCCAAGGTTCAACAAGAAAAATCAGAGCGAGTGTTTCATATGTGGAGATGAAGGGCATTGGAAAAAGGAATGTCCTGAGAGAAATAAAAACAAAGAATCAGCAAATATTGCAGCAGCACCTATACAGCCTATAGTGTTGAGTGTGAGCAGCCAAGACACAATGAAGAACTGGGTAATGGATTCAGGTTCTTCATTCCACAGTACATCAGACAAGGAAGTCTTGTTTGACTTCAAAGAGTACAATGGAGGAAGGGTTCTTATGGCAAACAACACTTATGGAAACATCAAAGGAATGGGAAAGATTCGGATTCAGAATCCAGACGGTTCTGAAGTGATACTAAAGGATGTTAAATACATGCCTGAAGTAAGCAGGAATCTGATCTCATATGGGATGTTAGAGAGGTCAGGTTGCAGATATGAAGGAAGTAACCTTACGGTTCGATTCTACAAAGGTAAGAAGAAGGTGATATCTGGAAAATATCATGGAGGGCTTTACTATCTACAAGGCAGAGTTGCTAAGAGTGCAGAAATCAAGTCTAAGGATGAAAAAGAAGCAAGTGAAAAGAAGTCTAAGAAAGTGAGCTTCAGCAAGAATCTAATTCAAGGACCTACTCCATATGGTTTTGAATTAAGGGATTCATCAGCTCAAGGTAAAGACTCTTCTTCAACAGAAAAATCAGAAACTCCAAAAGAGTTTAAGTGTGAAGAAGAAGGAGATTTTGATCCTGAGGCCTATGCTATGGCTACTGCAGAAGAGATGAGCAGAAAAGAGCCAAAAGAAGAGGCTGTGGAAAAGACTTTGAACAGAGAGCATGAGATGGAATTTCTGGGAAAAGTTTCAGAGATATTAAAGCTGGGAATCTTTGGAGATGGAGTTAAAGAAGCAGTAACACTATCTAAGATTCAGACAGGCCTAAAATCCACTGATGCAGTAATTAAGGCGGTTCTAACTAAGGCGGTTCTAACTAAGGCAGTACCTGAACAAGATCTTCAGGTATGCTGCAACATCGCCTAAGACTGCAAGCAGCTCCAGGTAACTCCATTATTGACGTCTCAATCTCGCAGAGACAGAAAAGAGAAACAGGTCAGTTTCTGGTTATTACTATTAAGCAATAATGGAAGAACTCAAAGAAGAAAGGGGTTAGGCGAGTTACCTGTGAGTACTAGAGGCGAGACTCAGAGATGTCAGTTTCAAAACAAGACTGAAAGAAAAAAAAAAAAAAAAAATCAGAAGGTTTTCAAAGAATCTCTGTGACCAAGATAAAAGGGTGTCTTAAAAATCAGAAGATACCAACAGGAGAGAAGAACATACGGTTTTATGAAGCTAAGAAAGAAGTCAGCAGCTTCAGGTAGAGTACGTACCTGCAAAAGATTCAAAGGAGGTTAGTTCTAAAATCAGTGCACATGAGAGAATTAACAAGTCGACAAGTTGAATCAAGGTTTGAGGCAGGTTACTTACGTTCTTCATAAACAGTGAAACCAAGGCAGTCAATCAAGCTGCAGGTATTAGTGGTTCTGAAGAAGAAGCTTCAGTTCCAGGTGGAGCATTGTTTGACACATGATACTGTCAAACAAAGAAATGCGAGAGTTAAAGAATTTCACGGCTTAGAACTTTAAAGAAATCATGAAGATGATTTAAAAAAGTTTAAGAAGCTTACGAGGATAGAAGGAACTTCCCAAGTGAAGTAAAGTAAAGCACAATCCTTACAAACAAGTCTGTCAAAAGAAAAGACTTTCAAGGATCATGTCTAAAAGAGAAGTACAAACAGAACTTCACTGCTCAAGGGATTTAAAGAAATCCAGGAGCTTACCAAGGATAAGTTGAAGCTGTCATGAAAGGATGAGGAGCTCACGATGGAGCCCAATTGCCATCAGGAACATCTCTTACAGAAAGAAGAAGATGGTTCAAGGTGGAGTATCGCTTGCCCATACCTGAAACATTGCGAGGAGAAAAGTACAGATCAAGCAAAGTCAGACTGCATCAGTATAAGTACTCAGTTAATGTTACTAAGGAATCTAAAGGGAATTCAAGAGTAATGCAAGGAAAAGAGCTTACCATAAACAAGATTAAGCTCTCAGAAGTGATGATGGATCACATTCTTCACAGGAGAATCTGTTAAGGGAATAAGCGTCTTTTAGAATCATGAATCAAAACAGACTCAAGATGGAAAAGTTTGTCAAAAGGATAGATAAGGTCGCGACTTATCTAAATAGAGACAGACTATCTACAAGATTCAGACATGTTGATGATTTGAGCTTACGTAGTGTTAAAGAAGTAAATCGGAAAGAGCAATCTGTGTCACCGGAGCCCAAATGCGAGGGGGAGGTATAAAGCACAGACCAACTTCTCCGACTACTAAAAGAACCTACACAATGAAGCAAAAAAATCAGATATTATGTCAAAAGGAATCAAGTCGACGAACAGATAAGAAGAAAGAGAACTGAGTTCTAGAACTTATCTAAGAAATCCCGTGTCAGAAATGATTCATAAAATGGATTGAGAAGCTTATAAGAAGATAAGCTTAGAGTTTACCTGAAGGTTTTCCAGTTTGAGAATGAAGAAGGCGAGCTCGAAATCAAGTGTCACCAGCGTGTTGATGGGCTCGCCGGAGAAGAAGGAGTCGCTGTCTGAGTACAGAGAGCTGCAGCAGAGGCGAGTTTTTTGGTCGGAGGCACGCCGGAGAAGATGAACCGCAAAGAAGAGTCTCAATCGAGACATACATGGACGAATCTGAAAAGAAAAAGTCTAGATAAGTAAGTCTCTTAAGAGGAGTTGAAATCGACAGAGAATACTCAAAGAGAAAGGGATCTAGAACTTATCTGAAGGATCGTGAGCTAGAAGAAGCTCCATCGAAAGTTTTCAGAAAAGCACAAAGGTTAGAGAAGGTGGAGAGAAACCGATTCAAAAGAATCAGAAAGAGAAGGAGTGAGCTTACCTGAAGATGGTTTGAGTTTACGGTTGGAGGAGCTCAAGATCGAATGGTTTGAAGCTCAAATCGCCATTGTCATCGCCGTTGGAGAGCAGCCGCAGAAAGAGAGAGAAAGACAACAAAAAACAGATAGGGTTTCCCTATTTTTTTGTCTGAAAAGCATAATTGGCCCAAGGGGAGATTTGTTATAAATGGGCCTAATTATCTTTTCCTTCTAATGGGCCTTTTGAAGAGTGGAGCCCAATATGGCTGAGAGCTAGAAGACCCTTTGCTGTTGTAAGCCCAAGTTGCTGTCGCTTGACCTACAAACGAGAGAAGAAGAGAGGTCAGCTCATTAAGGTTTTATGTATAAATAAGAAAATAGAAAACCTAATGTGCGAGACGAGAAATAGCAGAGTTTACGAGTGCAACAGAGACAAGTTTTGCAAGCGTGAGCTAAGGATAAAGAAGAGAGAGAGCTAAGGGATATTGAGCTAGAGAAACACCTAGTTTCTAGAGCTAATAGATTCCTTAGAAAAGCTTTCTATAGGTGTAGGTTTTGATACATAGATAAGTTGGTACTTGTAGGAACTTATCTTTGCTCTTGTATTCAAAACCGATATAGTGCATCTTGTGAGACTGAGATCTCACCCCTGTGACGTAGCCATTCCGGTGAACACAGGGTAAACATCTCGTTGTGTCGTTTATTATTTCCTGTATACAAACAAACACATCAAAGATCAATAACCTAGAAGTGCAAAGTTAAAGTTAAAATCTCAACAGTTGTAGTTGAGCCAAAGTATACGAAATATGAAGTCCATATTCATGAATAATTTTTATTTTTATTCACTTTAACTAAAGATAAAAGGAATTGTAAAATATCATAATGTTGGTTTGTATAATTTGATATCATTGGATTTTTTATATACGACTTAGTGGACTATAATTTGGAAGATAATGATGACAAATCGAATGGAAAACTGAAAAGTCAACCAAGTTGTGAAGTAGTGGAAGTATGTGGTGGGGTTTACTAACCAACTTACAATACATCAACACATGATAATGTATGTCTCTTTACATATGATATAATGCATATGTTTGACCATTCCCAATGTATTTTCTATTTTGTTTTCAAAATGTTGAAATTATATTATAAAAGTGACTTTTGGTCCGATGTATTTCTCTATTTTATTTCTAAAAAATATTCTTTCTAATTATTTTTCTATTTTAGTAATAGTATATTTTATTTATAAAAATTACAAATTAAAATTTTTTATTTTATCGAACTTTTATAAAATATAACATGTTTTAGAAATTAACAAAGAAATTGCATATATTTAATAATTTTATAGTTATAAACTTTTAAAATTTCAAAGATATATGCAAAAAATATAATAATTTATTTTAGTTATAACTATAAAATTATAAAATTTAAAATTTATTGTGTAAATAAAAAAATTGACTCTATTATAGAGAAATATTATATTTTCTCTATAAATAAAGAAAAATATCATAATCTCTCTTTTATAGTAAGATATAAATGTGGTTTAGAGATGATTTTCCTCGATTATAACATTTGGAAGAAAAAATAGCAATAGATTATAGAGATGTCTTTAATTACCTAAATGTGACTCCATATATGACAGTACATCTCTTTTCGATGACATACACACCATGTACCCGTCGTTCAATTTTACTAGATATTAACCTTTCTTTGTTTCTTGTTTACTGAATCCAAAGCTAGATTTGAGGATAGTTTTTTGAAACTTTTGAATAAATGAAACCTATATTTTTTTTAATTCTTAATTTAAAAATCAGTTATATATATTTATTGATATATTAAAATTATTAACATATAAAATTAAGTTTTATGAAAAATATTTAATATAGTATTATACTAATATATATATATATATATTATGATGTAGTTATAAAATATAATTATATGAAAATATATAATAATTAATTATTTTTATATAAATAGTTTTATTTTTAATATTATTTTACATATAAGATTTATTTTATAGAAATTATGATTTATATATATATATATATATATATTTTTTGAATTTAATCATCAAAATTTTAGATTCGGCTCTAACTGGATCTCTCTTCTAATGTAAACAACATATAAATTACTTAACCAAAAATAATAATAAAATATGGGTGAAATGTTGACTCGGTGATATTGTTTATCTTCTTTTTATCAATTGTATTTTATTTTGTAACTAAGAATTTTCAAATTTAAAGCATGAGAATGTAAATTTTTTTACAGGTATAGTCAAGACCAATAGGGTAAGTACCCTTTAAAAAAAATGGGCTCAACCCATTTAAGAAACCCATATATATACTTTTTCTTGCATCCTCTTCTCGTTAAATCCAGTAGTTGGAAGAGAGCATTGACGATCTCCAATAATGATCTCCGACAAGAAGTGGCAAAGACATAATTTGGTTGAATAATCCACTGCAAAATTGATGAGCTTTGATTCGCTGCAGAGGAAGTAGTGAACAATTACCATTGGGGAAGTTGTGGATGATGAAATAGCAAATTCTGGAGAGTCCAAGGCTTATGTCCGATCAAAGAAAGCCAATCATCAGGGAGTAGATCGGGACAATGAGGATCAAGGAGCAGAAGCCATCTAGAGCTGGATCAACGAGCAAAAGCCATCCAGAGCAGGAACATCGAAGAAGCAAGCATTGGATTAGTGTCTCTGAAACTCGCGATCCTGTTGCGGACAGTACGATTAGCTAGTACAGGTAAGTAGTCCATAGAACGATAAGTCGATCGGTGCAAACGGCTGTTCCTTTCTGTCCACAGAGAATAAATCACACACTGTCAAGCTATTAAGGCCAGTCTCTTCTTTGCTCTGCCTACTTGTAAGTTTATCAAGTCTTGTAGTTGTAAATTCCACTCTCGCTTAGGTTGAAGATGACACCTAGTTGCCAGACAAGACCATAAACACCAACTAAAAGAGTAGTAAAAAAGAATATGGTCGCGACTTTCTTGCACAATATTGCAGAATAAGCATTTGTTATCCGTAGTCAATCCCCAACTTAATAGCGTATCACGAGTAGGACATCTATTTTGGACAATTAACCAAGTACGGGAAACAATGCTTAGGAATACCTCCAGAGAACCAGACTAGTTTTGTCCATAGAAGTAGAATCCCATCGCCTTTAAAAACCTTGTAAACTTGACTTGTGCTGAATTTTTGTGAGATTTTTCCTTCAATTTCCCATTCGTAATAGTTCTCGGGAGTGGATAGTTGAAGGGTTGTTAGATGAATCTGAAGCGCGAGTTGATTAACATTTCTTGCAGCAGGAAGTAGCCATCGACCACCAGACTGAAGATCCAAGAGCAGAGTCGTCTTAGAAATCTCGAAATAAGAGCCTCGGCTATGACGCAGGAACACGTCAATGGAGCAAAACGGTGACCAGTTGTCTGACCAAAACCTACAGCTTCTTCCATTCTCAACCCTGGGTTTAATCCAGGTAAACACAACACTCCTTGTCTTGATTAATTTGTTAGCCAACCAAGAGTTTCTAGGATTAGTCTTCACTGTCCAGAAGTTATTTACATTGCCTTTTAGAATCTCTTTCCTGAACCATCCTACCCACACTGATCATGTTTTAAAGAACAACAACCATATGAGTTTAACAGTGCAAGATTTATTTCAAACAAGTAGGTCATTAAGTCCCAGCCCCCCTTCCTGCTTAGGTGTAGTGACAAAACTCCAAGCCACACATGCACTGTTGTGACCTTTGCCCTGTCCCATCCATAAGAAAATACCACATAAGGAGTTGATTCTGTTAATGCAAGCTTTAGGAAGGACGAAAGCTGAGCACCAGAAATTAGTGACTTCAGAGATGACACTATTTTGCAGTTGAAGTCTACCCGTGATATATCATGGTTTTTACCGGTTTTATGCCATGATATAAGTTTGTTTTAGTGTTTTTTGGTGTTCTTTTAGAGTCCTTTGCAGGTTTTATTAGGTACACGTACGTTTGGAGCAAAAGTGGAGATTATGGAGCTAATTGGAGCACTTTGGAGATTTGACCCGAGAGACTGTGTTCACTGTCCGAAACAGAGTACTGTGTCGATCGTTGCACACCTGCATCGATCGATGCACAGCGAGTTGGGCCAGACTCTCGGCGGTTTAATGAAAATTGCCAATATTGCGAAGATGCCCAGAAGTTCTAGATATTTACACAGAAGCCCCAAGTCGTGTTTTAGCTATTTAATTAGGTTTTTAGCTTCTGTTTTAGATACGCTATCATAACTTAGAGTAGAGAGTTTTTAGAGCTTTTGGGGCTGATCTGATCCTGTACTACATTCGTTTTGGAGAAGTTTTCGAACCCCTTTTTTATTCTAATCTCTTTTATGATTTCTATTAATTCATTGATTTTGTTTACATCATCTATGTCTTAGTAGTTTCATAGTTAGGTTTAGGGTTTCTCATAGGGATTTCATGACTTGCTAGATATAATTAATTCAGTTAAGGATTCACATCAATAGATGTTCTTCAAACTAAATTGTGTTTAATGCTAGTTCTAACCTGATCAATTAGAATCTAGATCTTAGGTTGCTAAATACGACACGACAGTTTGGTTTAGAATCTGAACTATTTAGGTTGAGCAATTTAATTACTCACAAAGGAATTTGGTTTAATTAGATTGTGAACATATCAAACTTGGAATTAAGGCTGGTTTAATCTGTTAGTAATTGCAAAGGAATTTGGATTGCTGCACTTAGACTTAGAGAATTCTCGCAAAGGAATTTGGTTAATTCTATATCTGTGTTTTGAGTTCTAGAACTGAGTTTAATTAGATCCTGATTGAATGATTTATCTGCTTGTCTGATTTCCTGAGAACGCCCTAGACTTAGCGCCCTTAGTTTATTGCCTACAACAACAACCTGCTACATGTTTACTTTCTCGCTTATTTTTTTTTAATCAAATCAATACAATTTGCTTTTTGCTTTCTCCTAGTTTTAATCTCTTTAAGTTCTTAATCCTATCGTTGCCTAGAGTCCTCATGGATTCGATCCCTAAGTACTACAATTGATATACTGTGCACTTGCAGTTAGTATAGGGTAAAACTCGAGACCTATCAAGTTTTTGGCGCCGTTGCCGGGGACTCTTAGAGTCTTCGATAGCTTTGAACTTAGGGTTTTTACTAGGATTTTTATTTTTATTTTTGTTTACTGGTTTTTTTTTTCTCTGTTTTCTCTCTGTCGCAGGTTTCAAAATCGCATAACATCGACCGTTGCACTTCTTGTGTCGATCGATACTAGGCGATTAGAGTTGAATCGATCGTTGCACTGCTAGCATCGATCGTTGCTTGGCGATTACAGACGGTTTATGCAGACGCGTGATACCAGAAGTAATCCGAACACTAATCTCGTAAACCTCCAACTTGAAGAGCTTGCTAGACTAGAGAGGACCAACAGAAGAGTTAGAAGAAAAAGGATGGTTGTTGAACGTGTGATCATAAAGCCTGATGCTCAAGGTACCCTCAGGGACCGACACAACAATCCTTACAATGCTGCTGGAGAACCGATAGATGCTGAAGGGAATATCATCCCTGATCCTCTAGAGCAACCAGAGCCGTAGCAGGAGCAGAACCAAGGTCAAGGACAAGGCCAAGGTAGACAGATGGTTGTCCATGAGAGGACTTTAGCTGACTATAACCGTCCGGATGAGTTCTATGCTAACCGGTCAGCTCTTGTGCTCCCTGAATTTGAGAGGAATGATTTTGAAATCCAAACCGTCTACTACTCTCTCCTGAGGCAGAAAGCCTTCCATGGCTCTCCAAGTGAGCAGCCGATGGATCACATAGATGAGTTTGAGGGCATAGTCACTGGAATAAAATACGGTGGAGTTAATCAAGACTATCTGTTCCTCAAGATTTTCCCCTACTCTCTGGCTGGAGATGCTGCAGCCTGGCTGAAACAACTTCCATCTGGGACGTTTGTTACTTGGGCCGCTCTAAAGAGTGAGTTCATGCGTCATTTCTATGATGATGCCCGTTCTGATCAGTCCAGACAGGACATTCATACCTTTACCCAAGGTCCAACAGAGCCTCTTAAGACAGCCTGGATGAGGTTTAAGAAGTACCAATGTGACTGCCCGCACCATGGATTCACTGAGGTAACACTTTTAGGCATCTTCTTTAGAGGAATAGATCTTCCATATCAGACTGCGTTGGACAATTCTAGCAATGCCAACTTTAACACTAGGACTCCTGCTCAAGCTAAGCAGTTGATAGATAATCTGGTAAGCAGTAATAGCTACAAGACCACTGATGAGAGAAGGAAGAAGTCCGGTGGAAAGATTGAGAATTCTGAGATAGCTGATATAAGATCTAAGTTGGACACTGTTTGCAATCTTCTAGCTGGGAAGAAAGCCACTTTGCTCAAGAGGTTGAGATGATCAATGATGAAGAAGAAGAGCAGGAAGAGGATGTGAATTACATCAGAGGATCTGGTTTCCAAGGAAACAGGTTTGGTAATTAGTCTGGTAACAGGTTCTTCAATGGAGGACAGAAGAGTGGATTTCAGAAACCTTTCCAACCAGGTAATCAGAGAACTTATGGATCTTCCTCTTACCAAGCACCTCCCGTAGCTACTACTCATGAGAGTAAGATGGAGGCTATGTTGGAACAGCTTCTGGAGGGACATACCAAGATTGCTGTGGACTGCAACAAGAAGGTGGATGCTGTTTATGGGGATCTCAATGGGAAGTTTGAGTCTCTGAACACTCATGTGAAGCAATTGGACACTCAGGTGAGCCAAATTTCAAACTCCATCAAGGGAAAAGGTGTTGTAGATACCCATATTAAGGCTTGGTCAGTGTACATTGATGATGGAGCACACCTAGGTGAAAGATTTGAGCTAAGTACAGCTGAAGTGGTTGAAGAAGCCGAAATTTTGGATTTTGAGGAAAATCTCTCGGGTAGAATCTGTGAAAATTTGACTGCATCGATCGATGCACCCTTAGCGTCGATCGTTGCAAGGCGTGGACGGACAGATTCGCATGAGTCTTATGACATTGATGCAGATTTAAAGCTTAACCGCTTATTCCCTGAAGTGTCTGAGATAACCCAACAGGAGATTTATGCACAATCTATTCTCTTATATCCTAAGGTGTCTGAAGTGATTAAACAAGAGATTGATGAGCTTAAAGAGCTAGAGAAGATTGGTGAAGAGTTGGAAGAAATTCCACCGTCTGATCCACATTATCACCCTTGTGTGCAGAAGTATTTGGGTAAGATGTTTCCTTTGGATGAAGAGCTGAAGGATTGTGTTATAGTTGTTCCTCAGCATATAAGTGATGTGCTATTGACCAAGGTTCCCAAGAAGCTACCTGATCCTGGGATTTTTGTGCTGAGTTGTTCTATCTTCGAGGATGGTTTTAAGCGCTCTCTTTGTCATTTAGGAGCTGCTGGAATTCTTATGCCATACTCTGTGGCAGAGAAGCTGGGTATGATGGATTTTAGACCCACTAGGACCTCTCTTGTCCTAGCTGATCAGTCAATAAGGATTCCGGAAGGAGTTCTTGAGGACATCCCGGTGAGAGTTGGAAACTACTTGGTTCCAACAGATTTCTTAGCTCTTAAGTACCACAGTGAGCAGGATGATGCATTGATACTGGGTAGACCATTCTTGGCTACAGCTGGAGCAGTAATAGATGTGAGACACAGTCTGATAGATCTCCATCTGGGAGATGAGCCGCTGCATTTTGAGATGGACAAGCTACGCAAGCCACTGATTGATGGGCAGACCTTCACCATTATGGATGGAGATGAAGAGCAGTCAAGTCACACCACGGTTTTGGATCCTGGGAAGCATTTCACTTCTTCTTTTCTTGGACGCGTTCATACTGATAGAGCTTACTCTCCGCCATGGATGAGGAGACTTGCACAGAGACAATCAAAGTATCTGTCAGGATCTCACGGTGCCTGATTCTTGTTCGTCCGGTCAAGCTAATGACCTTAAACAAGAGCTGAGTGGGAGGCAACCCACTGTTAGGTTTTAGTGTTTTTCTTTTTGATTTTTGGTGTTTTTCTTAGGAACTTACGTTTTGGTTTATTTTTGCTAAGTTTTTAGCAACAGAACCTGTCTGGAGATGTGTAACGATCGATGCACTTGTGCACCGGTCGTTGCAGGGAGATCTGACGAAGGGATGAGATCGCATTGTGACGATCGTTGCGGTCCTGTGCAACGGTCGTTGCATTTGGTTTAAATTGCAAAATTAAGGTACGTTGAGCTAAACCGGAATCGACCCGGTTCACAAGCGACGATCGTTGCTCATCTGCAACGGTCGTTGCACCACGATCGAGGTAAGTACCTTAAACACTTTTCTCCTCTTTTCTTCTTCACTTCGCCGTCCGTACAACCGAAACCCCTATTGCCTAAATCTCTCATTTCTTCGTCATTCTTGTTGATTCAAAGTGTTATTCTACTTGTTTTACTTGCTCTATCTAGCCCTCTAACCTATTTAAGGCGAGTCCAAGGTAATGTACCTCATTTTCATGATTTTCGGATTCAATTTTAGGGTTTTTGGAATTAAGAGATTTTGGTTTGAGAATGATGATTCCGTGCTATAATTAGCTTGATTTAGGTCGATTTGTGATGAATGCATGCTGTTCATGGGTTTGATTAACAATTTTAGGCACGAATTGAGGATTGCTTATCGGCTGTGAAATCGCCTAGCAACGGTCGTTGCACTTGTGCAACGGTCGTTGCTCTACGATTTCACAAGGAGATTTCTGCCGTGACTTACATGTTTAATTATTTTTCTTGCAGATGCCTCCTCGACCGTCTCGAAAACGCAGAGCCACCGCCGAAGCTTCTACAGCATATCATGCTCCACCACCAGAGTGGTTCCATCGAGAATCACCGCACCCTGAGGATTATGTGAGAGTTGGTCCGGCAATAGCACTACCTTGGCCCCGAGCAGATATGACAGAGATCTAGTCAGATAGAGAGTGGCCAAATAACATTGCTGAGCTCCTTAAGACTGCTGAGTTCACAGAGCGGCCATTGCTTGAGCAGTGGGATGATTTTGACACATTTCTATACAATGGTTGGTGTGGCATGACGCTTAAGCCAACCAATTTGCATATTACTCGACTTGCAGGAGTCTGGGGATAGATGAGCAGGTTCTTGCACTGTGTAGGGGCATTGGTCTGGGGACAATGCCAATGCAGCCTTACGAGATGTACCCAGAGTTGGTAAGACAGCTGCTCGCCACCTGCAGAGTGATATACCCTACACCAGACAGCAGGAAGGCTTCAGGAGGTTTCTTTACCTTCATGTGCTTAGGAGCCAGGTATCGGATTCCCCTTCTCGATATCTGTAGGATTTATGGATTCAGCACTGAGCCGCAGCGCATTGGTATATCACTTGAGTGGGATGTGGATGAAGCTCAGTATTTCTGGGAGTGTATCAGCACTGGTCTGTACAACTCGAGGACCACACTGGTGATTCAGGTTAGGCATCCGGTTCTTAGATACTTCTTGCGCATCTTGGGATCTACTATGTTGTGCAAGTTTGAGGCCAACAAGATGCGTAAGAACGAGATGGAGATGCTGTTTATTGGGCTGAGGGACCAATTTGAGGATACAGTTCTGAGAGATCCCACTAAGGGACTCAACTTGGGAGCTGTTTTTGTTGATCATCTATGCGAGCTGCAGAAGAAGCCATTTGATGGCGTGGGCACTGAGAGAGTAGGGAGTCTGCTTACTCCCATTTTCAGACATTGCAGGATTCCCTTAGAGGGAACGGAGCGTAATGACAGCTTGGAGTTCCTTGATTTCAGCCATCTGCAGAGTGCTACGTGGCTGAAGGAGGGACGAGTATGGGTATACTACGACCCTGCCATGGTGAAGTGCGGTGTGGATCTTCCTGCTCCTGGCCTTACACATATTGATATGCTGGATGCCTTGAGGTTTCAGCCTCCTGAGAGTGAGCAGCGCAGAGTCCCTTCTATGGCTCATCCATTGGGAGAGCCTTCTACACGAGCTTCTACCTCCTCTGCACATGCGCCTGCACCTGCTGCCCCTGTCGATGACGTTGGACCTTTTCCCGAGCCTACGATGCCTTATGGTGATATGTCTGAGGCAGAGTGGAGAGAGCGCTCAGATGGTATTCTACGGGTCGTCTGGAACTTCATGCGTACCTGCACTTGCAGGAGACAGCCACAGATACACCATCCAGGACCTACACGACGCAGGCGACGCTCTCCGACTCCCGGTTCTTTGAGTGGTACTGATCGTATTGATGGGATGGAGGATGAGTGATTGGCATCTCTAGACATTCGGTTCTGTATTCTCTTATTTTTCTTTTGCATTTTCTTTTGACTTTCTTAGGATGTTTATGTTTGGATGTTGTGTTTGCTTTGAGACTACTAGTTGCTTTGATTTTGCCTGTTTTCAGTGTTTTTCAGCTTGCAGGTTCGAAAATTTGGATTTTCTTACGGACTAACCTGCTAACTTGCTGACTGATCCGAGAAATCGCAGTGCGTCGACCGACACACATTGTGTCGATCGTCACAATACGAAATAAATCGCATTGCAGCGATCGCTGCGGTCCTGAGCAACGATCGACACACGACGAAAAATCGCCTAGCAACGGTCGATGCATTTATGCAACGATCGATGTCTGTGCGACAGAGGTAAAAATCAGACAGAACTCAACACATCCATTAACATTTTTCTTTTCTTTTTACCAACCCTTAGCTTGACACTACTGGGGACAGTGTGTCTTAAGTGTGGGGGAGGTGCTACTGACTTTATCTTTCTGTTTTCTTAGAGTCAGTCCAGTTTTTCAAAAAAACTTGTTTTATTGAGTCAAAACCAGTTTAAGTAAGAAACAATGAATTTTGGAGGAGTTTAACAATATCTTGCAGGAACTTAAGTAACCATCGGGATGAAGTTGCAGGATCTATCTATGACTATTAGAAAACCCCATCACAGATCAACCTACTGAGGACACCCACATCGCTTCAGATATCAGAGGATCCTTTTACTGAACTGACTTAATTTTCTCACCTAAGGGCTTGGTATACCTTGTGTCGGATTCCCTTGTTAGTTCTGACACAACCTGTAAACCTGTCCTATTTGGTTCCCTTCTCCCCTTCCATAAAATAAAAAAAAAAAAAGATAATAAACTGAGTATGAGTTAGTAACTCCGAAGTGGTCTCTGGGAGTGGTAGCTACAACTATCATATCCTGTGCATCCATGAAATGTGTCCAAAGTACACCCCTTAACGGGAAGAGCACTGATAAAAAAATAAAATGATACCCAATGGGGAAAAATCAGAATGCTAAGGAAGGGAAAAGAGAAGAAAGGGACCAAAGAAAGATAGTATGGTGGTCTAGAGCTGGCAAGGTAAGAGTCCATGTGACTTTGATCGATACTCCTTAGGTGAGACCGCACTTAAATACTTGCAGAAGTCAGTAGGGAGAATTTGAATGCGTGAATGTGATTGTGGAGTTTACTTAGGACAGTTGCTAAGTGTGGGGGAATTATATGTTGGTCTTGATGTCTTACAGGCGATTCTTTCAGTGGTTTACTAAGGGGAATCTGAGTGTTGTTGCTTCTAGGACAAAAAGAGTTTCTGAAAGTTTTCAAACCTCTTCACCACGTTTTAGTTCTCTGTTTTGCTTGAGGGCAAGCAAAGGCTAAGTGTGGGGGAGTTGATATATCATGGTTTTTACCGGTTTTATGCCATGATATAAGTCTGTTTTAGTGTCTTTTGGTGTTCTTTTAGAGTTCTTTACAGGTTTTATTAGGTACACGTACGTTTGGAGCAAAAGTGGAGATTATGGAGCTAATTGGAGCACTTTGGAGATTTCACCCGAGAGACTCTGTTCACTGTCCGAAATAGAGTACTGTGTCGATCGTTGCACACCTGCATCGATCGATGCACAGCGAGTTGGGCCAGACTCTCGGCGGTTTAATGAAGATTGCCAATATTGCGAAGATGCCCAGAAGTTCCAGATATTTACACAGAAGCCCCAAGTCGTGTTTTAGCTATTTAATTAGGTTTTTAGCTTCTGTTTTAGATACGCTATCATAACTTAGAGCAGAGAGTTTTTAAATCTTTTGGGGCTGATCTGATCCTGTACTACATTCGTTTTGGAGAAGTTTTCGAGCCCCTTTTTATTCTAATCTCTTTTATGCTTTCTATTAATTCATTGATTATGTTTACATCATCTATGTCTAAGTAGTTTCATAGTTAGGTTTAGGGTTTCTCATAGGGATTTCATGACTTGCTAGATATAATTAATTCAGTTAAGGATTCACATCAATAGATGTTCTTCAAACTAAATTGTGTTTAATGCTAGTTCTAACCTGATCAATTAGAATCTAGATCTTAGGTTGCTAAATACGACACAACAGTGTGGTTTAGAATCTGAACTATTTAGGTTGAGAAATTTAATTACTCACAAAGGAATTTGGTTTAATTAGATTGTGAACATATCAAACTTGGAATTAAGGCTGGTTTAATCTGTTAGTAATTGCAAAGGAATTTGGATTGCTGCACTTAGACTTAGAGAATTCTCGCAAAGGAATTTGATTAATTCTATATATGTGTTTTGAGTTCTAGAACTGAGTTTAATTAGATCATGATTGAATGATTTATCTGGTTGTCTGATTTCCTGAGAATGCCCTAGAATTAGCGCCCTTAGTTTATTGCCTACAACAACAACCTGCTACATGTTTACTTTCTCGCTTGTTTTTTTTAATTAAATCAATACAATTTGCTTTTTTCTTTCTCCTAGTTTTAATCTCTTTACATTCTTAATCCTATCGTTGCCTAGAGTCCTCGTGGATTCGATCCCTAAGTACTACAATTGATATACTGTGCACTTGCAGCTATCAACCCGCAAACAACAAGCTCTTTGCACTCCAGGAAGTAAATCTTTCTTTGTGTTGTTGAATCAAAGGTGCACAATTCACCATACTAAGTTTCTTAGTGCATAATGGCATACCTAGGTAGCGGACAGGAAGAGTACCATGTTGCATTCCAGTTGAGAAACAAATCAGCTCATTTTCTCCAGCAGATAATCCCGATGAGAAGAAGGATATCTTTTGGTAACTCACCGCCAATCCAGGTCTAGCTTCAAACTCATAAGGACATGGAGAAAATTCTGAACAGAGCTAATTGAGCCTTCAACAAAGATGAGAAGATCATCTGCAAAACACAAATGTGTGAGTTTCGAGCTTTTGTATTTAAAGTGGTAGTTAAAATTCCCTTCTTCAGCAGCTTTGTTCAACATGGAGGATAGACAGTTCATTGCTATTACGAACAAGTAAGGAGATAATGGGTCTCCCTGCCTCAAACCTCTAGTACCCTTGAAGAACCCATGGACCTCACCATTATAGCATATAGTAAAGCTTGTAGAGCAGACAAAAGCTCTCAGCCAACAAATAAAGGTGGGTGGAACGCCAATGCTCTCCAGACAAATAAATAAGAAATCCCAATTTAAGGTGTCAAATGCTTTTGCAATATCAACCTTAATTGTTATTCTTTTTGGCCCTTTGTCACGGTGGTAACCATTTACCAATTCACTTGCCAAGACCTTATTTTCAACAAGAAGCCTGTCTTTAATGAACGCGGTCTGGTTTGCCAGAATAAGACCAGGAAGAATAGGCTTGAGGCGTTTGACTAGGAGCCGAGAGACGACTTTGTACAATGTGTTGAGACACGAGATGGACTGAAATTCCGAGATTCCACTTGCACCTGGATTCTTAGGGACAAGGGAAAGGATAGTAGAGTTTGTGGCAACCGGTAAGAAGGCAGAGACAAAGAAATGGGAGATACTTTGAACAATCTCCATACCCAATAGACTCCAAGCTTTCTTGTAAAACTCAGAAGTAAGGCCATCTGGTCCAGGTGCCTTATTTGGGTTGATTTTAAATAGGCAGCGAGTAATCTCATCACTAGTTGGTAGAGAAAGCATTGATTGGTGAAGCTCAGTTGAACACCTGAAAGGGCAGACTCTGGAACCAGCCTGGAGTTGACTCAGTTATGACTAAGGCAGCATTCTGAGGACCAAGTATGTTCTGGAAATGAAGAGTAGCAATCCTGCTCATTTCTACAGGATCCGTGACCACAATACCTGAAGGTAAGGTGAGAGATCTAATGGTATTGAAGCTTTGTCTAACCATTGCTACCCTGTATAAAAAGTAGTACTTAGGTCTCCTTCCTTTAACCCATTGAATGCGCGATTTCTGCTTGAAGTAACTTTCCTCTACTAAGTGCAGGAAATTCCATTTATCATGAAGATCTCGTTCAGCCTAAAAAGTAGCAGAAGATGGGTTTGAAAGCGCTTCAGCCTACACAAGTTTCAACAGCTCGTTAGTTTCTAATACTCTCTCTTGAATCTTAGAAAAATTCTCTCTATTTAGTTTTTTAAGTGCTCTCTTGATTTGTCTCTGTTTCCAACAAAGGAAAGCCAAGTTCTGAGCCTCGCTACCGGCCTGAATCCATGCTTCAGTCACTACTTGGAGAAAGCTTGAGTGTTTGGTTAGGTAATTAGGAATTTAAATGGTCGGGTTCCTGATTTTGGTAAGGCTTGGGCAAGGTCTATGAGGCTGGGACTATGGTCTAAAGTAAGGGGAGAGAAAAAAGTAGTAGAGCTGTTTGGGAATGAAGAGATCCAAAGATTTTTTACTAACACCCTATCTAGCTTTTTAGCAATAGGCGCAGAAGGGCGGCAATTTGACCAGATAAAGAAAGGACCTTGAAATCTTAGATCAAAGCAACCCATTTGGTGGAGACAATCTCTAAGTTCCAGCATGGAACATTGCAAGTGATAGAGTCTGGCAAAGAATGCTCCAAGGGATGAATTATTTCGTTGAAGTCACCTCCAAGCATCCACGAAATTGATTATAATGCAAGAGATGAGTGAATATGCACAAGGTCCACCCACAAATCAGCTCTAGCATTGCTTTGATTCGCAGGATATACTTTTGTATAGACGAACAACTTACAATTTGGGATTGTAACTTCACAAGTCATCGACTGAGCAGATTGGTGAATAATCTTGATCTGAACCGGGTCTTTCCATACAATAATGATTCGTCCATCCGGATCAGACAAATGATTAGAAAAGTAATGCCAATCTTTACAAATCTTCTGCATCAACTGTTTCAAGTTATAATCTTTGATGTGAGTTTCCAAAAGAGATACGAAAATAGGTTGGTAGCTAGTTAACCATCGACAAAAAGACTCATGCTTGTCCGGCTCATTAAGTCCACGTACATTCCAAAAAAAGGTTTTGATATTCATAGGGATTGTTTAGGAAACTCCTCAGAATGAAGAGCTCCATCAAAAGCAATAGAAAGGTTAGAATCCAAGGAACTAGAAGGAATAAACAGGTGGTTAAAAGGAATAATAGAGGAAGAGGTAACAGTATGGGATGCATGGTCAGAAGAAAATAAGGTGGGGCTTGAACGGGAACGCTTGAGATATTTCTTTTCATGGATTTCAGGAGGAGTTATGGTAGATTGATCATCCAGTGAAATAAGAGAATCTAGATGAGCAGAAACAAGAGGCACCAAAGGAAGGACATGTTGATTTGATTGGGTCAAGGAAGGAGGAGGAGTTTTAAAATAGCCAGGGAGAGAACGGGTAGGGGGGGGAGAGGATTGATGATCAGAATGGAGGTTTAAAAGACTAGTTGAGGTTGATGTGGGATTACAGGTTTGGTCGGGTAAGGAGGTTGGGGTTTGGTCGGGTAAGGAGGTTGGGTTTTGGTCCGTAGCAGAATTTCCAGTAGGCTTAACAAAGGAAATAGTGGAAGAGCCAAGCGTTGAAACAAAGCCAAGATCCTTAGCCAAAGCTAAAACATCTTCAACAGTAGCGCCTGATGAAGGAATAACAGTTTCCTGGGAAACTCAGAGACCTCCACAGCTTTTTTCTTACAAAAGTCTGTTTGCCACTGATAATTGTAACCTTCTTTTTACCTTTTGTAACCGCAGCATCTGTCTTTTGTTTTGTTGTTGTAGCAGAAGTTCCAGGGGCTTCAGCATCTGACTTTTGTTTTGATTGAGGAGCAGGAGCAGGGAGAAGAAGGAAATTCCTAGCCACATGCCCAAGTTCATTGCAAAAAGAGCAAGTAGGCGGAACCCAAGGATAATCAACTTCAACCTCAACCACTTGACCATTTGTTCTCCGAAATTCCACTCCTCTTGGGAGATATTGGGAAAGTTCAACCTCCACCTAAATGTGAGCAAGAGTAAGACATACAATGTTTAAGGTGAATTCATCTGTTTCTTTTGGGTGTCCGACTAAGCCTCCAATCAGACTTAATCCTTTTCTATGACGCAAGTCTAGGGGATTCCTCTAAAATAACCCCAGAGCTGGATTGTAGAAGCAATAGGAGATGATGGTATAGGATTAGAACACCACTTGGTTGCATGAAACATTGAATCACCCACATACCAAACTCCCTTTTCTAGTATTTTTTTGACGAATATAGTCATTAGGGATCCTGACCAACATTGATCTTGTAAGAGGATTGTTATGTATCTCTATCCTTCGACCTTTTCTCCACATGTGATTTAACACACTCTGAATTTGACTGAAAGGGAGAGGATGGCCATTAAAGAAGCAGACGATGAAGTCTTTATGTATCTCAACACCTTCCTCAAAGACCTCATCTGGAATGATAATCCGAGGCCTACCAGTTTCAGAAATAGTTGGCTGAGCTAACCGATCTAGTGTTTTGTCATTAGAAGCACGAAGCTTCTCCACAGTGGTCGGTTTCTGAACTGAATGGACAGAGGAAGTATTATGACTAAAGTTACCCTTACTTGCAGGTTCAACAGCAGGACACTGGGGCTGATTTGGAGCAGTCTTGGCTTAAGTATCAATTGCAACAGCCTGATTCAGGGGCAATTTTTGAGTTGCTGCAGGGATAGAAGTGGCTTGGCAGGCATGGACAGGAGGGGTTGAGTTAAGAGTTACTACAGGGATAGTAGCGGTTTGATGGGCAGGGAAAGGAAGGATTGGGGTCTCAAGTAAGGGGGTTCGGTTAGGTAATACGGTTGAAGGGTTGAGCTGAACACGAGCACTATTGGCGTTGTTTGTCAAAAGAGGCGACAACTTAGTGGTTTCAAGAACTTTAAGTTTCCAGTGAACAGTAAAAGTAGATCCAGATTTGTGATCAGTTGATTTTTTCACAATGCAGATCTGTGGTTGTGGCCTCAGTCATAGTGACATCAGCAGTAAGCAGGGAAAAATCAGATGGAGTAGAAGCAGAGGGAGCTTCAGAATCCATACCATCAGTAACAGTAAAATTAATAGAAGGAGAAGAGGAGGAAGGTGGAGGAGATAAGGGTTGGAAATGGGCCAAAGACAAAGAGGATGAAGGGTCTGGCGGGTCAGGGGGAAGAGGAGGAGGTAGAAGGTCCAGTAGAGGCAAGCTGAGGATTTAAGGCAGAAGCAGGAGAAAACCAGAGGTTCACGTCACTATTCATGGAGAGAGCTTTTAGAAATTCTCAAACAATCGTATTTTTTACAAATATTTGAGAAGTTACACTCATAGCTACATGAAAAATTATATCTATCCCTATATAATAACACTGAGAAATAAATGCATTTTAACCAACTGGTAATAGTATAGTAGTAGACAAATATAAATATAACATAAACTTCTTATTTGTTTAATAGAAGTGATGAACGATCAGTGAAAAATGAAGAAGATAAAGTGAGGAAAAAATATGTTATGAAAGTTCAAAAAAAAAATGGTATGTGCTAATTTGGTAGTTGACCATCAACCACTCTTACATAATAGATGGTCTGGTATGGTCTAGTTCAATTTCGACTCAATTATAATGGTTATCTAACTAAACTAACATTACACAATTCTCGATATCTTTTGAATTCGAATTGAGAAAATGTGTTAGGGAATCCGAGTATAATGAAGATTCCATATTTTAGATAGACATGACTTCAGATAAACATGAGTTGTTAAAAATATACATATATCATTAACGATAGATCCTAAGTAGGTTTGGAGAAGGATTAGGGCTTTCCATTATGTGTATAAATATCATGTAAGGTTTACATTATTCAATAACACAAATCATTCAGTCAACTTTACATGGTATCAGAGCATAAATTCTCAGACCTAAGACAGAAAGTTTTTCTTGTTCACGATTTTTTCAATCAATCATCCTTCGTGTAAGAAGAGTTAATTATGGGAGACGATGACAATTCATCGGCAAGCAAGAGTGGATCGACGTTTGATACCACAAGCAATGTAAGGGCAACACCATACACACTGTATCCGAATGATAATCCAGGCGCACTCATCACCTCGGTGAAAATCACCGGAGAGAACTACAACGAATGGTCGACGGAGATGAGCAACGCTCTCCTAGCCAAACGTAAGCTCGGTTTTATTGACGGGACGATCAAGAAACCAGATGCAAATGATCCACAACTTGAAGGTTGGCTTTCGGTTAACTCCATGATAGTGGGTTGGATCCGCACCTCGATCGAACCAAGAGTGCAATCTACAGTAACGTTTATATCCGAGTCTTACAAATTGTGGGACAACCTAAAGAAACGTTTCTCAGTTAAGAACAAGGTAAGAGTACATCATCTCAAAGAATAGCTGGCCTCCTGCCGCCAAGATGGACAACATGTGGTTGATTTCTATGGTCGTCTCGCCAAGATGTGGGAAGAACTTGAGACATATAAGCTGCCTCCAGCCTGTACATGTAGTGCAGCCGCAGAATACGAGAAAGAACGAGAAGATGATAAAGTTCATCAGTTCGTAATGGGGTTAGACGAAGCTCGCTTTGGTAATATAAGCCAAAGAATCATATCAAGTGATGCTCATGTTGATCTCGGCACTGCTTATGCAAAGATCGTGAGAGAAGAACAACACATCAACTCAACCAAGGAACGCGAATCTCAACAGAATGCGATCGGGTTTCTTGCAAAGAAAGACGCTTCCGACTCAAACTCATCAAATCAAACTCGCCGAAGTGTTAAGTGTTCGCATTGTGGCCGTACTGGACACGAGAAAGCGGACTGTTGGCAGATCGTAGGATTTACGGAATGGTGGGAAGAAAGAGATAATCCAAGAGGAGAAGACAGAGGCAATTCACGAGGAAGGGTCCGAGGACGTGGAAAATCTGGATGTGGTCGTGGGTCATCAAACAATTACAATGACAACAGTGCAAAAGTCAACACAGCCCACACAACAACATCCAACTCATCCTCGTTTCCTTCCTTTATAGAAGAACAATGGCGTGCCCTTACCGAGTTAATAACAGAGAAAACAAACTCTACCTCTAATAAGCTCTCTGGTAAGACAAAACTGGGTGATTTAATTCTAGATACTGGGGCTTCTCATCACATGACATGAGATTTCTCATTACTAGAAAACACATTAAGCATCCCACCATGTCCAGTTGGATTTGCAGATGGAAATAAGACATATGCGACACACACGGGAGTCTTTCCCTTATCGCAAAACATTACTCTGTCAAATGTGTTATTCATTCCAAACCTCAACTGCTCCCTCATCTCGGTGTCCAAGTTGCTAAAACAGACAAATTGTTGCTCTACTAAGTGATACATTGTATTTTACAGGACCGTTTTAAGAGGAATCTGATTGGAGCAGGTGAAGAGCGAGATGGGGTTTATTATTTCAAGGATGTCATGGCTGCAAGGGTAAACAAGGTGACTGATAAGATTGTTAGCTCGATTGATCAGTTTCGTTGGCACCAAAGGCTTGGTCATCCGTCGTTTTTAGTTTTAGCTTCTTTACCAATGTTTTCTTCGAATTCATTAAGTTATTCTGCTGACCTAGTCCGTGTGACGTTTGTTTTAGAGCAAAGCAGACAAGAGATGTATTTTCTCAAAGTCTTAATAAAACAAAACAGTGTTTTGAGTTAATCCATTGTGACGTATGGGGTCCGTATAGGATTCGTGCTTCCTGCGGTGCAGTATACTTTCTCACCATCGTTGACGACTTTCCAAGATCAATATGGATATATCTTCTCTTGGAAAAGTCTGAGGTTCGCACTGTCATTAAGAACTTCTGTAAGATGGATGAAAATCAATTTGGAAAGTCAGTTAAAACAATTCGTATTGATAACGGGACAGAGTTCACGTCTCTCAGAATTCTTTCGAGAAATTGGAGTTATACACAGAAATCATGCGTTTATACTCCACAACAAAACGGAAGAGTTGAGCGGAAACATAGACACATTCTTAATGTTTCCCGAGCTCTTTTGTTTCAAGGAGGATTACCAACTAAGTTCTGGGGTGAAGCGGTCACAACAACAGCTCACCTAATTAATAGAACACCAACGGTTTTTCTTAAAGGAAAGACGCCATATGAAGTGTTGCACGGAGTACAATCGACATACGATCACATAAAGGTATTTGGCAGCCTCTTTTTTGTTCATGCTAAGTCTCGGGTCAAGGATAAATTCGGAGTACGTAGTCGTAGTTGTGTCTTCGTGGGATATCCATACGCTCTAAAAGGTTGGAAAGTGTACGATATAGAGAATAAGGAATTTTTCATATCTCGTGACGTTGTATTTCATGAAACAGAGTTCCCATTGTCCTCTGTTTCATTCGAGGGAGCTGGTACATCCTCAACACAGTCGGTATCTCAATATGACGATGATTGGATTCCATATGTACAACATGTCTTAACAGAAAGGGGGAGCTTCGTCACACCTAACTCACCAAATGTCATAAGGACCGAATCTCAGGAAGAAACAGTCCACGTCGAAACTTGTGCACAACCTTTGTCACCTTCGACTCCTGTGACACTTATACCAACTGATGCACAACCTTTAGTATCACCTGTTCATTCACTACCATCCTCTGAGCAATTGGGGCGTGGCTATTGTCAACACATTCCGTCGGTAAAGCTGCAAGATTACATAACGTACAACGTAAGCTGTCAAGACAAAACCCATCTCGCTCATTTCTGCTCCTCATCTGATTCCCTTGCGGTAGTTCCATGTAAATCACAATACCCTTTGGATGATTATGTTTCTGATCTCAATTTCAGTCCTTCACACAAAGCTTTTCTAGAAGCAGTCACTGCAGGAGTTGAACCAAAACGATATGGTGATGCGGTAAAACACAAAGAATGGCGTGATGCCATCAAGAATGAATACAATGTACTAGAAAATAATAATACTTGGGATATATCATCTCTTCCACCTGGTAAAGTCGCAATCGGCTCTAAATGGGTATTTCGCATTAAATACAAGTTGGATGGTACACTAGAGAGACATATAGCTCGTCTTGTGGTTATGGGGAACAATCAAATAGAAGGTGAAGATTATGAAGAAACATTTGCTCCCGTTGTCAAAATGACAACCGTACGCAGTCTACTTGGACTTGTCGTTGCAAAAGGATGGGAAGTGCATCAAATGGATATCCATTCTTTATGAGGATCTTAAGCAGGAAGTTTATATGAAGTTATCTCCGGGTTTTACGCATTCTGATCCAACTAAAGTAAGTCGGCTTTGTAAATCGCTTTATGGTCTTAAACAATCACCTTGTTGTTGGTTTACAAAGTTGTCCAAAGCTCTCATTTAGTTTGGTTTTACTCAGTCCTACTCGGACTACTCACTGTTTACATACACGAAAGGGAGCATTGAAGTTCATGTTCTAGTCTATGTCGACGATCTCGTCATTGCTAGCAATGACATGGCCTCTCTTACCAAATTCAAAACTTACTTAGGCGATTTATTTCGCATGAAAGATCTCGGGAAGCTAAAATATTTCTTAGGGATTGAAGTAGCTCGCTCTAAGGAAGGTATCTTTCTATCCCAACGAAAATATGCACTAGACATTGTTAAAGATACGGGTCTCCTTGGTGCAAAACCGGTCTCAACTCCGATCGACCAAAACCATCAGCTTGGTGCGGATGAAGGGCCTGTTTTTCACGACCCAAAACAGTATCATCGCCTGGTCGGGCGCTTGGTTTATCTGGCCACAACTCGGCCTGATCTGTCGAACTCCATCCATCTGTTATCACAATTCATGAAAACACCTAAGGAAGCTCACTGGAATGCAGCACTTAGAGTTGTTCGTTATCTTAAAGGTTGTGCTGGTCAGGGTAGCCTTCTCAAAGCCGATGCAACCTTAAGCTTTCTATATACTGCGGCACGGATTGGAGCTCCTGCCCTTTGATGTGTCGGTCTCTTACAGCATTTGTTGTGCTTCTTGGTGGGTGCCCTATCGCTTAAAATACAAAGAAACAAGATAAGGTATCTCACTCATCTGCAGAAGCCGAATACATGTCCATGGCAGCTGCAACATGAGAAATCAAATGGATACTTCCGCTGCTAACTGATCTCGGCATCAAAACCAACAAGCCGGTATCATTTTATTGTGATAGTCAAGCTGCTATCCACATTGCCGCTAATCCAGTTTTTCACGAACGCACTAAACACATAGAAAGAGATTTTCATAGTGTTCGGGACGCAGTTCGTGACGGTTTAATATCTACCAAACACGCCAGAACAAAGGATCAAATCGCGGACGTCCTAACAAAAGCTCTTGTTCGACCGCAGTTTTCCTATCTCTTGTCCAAGTTGGGCATTACGAATCTACATGCTCCAACTTGAGGGGGAGTGTTAGGGAATCCGAGTATAATGAGGATTCCATATTTTAGATAGACAAGACTTTAGATAAACATGAGTTGTTAAAGATATACATATATCATTAACGATAGATCCTAAGTAGGTTTGGAGAAGGATTAGGGCTTTCCATTATGTGTATAAATATCATGTAAGGTTTACATTATTCAATAACACAAATCATTCAGTCAACTTTACAAAATGTCATGTCATGTTTCAGAAAAATTGCGATGAATAAACAATTCAGTGATTATATTTATTCTCAGAGATTAACCAGACATTGATTCGGATCATTTCTTGTTATATATATAATATATTTTAAAAATGGACATTCGGTCGACAAATATATACATTTGGTTTGACAGTATACCAACTTGGGTTTTTCCCCTTTTGGTTTTGTTTTCGAATTATTACCAAATCAATTTCTCCTCATACTTTCAAATTTCATGTATGTATGAACCATATTTGCCAAAAATTGAAACATAAGAAGAAAAATATTATTTATGGATACAAAGAAAAATACAAACTACGAAGGTCAAACCTCTTGCCAATATTTTTTTATTTTGTATTTCACTAATAGACATATTGTATTATCCCCACATTGGAATTCACTATTGAAAATTTGATACCGAAATAACTAGATAGGACAGCATTTAAACGAAAGATTTACTCAAAGAAGGGCGTTCCTAAGGCCCACCCAGGCCGCCGAATGCAACATGGATCCGTATAATATAACTCGTTGTCAGACGAGATCTAAAATAGATAAGACAGAAGTATGGTGGAACAAGACTTTAATAGTTTATGCTGTGAATGTTTACCGCTTTATGACAGCGGGACAGAAAAAAAAATTGTGTCATCATTCAACAATTGTTGTATAAAATATAGTATAGTTTTTTTTCACTGGATCAGTAGATATATTCATCAAAATATGATACAAAGTAGCCACAATTTACAAAAATGGGATCCTAGCTAATCACATACAAAACAGCTAGATGGGATATGATATCAAGAGCTGATTGAGGCTTTATCTCTGTCGATAATATTCTTGAACCAAATCTGTCGAAAATATCCTTGAACCAAACCAGTCCATTAATAGCAACATATGATTTATAACGATCCTCCACTGTGACTCTTCTTGCAATATGGAAAGCTTCGATGAGCTGATGTCTCGCTGCATGTATAAATTTCCATTCCCTGATACTTTGCATCTGTAATAAAATAGGCGAGTAGAACCATTTAAAGGCTGGCCTAGACGGTGGTCTGGTTACTGCTCCAACTAGATCTTTTGAGTCCGCAACAAAAACAATCCTTTCGACTTGCAGGCTTGACATCTTTCTATTGCCCACATCCAAGCTTTAAGTGTCGCATCATCTGCTGATTGAGCATTAACATAAGATCGTCTATTGTGTTAATCACTAACCCCGTTTCATCTCTTAGAACCCATGACGCACCGCTTTCTTTGGTTACCTTGTTCAAAGACACACCAATGTTACATTTGACCCAGTGAGTAGGAGGAGGTTCCAAGCATAAAGAATTTGTCTGAAAGAAACTGGTATCCTCTTTAGCCTCTTTTGAATCAAGGATATGTGCCCGTGTGTAAGAATGTAGATCATCTCTTGCTTTTCTAATCCCCACCAGCGGACATGAGAATTGTCCCTCAAAAATCACATAGTTCCTCTCTTTACATATTCTCCAAATGATCCATGGGAAAGAGTTTCTGATCTCCAAAGATAGGTTACGAATAGAACTGAGGGAAAGTAAGCAAAACATAATTTAGAAAATCGATGTCTCAGAGCCCATTTTCCGGTACTGGAATACCTGATAAGGCCCACATTTGCCGGGCAAAGGCGCAAGAAAACATGACATGGTTTTCTGTTTTCGGTTCCACACCACATCTTTGGCATCGTAGATCCACCTTCACTCCTCTGGCCGCGATCCTCTCCGCCACAGGCATCGCACCACTGAGCACCTTCCATAGGAAAATCTTGATCTTTGATGGTATTTTGAGTTCCCAAACCATCTGCTTCAAGGGGATTAAGGATGGTAAGGCTTCTGCTATTATTCTAACCTCTGGGTTTAACTCCAGAGAGCTTATCCAATAACCTTATTTTACGGAGTACTCGCCACATTTGTTGAATCGCCAGCAGTAGTAATCCTATGTATTTGCTACTGGCTTGATTCTAAGAATGATCTCAATATCGCTTGGAAAGAACAATTCGTCGAGCAAATCTCTTCTCCTTTCATTGGTAATGGGATCAATTAGATCCGAAACTAAGAGCTCCAGATCCACAAATGTTTGTTTCATTAGAGGAGCTCTTAGACGACCGTCGTTGATCCAAGAGGATGTCCTGACCCTTAAATCTCCACCATCACCAATCTTTAGTTCCAGACCTTTGACTAAGAGATCACGACCGTGCAAAATAATTCGCTATCCAAAAAAAAGGTCGCGATCCCAACTCTGATTCCAAGAATTCTACATCTTCGTAGTACCAACTCTTTAGAAAACGCGAGAGGAGACACTCTGCATCCGTGTAAAGTTTCCAAGCTTGTTTCTTTAGTAACGACTGATTGAACAATTCAACGTCTTTTAACCCAATTCCACCGAGTTCCTTCGATAGATAGAGCCTTTTCCAGCTGACCCAATGAGTCTTACGCACATCTTCATTTGCGTTCCACTAGAACTCAGCAATAGCCGCAACTAACTTCTTACAGGTGGTTTTGGGCAGTTTGAATCATGACATCGTGAAGACCGTCATCGCATTTGCCACATATTTAATGACTACCTCTTTTTCGCTAGGTGACAACAATCCTGCATGGTACCCCGAGAATCTCTCTTTCATACGATCTTGGAATATTGTAGCAACTCAACTTTGGAGCCACTGAAACATTCCGGTAATCCAAGATAGGTAATGGCTCCACCTTCCGCAAAAATACCCATATTTCTTTGAATTAGGACTTGTTTCAATCTTAACCCGGATTCCGAACGTGATTGACGATTTTTCAACAATGATAACCTGACCCGTGAATAAACCATACTGCTCCAAGATGTTCATAACCGATTCACATTGACCTATATCAGCCTTGAACATTAGCGGGCTATCATCTGCAAACAAAAATGATGTATTGAAGGTCCTTGGGTAGAGAATTGGATGCCAATGATCCTTCTTGCTTGCTCCGCTTTGTTCATTAGGTGTGTGAGTCCCTCTGTACGTAGAAAAAATAAGAATGGTGACAAGGGATCCCCTTGTCTTAAACCACGTTCCGGGACTATCAACCCGTGGGCCTCTCCATTGATAAGTACCGTAAAAGTGATCGACGATATACATAACATCACCCATAGAATCCATTTAGGATCGAACCCTAGTGCCATTAACAATACTTCCACACATTTCCATTCAACTATGTCGTAAGCTTTCGATATATCGGTTTTTACCGCCATAAACTCCTCGGATATGGATTTATGGGTACGCAAGGCATGAACAACTTCATGGGCTATCAGAATGTTGTCCGATATGAGTGTCTCCGCTACGAATTCTGATTGATTAGGGGACACCATTTCCGACAAAAAAATGTTTAACTCTCGATACAAGGATCTTGGAGATCACCTTGTATAACACCAAGCATAAGCTTATTGGTCGGAGATCCTTCATAAGAGACGCGTTCGCTATATTTGGAATGAGACAAATTTGTGTAAAATTCCACTCATTCGGGAAAACTCTGGTGTTAAAAAAGCTTTGTACCTCCAAGATAACTCTCGGACCTACCACATCCCAATATCGTTGGAAAAAATGACCCGTCATTCCGTCTGCTCCAGGTGCACTAGTCGGTTTTATTGAGAAGACCGCATTTTTATTTCTTCCTTTGACACTGATTTGGTCAGATCTGCATTCTGCGTTACCCTTGGTGTAAAACCACTGAACAAATTGTCGACCGGGTTGGATGACTTGAAGAGATTCCTGAAAAAATCCGCTACAACTTCTCCTTTAGCGGGGCTTGAACGATGTGTCATACCATTTTCATCAACAAACGTATCTATGCCATTTCTAACTCTCTCTGCCTTCACCGGTGCATGAAATATTTTTGTGTTTCGATCTCCTCCGACTTGCCATTTGTCATGACATTTTGCTTCTAAAAACTCTCTTCATCCTTATAGGCTTGGGCAAGTTGAATCTTTAAACTCTGCATCCTTCTGAAAATCGGGTTGATCAAGGACTGTTCAAGGTCGTAATTCAACTATATTCTCCTTATTCTGGTCTTCGAGTTTGATTCGTTGTCCGTTTTCCATCTGCTTAACTCTTTTCGGCAGTCTTGTATACGGTCTGAGACATATGACCCCGTATGACGAGCATTAGAAGACCACACTTTTATCAGGGCTTGTCTGACCACAAGAGCATTTAGCATTCTCTTGTCAAACCTAAATGATCTTCTGTATGATTCTTGAGAGGACATTGGCCTTAGGAGGACTGGTTTGTGATCGGATCCTCTCTTTTCCAAAAACTTTTGGTTTGCATCAGGAAACGCCACTAACCACTCCTTACTACTGAAGCTCTGATCTAACTTGCATTGGATCCATTTCTTTCCTCTCCAGCCGCTCCAAGTAAAACTTCAACATTGAGGCAAACAGCACAAAAAAATTATCGGAGCGCCTTGGTCCTCCGATCTTCTCATTGTTTGCTAATAACTCATTCAAATCTCCTATCATAGCCCAATTCTGATTTCTCTGAATCCCAATGCGATAGAGACGTTCCCACACTTTGTCTCCTTTACTACTATTAGGCTCTCCATGAACACAAGCTAAGAAGAACTCATAGTTACAAATTTGTACATGAAAATCTAATATATTCTTGTCCGCATAGTTGAATACAATATCCGAGCTTTTCTTCCAAAATAAGTCCAAGCCTCCACAAGTACCAACCGGATCAACCGTATACAAAGTCATAACCCAACCAAGATTGAATATCTACAAGAACGTCACATTTATACATAGTCTCCATTAGGAACAAAATCTTCGGGAAATGTTTCTGAAGCATCTCCAAGAGTCTTTGAACTGTCATATCTTGAGGCCTCTCAAATCCTTTACAGTTCCAGATCAAAATGCTCATTAGGCGTTGGACAGTCACTCATTTGGGACTACCTCTTTGGTTTTGCGCTTTGCGACTTTTATCTCTTGTTTCCCTTCACTCACAACTTTCCTCTTCTCCAATAATCCTATGTCTATTTCACCATCACAAACCAGTTCTGGAATTTGTTTTGGCTCCACTGGATTTAGCCTTACGATCCGTCGAGTATGGTCTTTTTCTTGGCTTCCTGCCTTTCTTTATGACCCCGGACGAGCCAGCCAAAGAAGGATGTACTCGATTTTCCGTTGAGCCAGTAAGACGAGCAGTAGCCTTTCCATGATCATAGGCTGAGATGTTCTCATATATAGAGGGGATGATTCGTAACTAGCCAGTCGAGATCTCTGATCAGCCAAAATTTGCAGCTCCCATCGGTTTGTCCAAAGTAGGGAAGTTGTAACTTGAATCATAAGAAGCATCCATTGACTTATAACCAAAGACTAACCTCTTCCCTTTGTTGAGATCTTTTGTAACAGTAATGGGAGTTTCAAGACTCAGAACAGTCTTCGGTGTCATGGGGTCACTCTCTGCCACCTTCACTGGCTTCTTGACTCTCTTTTTTCTCTTATCTTACGTTATGCACCGTCAAAAACTAACATATATTGCCTCATTCCTTCTAAGACATCAGCAGCGATTTTTGGTCTTCCTAATACCGGGTGTAAACCCAGCTGATCCTCATTCAACACACCAAACAATGGGTCATTGATCTTAATGATTGGTTCAGTTTTCGATTTTTCCTCATTCTAGCCAGAGCGTTTCTCAATGGTGATGTTATGTCTCTCTTTAGCAATTAGTGGACAGACCGACTAATCATGAGTCATACACTGACAATTATAACAACGTTTCTGGACTCTCTCGTAATAGAAGTGGATTTCTGTTTGTCCTCCGTTTGGCAAATTTATCAGTTGCTTTTTCTTCAGCGGTTTCGATACATCAAAGAGGACCTTCACGCTAACAAACTCATGCACATGTGACTTCTCTGGATCGAAAGCAACCGTCTTCACTTCTCCGACTAGTTCTCCCATAAAAGAGATCGCCTTCTCTGTATAATAGTTTACTGGTATATTCCGGATTTGGACCCAAAGAAGAACCTTCTGCAGATAATACGGAGGGGGATTTTCGACCCATCGATCCATCACCATTTACCATTCATTGAAGGTATGGAGGCCTTTGTTATGGATATCCTCCAGATCGTGCTCGTACCGGAATATAAACTGGAACCTTTCCTTCGACAGAGACACTCCGCATACTCTTTCGTATTTCTGCCATTTCCTTGGCATATCCAAGATTACTCTTGACATCTTCTGTGCAGATGGATTAAGCAGTCTACCTACAATGCTCGTCACATTACGCTCAACGGATCTCACCTCCGGTAATTCCGGCATATCAAAGGGAGCATCTTCCTCCTCTAGTGACATCATCATAAGAGCCTTGTTCATAGATGAAGACATTTACTTCTGAACCAAACCGCATAGCTTCTAAATCTTAAAAAATTTCTCTACAAACCACCACCGTGAACAGGTCGGAGATAACAGATCAGCCTCTTACCAGACAAACAGAGCACCTGTAACAACGGAAGGGGTAACACAGATTTTCTTCACTCCACGATGAACCTCAGCCGCTGGGAAGAGCTCACTTTTCTGGAGATAAAAGAGAAGCCCTAAGATGGAGGGCTGAGAAAGACTTTGGAAAGATATTTTGAGTTATTCAATGGTTAAGATTCAAAGGGTTACTGTTACAACCAGACAAAAGCTCTATTTCCTCATTGTTCACTGTTACCAGGGGAAAGAGAGAGACTTGAGCCCAAATAAGAGAGACGTTGGCGAAAAAGAATGCCAGTCGAAAAACAGTGATAGTATGGTTATAAGATCGCATTTTCTACACAAAAATTGTTTCTTTTAATCCATGTTTATATCGCACTTGATTAAATTAAGGTGTGGTTAGAAAGTTTTTATTTTATTTTGTATATATATGTATGTATATCTATACATATAATATATAAAACTTTCTATGTTTAAAAAAATAATTAATTACATGTGTTAATTTTATTATATAAAACAACTATATTCAAAACAGAAATTTTTTAATAATTAAAAATATTATAAAATAATTATAATTAAATAATTAAAGTTTCTTATTTGTTCTACACTTCATATTATTTTGTTACTATTTAAATTTTATAATGTTCCGCTTTTTTCATTCTAACAATCTGTGTTCCATAATATGCATTTTTCTAAACAACTTAATCCGTATCACATGATGTTATCCGCTTAGTCCGTACACCCAAACCTTTGTTACTATTCGAACCCTTATGTGCATTGATATTAAAGGTATAAAGTTTTACATAAAATGTAAATACGTCCTCTAGTAAATTTGAAGAGTAAATGAATATTAATTGAGCCCTATTGTGGCTTAATAAGTGAGTGATAATTGACTTTCCCAAAAACCTTTGTGCGAGTCAGCGGTCTAACGTTTCTGGAATGCTCTATATAAATTTATAAAATATTATAAATTTTGTCTAAAATCATAAATAATTATATAAATGAAATTAAAACTTCAAAAAACAATCTAAAACCATAAAAAAATTGTAAGAAAAAAACATAAAATTATATTGTTGAAACTTGACTTTCTCAACACTTTTATTTGAAAACCGTTCATTAAACTCATTTAGTTGAGTTTTCACCTATACATGTGTTTCAGCTGATAACAAAACAATCTCGTTCAATCATTTATGTGACATGGTAGACTACAAATAATTCTTTATCAGTTTTAACTTCAAAAAACTTCTCTATGTAAGGCATACGATATTCAAATGATCGACAATACACGATAACCAATTTTTTGTGTTATGATAACCATCACCCGTTTAAAGAAAAATCAAGCACTTTGATAGATTTGCAAAGTTTATTTGATATTAATTCTCTAAAGATTTCTAATTCCGTAAAAAAAAGTTTTCACCATAATGTTTTTTGTAGTTTAATAATAGATTTCATGCCGCATTTTACTCTTATACCATCTCCAATATATTTATCTATTTTTCTTCTAAAGTAAATGAATTCTATAATAGAGATGCATGAATTTCTCTAACTCTGTTTTTACTCTAAAAATGAGTATTCTATTTTATTTTAGTATTAGTAGACTTTGTATATACAAGTTGGAGAATATTTTACTATAAAATATAGTTTATAGGTAAAAATAGAGGTGAATTGAATATGTATTTATGGATATCTAACGATTAACAAACTTTTATTAATAAATATTATCTATTGATAATATACTTAATAAATAATAAATAAGTTTATTAATAAGAAATGACATAAATATTATTTTTAAAAGCCGTAGATTTTTCTAACTAAAATTATATTTCCAAATTTTGTTTAAATATATATTAATAACAAAAAAGTATATACAAAAGGCCATTCCATTTTTTTCTAAAAATTTATATTATGAAAATATATTTAAAAATTCTCTTCTAAATTTTGTTTAAATATATATATATATATTAATGATTTTTTTTTTCTAAAATGTCTCTAGGAATTAGATATCATAATCAATGATTTACCTCACTTATGTTTTGGGCCGGCCATGACCAAGAGAAACTTCAAGAGCTTCTATTTCTGCGTTGATCTCTTGGATTTGTGTCCAGATGAAATCCTTCAATTCTTCGATCTCGACCGTTTCCAGAGCAAGGATTTTGGCTAGGCAATCTTTCTGATTATCGTTCATATCGTGGATCATGTTGAAGTGTTTCTTCTCCCCAGCACTCACCTGAGTTGTGAACCGTCGTAAGTCTCTCATCTTATCTTCCAAACTCTTAGTAATCACCATTACTCCTTTTAAAGAAATGAGAAAATCAAAATTTCCAAAAGTGAAGTGTGCAGAATAAGAAAGCTAAATGAGGGAAACAAAAAGAAATTCGGGTCGCTATATTGCGTCAGCGAATGGTCAATGCCACCACATCAGCAAGAAATCCGAGTGTGAATGCAGTTTTTTCATCATTCACGCGAAACGAAAAAGTGTGTAAATTTATGTGGTAAAGAAAGAATCACTTGCCGTTTAATGGGAAAATGTGTCATTTTCTTTAAGTTGTCATTTTATACAAAGTATTTTTGATAGGAATCCCCATTTCTTACATTACTTTCTTTGTTTTGGTGTGTATAATGAAGAAATTAATGGTGTCGCCGAAGAGTTAGTGGCCACAGTACAATCTTTACTGCTTGGAACGTCACAACCAACTCCAACGCAAGGGATCAAAGTCACTCATGCCATCCACAACTCCTTTTCTTCCATTCAGAATCTCCTCTTATTCCCGATACTCTTGTCAATTTCTTGGAACTTAGTGGATCCTTACCATGGCTTTGAATTAATATTGTTCTATTTTCTGGGTACTGATTTTGAGTAGTGTCTTTTTTATCTATTGCTTCTATTTCAGTCTCTAAAGCCTTTCAATAGCGCAGGTTCAGTCCCAAGAGATTCAACATCTGAATTCGCTGCCAATTTCTTTAAATGAACAAGATTTCGTTGATGTAAGTGTTTGGACCTTGGGAGACAGGTATTTGGCTCTCCTCAGATTTCTAGAATCCATCCTCTCAATGATAGTTGTTTCTAAGCATCCATCCTCAGATTTCTAGAATCCATCCACAGGCACCAAAAGTTCTCATCGAAAATGTTGACACTCATATTCCTTCCTACACCACCTAGTATCTTCAAGATAGCCTCATGTTCATCGCTCTCATCAGAGCTATTGAAACCTCTCTTAAGCCTTTGATCAATAGTTCCACAACGATTCTTGAAAAGTGGAACACTCTAGCCATCAACTACGGCAAGCCGACGTGAGACCATATCAAGCATCTGAAGCAAAAAATCAAATTGTGTCAAAGAAAGCAATTCCACCGACACCTATATGCAGACGATCAAGACCAATGCTGGTGCCCTTGCTTTATTTGATCTTTCTCATAAATCGCTTATCCACTCCAACTCTAAACAATTCATCACCCTTCAAATGCGTGTCTTCTTCCCCACTGAATTATGAAAAGCTTTGTGTGTTCATTTTTTTTGTTACCCGTGCTTACCTCCATACAAGAACAACGAACCCGAACTTCACTCCAAACTTTGTGTATTCCTTGAATACTCTCAAACCCTAAGCGCTTATCTCTGCCTTGATCCGTCCTCAAATCGAATGTTTATATTACATCATGTGATATTTCACGAGACCACCTTTCCATAAAGCTCCCTCTTAACTTTGCCGCTAAATTTATCTTCTTTTGATATCACGATTTGGTTTCCTCCTTTTTTGCATGTTGCTAGCCATTCAATCTCGCTGTCGTCCGCAGCAACCATGCCTCCTTGTTCGGATTCTTTGCCTCCGATCACCTCACCACCTATTCAACATACGAAAATTGATTCTGCAGAAACATAGGAGGATACTGGAAACGATGCACATACTGATATTAGACCTCAAAACAGTTCACAACAGGCTTCACTTATTGAGCCTCTTCCACATTTAGCCCATATTTCACAGCTTGGAACAACTGGTTCCAACTCTCAATCCACTAACAACCTACATCGTCCTCCATATTGAGATGGGGTATCCACTGATCAGAGATGGATAGCCTAAAGATTATCTTTCCACAGGAAAGCTATGAGCTCTTGGAGTATCCACGGATCAGAGACGGATAGCCTAACAATTACCTTAAGATATTTTGGATTAGCTTCTCTTGTAAGCTAAAATATGTGGACAATTATCAGCCACATGTTTTAGGATGAGTCTAACAGCTATTTCTTATTATTGTAAGGTGGATTTTAAAATTTTGAATCTAAGGAGACTTATTCTCTTCTCCAATTCTCTCTCTAATCTCTCTCTTGTTCTTATTCTCTAAACTCTCTCCAATCTTATGATCTTATGAGTATTTGTTTAAATCCTCTATTCTCTGGTTCATACTCTTAAATTCTAACATGGTATCAGAGCATTAAGCTCATGTACCTCTCTACACTTCTGCAAAACTCTCATTCTCTAGTTCATTTCTCAAATCGGTTCTAAAAATTTGTTCTTGGTCAAATTTGTTCTGTTCTGGTTTTACTCTTCTACAAATCCTTTAAAAATCGTTTCCTCTTAAAAAAATCCCTCCTCTCAGACATGGAGAACTCAAGAGTGTTGATACCAGTTACCCTAAAGGGGAGTAACTACTTAAAATCTGCCCTTGGAGGCCGTGGGCTGTGGAAGTATGTTCTGAGCAGTGAAGCTCCACCCCAGCAGGCTCAAAATGAAGGTATGGAGATGGTTCTTGCAGATGAAGATGCATGGACTCAAAGAGACCAGAATGTGTTGTCTATTCTCCAAATCTCTCTTGAACTCTCACTTTTGGAAGCTTATTCCTATTGTACAACTTCCAATGAGCTTTGGGACACTCTTTACAGGGTCTATGGAAATCAGTCTAACCTAAGCAGAGTGTTTGAAGTGAAGCTAGCTATCAATAATCTCCAACAGGAAGACATGGAGTTCAAGACTCACTTTAGGAAATTTAGGTCCTTATGGGCAGAGCTGGAGATGCTAAGACCAACTAGTGTTGACCCGGTTGTTCTCAATGAAAGAAGAGAACAAGATAAGGTCTTTGCGCTCCTACTGACCTTGAATCCCTCCTACAACATCTTAATCAAGCATATCCTAAGAGCAGACACACTTCCCAACTTGGATGATGTGTGTGCACAAATTCAGAAGGAGCAAGGTTCATTTGGTTTGTTTGGAGGCAAAGGGGAGCTTGTAACCGCAAATAAAGGTGTGTACAAGCAAGAAGAGAGAAGCGCCCCTTTTTGTCACCATTGCAAGAGAAGAGGACACTTCAAGGACAAGTGCTATCTGCTTCATCCTCATCTCAGGCCTAACCACATCAACAAGTTCAGGGAGTAAAGAGCTCATTTCTCAAACGGAGCAGCTGAACATGGTTCTACTTCAGCACGGTTTGGAGAAGAAGGCAGAGCAATGGCGGTGTCCACTCCTCATGTCCCTGCTCCTGCTCCTGTTGTGGCTGCTCATAATGATGTGGTGAGGAGGTCAGACTTTGATGCTCTCATCAAAGCCATCAAAGAAAGTTCTGGTAAAGTTATCGGTAACTCTCTTCATGCATCCATTAATGCTAGGCCATTGATTGTTGATTCTGGTGCATCACATCATATGATTAGTGATTCAAACTTGATAAAGAATGTGAAACCGGCCTTAGGTAATGTGGTGATTTCAAATGGAGAAAGAATTCCTATTAAGGGTGTAGGAAATGTTAGGTTGTTTGATAGAGAATCAAAAGCCTTTTACATGCCTAGCTTTCCATCAAACTTGTTGTATGTGAAAAGAGTTGCTACTGATCTTAATTGCAATGTTATCTTCAGCCCTAATGATGTGTTTTTCAGTATATTGAGACTATTAAGTTGCTTGGGAAAGGTGTGACAAAGGATGAGTTATACATGCTTGAAGACACCAACCTTGCATCTGAATTATCTGCTTCTGTTTTTAGCTCTACTCTAATCAATGATTTTGTTTGGCATGCTAGACTTGGTCATCCTCACTCCCGTGCCTTAGGACTTATGTTACCTTATGTTTCATTTAATAATGATGATTGTGAAGCTTGTATCCTTGGAAAACATTGCAAGTCTGTCTTTCCTATCTCTAAAACCGTTTATGCAAACTGCTTTGTTCTTGTTCATTCTGATGTTTGGACTGCTCCTTGTGTTTCTAGAGAAAACCATAAATATTTTGTGACATTCATTGATGAGAAATCCAAATATACTTGGTTGACATTGATTCAAACTAAAGATAGGGTGTTAGAAGCATTCACAAACTTTCAGAACTATGTATCTAACAATTTCAATGCCAAGATCAAAATTTTTAGATCAGATAATGGTGGGGAATACACAAGCAATGCATTCAAACAACATTTGGTTAAGCATGAAATCATCCATCAAACAAGCTGTCCGTACACACCACAACAAAATGGTGTTGCTGAAAGAAAGAAGAGGTGGCTAGATCAATGATGTTCCATACAAACATCCCAAAACGTATTTGGAGTGATGCTGTGATGTCTGCTTGCTACTTAATCAATAGAACTCCCACCAAAGTCCATCAAGATGCATCACCCTATCAGGTATTAAAAAAAAACCACACCTTCAATTCATCACTTACGTGTGTTTGGGTGTTTGTGCTTTGTCCTTATCCCAGGAGAACAGAGAGATAAGTTTGATGCAAAGAGTGTCAAGGAAATGTTCATTGGCTACTCTACTAATCAGAAAGGGTACAAGTGTTATGTACATGAAACAAGGAAGGTGTTGATCTCTAGAGATGTTAAGTTTATGGAGTCAAAGGGCTATTATGTTGAGAAGAGTTGGGATAGTCTGAAGGATCTATTCAATTATCCATATGATCGTGCCACAAACTTGAGGATCATTTTGGAAAATCTTGGAATCAGTCAACAAAGGTAGAAGGAACAAGAGCAAAAGGCCAACACGACTGAGGAACCTTCAGTTGTTGCTGATGATATTTACCTTGATCATGAGGGGGACAATGCAAATGAATCTGCCATTCATGATCAAGGAGGAGGAGAGGAACAAGAGGTACAAGAAATGGAGTCTAATCATGAGGAAAGAGAAGTTGATCATGAGGAAAGAGAGGATGATTAACCGGTTCAAACCTTGAGGAGAAGTACAAGGGTTAAGAAGGACCCATCTGAATGGAGGAAGAAGGAATTCATCTATTATAACAGTCAAGCGGTTGCTCATCCAAACCAAGCTGTTTGCACACTTGCTCACTTCCCTACTGAACATCAAGCCTTCATTGGTGCTCTTGATGCTGAATTGGTTCCCAAAACCTATGAAGAAGCCAAGGAGCATAAGAGTTGGAGAGATGAAATCAAAGCAATGGAGAATAACAACACTTGGTATGAGACAAAATTTCTTAGAATGAAGAAGGCAGTGAGCTCCAAATGGGTGTTCACTATCAAATACAAAAGCAATGGATAGATAGAGCGGTACAAGGCTAGATTGGTTGCAAGAGGATTCAAACAAAAATATGGAGAGGATTACCGTGATACATTTGCACATGTAGCCAAGCTCCACACAGTTAGAGTCATCTTATCCTTGACAACAAACTTGGAATGGGAATTATGGCAGATGGACGTCAAGAATGCCTTTCTTCAAGGTGAGGTAGAGGATGAAGTATACATGACTCCACCACCTGGTCTTGAAGAAATGGTTACACCAGGGAAAGTCTTGAGACTTAAGAAAGCTATTTATGGGCTGAAGCAATCCCCTAAAGCTTGGTATCACAAGCTGAGCACTACTCTTATAGAGAGAGGCTTCGAAAGATCAGAAGCTGACCATAGACTCTTCACTCAATCAAACTAGGAAGGTATTGTAGTCATTCTCATTTATGTTGATGATATTATCATCTCAGGGAATGACAAGGTAGGAATTCAATCTAGTAAAAATTATTTAAAGTCTGTGTTTGATATTAAGGATCTTGGAGAACTAAAATACTTCCTAGGGATAGAAGTGTGCCGTTCTAAGGAAGGTCTCTTCTTATCACAAAGGAAGTATACTCTTGATTTGTTGAGTGAATCATGTAAGCTAGAAGTAAAGGCAGCCAAGACACCACTTAAAGAAGATTACAAAGTCATAAGAGAGGGGGAGATTGAAGATCAGCCGTTTGACGACATCACCTTATACAGAAGGATGGTTGGTAAGTTGATCTATCTCACCATTACAAGACCTGATTTGTGTTTTGTTGTTAATCAGGTGAGTCAACATATGCAAGCTCCTAAGATGCATCATTGGAGCATGGTGGATCGCATCCTAAGATACCTCAATGGAGCTCCTGGTCAAGTAATATGGATGAGATGCAATCAAAGCACAGAGATTGTAGGCTATTGTGATGCTCATTGGGCTGGTGACCGAGTGGATAGAAGATCTACCACAGGCTATTGCACATTCATTAGAAGCAATCTGGTCACTTGGAAAACAAAGAAGCAGAAGGTGGTTTCATGTTCTAGTGCTGAAGCAGAATATATGGCAATGAGGAAGCTCACAAATGAACTCACTTGGCTCAAGGCTTTACTTGAAGACTTAGGCATTGAATCTCCAAATCCGATCACAATGCATTGTGACAATTAAGCAGCCATTGACATAGCATCCAATTCAGTGTTCCATGAGAGGACAAAGAATATTAAAGTAGACTGTCACAAGGTGCGACAGAAGGTGCAAGAGGGAGTAACACAAATAATTCAGATCAGTTGGCAGATATATTCACCAAGGCTGCTAGTTTGAAGGTTTGTGAGTTCATTCATCCTAAGCTTGGACTCATAGACCTATCTCAAGATTGATTCCCTAGGTTGTGGATTCCATACTCTTTTTCCCTTGGTACAATTTTTATCCCGTGAGGTTTTTTTGTATAAAGGTTTTTAATGAAGTGGATATCCACGGTTCCAAGCTCAACCATTTGCTATCTCCATGGTTAAGCTTGAGGGGGAGTATTGATATGGAATATCCACTGATCAGAGATGGATAGCCTAAATATTATCTTTTCACAGGGAAGCGAGCTCTTGGAGTATCCACGGATCAGAGACGGATAGCCTAACGACTACCTTAAGATATTTTGGATTAGCTTCTCTTGTAAGCTAAAATATGTGGGCAATTATTAGCCACAAGTTTTAGGATGCGTCTAACAGCTATTTCTCGTTATTGTAAGGTGGATTTTAAAATTTTGAATCTAAGGAGACTTATTCTCTTCTCCAATTCTCTCTCTAATCTCTCTCTTGTTCTTATTCTCTAAACTCTCTCTAATCTTATGATCTTATGAGTCTTTGTTCAAATCCTCTATTCTCTGGTTCATACTTTTAAATTCTAACACTCCACATACAATAATCACAACATGACCACACGATCTATGAACTCCATCATTGATCTAATCTCATATATGCTCATCTCACTGCAGCAACCTTGGAAATTGAACCCGCAATAGTTTCCCAAGAAATGCAATGTCAAAAATGGCGTGCAACAATGCGGAATGAAATCGATTCTCAGCTTCTCAATAACCCTTGGGATCTCGTTCCTCCAGATCCTTCCTACAATCTGGTAGGTTCGAAATGGATGTTCCAGATCAAACGGCTTCCGCCTGGTGAAATCGATAAATATTAAGTCTGATTTCGCGCAAATGGATTCAATCAACGTGGTATCGACTATTTAGAGAATTTTAGTCCAGTAACCAAAACCGAGACAATTATTTTGGTCTTTGGGGTCACCGTTTCTCGCGGTTGATGTCTTCGTCAGCTGGACGTAAATGCATTTTTTTCTTCAAGGGAAGCTCGTTGATGATTTTATATGGCACAACCAAATGAGTTTGTTGATTATGATCGACCGCATTTTGTGAGAAAACTGCACAAAACTCCTTATGGGCTGAAATAGGCTCCACGCGTTTGTTATATGTAATTTACGACTTTCCTTCTTGCCTCAAGATTCATGAATTAACTCTCTGATGCTTCGTTATTTATTCTCAATCATGATGGTTTTATTTTATACATCATGGTATATATAGACGATATCGTCATCACAAGGAACGATTCCTCACTCGTGCAACACTATATTCACTTACTTGGCGACCAGTTTTCCTTGAAAGATATGGCAGGTCTGAACTACTTTATGGGTGTTAAAGTTCATTGCTCATACAAGGGAATACTTCTAACCCAACATAAATACATTACCGATTTGTTATCTCGCCACAATATGGTAAATTGCAACCCTGTCGGAACACAAATGGCGACGCCAATCTTAAAATTAACTTGAGGTCACTTCTGGACGATGGCAATGAGTACATGACTATCGTAGTCTCGTGGCTAACTTGCAGTACTTACATTTCACCATACCAGATATTGCATTCGCGGTGAACAAGTTGTCTCAGTTTATACATCAACCACGAGATGAGCATTCGCAAGTAGCTAAGCATGTTCTTTGACACATTTATGGAACTCGGTCAAGGGGTTTTCCTTTCCGCAACAAACACGTCTCAACTCCATGCTCTTTTCTACGCTGATTGGACTGAGAACCGCGACGACTATACATCTACATGCACTTATATCATATATTTTGGCTCACATCCAATAGTGTGGTCATCCAAGAAGCAGAAACCTTTGCTCAATCTTCGACAAAGGCATAATATCGCTCAGTTGCAGACACAGCTGCTGAACTGTAATGGGTGGCTAACTTGATGGATGAACTCTGCATTTTCTCTTCCTCTTAGCCATTCATCTATTGCGACAACGTTGGCGCGACGTATCTTTCAGATAATCCAGTCTTTTATTATCTGATGAAGCACGTCATTCTCGATTACCATTTTGTGTGACAATTTGTCTAGTCTCAGTTTCTTCGAATCACTCACATCTCATCAAAAAACCAGCTCGCAGATGCTCTAACCAAGCCTCTACTTCGTCCGCGGCTACATGATCTCAATGGTAAGATTAGGCTCTATATGAATCGCTTATCTTGCCGAGGCGTACAGTAGATAAGATCATAAGATATTATCACAACAATTTATTATCTGAATATAATAGGAATATCCTATCTAAGTTGTTATAGTTGTTACATCTTCATGTATATACCTCTATCGTTGTATGTATTATATCAAGTCAATACAATACATTTATCTCTGAACTCAAATTAGACACCGCTTAACGTAAAGTCCCTCTTTGGTTATGATTCAGCCAGTAGAAGCATTGAATAAAATGGCACATGTGGTTTGCTTACTAGATGACTAGGAAAGTAAATTTTCGTTGTTTTCTTTACCATATCAATATGCTAGAAACCGGTTTTCTTTAATTAAAGAAACAAGCCAATATACCACAATCAATTGTTGTTAAAGTGATCCTCTCCAAATTTGAAATATTATTTGACGTATAAAGCACCAATTTTATGGATTTTAGTCCAAGACCGGTCATGGTTCCAAGGTACTGTCCGCCTTCTTTCCCTGATTTTATCATATGTGACTGGAGACACATTTCTTTAGTAACCATTAATTTGATAACTACATTTGGTATATTGCTGCTCACTTATCAGAAAAATTAGATCGAAACTCTGGCCATGAAAATTTAACTATCATATATCTTTCTCTCCCAAACCTCTCTCTAGCGCAAATCTATCCTTTCACCGCTTTCGGCTGCCGGCGAAGCCGGTGGCCGGGTTACTTTTGCTTTTTGTGCTGTATATATTTACCGATCTGATGTCGGTTTTCTTTTTGGTGTTTTGTTTTCTCCAGGTGTATTCCGGGTTTAATACTTCCGCTTAACTGCGGATCTTTTGTGCTCCTTTTTCATGTTTTTCCTTCGATCCCGTGAGTGATTTTGTTGGGCTTTGTTACTATGTCACCTTGATTGAATCTACATGCAGGAATAAAATCTTCATCGCTATGCCATCGCGGACCTTTCTGGTTCCAAAGGTGAAGCTTCCTCTTGGCGATTTCATCAAGTTTTCTTTTTGGATTTGAGCTGTGAACGATAGATTAAGGGCGGATTGAATTACAACGGTTGTTGACTGGGAAGGAGCTCCGGTGGTGTTGCGATAGGAATTCCGGCGATGAGGTGGCGTTGTTCGTGGTACCAACCGCCTTAGGGTGTCAATTATTCTGTCTCTCACGTGTCCGAGATCTCACACGTGGCCATTTTTTAGACATTAAAATCAGTAGATTGGGTTTTAATGTTGGGCTTTTATTTTCATCAATGTGTAAATGGGCCAGAGGAAATTTCTGTAACACTGCTTTTAAGCCTTTTGGCTTTAATGAATATCAAGTTGACAAAAAAAAAAATATATCAGAAAAATTAGATCATGTATAGAAACATAAAATAGTTAAATCGACTCAAATTTCAGATACTTTGGGTCCGCCCATTTCAAAAAGCCCATATACAAAAAAAAGATTGGTAACAAAAGAACCATTGTTTGGTTTTTGTTTTTCTTTTAGAGTCCACTCGTCTTCATAACTCAAAAGCATGACGATAACCAACCAATAACAAAACGCCACGCGTATCCTGACGTCTTTAATTCATTGAATCGAAGAAAACCCCGCGAGCTCGTTTCATAGTCATCATCCCAATCCATCGGCCATATCAATTCGCACTTTTGTTGTTGTTGTTTTTTTACTTCTCTCGAATTTTCTCTGATTTCCTGAAATTGTTGTTTTCCTCCTGCTTGCAACCATCTCGGTTCTTCAAACCTTAGCAGATCCGGTTTTAGTTTTTTTGTCGATTTGGATTTCGGCGTTGATGGCATCGAATCCTCATAGAGGCGGTGCGGGTAGTTCCCTATACGGCGGCGCTGCTCCTTACAGATCGAGGTATTATTCGATTATATTTTTGAAATTGATTCTGATTTCTTACTCTGGATACAGAAAAGTAAGGGATTTATGGTTGCAGAGATGGGCTTAGCACTAGAAATGCTGCTGGGTCAGAGGAAATCCAGCTAAGGATTGATCCGATGCATTCTGACCTGGATGATGAGATCACAGGTCTCCATGGCCAAGTCAAGCAATTGAAAAATGTAAGAGAAACTTCAAAATCACATTCTTTGAGTTCCAAATGTTCGTGATGAGTTTGTTTCTCAAGGATTATCTGTCTCTTGGAGCATTAAATAGATTGGGAAAATGTTATTTTATGGCTAGTTGATGAGGGAAAATGTAAAGCTCTGTGTCAAGTTAATTGCAAAGGACTCTCAGACTCTGTTTTGATTTACAGCTTTCTTTGTTCCTTGCTTATTGTTGTATACCATGTTTGAAGGAATCAGTCGGAAATTGTCTACAGTTCCTTGTATGTTTACCTTAAATTTGCACATAACTTATCCTCATGATTTTGGTTTATCTCTTTATGTCTAAATGGTTTTCCTTTGATCGATTGCAGATTGCTCAAGAAATTGGGTCAGAAGCCAAGTCTCAGAGGGACTTCTTAGATGAGCTGGTATGTTGTTGATGTCACTTTTAAGTTCTTGATACAAAGTATATGCTTACTCACCAGTCAATATGGGTTTCCTTTTAAGTATTTTGGAGTACATCTCAAAGTAGGTTAGATAAATTCTAGCTTAGCTTACAAAGCAATGAATCCATAGTAGGTTCTGTTCAGACTTATACTCTGAAGTCTGAATTCTGGTGTGTAGGAATAGATATCTTCAATCTCGGCTATTTAGGTAAATGCATCAGGAAATGGTTTCAGCTTATCATTGACTACTGGTCTCCTTACAAATGAATATGGTGTTGAATATTTACATTGCTTTTAGTTCCTCTATTTTCTCTTTCGCTACCTGAAGAACATCGTGGCAGAAACATGTATCAAGTACAGTTACAAAATACTCTAGGATGCAAAAAGCAAGTGGACCGATTGCTGTTTTTGTCTGAAACAGAGAGCGTTTAATGGTGTTGTTATATTTTCCAAATTTGTGACAGCAAATGACATTGATCAGAGCGCAAGCCGGGGTGAAGAACAACATAAGGAAACTAAACTTGAGCATCATACGTAGTGGCAACAACCACATCATGCACGTGGTTCTTTTCGCTCTCCTCTGCTTCTTTATTCTCTACATGTGGTCCAAGATGTTCAAAAGATGAGAGACTTCATGGTGGCATTTGGTTGTTACCCCCGAAACATACTTGATAAATGCTGGAAAGTTGTAGAAATATCTTTTAGTTACTACGACATTTTGTAGTTCTTCTCGTTCCCTGTTATATACTTATATAGATGAACAATTACATAGAAGTCGGGTCAAAATCTCCAATGGCCCTATTTGTCGAACCAAAGTCTCAAATGTTCTTCTTATAAAATTTATTTCGTTTTTATTTATTTTTACTCTGAAAATAAGACAATTACCCAAAATCCAAGCAAATTTCAAAAAAATTACGGTCTATACCTGAACATAAACCAACTCATATCGGATATAACTTCTAAATCGAATATAACCGGAAATTGTAATTTCTCCTTCCCAATATGTCGATAGTCTTTCAAATTTTCTCAACATTCAAATCCCTAAACTCAATCTCTAATTCTTTAATGTTATTTCTATGTTCTTCGTGAAATTAGGTAAAACTACTCGAAGCCGGCTTTAGATTACTAAGTTTGTTTTTTAGAGAGATGAAATCCTCCCTGCCCCGAGTCCCAAGGAGTTGACCCTCCCCCTCTTACCCCCTGGTAACCTCAGCCCATTACCCTCCAAATGTTTCCTAGAATGGATACTGAGCTACCTAATCCTAGCTCTGCAACTCCCCTGCCACCCTCTCTTCATCAATAGAAAGGAAACTTTTCAAATTTTAAAAGTCTAATTGACGTTGACATCCTCCTCATCTCTCTCTTCCGATTACTCCTCCTCCCTTCCCTCATCCCGGAATCCGCCTCTTGCTTCCCGGCTTCTACCCTCAATCTTTCTTAACAATCCACCAGACTAGCTTAATGGCTCCCCCCTTCTCACGCCGTGAAAAAGGCAAATGGCCGGAAAATGAATCCATTCCAAAACGCCGAGCTCCACTCATTATCCCAGAGGCTGATAGCTCCCAACTTATTGAGGAAAACCACCTCACCATTATTGGTAGAACCACCAACCATCTGTTTCAGCACCCTCGAGCTGTCCTCTCCTATTTCCCCCAACTATGGGAACTTGAAGGACGTATCACTGGCAGAGACTTAAGCCCTGACACTTTCCAGTTCAAGTTTCAAACCGAAGAAGAGCTTCAAACTGTTCTAGAGAAGGGCCCTTACCACTACAAAAATTGGATGATAATCCTTCAAAGATGGGAACCAATCATCTCAACTACCTTCCCTTCTCTTATCACCTTCTGGATTAAGGTACAAGGTATCCCTCTCCACTACTGGACTTCATCAACTCTGAAAACCATAGGAAACGATCTGGGACTTTATCTCTCCGACGACCCTGATCAAGCAAGGGTTAGAGTTTCCCTAAATGGCTTGAAACCCCTGGAAAAATCTATGGAAATCATGCTACCTTCTGGTGAAGTAATATCAGTGGTCTTCCGCTATGAGAAGCTGAAGCTTCACTGTTCTCTCTGTATGTCCTTGTCTCATGAGAGTACTGTTTGCCCAAGCTCCTCTCGCAAGCCTTCTAACAGCCTCATTGTCTCATCTCACCAACAGAGTCAGTCGGTGAGACCTGGTCATAATGCTAGACAAATCTCCTCTACCAGTAGAGCCTTGCTCCCTCCTCCTCCTCTGCGCCATAATACCAGGCTGGATAATGCTTCACACATGATGGTAAGGTCCAACTACATAAGACCTCATGAATTCTCAGAAAGATCATCAATTCAAAAAAGAAGAGATCATGGTCAGAACTCAAACCCTCCATCCTTTGATAGACTCATTGCGAGGGGTCCATCTCATTATAGAACCCCTCACCACTCCACTTCTCAGTCCCTAGCTAGAAGATCCAATCCTCCTCCTCGCCAAATTTGGACAGAGAAACATAACCGTCCACCATCTCAATCACTGAAACCCCCAAGCAGACCTGAAACCTCCAATAATCCTGCTAACTCTCAATCCCCACCAAATTCACCTCTGAACCCTCGGCATTATCCCCAGCAGAGTGACCACCAAGGAAGTCAAGCCTCAATCTTATCCCCTATCCAGGCAAGACTATCCAATCCACTTCTTACCACAAAAACCCTTCCAGAGGGAGGGGATCTGAGAAACTCACTTTCAGGAGCAAGCAGACTACAAGACATTGAAGTTCAGTATGAAAACGTTATAAACCAAGAAGAGATCATTCTTAGTAGTGGTAAACGGGTGATACCCGCTGCATCTCCTTTATCCATCGTCACACCACGAGCCTCACCAGTTGATAACAGGATCCACACATCTCTCAGATTGGAACAAGCAACGGATACTATTACTGTCTCCATACCTCATTCTTTACCTAAGCCGGGACCAGTACCAAAGAAACGTATTGTAAGAGGAGCCTATGGAAAAAAGAAGGTAGTTAGAAGCCCAGTACAAGGCGCTAGTGCAAAGAAAAGACTTGGGTCCCAACCAAACCCTTCAGCTCGTAAGAAACTATGCACCAATCCTGCTCCCTCCTCTTCCCGTCCCCCTATCCCTCAAATCTCTCTTATCCCACCATCAAGACAATCAGCTCGTCAAACCTCCTCGGATTTTCGGGCTCATCAATCATTGCTTCCTTAGCCCTAATAAGCTGGAACTGCCAAGGTATGGGTAGTAAACTTGCGGTTCCAAGACTCAAGGAATTGAGAAGAAGCATCTTCCCGGATATCCTGTTCTTATCAGAAACAAAAAGAACTGATGGTTATGTCCTCCCAAAGCTAAAAGAGCATAACTACCCCAATGTCTTCACTGTTCCTCCTGTAGGTCTCAGTGGGGGCCTTGCTCTAGGTTGGAAAGATGATATCAATCTGGAAATTCTGCTTTCCTCTCCAAACTTCATTGATGCTAAGCTAACTTTCAAAGGAAAATCCTCCTTCATCACCTTTGTTTACGGAGCACCTGATATACAAAAGAGACAAGCAGTTTGGTCAGAAATTTCCCAATTGGGTGAATTCAGAAATGAACCTTGGATGCTTACGGGTGACTTTAATGATATATTGGAGCATGAGGAAAAGAGAGGTGGGCCAAAAAGACCAGAATCCTCTTTTATAAACTTCAGGAGCTTCATCTCTCAAAATGGTCTGTGGAACATTAAACACTCTGGTGATCCTTTGTCGTGGAGAGGAAGGAGACACACTCACTTCATCAGAGAACGGCTGGACAGATCCATTTCCAATTTAGACTGGGGAGAAATCTTCCCTTCTGGCCGCTCCCAATACCTTAGATTTGAGGGTTCTGATCATCGCCCCCTGCTCACAGTTTTTGATGAAGCTAGAGTTAAAAAAAGAGGCCTGTTCAGATTTGATAATAGATTGCGCCATAAGAAAGAAGTTTATCACCTCATTGATTCAACATGGGAGAATGAAGGATCAAACTCTGTTCTCTCTAAGCTTAACCGATGCAGAACTGAAATCATCCAATGGGCAAGAGAGCACTCACAAAACAGTGCCAAGGAAATCACCATCCTGAGAAACCATCTTGAAGAGGCTCTATCTACTGACCCACCTAACCCCACCCTTATTACCCAGCTCTCATCTGCCCTTGACTCCCTCTACAAAGCTGAAGAGCTTTTCTGGAAACAGAGAAGTCGCATCACCTGGCTTCACAGCGGAGACCGTAACACCCCCTTCTTCCATGCCGCTACAAGGGCTCGACGCCTACAAAACAGATTCACGGTACTAGAAGATGAGAATGATATTGCGCATCATGAGGAAAAACAATTTGTCAAGATCATCTCTAGCTACTTCAAAGACATTTTCTCTTCTAATGGTAATGAAAATTTCCAACCAGTTACTGATGTTATCCTTCCTAAAGTCGATAGAGAAACTAATGATCAGTTAATCAAGATCCCTGATGCCCAAGAAATAAAAGAAGCTGTTTTCTCTATCCACCATTCAAAAACCCCTGGCCCCGATGGTTTTTCAGCAGGATTCTACCAATCCTTTTGGGAGATTATAGGACATGATATAATTGAAGAAACTCAGCAGTTCTTCATCAACAAATCCTTCCCTTCTAGATCCAATGAAACCCACATTCGTCTCATTCCCAAGATCACAAATGCCAGGAAAGTGTCAGACTACAGACCTATAGCTTTGTGCAACACCTCTTACAAAATAGTGGCTAAAATCCTTACTAGAAGACTCCAAGTGTTCCTCCCCAATCTCATTTCTGATCACCAGTCAGCCTTTGTCCCTAAAAGGGCCATCTCAGATAACATCCTCATTACCCATGAAACCTTACACTTCCTAAAACACTCTCAAGCCCAAAAGAAAGGTTTCATGGCTGTTAAAACCGATATGTCTAAAGCTTATGACCGTATAGAGTGGCCTTTTCTAAAACTGGTGTTGCAAAGATTGGGATTCCATGATACTTGGATTGAATGGACACTTGAATGTGTGACCACAGTGTCCTACTCTTTTCTCATTAATGGAGCAGCCCAAGGTTTGGTTATCCCTGCTAGAGGCCTAAGGCAGGGAGATCCTCTTTCTCCCTACCTCTTTATCCTATGTACTGAAGTACTCTCGGGCCTATGCTTCCAAGCTCAACAAGCAGGCCTTCTAAAAGGAATCAGAGTCTCTAGAAAAAGCCCCATGGTTAATCATCTGCTTTTTGCAGATGATACCATGTTTTTTAGCTCTACTGATTCTAAAAGTTGTACCACCCTGAAACGTATCCTATCTATCTATGAACAAGCCTCAGGTCAAAGCATCAACCTCAATAAATCCTCTATCACTTTCTCAGTTAAAACCCCCAGAAGACAAAGGAGACGAGCTAAGAGAATCCTGCTAATTACTAAAGAGGGAGGTTCAGGTAAATACCTGGGACTCCCAGAATGCTTTGATCTCAAAAAGAAGGAAGTCTTTGCTTCCACAGTGGAAAATGTAAGGCAAAAGTCCAAGGGATGGTCAACTAAATTCCTCTCACCTGCAGGAAAGATCATTATGATTAAATCTGTCCTATCTGCAATGCCATCTTTCACGATGTCATGTTTTAAATTGCCTATAGCATTATGTGATGACCTGCAATCAATCCTTACCCGTTTCTGGTGGGATGCAAACCCTGAAAACCGCAAGATGGCATGGGTGGCCTGGTCAAAACTAACTCTCCCCAAAAATGCAGGTGGCCTTGGCTTCAGAGAAATAGTAACCTTCAACGATGCTCTTCTGGCCAAGATTGGTTGGAAACTTATCAAACACCCAGACTCTTTACTGGCTAAAGTCCTCCTGGGTAAGTACTGCTCCCATTCTGACTTTCTCACTGCAGAGAACCCATCTGGATCCTCCTATGGTTGGCAAAGTATTCTAGCTGGTAGGAAAGTTCTTCAAGAAGGCCTGGGATGGCTTATTGGTGATGGAACAAATATCAACATATGGACTGATCCCTGGCTTTCTACGTCCTTCCCTCTGAAACCTATAGGACCTCCTCACCCGTCTCTTGCAAACTTGACAGTTTCTGATCTATCCATGCCTTTTTCAAACAGTTGGAACCTGGAAGCTATCCGTGCCACTCTCCCAGCTTATGAACATATCATTCTCCAACTTAAACCCCCCTCCCAAGGACGTGATGATTTCCTCAGTTGGCTTCCTGTTAAAAATGGCCAATACTCAACCAAATCAGGTTATTCCATCAGAGCAATCAACAACAATCCAACTCCAAATCAGGCATTTAACTGGCAAAAATGTATCTGGAAGATTCAAGCTGCACCTAAGATACTGACCTTTTTATGGAAGATGGCGCATGATTCCCTGGCCGTGGGAGACCAACTAAGGAGACGAGGTATGGATGTCTATCCTGGCTGTAAAAGATGTGGTCTCCTAGAAACAACTAGTCATGTCTTCTTTGACTGCTCTTTTGCCCGTGAAACGTGGGATCTAGCCCCTATATCCAACCTTAACCTTCCGCAGGAATCATCGACCTTCACCTTTCTCCAAGCAGCTCTGACAAGTAAGAACCTTCCTCCCTCTGGAATTCAATCTCCCCTTTACCCCTGGATTATTTGGTTCCTCTGGGTTGCTAGAAATAAGTTACTCTTCGAAGAGTTAACCTTCACACCTATGGAAACAATCTCAAAGTCAGTTAATGAAGCAAGGCTCTGGTCCTTTGCACAAACCGAGTTGATTAAACCTCCTCCTCCATCCATCTCGTATCCCATCCCACCAAACGAAGGCCTCATAGCCTTTGTTGATGCTGCCTGGAATTCATCTACCCTAACCTGCGGATTGGGATGGTACTATCAGGATTCCTCGAACCATCTCCCGCCTCATCTCTCGCCGGATTTCTCCGCAGTGAAATCCTCTGTTCCTTCGGCTCTCGCATCCGAAGCTTGGGCTTTGCTCAGTCTACTTCAGCAAGCTCTCTCATCAGGCGTCCGCAAGCTCCAGATTCGATCAGACTGCCTAATCCTGATCAATCTCCTTTCGTCGTCTGAGCTGCATAATGATCTGAATGGAATTCTCCATGACATCAGATCAATTAAGCAACACTTTATCTCAATCGCTTTCTTTTTCATTCCTCGCTTAGAAAACTCAAAAGCTGATTCCATTGCAAAAATGGCTCTTCAGTCTTGTATTGTATCGGGTCAAACCGATGTTTAATTAAATACATCAAATCAAGTGGTTCGACCAAAAAAAAAAGGTAAAACTACTCGAGTTATACTCGATTTCGAATTCGATTCTCAAAGAAACAGCAGAGACAAGGCATTTGAAAAGACGAAACCGAAAACTCTTTCAATCGAAGAGAGGAAGCCGATGTTTTTGATCAACAATTGCAATTTTTTATATAAAAAACTATATCAAGAAAGTAAGGTGTCAAAGACTCAAAGCCAAGCATCATAGCCAAAAAGTAACAAACATTCCAAAAAGAGGTAAACAAACTATTTTCAATCACATTCATACGTTGTGGAGATAAGCACCTCGGATTACAGCAGTGGGGTGTGATCACATCATGTGGAAGAACTTCACCATTCGTTTGTAGTGGAAGCAATTTGGGAAAGCGCTTTGTAGATTGTGTAAGTGGCGAGAGTTAGGGAGCGTCATGGTCCTCATCAATTCGATATACAACCCCTTCTTCACAACATTGATGCCATGCACTGACACCTTCAAGCTCTCTTAACAATCATTAACGTTCTTCAAATCATCCCACCAATTGATCAAGGCTATTTACGTTTTTCCTTCTTGGTTAACGCCGTAGCAGCGACAGAGCACACCCTAGAAGCAAGCAGCTTCCTTATGATCGTTATCCGCCGCAATCTGTAAATATTCCAAGCAGTTAACGGTGTCGTCCTCAACGAAATAAGCAATAATACCGCGAATGAAGTGAACGGCCAAGTTCTCGCTCTCTAAGCACTTGCGCAGCATGTCCATGTGTGCAACAGAAAGGAGAGGCTTCTTGACCAGCGGTGAGAGGCATAGAGTTTTGTAGACTCTAGGATTGTCAGAGGTTGTTTTCAATTTGGTGCATGTTGAGATAGCGTTAGCGTAATCGGCAAAATATTCTACGGATTCAGACAAGATTTGGATTCAATGGATCTTATAATGACACCTTCAGGAAAACGAAAACTTCGAAAAAAACCCGGTTAAACCATCAGTGAAGGCAAAAGAAATGCACTTACAGTCACCGAGTCGAAGATGCGGAAATCGAGGACGTGGCTAAAATATTCATTTATCAATCCTTAAAGTCAATCGGAATGGAAGATTCGATTGTTTCTGAATTTTTTTTGAATTTATTATATTTAAAAAAAACTATAATTTATTATAAAAGTAACTGTTAGAAACTAGAATGGAAGTTTTACATTTTCTAAAAAGATATTCAAAAGAATAATAAAATATAGTTTAAAAAAAAAATTACATAGAAGTAAGATTATGTCACATTAACCACTTGAAATGCATCTATTTTATTTGACCGGTTTTAAATCTGGTCTTAACTCGTTTCATGACCCGTCCGGTGTAGCTCAATTTACATTCCACTGTGAGACTTTTTTGGGGCTTATGTATTCACTTCATGATCCTTTAACAGGTGTCTTATTGTAAGTGGTTTTCGATTAAGATTACGGTGGTAGCGACTGCATAGGATAAACTCTCTACACTTTATGTACTTCTCTCTAAAAGAAATAAGAAATTTGAGAAGGAGATAAGAAATCAAAATTTCAATGGCTTCCTTATCTACCTCCGTTGTTGCTTCGGCTTCGTCGCGTCTATGGCATCCTTCGTCCAACGGGAAGATTAGCGTTCCTTGTGCTTCGCTTTCTCTCCGCACGGGTTCGAGACGGCGTCCGTTTTCTCTCAGCTCTTCCACTTCCGCCTCCGCTTCGTCCCAGTTACTCCATTGCTCGTTTCTATCTTCCTCTCTCTCCCTATCGTCTACATTTTCTGGTTAGCCTCGTCAATTTATCTCTACTGTTCGCGTCTTCTCTGGGTTTGTGGATTGTTCGGGTCTGGGGTTTCGTTGTAGGCTTGTTGCTCACTTTTCGAATCCATTTTATACAAGCTTTTGTTGAATTCCATTAAGAATCTTTGAGAGTTGAGAAAGTTGTCATGGTGAATCCGATTTTGGGTTAGGAAGCTCATAATTTTTTTGAGATTTCCCACTCAGTTAGCAAGTTAAGCCTTATATTCTAGTAATGAATGAGTATAGAAAATTTTGATTATACATTTTGCGAACCAACTGCTTGAAAAACTTGTCTACTAATGTTCATAGTTTGTTTCCAGGTTTGTCCATTGCATTTGATCTCAGCAGTGGCCTGAATGGCCAGAAACGTAGAGGGCTTGTGGTGAGAGCTGGAAAAGCTGCTCTGTGTCAAACAAAGAGAAGCAGATCAAGAAAATCTCTGGCTAGGACTCATGGTTTCCGTTTGAGGATGAGAACCACTAGTGGTAGAGCCACCATCAAGCGCCGACGTGCCAAGGGACGCTGGAATCTCTGCCCTAAGTCCAACCCTAGCAGCGGCAAACGGGCTTGAAGGTCTCTCTCTCTCTCTGTAATCTTATTTGATATGTTTTTTTTCTTGTTTTTCCGCCAGATGATACATTGAGAAACACAATTTCGATTAGTTTTTTTCTGCGTTTAACTCTGTGTATTCTTGATTCGTTAAAAAATCAATGTTCATGGGATATATCACATGATGCACTATAGTAATTTCTTTATCGAAAGTAGAACTTCAAAACCATAACCACGAAACAACCATGATAGAAGCTAGCTTCCAATTCCAATTCTCTTTAAGACTTGCAGACAATATATGTGACAAGATTGCCACTTTGTTGTTTCGTTTTCTCGTCGCCAGAGAAATTCCAGTGATAAACCCATTAGACAAGTCTTGTTTAAATAAGGATCCACAATTGTTAAAGTTATAAACGGGAAGCCAACTAGAGTTAGCGATTGGTGAAAGTTGATATATAGTTTGGGTTCAATTTCAATTCATGATTTTACTATGTAATACTACTCTATTTCAACCTACCAGTTACTCTATTCCACGGAAAATATAGAATTATACTATTAATTTGATCATTTCAATATAAATAGTCAAGCAACCGGATAAGAAGCATCCTGAGCTAAACCACACATGCCTTGAGGCCACTCAACATCTCTACGGAGTCTAATGAAACCATTCTCTCCCCAACTGCTACCCCAAGAGTTCTTAGCCAGCCAATACTTCATCCCTTGTGGGCTCGTCCCGTACCCAACTAACGTCACTGCATGTGTCAAAGCTGTCCCACACCCGCGATCATTGTACACTCCGCTTGAGTAATGGACGAAACTGTTCGTCCTCGCCGCAATGCCCACTGAGACGGGCTGTCTCGATACAGCCTCGAGCAACGCACGCTCGTTGTTTCTTGGAACCACTTTGAACCCACTGATCTGCATGGCCGGTTTGGTAACGGACCGGCAGCTCCCCACTTTCTGTTGATAAGGGTATGCGACTTCTGAAGTAATGCCTCCGTTTGATACTATGTACTTGAAAGCCTCTAGCATATTTCCGCCCTTGCAGCCATGGTTACCTCTGTCACAATCTATAAGTTGCTGTTCGGACAGTGATACGAGGTTTCCTCGGGCAATCTTTGTCAGACCTTCCACCGCTGCAATGGCCGAGAACGCCCAACAAGCACCTGCCCAAATATTGATTACTTCATGTTTACGAAACCCTGACTTGGGTATTAAGTTTTGTATGGTGAGTTCAATTATGACATTAAATTACTGATACAGCCATTTACTACATTCTTGCCAGCCAACCTGTTTACAATATAATTCCGGCAAGCTTACCACATCCTCCTTGCCCTTTGGGAGGTGTTACAGCTCCTTCCTTTGTCCAGTCTTTGCTCTCGCCAACGAGGTTACTGACGTTCCAATTCCAAGATGGCATCGTTTCATCAACCACTACGGATGGTGAAGTTACGTTAATGCCACTGAAACCAGTGTGAGTGGCTAGAAACTCCTCTTCTGTCAAATCCGTGAACTCGTTGACACCAAGTTTGTAGCTTTCATTCCCCTTATTATTGAAGTTCTCAATGAACTCCAAGTTTTTCTTGAACACTTTAAGCCTCATCTGTTTCTCCGATTCATTGCTATAAACTCGAGAGAATTGGATCATCCATTGTTGGAAAATATCATCAATGGATGACTCCTGATCCTGAAAAGTGACACGGGATGTGGCTTGAGAGATCCTAAGATCCATGGAAAGAATAGTTAGAACCACGAACACATACGACACTACCAAGACCATTTTGATTTGATAACTAAGAGTTTGTTGTGGTGTGGTGTGGTGTGGTGAAGAAGTGAGAAAGGGTATTTATAAAATGACGTTTAATTACTTGTTATGTTGGAAGCAAATGCAGGTTGACTCTATTGTGGTCATGATCGTTTCCATTATTTTTTTCCTAGCAAGTCTTTTTTTTTGGTCAACTTTCCTAGCAAGTCTACTTTCCATTCTTTCCCCTTGAATGTATACTCGATTCACACCAGTCAACTGGAAAATAATATAATTGTATTTTTCTTTTTGACAACTAATATAATTGTATTTTACCAAATAAGATGAGTAAGAAACAAATCCAATAATTGAAAACTATATTACTATTGCTTTTGTGATTGATTATATTGTAAATACTTTTTATAATTGAAAACTATATTACTATTGCTTTTTTCTTTTTATTCACATTTTAAAATTGTTTGATTTATAAAATTTATGTTAATATCGAAGTTTTAGTATTTATATATGGTAGTTAATTAATTATTGGTCTGTTTAAATTCCCTCGGATTAAACAATTATTTTTTACGTTTGTTTTTGAATGATTTTTATACAACATTTGATTTATGTTAATATCCGTTTTTATATTCATATAAGCTAGCTAACTAATTTTTGGTGTGTTTAAATTTTAGATGTTAAACAGATATTTTTTGTGTTTGTTTTTGAATGAGTTTTAGACAACATTTGATTTTTTTATTTGTTTTTAAACAGCGGACCTTAAATAATGTTCGAAAATATTTATGTATAATGGGCCTCTGTAAGTAGATTAAATTTGTCATAATTTGACAAAATTTAAGTTGTCTTTGCTTAAAACTTAGAAATGTCCATCTAATATTTGCAATTAAATTCTATACCATTACAACAATTTAGATTTCATATAGTACGTATCCCCATAATTCAACTAAATCAAATAATAACCTGAAATATCTCTACCTATATATCCTACGAAATCTAAACCAAACAACTTATGATGATGCATAATACTCAAAATATTTAAATCATTATACCAAATCTAAACTATAATAACTACTTTTTAAAATAAAATTTGACGTTTCTTATAGATACAATTAAATTTTTAAGAGAACAAATATTTTAAATATATCAATAGTCAAAATGAGTTTTGAAAATTACTATTCATGTAGGTATATTTATAGTAAAATAATTATTTATATTAATTAGATAAAAAATTAACTAATTGTTTTTTTACTGAAATAATTTTGATTATTTGTAATTTTTAACAATACAAAATATTATAATTGGTTCACGTAATAAATATCATGATTTAAATATTGAGTTGACATATACCTATTAATATTATTACTTTGCATGGAGATTAACAAATTTCAAATAAAATTAGATTTTTGTAGTAAATTGTTCTTTTTACTTAACTCCATATGCTCTTATTTATAAATTCACCATAAAATTAAGTATATTTAAATGTATCACAAGAATCACAGTATTTATATATCTATTGTTATTTATTATTTATGTTTAGTTTAGATTTCATCACAATTTTTTTAATCCTTTTATTTACTTTTCTTTATCTAAAATTTGAATATTCATATTTACATAAATATGTTACACATTAAATTTTGAATCAATTTCCAATATTTGTAATCATTTTGTTTACTTATTTTCTCGACAATTATCATGTTTTATTAACCTAATAAATGTTTCTCATTCAATTTTACAACAAACAACTATTCATAATTGAGTGAAACCGTTTAGACCATCTCTTATTCATCTTCAATAGTTGTGTTGACCAAAAACAAAAAAGAGTTGTGTTGCTTCATCAAGAAAACAAAATCATTTATTAAAGAACAAACTTCTTCAAACAAAACAAAAAACAATGGGTGATTTCATAGATTTGTATCAACTCGATGGTACTGAATCAGAACTGAAAATCCGAGGAAAGATCATCCGCAAATGGTTCACAAATGATTTCCCAAATGGTTTTCAGATTCACATCATCATAACTGATGAATAGGTAAGTCTTCTTCCAAAAAAATGTAGATAATACTTTTCATTTTGTAATGTTTATAATAAACATTTTGTTAAGGTCTTCTATCTTTATTAAAAAAAATCTTCTATTAAAAAGTTACAAAATCGAAGCTATCATACCCCAAATGTTTTTGGATAAATTCAAAGACAAGTTTGAAGAAGGAACTTGAAAGTCTCTTAAAAATTTCGAAGTTATTCATATCAATCGAACCATCAGAAACACCTTTGCTGAAAAGAAAATATATCTTGAGGAAGAAAGCCAAGTTGAAAGCGTATACAATATCTCTGATGAAATGTTCTATGAGTTTGTGATCTTCAAAAACATCTTGCATGGCCATGTTGAACATCTATACACCATTGATATATTTTAAGTTAAAATAGACAATCTGGTTTTTTTTTTGTAGACAATCTAGTTATTGCATGATTATAAGAATATGTAGTTCATGAATTTTGTATGTTTTTAATTTCTCTAGATGTTATAGGTGCAATTATGTGGATTAGACCTCTCACCACATATCAGGATTACAAAATTCATTTCCAGATCAAGGAAAAAGAGTAAGCATTCATGTGTAAAAACTCTAAATAATTTTTTTCTAATAATTTATTGATGCATGAATTAAATCTAATTTCTTTCAATTTTGTGAAGCAACACATTAATAAATTGCATTGCAAAGGGTAGAATTGGTGTAAAGTTCAATGATCTAAGGAACTCAAGTGGTGTAATAACAAATCTGTGATTTGTTTGAGATTTTGGCGTGTTAATAATTCTCCAAGTAAATATTCTCAAAATTAATATTTTTTTGAGCTGCTCATTTTTTGAGCTGTTCATTTTTTGAGCTGTTCATATTTTTTAATAAAAAATTGCAAAAATGCCAACTAGAGTTAGCGACTGGTGAAAGTTGATATATAGTTTGGGTTCAATTTCAATTCATGATTTTACTACTCTATTCCACGGAAAATATAGAATTATATTAATTTGATAGTCAAGCAACCGGATAAGAAGCATACTGAGCTAGACCACACATGCCTTGAGGCCACTCAACATCTCTACGGAGTCTAATGTAACCATTCTCTCCCCAATGGTTACCCCAAGAGTTCTTAGCCAGCCAATACTTCATCCCTTGTGGGCTTGTCCCGTACCCAACTAACGTCACTGCATGTGTCACAGCTGTCCCACAGTCGCGATTATTGAACACTCCGCTTGAGTAATGGGCAAAACCGTTCATCCTCGCGGCAATGCCCACTGAGACGGGCTGTCTCCATACAGCCTCGCGCAACGCACGCTCGTTGTTTCTTGGAACGACTTGGAACCCACTGATCTGCATGGCGGCTTTGATACTGGACCGGCAGCTCCCCACTTTCCATTGATAAGGGTATTCGACTTCTGAACTAATGCCTCGGCTTGATACTATGTACTTGAAAGCGTCTTGAATAGTTCCGCCCTTGCAGCCATGGCTTCGAGGACCTTTGTCACAATCTATAAGTTGCTGTTCGGACAGTGATACGAGGTTTCCTCGGGCAATCTTTGTCAGACCTTCCACCGCTGCAATGGCCGAGAACGCCCAACAAGCACCTGCCCAAATATTGATTACTTCATGCTTACGAAACCCTGACTTGGGTATTAAGTTTTGTATGGTGAGTTCAATTATGACATTAAATTACTAATACAGCCATTTACTACATTCTTACCACATCCTCCTTGCCCTTTGGGAGGTGTTACAGCTCCTTCCTTTGTCCAGTCTTTGCTCTCGCCAACGAGGTTACTGACGTTCCAATTCCAAGATGGCATCGTTTCATCAACCACTACGGATGGTGAAGTTATGTTAATGACATTGAGACCAGTGTGGGTGGCAAGAAACTCCTCTTCGGTCAAATCCGTGAACTCGTTGACACCAAGTTTGTAGCTTTCATTCCCCTTATTATTGAAGTTCTCAATGAACTCCAAGTTTTTCTTGAACACTTTAAGCCTCATCTGTTTCTCCGATTCATTTCTATAAACTCGAGAGAATTGGATCATCCATTGTTGAAAAATATCATCAATGGATGACTCCTGATCCTGAAGAGTGACACGGGATGTGGCTTGAGAGATCCTAAGATCCATGGAAAGAATAGTTAGAATCACGAACACATACGACACTACCAAGACCATTTTGATTTGATGGATACGATAAATAAGAGTTTGTTGTGGTGTGGTGAAGACGTGAGAATGGGAAGACATGGTATTTATAACATGACGAATGAGAGGGTATTAAGTTTTGTATCTTGAGTTCAATTGTGACATTAAATTACTTGTTATGTTGGAAGCAAATGCAGGTTGACTCTATTGTGGTCATGTTATCATTTCCATTATTTTTTTTCCCTAGCAAGTCTACTTTCCATTCTTGCGCCTTGAATGTATACTCGATTCACACTAGTCAACTGGAAAATAATACAATTGTATATTTTCTTGGCAACTAATATAATTGTATTTTACCAAATAAGATGAGTAAGAAACAAATCCAATAATTGAAAACTATATTACTATTGCTTTTGTGATTGACTATATTGTAAATACTATAAAAAAGTGTAGGACTTCAATTTTTAATCTGTTGTGATTATTTTATTTCTCTTTCAAATTTGGGAAAGTTTTAAAAAGTGAGAATAACAGTGGATTATTAATTTACTTCAGTAACGTTTTTCATATTATATATAATATTATATTTCACATTATTAAAATATATTAGTATATTTCTAGTTATTGACCAAATTGGGTTTTGTAGAATAATAAATCAATTTGAACTTAAAATTCGTCATTTCAATTTTTTTTTTTTTAAGAAAGTCAAAGTGGTGATTTTAGAGGAACAAATAATGAATATTTTTCACCTTTTGGATCTTAATTAAGATATTAGTTCATTAGTAGTAGATTTCAAGGTGAAGTCTACTATGGACATGTCTTCCTTTATTTTCATGTCGTATATTTACAAAAAGGTTTTTGGTTTTTGTTTACAATATATAATAAATTTTAAAGTTGGTTTTTGTATGTTTGGTTTATATAATATATTTGATATAATTTATTTTGCATGTTTATTCTATATATACATGAAACATCTTTTTAATTTAATTGTAAAATTAGCTCATTAATAGTAGACGTTGATGAATTTCTACTACTCAGGATATGTCATGATAAGATCATTTCCGTCATGAATTTACAAAAATACTTTTGTATATAATATATAATTAATTTTTAAAAAATTGTTTTTATGTTTGATTTAGGTAATATATTTGTTCTTGATGAATTTGACATGTTTATACCATATAAATTTTCATGAGTTATTTTTCTAGTTTAATTTTGATAGTGTATTAATAGTCCTCATGAAATAGCCTATTCTAATGTGTTTGTTCTTGGTTTGTTTTACAAGAAATTGCTAAGTTGCATGTTGTCTTTGAAAAATGAATGTTTAAAAACATATAATGGCATTTTGAAGTGAATAATCGCAAATGATGTAAAATGTTCTTGAGAGATGATTTTTCTGCTATATGAGATTATCACTTCTCGTTGTTCTAATGTTATATAATAATTATATAACACTTTAATAATAAGTCATTTTGGCACTTAATTATGCAATCGGGTAAAAAGCATACTGAGCCACACCACACATGCCTTGAGGCCACTCCACATCTCTACGAATCCTAATGTAACCATTCTCTCCCCAAGTCTCACCCCAAGAATTCTTAGCCAGCCAATACTTGATCCCTTCAGGGCTTGTCCCGTACCCAACGAACGTCACTGCATGATTCACGCTGGTACCACAGTACGGATCATCGTACACTCCCCCTGAGTAATGCATGAAACCGGGTCCATCTGCGTCAATGGAAACCGAGACAGGCTGTCTCGACACAGCCTCGAGCAACGCACGCTCGTTGTTTCTTGGAACGGTCTGGAACCCTCTGATGGATGCTGCGAGTCTCGCATTGATCTGACACATCCCCCATGTCCAATATTGGAAAGGGTACGCTTGCTCTGAGGCAATGCCTCCGTTTTCGATTATATAGTTGAAAGCATCTGACATCATCCCACCTCCACAACCATTATTATATTCTCTGTCGCAATCTAGAAGCTGTTGTTCAGATAATGATACGAGGTTGCCCCCGGCAATCTTTGTCACACCTTCCACCGCGGCGACTGCTGAGAACGCCCAACAACCTCCTGCCCATATATATTGATTAGTTTTCTTATGAATCTCGTAAATAATACACTGGCTTACCCTAACTTTTTCAAAAATTTATGATGAAATCGTGGAATTCAATGACTAATCCAGTAGTGTACTACAATTTGTTAATCATTATATGTTAAAGTATCACACACGTAGAGATCGTCGTTTAAAATGTATAATTCCGGAAAGCTTACCACATATGCCTTGGTATTTAACAGGTGTTACAGCTCCTTCGTATCTCCAATCTTTGGTCTCACGGCCGACATCACTGACGTTTGAGTTCCAAGACGGTATGATTTCATCGAAAAATCCAAATGGTGAAATTTCGTTAACGCCCTTGAGACCGGTGTGTGTGGCAATGAATTCCTCTTTGGTCCAATCCGCAAACTCGTTGACACCAAGCTTGTAGGTTCTATCTCCCTTTTTGTTAAATTCCTCAATATATTTCATGTTCTTCTTGAACACGTCGAATCTCATCTGTTTCTCGAGCTCGTCAGTATAAACTCGAGAGAATCGAGTCATCCATTGTCGATGGTGGTCAGCAAATAATGGCTCGTGGAAGGTGACACGAGATGTGGCTTGAGAGACGTTTAAGTCCATGGAAAGAATGGTTAGAACCACGAACAAGAATACTTTTGATGCCATTGTTAGTTTTTTCTTGTGTGTAAAGGGTTTGAGTAGTGTTGTTGTGAAGAAGTAAGGATGGGGTATTTAAAAAGAAAATATTCGGAGTTGGTTATGGTCTAACTGAAAAATGAGAGCAAATTGCAAGTTGACTCTATTTTGGTGATCCTATAGCTGAATCAACTTGCGCCGTGATCTTTGGAGGAACAACTTCCCCAACTTATATGCCAATATATAGCAACTGATGTATATAATATTTTGAAGTTTTTTTTAATTCAAACTCTAAAAAGCTGACAGGTGTCTCCTAATTGTTTTTGTTTGAGTTTTTACAAATAAAATTTATTATATTTCAATAAATTTATAATAAATGGCTCATTTATTTATTATAGAATGTAGAAAATTTCGGTATTTTAACGTTTTTGTAAAATAAAATTCTAAAGATTTGCAATATGTTATGGTTATGTTGATGTTTTCTACTCCTCCCTTAATATTTTTGTAATCTTTTTTTCTAAATCTTTTTTGCCAAGATTGCTCATGTAATTGGTTTTCATAGCCAAACTTCATTCATTAGTGATATTTACGGTTATGAAAAAAAAGAAGATTTGCAATGTAGTTTTATTCAACAAATTTTAGTTAATGATTCATTTATGTATATATTGTGTAATGTAGAAAGTTTCTATCAAACTAAAAACATATTTGCTTTATTTTTATTTTTTTTATTTAATATAATATATTAAAATCTCCATATAATTCCGTTTTTGAAAGATTGTATTTGTGTCTTAGAATTGTGAGTTTCTTAATGTTTTTAATGTTTTATTTAATAAAAATTATTAAAATCTCCATATAATTCAATTAATGTTTTGAAAGTTTCTATCAAACTAAAAACATTTTAGAATTTCCACAAAACTCAAGTGTGAGGTTCTGAAAGTGGGGATCTAGTGAACCAACAGCCGCCAACGATCTAGCTTAGTAATAGATGAATATTCGCAAAGTAATTCGTGACATACAAGGATATTCATATTGACTAATTAAATAGTGAACTGTATTAGTAATATTGTTGCAACATAAAAGGAGGATTTTTTTTTTTTTTTACTTGAATATTAGGTGATTGTCTCGCAGCTATGTGCGGCCGTTAAATTTATGATAAAACAATGTTAACTATAATTTTAGATGTTAATTGATTTGGTTGTTACCTCCGATACAAACATTATGTTCGGTTGCATTTTTGGTATTTAGCATTGAAACATAAGAAACCATTTTTAATCCACTCGTATCGTTTTGTATCACTTGGAACACTCTAAATCAAATATCCTACATCTTCGTTAGTTTACAGTGGTGAGGGATTGTAAATATTGTAAAATATATTTTTTGATTGTGGAACACTGTACTTGATTGCTCCGCATGCATGTGTAGACAGTAGCGGAGGTAGGAATTAATTTGGTAGGGGGCAAATTTAACTTTTTTAAAGAATTAAGGATAGAATTATAAGAGCATTATTGAAATTAGATAGAATTTATATGAGAATTTAAAAAAATCATTGGGGTCATATGCTCCCCTGTTGTTTCATGTGGCTCCGCCACTGTGTGTAGACATTGAACTATTTATGTTATTTAGAAGTTGATCTAAGTTATTTTTTCCTTTTGTGGTAGAATGTTTGTTACAAAAAATATCGTGTATATTTAATATGTGGTAGAATATGATTGGTCCATGCACGGATGTTATATTAGTTAGAATTTGATCTAAGTTATTTGTTCGTTTTGTGTAGGAGTGTCAAAATGGATAAACCAATCCAAACCAACCCATATCCAAATGGTTTTAAGCTTATATATGTTATGGGTTGACCCAATCCATTTATCTATAATCCATTTATGTAGGTGATCGCTCCGCATGCATATGTAGACATTGAACTATTTATGTTATTTAGAAGTTAGTCTAATTTATTTTTTCGTTTTGTGGTAGAATGTTTGTTACATAAAATATGGTGTATATTTAATATGTGGTAGAATATGATTGGTCCGCACGCATGTGCGGATGTTATATTAGTTGGAATTTGATCTAAGTTGTTCATTTTGTGTAGGAGTGTCAAAATGGATAAACCAATCCAAACCAATCCATATCCAAATGGTTTTAAGCTTATATATGTTATTGGCTGACCCAATCCATTTATCTATAAATCATTTATTTTAATGAGTTAATGATTTTAATGGTTAATCTATTTAATAATACTTTCTAATTAAATAATTATTTAATTAATTATTTATGTATTTTAATAATTAAAGTAATTAATGGTCAATCTATAAAATAAAAAAGATTTTAGTTTTAGCTCACATCTCATATTACAAGTTGACAGAAAATACAGCTTTGGTGGAAAACCACGATTTTATATTTTGACGGGAAAACATGATTATGGTTTTGACGGAAAACACGATTTTAATATTTTGACAGAAAACGCAATTTTAAGATTTTGACTAGAAAACACGATTTTACGGTTTTGATGGTAAACCATGATTTTACGGTTTTGGAGCGAAAACCTGATTTTACTGTTTTGGCGGAAAACACAATTTTATGATTTTGGCATGAAAACAAAACTCTTGTGTGTCAAAATTAATACATGGTATAAGATTTCATTCATCGTATTATATAAATCTCCAAATTGTTGCATCTATATTTTTTTTTCTATATACGATTGAAAACAAATTAGTTTTATATTAACCAAACAAATGTAATTGAGGCTGCAAAACAGAAAAATATTTTTCAATTTTATTCGAGATTGTTATGTTAGCTTTAGGAACATGTCCTACAGAGATACAATTATGTTTAACAATTTAAAAGTATATGGTGTTCTTCTAAAAGAGCTTTCTATTGGACAAACCTCAAATTTTGCGAGGACTTTGATTTGTCTCATTTACATAAAGATATTAAAACGGCCAGATCGACCGCTTAAACGTGTTTATATTTAAGACCTATATAGACTCACTAGTTTAAACCCATAAGAAGTAACATACCTATTTAAATCCGTTTAGATGTGTTTAAAAATTTTATTTTTAAAATTAAATACGAAATACAAAATTTTTTACTTTACATATTTCTGCATACAAATTTATTTTCCATGATTCTTATATGGTTGATAATTTTTCTGAATTGAGAAAAATATTAAAAAATGTGATTTATTAAATTAAATGTAATTGATTTTTTTGTTGACCCCAAAAATAAGAAATAAATAATTTAAAGGATTTTAAAACCAAAATATATCATTTTATAAAAATATGAGTTAAATAAATAAAAAACGCTCAAAAATATATCATTTTATGATCATTGAAACAAAAAATAATGTATATTTAATATGTATACGGAAGAATAGTCTAATTAAAATGAGATTCAGTTATAAAATAATAATAATAATAATAATAATAATAATAATAATAATAATAATAATAATAATAATAATAATAATAATAATAATAATAATAATAATAATAATAATAATAATAATAATAATAATAATAATAATGAAAGCATCCTTGAAATGTATAACGAATCAAATAAAAAAAATTAGGATCATTTTTTAAAAATTATAAAAATGTAGTATTAATATTTAACGGAACAATATTAGAACTGAAAGCTTACACGGATAAGATAAAATAATTTAAAAATGCTTACGTAGGATATTTTATTTGATTCTATTTTACTAATTAATATATATGATGAAGCCAAAGTATTACCTATTTTTAACATATACAACAACAATAATTAAAGAATGTGAAATTTTATTAATAAAAAATAATTATTTTGTAAATGGATTGATATGAAATTTCATAAATAAGAGTGTTTTTTTAACTGAATAAATAATTCTAATATAGTTAAGATTTAAAAAGGTTGAGGAGAATATTAAATAAGTGTAATTTATTAAAATTAAATATAATTCAAAATTGGATTTTTGTTGAGCTTAAAATTAGGAAATGGGAGATTTATAGGATTTTAAATGAATATATATCATTTTATAAAGAATTTAAATTAAATAATCAAAACTCTCAAAACATATATTTGATGTTTATATTATAAGTAAGATAAATAATAATATTTAAATCATTATTTACATTGGAAATATTATATTATATTTTATTTTAATAATAAATATATCAAATTAATATTTTCATAATTAAACCAAAATACATTAATGTACAAACAAATCAAATAAAGAAATATTATGATATTTATAAGATCTAAAAATATAGTATTAATTGTTAGACGGAATACATATCGAATTAAAATATTATTTGGCTAAAAAAATTCAAATAATTAAAAACATTATTATATTGAAAATATTTTATTTGGTTCTATTTCCTAATCATATACCAAATGAAATCAAAGTATCAATGAATTTTTAACATGTATCACAATAATAATTAAAAGAATGAAAATTTTAATTAATAAAGATAATTAATTCATAAATGGGTTGATATGAAATTTCCATAAATACAAGAATTTTTATTTTCCATAATTCTAATATTTGTTAAGATTTAAAAAGTTTGAGTATAGTATTAAAGAATTGCGATTTATGAAAATTAAATATAATTAAAACTTAACTTTTTGTTGAGCTTAAATTTAGGAAATAAGATATTTAAGAAATTTTAAGATCAAGATATATAATTTACATAAATAAGAGATTTTATATTCTGATATCTTTATACTAATTGAGAAGTGTTTTTGGTCTTATATTCACTCTCAAAATGTTAATTACTATTTTACCATTAATGAAACTAGGCTAACTATTGTGTTAATCTTAAATTATATGTATTTTTTTATTTTAATTTTATTATATAGATATATATAACTTTGGATAAAAAAAATAAGATGATAAATCTGAAATATTTTTAAAGATTTGTTAAATTTGATTTAAGAGATATACATAACATTGAATAAAAAAATTTAAAAAGTGAGATGAGAAAACATCTATAAAATAAAATCGAAATAAAATAAAAAATAAGATGATAAATATTAGAAAGTTTATGAATATTTTAAATATTAATAAATATTATTTTTTGATTTTCTATAGTAAATTCGTATTATTATTATTTAGATTTACATATATATAAATGATAAAATATTTTTAGACGATATTATATATTGATTTTTATAAGTAATATATATAATTACAATTTATTTATTGATATTAAATATCAATTTTTTTGTTAAATATAATAATAATATATATTTTTAATCATATTTTAAGAAAATATTATGTATTGATTTTTATAAATAAAATTTATAATAATAATTTAGTTTATTTCTATGATTTATTTATATTAAACTATAAAATATTTTATTAAATATAATAATATATGTATGTTTAATTATAAATAGTTTTATATAGATTTTTATAATATTATTATTGTTGTTAAACTAAGTAGGTAATTTTTATTTTTTAAAAATAATGTTTAATAATATTTTTTTTCACACATTGTGCGAGAGAATCATATTAGTAGTTAAGATTTAAAAAAATTGATGAGAATATTATGGGAATTCCATTTATTAAAATTAAATGTAATTAAAATTATCTTTTTTTAGCTTAAAATTAGGAATGAGAGATTTAGAAAATTTTAAAATCTAGATATGTCATTTAAATAAATTAGAGAATTTTCTTTCATAACTTTATATAGTTAAGATTTGAAAAGATTGAAGGAAATCGTATGAAAATGCGATTTATTAAATTAAATGTAATTCAAAATTGTTGTTTTTTGTTGAACTTTAAAAAATAAGAAATATAAGAAATTTTAAAATTAAGATATATCATTTACGTAAAAGTAAAAAGTGCATTGAATAAATCACACCATTAAATACAAAATGTTAATCATGTCAGAGTTTGGAAGAACATAAATGATATGGTCTATTGTCATATTGATCGGGACCCCAAAATTTTTTAAGGTTGGCAGAAACAGAATCTGCTACATGGGGAGATGCACAATTAAGCGACATCAAAGAAACAATACCAAGGACCTCAAATGGGGGAAATGTAGAAATTGATTGGATACCCACAGGGCAATGATGTTTTGTGGATGGATCTTGGAAAAAGGGTGATCAGTTTTTAGGACAAGGATGGTATAGTGGTTATGAGAGAGATGCAAATATTTTGATGGGGACAATGAATATCAGAGCCAATTTTTCCTCACTACATGCAGAATTTGAAGCTTTGGTATGAGCTTTGGAATGCATGAAGTATCATAGACATCAGCACATCACATTTACAACAGACTGTTCAGAATTGGTGAAGATAGTGTCGAAACCAGAAGATAGTGTCGGAACCAGACGAATGGCCAGCTTTCTCGATTCAATTAGACGAGTTCCAAGCAAAAAAGAAATACTTTTCAACGTTCGAACTCATCCATGTATCGCGCACAAAAAAATTGATGACAGACAGACTAGCACGGAGTGCCCGTCTAAGACCTTCATATTCAATCCAAGTTGGACCGGAGCCACCAAATTGGATTAGTAAAAAATAAGTTTATTTAATTTTGTCTTGTTGTAAAAAAAAAACCACATCAGCGAATTCAAAAAAGAAAAATATCAAAACGTCATCATCCACCATGAGTATTGACCTTTGATAGATCGGAACCGTATAGCCAATGACACCAAATGTATTGCTTGGGAGTGAAAATATTTTGATTTCTTTTCTTCTTCATGTTTTCCCCCACTTTGTTCCATACGTGATTCAATGACTTATTTAGAATATTTATAAAAATATCCACAAACATAGGCAACACATCCATGTGGAGTTGTGATCTGTAAAGCGAAAGTCCATATATGTATAGAGATACATTATTAAAACTGTAAAATAAAGTTAATTAGATGATTCATCCGCATTTTGTGCAGGGTGAATTTTTTTTCCGACGATTATTTGACTTAATTAAATGAGTAGAAACACATGTAGTTGAGTATTTGAAACTGCAGAAATTGTAGATGAAGCATGATTTTATAGAAAGAGAAACTTAGAGTAAAAATGAAAATGTAGAAACATGAATTCTCTGTTATTCAAAAGAAACACAACAATTATTTGAAAGAAATAACTAAATAGATAATTAAGGGCACAACATGCATCTCGGAATGTGTCATAAAAAACATTGTTAATCGTCCTTAGTTCCAAATAGCCATATGGTCCCCTTATTACATCCAATAGAAGACTTAAATAATATAGTTCTCCAATTTCTTCTAAATATACTGGTATAACACATAAACACGGTTTACCTTTGATGCGAGATTTTCATTGAAGTTTTTTTTTATCCCAAACAAATTTAGTTGTTATTTGTGAATATAAAAGACGTCTTGCTTGAAGATGAACTTGATTACATTTCATCCAAGCCCGAAATTTATATTATTTAATTTTCTTTATATGCCAAACTGACATTTTCGTCGAAAACAATTTGTGGAGAAGGAAGAAAAATAGGTAAAATTTCTATAGAATCAATAGAACTTCCTGAAGAAGCTGTAAAAAATTAGATTTTTAATGAAAATAGTAAAACTTGTCAACAGAAATAAAAAAGTATAGAATAAAAAAAAATAAAGATATCAAAGAGTTCTCAAATTTACCTATAACTTCCATTAGCAACCCGAAATAGAAATGATACTAATGAGAAGAGATTATCAAATATATAGTACTATGATATTAGGGTTTCATAGGGATAATATTTTTTGAAGGATTTTGTTTACTAATATCGGCCACATAAATTATACACAAAATAACACAGTTTAGAAATTAGAAATTCAAATTTATTATAGTATCTTCTATTTAGTGGCACGGATATCTTATTTGCCATTAGGATATAGTATAATTTGTTAATATTTTTTTTTACATTCGGTGAGATTTTCATATTTTGTTGAGTGAAATTATATCTTGTTAAACCAAGATATTCCATAAAAATTGGTATCAAATTTTATAAACAAACCGAATTACATTTGATATGGTAGTAGTTACAATTGTAAGTAAAAATATAAAAAATAATTTTCTATAATTCTTCAAAAGCTATATATTATAAACATAAAATTTGTAATCATGAATTTGTAAATTAATAGGAAAATTCTTAAAGGGTCAAAACATTCTCTAGATTTAGTGTCATCAGAGAAATCATTTGGATGCAAATTCAAGTAGTTATAAAGTGAACACTTATATTAAACAAAGCAACATATTAGAGAGAATTTTTAGTCACAAAATAAAATACATTTCAAACATAAGTTTTAGATACTTAAACATGATTTTTGGAGGAAAATTTTAGAACATGAGTAGTGGTGTTTTCCTAGAATAGTTGAAGGACAATCGTTTAGTTGGCTTTGACATTGTTTGTCCACAAAAAGTCTCTTAAGCCGTCAGCCAAACTAATACGTCGCCTATCAGTATCAGAATGGAAAGCAAGCTCGACAGACCATTTTTGTCCAGCATTATTGACCATCGATATGGTGTTGCCCGCAACCTTCTCTAAATCGTTTGCATCGACAAAACACTTAGGAAGATATTGCAAAATGAATAAATATGGATCATGTATCAATATTTAAAACCAAAATACAAATGAATAACTTACGATTTTGCTTCGTTTGATGTCGTCACTCGTGACGTTTAAGGTAAAAAACTTCTACTCATTTCCTTATTAATCAAAATATTAGAAAGAGTGAAGAAAATGTCTCGAAAATAAGTGAAAAACACTTACTCGTGCTACCTTCTCCAGCCTCCATCTGAGAGGTGTTTTCATATATGGAAATCAGCACCTCCATGATACTCAAAAATTAAAAGATCTAAGTCATCTAACGCATGAGCCTTAAAAAACCGTCTCCAGCCTTCTGTAAGCCTATCACCAACTCGTTTGATAGGGAACTCTTCTGGCCTCACATCAGACGTGAGTTTACCGACTGTAACATTGGGTTTTCCAAATATATGCCTCTTATGAACCTGTTCAGGATAGTCTGCAACACAAATTTTAAAAAATGATTTTCAGAAATAAAATCAGTATAAAAAATAAATTTTAATGAGACAAAGAACTAAGATTACATACCAGACTCTTTCCACATCTGTCTGGAAGCATATGCATGAAAAATCTTGGGTTTGTCATCTTCCGATCTGTTTTGAGAAGAATATACAAAATTCATATAATTCATTTATCATTACACACATTTATCAAAAATAATATCATAACATTCATTTGGAATAAGAGGCTTAAAATAAGATTTGTTCTGCAAAACTAATATATATTCAGATGAATCCAAACCATGTTAATTGTAAGAAAACATATATTCTGCAAAGCTAATATATATTCAGATAAATCCAAAATACATAAATCAAAACAATCGAAATTAGACATTTTGAAGTTGAATAGACAACATCTAAAAATAGAGAATATCCGAGTAGTTGACTAATCCCTAAAGTATTGTTACAAATTGAAAGTTGGTACTGTTAATAGAAATCAATGAGTAATAAAATAGAAATTTACATGAATAAGATATACTAAAAACCATTGTTCATTGATAATCCTTTCTCTCAAAATAACGATTTCTAACTCTATGTTTAGGAGAAATCTTCATGAAATAGTAGGTTACCTTGTTTCCCGAGTAGTTGAATGCAAACGACTTTCTCGTAAAACAATATATGCCTACAGCACATTAGTTGTGCTGGTTTATCTTCTAGAACGCTGTTTACTTTAAATTTGTGTTCTGATTGTAGTAAATGGCTAATTTATGATCAAGTAGATGCAGCAGTAACTATCTTACAGTGGACCAGAGTAATTTGGGCTTAATCCCAATCTCTTAGTGAATTTTAATATATTAGCTATTAGATTTTTTTTAAAAAATTAGATTCTAAGGTCGGGTCAAATTTTAGTCAGTCGTTTAAGGAATTTATTCACAGCATATTTTTTAGTTTTTTTGTGTGAAAATGATGAAATATTATGAAATTAAAACACTAGTTTATTTGTGCAAGTGTATTATTTTGGAAGATAATCTACATATAGCTACTCATTATACATGTTTTGTTTTACCATAACTTATATAATATGGATAATATATTTCATACCTTCCTATTGCTCTTATAATTTGTCATATTATACTTCCACCTAAAACTTTTTTTTGTCATGAAGATCTATTTATTTTGATTTGAATTCAACATTAAACAAATTACGTTAGATGAGTTTCTATATGAAATTAATATTATGTAGTAAAAAGAGCTGATGATACTGGACATAACGGTTGTAAACATTAACGATACATATGTTTTTTTAAAACAAACATAAAGATAATCAACAGATCATCTAACCCAAAAATAATAAAGTTTAGTAAAGTCTTTGAAACAAACATTGACATAATTTACCACAACTTAAACCAGGAAGGGATCTTTCCTTCAGGATATTGGTCAGGTACGGGATTTAGAAAGCTACAAAATAGAAAAACATGTAGGAATTCCGGAAATATATAAAGCATATTACATAATGAGTTGCATTAGGGTTATGATGAAAACTTGTTGCGAAATCCATTTAATTCAGAATTGTTTGTTTGATCGTACATAATCGTTGACATCCCTTGTTATGCTTTGTGCCAAGTTATACCCATTTCTAAATTTTATACACAAACAATATTAACATTGTAAATAATAGAGAAATCAAAAGTGTCATCAATCCTAAACACAAAAATGTAATAGAAAATGAATTCATTCTCAAAAAGGCACAAAAGTTAATTTATAAGCATACCCATTACGTGTTAGGATTATGTCCTGAAATCACATTGTACTTACTCCAAAGATAGTTATATTGTCGAGATCGGACAATTCATGTGATACTGGGTAGTCATAATGTTTTGCTAGAAACCGCTTATGACAAATGAGTTGTAACTCATTTCTAGTATCGTGTGAACCTAAAGGGTCACACACCTAAGCAAGTTGGATACGCTTCTGTAGGGATTGATCATTGGCATATGGTCCGATCAATGTGTATTGGATACACATTGAATTCGTGTTTTAAGAGGTGTGTCGATCGATGCCATTGGTGCGTCGATCGGTACAAGAGGTGTGTCGATCGTTGCCTTTGGGTGCAACGATCGACACAAGGTCGATACCGTAACTGATGTTACGGTTTGTAAACCATGGGCCTATTTATAGGGGCCAGGTTACACGACCTAAAGATAGAGCCGTCGCAGACAGTTTTCCTTGACAGAAAAATAGACCCTCTTCCTCGAAAAACAGGTAGAGAATCCCAGGAGATCCGATCACCGGTACTAGCATCCCGGCGGATTCCAGCTTGTGTGCGTGTGGACTACGATAGAGGCGCAGCGATTGAGGCGCTCTAGATCTCGTTTACCTGCTCCAATTTCCGCTGCCAATCTACAGGTAATCACGAGGTCAGTTCTTAAATTCAATCCCCTAGACCTCCTAGGGATTCCAACAGTGGTATCAGAGCGATTGGGTTTAATAGATTGAATCAGTATCCTAGAATTCGATTAAATGGCTTTTTGATTGAATTGATGCTAGCTAGGATTCATTTTGGTAATAAGAATCTCGGATTTGTTAATATCGAAAACGAAGAACTGTGTTTTCGCACAGCATCGATCGATGCACTGGGTGTGTCGATCGATGCAGCGCGAAAACGACAAAACTGATTTAGGGTTTTCGCACAGCATCGATCGGCGCACTGAGTACATCGATCGATGCAGCGCGAAAATGCAAAAGGATATTGTATTTTCGCATAGTGTCGATCGACACGAGTTTGTGTCGATCGATGCACCGCGAATTCGCCTAATTAAAACAATGGGTTTCGATTTAGAAATCACACTGTGTCGATCGACACACTGGGTGTATCGATCGACACAGGCTGTGCGAAAGGATAGATCGGTTCAATTGGATTGAACCGGTTATCTCGCATGGTTATGTCGGTTTAATTCGATTAAAATTCCCTGATACCCAACTGTATCGATCGGCGCAGGTTTAGTGTTGGTCGACACAGGCCTTGCGATTGGTTAATCGGTTCAATTGGATTGAACTGATTATCATGCTTTGTAGAGGTAGGTCAGATCGGTTTAAATTGGATGAATTGATTCAATTGGATTGAATTAGTTATCTCAATTGGAATAAACCGTTTTGATTGGTTAAGATCAGTTTGATTGGATAAGTCGGTTCAATTTGATTGGACCGGTTATCGCAATTAGTCTAAGACCGGTTATAGGGTTGGTAAAGGTTGCATATCAAATGTCGACCGAGTGTGTCAGTCGATGCACATGGTGACGACGCGAACCGTAATTGTTTGGTTTTGAACCAAATGATTAAGCAACCGAACCGAATGACCTAACCCACTGAAATCAGAACAATTAAAATTATTAAAAGTTAAAAATGTTCTAAACCTGTTTAACACACATTAGATGTGTGTTGAATCAAAGCTTAGTTATTCAATATGGTCAACTGTCAAGACTCGTTTCGTTGTTGGATAGTCTTGTCAAGAGCTTGGTGTCCACAATTACATGAGTAAGGCAGGTAGTAGTGTTGATGGTCTTGCAGTGCTTGACATCAACTATTGCATGACCTAAGAGATTGAATTACTAATCTTTTAAAGTTCCATTTCCTCAACTAAATATCAAGCGATCTTGATGTCTTGCCCGATCTTGTCTACTGTCAAGACTCGTGTCGTTCGTTGGATAGTCTTGGAGTCCTTGGTATCCACAGCAACATGAGTAAGGCAGGCGGTCATTAATAGACTTGCAGTGCGACTGTCAATGATCACAAGACAGGAAAAGATTGGTTTAACCTGACTGGGCCATCAGAAGTTCTGGGCCCAGAGACATCAGAGTGGATAAGACATGAATTGTCTTATCTGCGACCAAGAGTTGTACTGGGTACAATTAGCAATGATTTGCTTACCTGGATGACTAAAGTTTGGGTGATGGCGAGTCGCCCACTCGAATTTTGGTGATCCGAGGATCTTGGTTCATTGTATTAATCTGAGGAAACATAGTGATGAATACAATGCGAGTTTTCTTATTAGATAAGATTTCTCATCATATACATAACTAAATCTTTGTTTTATTGGATTTCAGCTTATGTCTATGACAACTTTCTCGTTGCGATCCGTCCTTGAGAAGGACAAGTTAAGTGGATCCAACTTCCTCGATTGGTATCGGAATCTGAGATTCATTCTCAAGCAGGAGAGCAAGGACTATGTCCTTGAAAAGGCTCTTCCAGAAAGGCTTGGGACCAATCGCTCGCATGCAGCATATAAGGCTTGGAATAAGCATTATATTGATGTGGTAGATGTGCGTGGTCTGATGTTGTCTATCATGAACTCGGACATGAAAAGTCAATACGAGAACATGGAGTCGCCGATAGAGATGATCACCAGCCTGAGACTGAAGTTTCAGGATCTGACACGAGTTGAGAGATTCCAGATGGTGAAGTCTCTAACTGAGTGCAAGCTACCAGAGGATGCTCCAGTAAGTCCTCATATCATTAAACTGATGGGTTACATTGATAACCTGGGGAGACTGGAATGTTCTGTCAGCTTAGAGTTGGCCACTGACATCATTCTGCAGTCACTACCGTCAAGCTATGATAAGTTCATTAAGAACTATATCAAGAAAGACTTGACAAAAACGCTGGCTGAGCTGCATGGCATGCTCAAAGCAGTAGAGCAAGACATCATAAAGGGCAAAAGATTTGAGAAATCTTGTGCTGGCAAGGGTAGAGACAGGGCCGTCCAGATTTGGAATCAGGATAAGCTTGTGTCATCTTTTAAGCCCAAGTCAGGCCCATCTGGTGTTAGAAGATGCTTCTACTGCGATGAGTCAGGGCATTGGAAGAGAGATTGCATTAAATTCTTGGAAGATTCACAAGAGATGAAGGAGATGTATGGTACTTCTTCTTCAGGTATTGTGTTATTAATTCAAGTTCTACGTATGTATTGAATACTAGTTGTGGTACTGATATTTTTGAAATATGCAGGACCTAAGCGACAGTAGAACGTTGAAGAAAGGACAAGTGGAACTGCGTATCTGGTATGAAGCAATAGTTGCTGCATGAGCCGTAGAGATTCTCCACTTGTAGGAGCCTTTCATACTTGGTTTTAGAAATTAAGTAATTGCTACTATATATATGCCTTGTGCGGAAATGTCTTTCACTTTCTTGTAAAGAATTTGGATGTTTTTCATTTTGATAAAAGACAAGTTTTGTTCTTCAGATCTTTATGAAATATCATGTGGTAGCACCCCGTTTGGAATGGGTTCTTATATCTTAAACCAGCGAAAGGTTGAATATAACACAAATAATAAAGGTTTAAGTCTGATTACTCGAACTCGATTTTCTTTGGCGCAATCGTTTAACCATTTAGAGTGAAGCGGATTCAAAAGCTCCATAGTTTTGGACTCATTTGATTATTAATCATTTGAGATATGAATCCTGTTCACTGGATCAAATGACAGAGGCCCATTTAGCAGAGCTAAAAGAAATGGGCCAAAGGCTTATTGGGCCTTGCACATACTAATGTATGCGGCCCAACGAGTATTAATGCCAAAGGAAATTTTCTGTGCTTCTGACTATGTTCAATTAATGAGACACGAGCAGGAATCCCTTGAGGAGTTCCAAAAATGAAGTGTAGAACCGATTTGACAGAAGTATTGAGATCCTCGATTGAATCGCGGAGGAAAATACCTGAGTCAAGAATTGGGTGATCATCTAACAGAATGAATCGGATCTTATTAGATATGTTCCGATTAATGATGGGTCACAGGAATCTTCCATAATCATGTAAGAATACGTTCTAAAATGTCTATGTTTACGCTAGATAAGTTTCCATCAGAATCAGTGAAAAACACCACATTGGATGTGGACTGGGTGATTTCCAAATTTGTTTTTCTTGAACCCATATCTGATAAGTTCTACCTCGCTGGTTGTCCTAAGGAAACCAAGGCTTAGTACTTTTGTTGTCCAAAACTGTGTCTTTTAAGTAAGATCATACTCTTCAAAGGAACAGTGGGAGTAAAAGTACACATCGAAGAAATTCGATAAACACATGAGACTGCTCAACCTGTTGAGGGAGGGCAGCGGTGAGATCTACGAAGTGCTGTAGAATCTACACCTGTGGAGCCTGAAATTCGCAGATCCGAAAGGATCCGTCGCTAACTCGAGAGTGATTTCTCGTAACCAATTGTCATGATCTATTGATCATTGAAAAGTGACGAGCATGCGAAATTCAAAGAAGCGATGGTGAGCCCCAACTCCAAAAATTGGCTGGGTATGCATGTTAGCTTCACCGATCCATTTCTGGATTGAAGCAAACATCTTGGAGTTGGAATCAACATTCTGATAATGTGGTCAAAAGTTTTGACTTGATTAGAAAGAAATGAAATCATGCGTTTACAAGAAGACTAGTGGGAGCGTAATTGCAATTCTCACACTGTATGTAGACAACATACTTAATCTCATAAACGACGTTCCAACACCAAAGTCTTATCAAGATTTGGGTCGGAAGTCAAATTTAACGATAGACATGGGAGAAGGCCGTAAAAGTTCTTGGAATAAAGATCCATTGGAATGAATCAGAAAGGCTAATTGGATCGTGTCAAACATCCTTATGTTGATAAGGTATTGGACAGTTCCAATATGCATGATTCCAAGAATGGCTTCATACCAAAGGTCTTATGGCAACAATCTTAGCAAGATGAAGTGTTTTGGACACTAGCTGAGCTATTATTAATGAGTGTGATTGCTAATGCTGCTGCAATAGAATCCATCATAAATGCCATATTTTGCGCTCGTCTAGATGCAGCTTACGCATAGAGCATGACGAGAAAATACCAATATGTTCCGGTAATAGTCACTGAACAGTTACCAGAAACATCCCAAGTGTTTGAGAAACACTAAGGATAGGTTCGTGGTGAACTGAGGAAGTGACGAACCAGTTGAAAGTAGTTAGTCGGACAAAGACGATTCCCGGTTCCCACCTGGTTATGTTTCTTTGTCTGAATAGCGGTGCTATCTGTTGGAAAGGCTCCAAGCAGTGGACCGTAGAATAGTGCTTTTGTCTGAATGGCGGTGTGGTTTGTTGGAATTGTTTCAAGCAAAACACCGCAGTCTCTCCCACAACCTAAGCACGAAATTTATTCTGTTGTTGTAGGTATAAGATATCTGAAGAGATGATCTTGATTCTAGTGGGAGTTATTTTAGTTATGTTGTAATCTTTACGTAGACATGCCATGGTAGTGTTTATGTAAGTCAAACTGACATCGGTGTTATTTAATTATTGGATAATTAAATAATGGTCCCAAAGTATTTTATAATCATCATATAGGTCATCAAGTTGAGGACTTGATCATGAAACCCTATAAGTAAAAGACGATATAAATTATGATTGTCTCTAGTCGAGGTTATTGAAGTGGGACACCAATAACCACGCGAGACTAGTATGTGAGGTGACTGTTGGGCTAAGTTTCATGGAGTCAATGATATGATTATCACAGTCAGTCACATAGATATATATTGGTGAACATATGATCGGACATGACCCGCTTAATGAGAACTCCACAGGATAGTTATATCAGTGTCATGGGAGGTTCTCATTACGACTATAGAGTATAGTCCTTAGACCTGAGTTCATCATGCTTTCTAGCATATGAATTGGTGCGTTTTGACCTTGTCAAACGTCGTTCCGTAAATGGCGGCTATAACGGCATTGCTTATGCGTATCATGAAGTATGTGTAGAGACAGGGATGGAACAAGATGGGATTTGTCCCTCCTGTGTAACAGGAGATAAATATCTCAGGGCCCATCGAAGATTTGATGCTGAGAAAATGCATGGCCGTGCTCAAACGAGGTGATTGTCAGTCGTTTGTTTTATCAGTATAAATCAGGAGTTCGATGAACATGATGTTGGCTATAATAAGGATGACACAGTCTCTTTCCTTATGCCATATCGAGATATAGAGACGAATGGATTATGGGAATAGATGATTCCAATACAAGTGGGAGATTGTTAGGATTATGTCCTGAAATCACATTGTACTTACTCCAAAGATAGTTATATTGTCGAGATCGGACAATTCATGTGATACTGGGTAGTCATAATGTTTTGCTAGAAACCGCTTATGACAAATGATTTGTAACTCATTTCTAGTATCGTGTGAACCTAAAGGGTCACACACCTAAGCAAGTTGGATACGCTTCTGTAGGGATTGATCATTGGCATATGGTCCGATCAATGTGTATTGGATACACATTGAATTCGTGTTTTAAGAGGTGTGTCGATCGATGCCATTGGTGCGTCGATCGGTACAAGAGGTGTGTCGATCGTTGCCTTTGGGTGCAACGATCGACACAAGGTCGATACCGTAATTGATGTTACGGTTTGTAAACCATGGGCCTATTTATAGGGGCCAGGTTACACAACCTAAAGATAGAGCCGTCGCAGACAGTTTTCCTTGACAGAAAAACAGACCCTCTTCCTCGAAAAACAGGTAGAGAATCCCAGGAGATCCGATCACCGGTACTAGCATCCCGGCGGATTCCAGCTTTTGTGCGTGTGGACTACGATAGAGGCGCAGCGATTGAGGTGCTCTAGATCTCGTTTATCTGCTCCAATTTCCGCTGCCAATCTACAGGTAATCACGAGGTCAGTTCTTAAATTCAATCCCCTAAACCCAGGATCCTAGGGATTCCAACATTACGTGCTTTATGTAGAAGCAACTATCAACCTCTTTCCAAAACATTTTTCCTAGCTCCTTAGCATCTTCCCCGGATATTAAACACTCAACACTCCGGAGGCTAGAAAAATTAATGATTTCAAGATTTTTATTAGAGACAAACAATAGAACATATGTGAAGAAGACTATAGTCATCTGTTTAACTAACCTTAGGTCACGGATTGTAAAACGCAGCTTTTGTCTTGTATAATCAGGTTCAAAGTTTCCAACATGTGTAACTACACCAAGGACATCTATAATGGAGAAAATAAAATAATTAAGAGTTATATACCTTAGTTCTCTATTTAGTTAAAAATAAAAAGTCAACCACATATTCAAATAACATCATTAATATAATCCGATAAAGGAAAAATATGTATTCACTAAAAGTTGCGTATAGGGTATTCATCATAGACTCTCCCATCTAATATATCCGGAATTGATTCAAATTGCATATAATGACCTTCCGGAATATTATCATAAGCAAGGCAGAAAGATGTGTTTAACCAGAATATGAGCTTGAAATCGTGAGGGGTCAACGGAAAATATAACGGTGCTTGTACGACTCGATCATCCGCAAGTTTAAACCAACGACCCTCACACTATGTTGTGTAATGAAATTTCTCAATAAGAGGTTTAAGAACAGTAGCCTCTATTTGGATACCCTAAAAAAATAAACGAATAGAGTAATAAAACATGCAATAGCCAAATAATCAAAACAAATTATAGAGGAAAAGAGACATTACCTCTTCATCAACCAAAAGCATCTGGATTTTTTGTTCAGAAGACCTAACACACATCCAAACACGAAGAATAAGAACTTTTAGGTCTCAAAAGAAAGGAATAAAGTTGTTGATGCGAGAAATTTGTTTGAAAGTTTGAGGAGCCATTGTTTAGATTCAGAGAAATGTTTGAAGAATAAAGGTTTTTTGAAATGATTTGTTTTGTCTCAGTAAATAGTAAGAAAATGAAACGTCTAGGGTTTTAAAATTAAATAGTTTCCAAATTTGTGAGTAAAAGGTGTGAAGTAGTAAAAGATGTAATAATTATAAGTCACAACCAATGATTTAGAAAAAACTAATTGGGCCACAACCACTAAAAATATTTTTTTTGGTCTTAGCCCACATAAATAATCATATTTAAATTTGAAATTTGATAACTTCGTAAGTTATGAATTTATATGATTTTTTTTAGCATAATAGTTACACATTTTCATATTAAGCCTTGTGAAAGTTTTAAAATATGATTATCTTGTTGATAAACCCAACCAAGCTAAGAATTACAATAAGCGACTATAATATTAGGACTTCTAATAACAATCAAGGTATCTATATAAACCAAACATTGTATTTATCATATATACCTTTCGACCTTTTTAAAATATCACAATTTTATGAACTTAATTGATTTTCTTTATTAGAATTGGGACAACCTTTTTCATATGAAATAAAATGTGGTTGTCCCGATTGTGATTAAGAAAGTCAAATAATTACATAAAATTGTGAACTTATAAAAGTGAACAATATATATTTGAATAATGATTTGCTCTCCAAGTATATCGTTGAAGTCTTTGAACAATTATATTAAATATGAAATAAACACTCATAATAACAATATGTTTGTGAAGAGATGAATAATTGAAAGGGGAGTAGTTCAGTCCTAATCAAGGTTAGATGTTACGGATTTAATTTGACGGCGCAAAATACCTAACTCCAAGTTCTAGAGAATTTATTGTTTATTTTTATTTATAATTTTTTAGATATATTGAACCTTTGAAACATAATATTCAAATCTTTGTTATGGAAGATACCACATATTTTGTACCGAATATAAATTTAAGGAATCATACATTTTATTATATGGTTCTCTAAATTTTGTTAACTGTTTTGTAAAGATACCTAGAGAATATTTTTGTTATCAATATATATATATATATATATATATATATATATATTCTTATTAATAGTATATATTAGATATAAACTATACCATTGCGTACAACATAAGTTGTTACTATTGAGGATAATTTGCTAAGATGTGTTATAATGATAAATTGGAAGCAAAACTAACCGAATAAATGGATAATTCAATTAAAAAAACAAATTATTTTAATAATACGAAGATAATATAAAATAATAATTCTAACACAAAAGAAGATATGCCACAAAAATTCTAAATTATCCTTCTTTTTAAGGTTTCCTTGTCTTCGTGCTTAATCTTTTTGTAACCGATAACACTGCTTAAAGAGATGCAATCTTCTGATCTTTTTGATGTTGATGGTGTAAGTGCCACGGCCATTGAAGCATCAGAATCAGTCTCCATACCCGAAGTAAGTATAAGAGATCCCTAATCAAATCAAAATATTAGCAAATTTTTATTCAGCGTTTAACATTATGTTTAACATAATTTTTTAAAAAGATCCGAATATATTACGTACCTGAGTTGAGTTAGTTAAATTCTCAAATTCATCAATGGCAGAGTCATCATTCTAAAATAAGTCCATGACATATGAACTCTTTGACACCTGAACATTGTCCTTAGGAATAGTAACTTTGAATAGATACTTGCGACCAATCAAATCGAATAATTCATTAGGGAGATAATATGGATCATTCTAAGAACAAAAAGAAGAAAAAATAACGAATTCTCAATATAAAAAGTTGTATAGTTTCAAAAGAAATTAAAAATTATAATACCTCAATTTTCCTTCTGTTTTCGTTGTAGATATTGTCTGCCGATCTCTTCACAAACTTATCTTCAACTTCATCAAATATGAGAAATTTTGCGTCACGCTCGAAATAATCAGACATGCGGAAGATAAAATAATATCTAGAGCATGCATAAACAATATATAAACCCAATGCATTTGATATAGTTGTTAAATAACACATCATACTTAAAAATAAATTACACTGGAAGCATACTTATAAACAAATTACCTAGCAAAGACATTTGTCACATCGCCACATGTTTTACAATTATATACGGGTTTAGACTCTTCCTCATCTTCCGAATATGATCCATACTGAAGCACTTTCAGTTTGCAAACTTTGTAAGCTTGAAAAAACCTTTTTTGAATTGTCAATTGAGACAATTGTGGCACACGTAACCACCTTACCATGCTAAAAACAATAAAATAAATAAGTAATTATATTAATCATTTCAATTAAATACAGATATATTTTAAAGTTAAAGTAGAGATAACTAACCCCTCAGATTTCATAATTCTAAGTAGAGTCATTTTATTATTATTGATAAAAAATTCAGTACGCAAATCCAAAAGTAGTCCCGATCCAAAAGAAACCATGCTTTTCTCAGACTTGGTAATAAGAGATTTAGATTCTTTTGGTATACTGTAAATTATATTTTGAATAAATAGATGTACTCTTGAATTGAGAATGTTCAATTTCTTTAAAACATAATGTATCACATTACCTATCTAACCACTTTGAAATCTCAAGGTTATTTTCATCCCCGAATGAGAGTTGGGTCGAGTTATCAGCATTCGAGATGTACAGCTTCGCTATATTTATGAAAGTTTAAATTTAACCATTAGTGTTACACACAACAAATTATACATTACAATTAACCGAGTAATTACCTCCATATTCTTTTACCCATGCAAACTGGATAATAACTACGACAAGAGATGATTTATTGGTGGAAGTATAGTAAATCACTTGTTTGGCATAATCTCCCCACAAGGTGCAAGGCAATGCATCATCTTTGTATTCAAATAGACGATAAAAATTCATACAAATATATTTATTTATTTTGGAATTATAATGATTAATATTCTAACCCATTAAGTTTCAGGTATAATTCAAGTTTGGTGCTGTTTTCATACTTGCTCTTGGTCTTGACATCTTCAATATCACCCATGTGGACAATGACTCCCATAACATATTATATCAGTGAAACAATAATTTAAAACTATTTTTGAAAATTATAATATAAGGGACATTAGGTATATTATAAAATAGCATCTTACCAATAGAGAGAAGAAGGAGAACCGAAGATATCAAGCTTGGTTGCGCTGCCCATCGCATTGGACTCCCAACGGCTAAGAGACTCTTTTGTCAAGAGATCCCTCGAGAATTTGAGAAATAGTATAACAATACTTGTCGTGATTCTCAATCTCAAAATCTTCCAATTGTTTTGTTCTTGTAGTACGGGTGATTGATAACTTGTAGTAAGATCACTTGGACGGAAGTCGCCAACATACTCCTTGGAAGCAAAAGCATTAGCCATAATAGTTTTACCTATCTGAATACATGCTTTATGTTTTCTGAATAAGGACTCCTCACATGATGCTTGAACTTTTATTCCCTAAAGAGAGTGAAAATAAAATCTATAAGTATACGAATGAACAATATCATAACGAACATAAACCAAAACATATGTCTTTCTCGTACCTTTATGTCAGCCAAAATCATTTCTATCACGTTTCCAGACTTGGAGTTAAACAAAGTCCATTGTGCTAATACCCTAACCTGGATGTTCTCGGTTTCGAGGCTTGTGTCTATATTTTCCAGCAAAATATAAATCGAACGTCGTCTGCGAGGGAGGTTCTTATTGGTCTCAACTAATTCTGCCATTTTATAAAATGTCTGCATAGTTAAAAAGGGAATTATAAATAAGTTAAAACATAGAAGAATATATATAGTGGTTCGGAGACCTAACAGATCATGGCACAATATTAATATAAAGAATATTGTGTTTCAACTAATTTGGGATATTTTAGATTAAAAGATTTTTCGTTACACATAAGATATTTGCTATATACGATTGGGCATATTATCTAAAATTAAATTTTGGTTATTAGTATCTATTGTTATTAGTTAATTCAGTTTCGTTAGAGAGTTGTTTAATACTTGAAAATTACGGAGATCAATGGAGGAGAAAATATTACTTGTAATCTATAAATTAGAGAAGAAGTTAAGATTACATAAGTTTTTTTCCGGAAATATCATTTAATTAAATTCGATTATTTTTTGTTTCCTTAAATAATCTTCCTAATATGAATACTGACAAAAAAATATTGCGTTTAAACTCAATTGGAATACTCAAGATCATAAGATTTTCAAATACATACTAGAAATTTGTTATATACGACTGCGTCGTAATTGCTAACGGTAAATTTTTTTTATTAGTCTCGATAGTTAATAGTTAAGTTGTTTTAGGTAAAGTGTTAACTAATATTTGAAAAATAAAGAAATAAATGAGTTACAAAATCTTTTAATGGGGAAAATCGGGTCATTCACAAATTTTAAGAGAAAATATTTATCAACTCCCTAATATATTGTAGATATCCTCAATATTTAAACACGTATACACAAATATATAAAACGGGATGTATACACAAAATGTGTAGTGGACTTGTGAAGACGTATTTTGATCGTTAGAAAGATGGTTTGAGCAATGGTTTTTGTTACTGGATAATTTAATCTTCTTAATAGTATACACAAACATTTGTTATATTAAGAAGAATAAATAAAAAGGTACCAAACAAATGCATTCAAGAAAGAAGAATGGATATGAAATTCTAATCTAATGATGTCCTTGGTGGCCAGTTTGTTTTAAACTTTGCAATTTCAGAAATAGCACCTTCCATGAGAATCTGAACACAATTACCAGCAGATGTTGCAATCCAGTCACCTGTCAAATTAATATTTTAAAACAATCAGTGAATAATGGACACTATAACAATTCACTATAAGAAAACTGGCCAATTCTGAGGGATGAAATCGACGGTAATCCGTCGGAAATGGCCATTTCCGACGGATTTTCCACCAATAAGTTCCGTCAGTTCTATTTCGTCGGGAAAAAATATCTGTCGGTTTTTCATCAGTAAACAACGACGGATTACCGTCAGAAAACAAACCGACGGATTATCGATCAATTTTCGACGGACGGGATACCGACGGAATTCTGACAGGAGAAAACAACGGAATTCTGACGGGGAAAACCAACGGTTTACCAAGGGTATATTACCGACGATATTATGACGGAATATTACCGGCGGTATTGCGACGGTATACCGACGGCTTACCGACGGTTTACCGACGGATATGTAAAATTTATTAAAAAATATATTTCGGAAATTAATTAGTTAATTATTATTAGAAATATAAACACCAAAAAAAAGAAATTTATTAAAATTAAAATTATTCCAAAAAAGTGTTTAAATTACATTCATTGGGGAGCGGATCCCGATCCCGCTCCCGTCCCATTTTTCTTTCCCTTATTTCCCTTTACCTTTCCTCCCCTTCCACTCTGGTTCGCCGGTGCGGCTCCTGGAAGATGGCCGTGCTGCATAAAATATTCAAACCGAGCATTCATCTCTTCGAACTTCTTCTCCGTTTCTTCCTCTTTCTCTACCATCCGGGCCTCCATTCGCGTATGGCTGGCCTTCAACGCTTCAATCTCCGCTTCCTTTTCCCTTAAGACTTGGGCATAGTTCTCGCCTTCCGGACGAAAACGGGAATGCGGTGTCGAAATTTTTCCGCCAAGTTTCCCAAACCAAAAACTCGGCCTCTTCTCTTCTTAGTTTCCTGTAAAGTAAATGTATTATGAATTTAAGTTAGAGTTTAAGTAATGTTAAACTTAATTCATATTTATTTAAAATTAAAATTTTACCTCAAGGAAGACTTCGTTGATCTGTTCGTGAGGTATCTCTTCCGTTGAACCGATTTCTTCGGATTGGGTAACCACCTCATCCAAACGCCTTTTGTCGACTCAACAATCCTCCGAGCAATTGTATCCTGGATTTCGCCTGTCTCCTTGTTTTTGTGGCCATCCTCGATGAGCTCAAAAAGATTTGGATCTCGTCCCTTCTTTTGTTTCTGCAAAAACAATTTTGGACTTAAGAAAATGATCTAAACATATTGAAAATTAAAAAAGAAAATCTACTTACCAAGATTATATTCCTCGATGCGGTGCTCCGTGCTCCCGCATTATGAGTTGCGATCCCAAAAACGTTCCTTTGACTTCTACGGTTATGGGAGTTAGTGGAAGAGGTTGCTGCCATTGCAGGCTTACTCCAATGACGGACCAGGCTCTTCCAAACCTCGCCCTCTTCGTTAATACCCTTCGGAACTTCATTCCTGCACCACTTCTGTTTCCATATGTTGAGGATGTTCGAGTAATGCGTTGACGCCTTCATGTGGAACTCCTGTTCCACCAATTCGGTATACTTTCTATTCCAAGTATACTCTTGCTATAGAAAAGAAAAATTAAATATTTGTTAGAATTAAAAAAAAATTTATAAATAAATATAAAAACATATAATAAAGTGAATGTAGTTATTTACCGCGAATTGGCGGAACCAGTTATGCCTATCGGATAAAGGCATTTCCTTGTATGTCGGGTACCCGAACCGGAGCATGCTATACATCATTCCCAAGATGCTCTTCGAGATCTTGGATTTTGTTAAAGTAAACCTAATAAGGCAAAAAAAGACAAAGGTTTATAAATGTAAACTAAACAAGTGTGTAAATGAGAATTAAAAGTTAGAAGATTTAATACCAGGAAGTTCCAGGGTTGGTCTCGTAGAATGGGTCGAGCCGTTTGAGCAGCTCTCGTCCCGGTTGATCGACTAACGCCGATATCTCTACTGCAATAGACGGCGTGACATAATGCGTCACCTGAGACACAAAGTGACTCCCACTCGGAACTTCCGGCCGAGGCTGAGACGTTCCCGGCACTGTCTGAGAAGATGTAGCCTGTGTGGGCCGCAACTGAGTCGACCGAGACCGTCGGGCTCTCGGTTGTTGTTGCTGAAAAAGTGTATTTCATTCACAGGAGAGGACATAAGCTCCTCAAAGCTCAAAAAGTGTCCCTACAAAACAATCGAAAATTCAGATTCAAAATTCTATATATAAATTATACAAAAATATTTTTTAAAAAACTTTGAAATTTTTTTTAGAAGATTAAAAATGTTTTTAAATTCAATAAAAATTGCACAAACGTTTTTAAAATTCAAAAAAACTTCAAAAATGTTTTAAAATTAAAACAAACTTTCAAAAAAACTTTAAAATTTCAAAAAAAACTCTAAAACGTTTTCAAATTGAAAGTAAATTTCAAAAAACAATTGGATCACTTAAAAAATTTCTAAAACATTTTTAAAATATTTCAAAATGTTTTTAAAATAATTAAAATTTAGAAAACGTTTTTTATAAGAAAAAACGTTTACAAATTCAAAACAACTTTCAAAAAAATTCCAAAATATATTTTATGATCCTAAAATATATTTCAACCATTTTACAAGTTTTAAAACGTTCAAAATATTTCTAAAACGGTTTATAAATATTTGAAAATGTTTTAAAAATTCTTAAAAATTTAGAAAATGTTTTTTATAAGATAAAAACGTTTAAATGTTTTTTAAAAAAAATCCAAAAATAATTTTCATGATCCTAAACATATTTCAAGCGTTTTACAAGTTCTAAAACGTTTAAAAACGTTTTAAATCGGATTGACAAACAAAACAATGTTAGAAATCACAAAATTCATATCCAAACAATCAAAAATCCTGACAGCTAATGTTCAATCAAGCATTCTCAACCTAAACTACCTTTCAAGCAAGACATGCAACCATTTCTTAACTTCATACAACCTAAACAAGAGAATTAAACAAAAACAATCGATTAAATGGAGAACTTACATGTTCATGATGTTGGTAGCGGTTGGAAATTGAGTTTAACGGCGAGAATCCGGCGGAATTATAGAGAGAAGCTCGGGATCGAGAGAGGTGCGAGAGAGAAGTTTCAGAGAAATTGAGAAGAAGAAGTTGGCTCGACAGAATTAAAAACAGTTTCCGACGGAAAACCATCGGAAATTCATTTACCGTCGGTTTTTCGTCAGAAATTTTGGCGGTCCAATTGAACTCGCCAAATTTCGTCGAATGAGGCGCCAAAATAACCGACGGTTTTCCGTCGGTAATTAAAAAAACAAAATAGTGAGAAGTTCGACTCGAACCCCTCACCTCTAGCATATGTTCTCTCCCCTTAAACCAGTTGAGCCATTTAATGTTAGTCGTTTAAGATTACATAGGAATAATATATAGAAAATATAAAACCAACGGTTTCAAAATAAAACAGTGGAAGGCTCAACTCGAACCTCCCACCTCTAACATATGTTCTCTGCCCTTAAACCAATTGAGCCATTTTGTATTAGTCATTTAACATTACATAGGAATAGTATGTATCATTAAAAAAATTCTTTTGTTAATTAAAAAAACAAAAACAAAAACCTTAACATAGTTTAATAACGAAATTAAAACAAAACATAATTTAAAAACGAAAATTAAAACATTGCATGAAATTAAAAAAGCATATTTAAAATCTATTATAGTTCGGGAATTAGTTGTTGAACCAATCTCCGACGTCCGTCTCCCGCCATTGGTTCACCATGAGGTTTCAAGACCTCGCAGGAATCCAAGCATGCCTTCCTTCTCCTCTTTCCCAACGTAGCTTCATCCGCCTCATCTTCGTCTGGAAAACCCGTCTAGCGGTCCTATGGAATTTCCGCGAAACGATGAACAGATTGTCCACAGAGCAGGTGAAGTATTCCTGTAATTTTAAATTTTTGTATTTTTAAGTCTATATATTCTAATAATTTCTTTAAAAAATTAATAACATTACTTACGAGAAAATCACTGAACCAAACTTCCTTGAAGGACGTCGGTAGTTGGTAGTACGTCATATAGCCTCCGGACCAGCGTGTCTCAATGATGTCACTGATTACGGATGGAATAACCGCACTGTAACCGAACCAAACCGCTCGATGAGCCTGGCGGGATGGGTTGAGATTGGGAAGATGTCCCCGACCCGGCATTCCGATCTCGCGTAATGCAGATTCACGGGCTTCGGGAGAGAAATAAACGAAATCCATTTTGTACGATATGTGTTTGTGATTTGAATGATAAACTCATGCAATCGACCTCTATATATACAAAAATTTCCGATGGTATTTCCGACGAAAATCCGTCGGAAATTGAGTTAATTTATGAAATGACATTTACCAAGACGTCGCATGGGGAAGAGTAGAGAGTTACTGCGCTTTTGACCGTTTAATGAACATTTCTGACGGAAAACCAACGGTGAATCGACGGTAAACCGTCACAATTTTCCAACGGAATTCTGAGGGTTTAGGGTTTAGGGTTTCGTTTAAGGTTTCAATTAGGGAAATTTGTATTGTCAACAATAATATGTAACTTTAACATTGAAGATTTCGATTATACGTCCTTGTTTTAGAAAAAATTACGAATTAGACAAGGTTTATCAAAAAATTCGTCTTAACTTTCATAGTATACTCCGATGACTTACGATCCAATGTTTTATAATTTTCTCTAATCATACTAAACATGTCATTTGGATCAGATATGGGAAACTAATATTACAAACTATCATTACATTAGCTATTGAGAGGCTTTCCGATTATCTGTTTTCCATTCCAAAACCCTAAACCATAAACCGTCGAAAATCCGTCGGTAATTACCGACGGAATTCTGTAGTAAAAATAAATATCGACGGTATTCCGTCGAAAATTAAAAAACAAAACAGTAAGTTCAACTCGAACGCCCCATCTCTAGCATATGTTCTCTTCCCTTAAACCTGTTGAGCCATTTAGTGTTAGTTGTTTAAGATTACACATGAATAGTATATATAGAAAATTTAAAACCTACGGTTTTAAAATAAAAAGGTGGAAGGCTCAACTTGAACCCCCCACCTCTAGCATATATCCTCTTCCCTTAAACCAGTTGAGTCATATAGTGTTAGTCATTTAAGATTACACAGGAATAGTATATATAGAAAATTTAAAACTTACGGTTTTAAAATAAAACGGTGGAAGACTCAACTCGAACCACCCACCTCTAACATATGTTCTCTCCCATTAAATCAGTTGAGCCATTTCATGTTAGTCGATTGTGGTTACATAGAATTAGTATATATCATTAAGCAATTATTTTGTTAATTAAAAAAATAAAACCTTAACATAGTTTAATAACGAAATTAAAAAAAAACATAGTTTAAAAACGAAAAATTAAAACATTGCATTAAATTAAAAAAAAAACATAATTTAAAATCTAATATAGTTCGGGAATTTGTTGTTGAACCAATCTCCGACGTCGTATACATTGTTATTATTTTTAAACTATTATAAATGTTTGAATTGTAATACATTTTTATTATTTTAAAACTATTATAAATGTTTTAATCGTAATACATTTTTATTATTTTAAAACTATTATAAATGTTTTAATCGTAAATTTTTATTTTATTTTATAACTATTATAAATGTTTAAAGCATAATACATTTTTATTCTCTGTCACTGTTTGAATCGTAGTCGGAAGAAATTGAGTCGGTGTCATCAAATTCGCCTCTTTCTTCTTCGGATTCTGAATGAAGAACAATGTCCCCGAATTGGCTAAAGTCGACAACTAAATTTACTTCAAGTGATTCTTCTACAGGAGCTATAAAATCACTTCCACTTGCTTGTAAAGGCTCTAATTCGCGTTCTTCGACTCCGTACACCCTCCCTCGACGGTTTATTTTTGTAACCGTGATCCATGGATCATTTTTATAAGTTAAACGAGGTTATGGAATGTAACACACCTGCATAAATGTTATACGATGGTAAAATGTTTATTATAATTCTAAATAATATACATAATTATTTGCAATTACTAACCTGATCTGCTTGCGAAGCAATAATGAACGGATCGTAGTTTATTAGTTTTTTGCTCGAATTAATTGACGTCCTACCATACTCATCGATCATGACACCTTGCCCTAGGATATGGTGAAAACAATCGCATAGAAAAACTACACATCGCATTCCAAGCTTCCCTATGTACTTTACTTCTAGTATTTCTTTGAGAATACCGTAGTAGACAACTTCGCCAGATGCAGATGAAACTTCGTGATCGGCGGTAATTCTAGTTGACCCTTCTACATTCACCTTAAATGCGTACCCCCTAGTGCAATATCTCGGATAAGACTTTGCTGTGTAGTGGAGGCCCTCTATTATGTCAACTAACCAATCATCGGGGGTGCGTCCGGCTTTGAGTTCCTCCCGGACCTAAGAGTAGCATCAAATCAAAGTTAAAAAATTACACAATTTCGCAAGTGTTTTATAAGATCTGAGATACAAATTCTTACACAAAAGGTTAACCAATGACTAAAGTCTCTTTGTTTACGAGCCTCATGTTGGGCTTTGTTCAGTTCTGGATGATGAAACTGGAGAGCTTCTATATATAACCTACGAAAATTTTAAATATTAGAAATAAATAAACCAAGTGCATTAAAAACATAAATCTAACATATATACCTCTCATATTCAAATACTTCCTCACAGTTGGTTAGAATATACTTGTGGAGATTTGTATTCTCTTGGGTTGTTAGTTGCCGCTTTCCTACTTTTCCACTTAACAGTCCAACTTGTTGAAAAATGTTAGGAACAACTGACCGATAAATTTGCATCTTTCCCATATCATCGTTTCTAGCTGGGCGCCTGTTCCTTCTGTGTACTAACGAAGGGAAGTAGTAGCCAGCAAAGGTCGCTGTCTCTTCGTTGTTATATTGAGCGGCAATAGAACCCTCCACTTTTGCGGGATTCTTCACCTTCTTTTTAAGGTGGAACATATAGTGCTCGAAAGGATACATCCACCGATATTTTACCGGACCACCAAGTCTAGCTTCACCCGGGAGATGAATAGGCAAATGCTCCATGACATCGAAGAAAGACTGTGGAAATATCTTCTCCAGATTGCATAAGATTTTAGGAATGTTTTGCTCCAGATTTCTGATCCCATCAACAGTGAGTGACCTGGTGGATATATCCCTAAAAAAAGATCCGACCGCTGCAATTGCTTTGAGGACATCTCAAGGAAGGAGATGAGCAAATGCAAACGGTAGGAGCCGCTGCATCATCACATGACAATCATGACTCTTCACTCCAATAAACTTTCCTCCATCAGTGTCCACTGATATACCATGGATTTTACCGGTTTTAACCATGGTATATGCCTTATTTATCGAGTCTTATGTTATGTTTTGGAGTCTTTTTAGTATGTTTACAGGTCTAGACACATTTGGAGCAGAAGTGGAGATTTTGGAGCTTTTTGGTGTATTTTGGAGATTTGGTCCGAGAGACAGAGTTCACTGCCCAGTTTTGGAGACTGCGTCGATCGTTGCACACCTGCATCGATCGTTGCATATGCGAATGGGCCAGACTCGCCGATTTAATGAAGAATGCTGATTTTGCAGAAAAGCCCAGATATTTACACAGAAGCCCAAAACGTGTTTTAGCCATTATATAAGAGTTTTTAAGCCATTGTTTAGGCTACACGCTTTACTTTTAAGTCTTATTTTATTTTCAGAGAGCCTTAGGGGGCTGATCTTGCTCTCGAAAGAGAGAGGATTTCGAACCCCTGTTGATTATTCTGTTTTATGATATTTGGTTTTCTACTTAAGATGTTTTCTGTTTCGATGAACATGTCTGAGTAGATTACCTGTTAGGTTGAAGGATTCTCATTAGGGATTTCAGAGAATAATAGTTTAAATCAATCTGTAGAGATTTATATCTGCTAGTTCTTTATCTAAGTTGTTCTTAATGCTTAATCTGAAGTAGCTAATCAGAGTTATGATATTAGGTTGATTAATTCAGCGGAAGTTGGTTAATTTAACTAGAAAGAATTTAGATAAGCAATTAAACTGTTCGCAAACGGAAGTTTGGTTCAGGTTAATTGTGAACATATCAAACTTGTAATTAATGCTAGTTTAATCTGTTAGTTCTCGCAAACGAAAGTTTGGTTTGCTGCACTTAGACTTAGAGAATTATCGCAAAGGAATTTGGTTAATTCTATATCAGTGTTTGAGTTCTAGAATAGTTATTGATTGGATCTAGATAGATTGATTGCTTGCGTTCCTGATTTCCTGAGAACTCCTGAAACCTAACGCTTCGCTTCCTTGCTCACAAACTCGCTGCTATTGATTTACTTTTCTGCTCCGCTTTTAGTTTAATCACCTTTGCTTTCTCCTAGTTTAATCTCTTCTGTTTTAATTCTATCGTTGACCGGAGTCCCTGTGGATTCGATACCCTAAGTACTACAACTACATCACTGTGCACTTGCAGTTAGAATAGGGTTAAAACTACACCTATCAAGTTTTTGGCGCCGTTGCCGGGGACTCTTTGAGTTCACTGATAGATTTAGTACTAGGATTTAGACTAAGCATTCTTTTTAATTTTCTTGTTTACTCACGTTTTTGATTTTTGGGATTGCAGGAATTCGCACTGCATCGATCGTTGCTCTCCTTGCAACGATCGACACTAGGCGATAATAAGCGATGCTAAGATCCGAGACGTTCGGTAGGTTCCGCGCCATGGAACCTTTGATTTTAATTCAAGGTGAAAACGGCGTTCTACGAGACCAAGAGGGTCACATATGCAACGCAAAAGGTCAGAAGATAGATGGGGAAGGAAACCCCATCTTACCAGATTACCATGTATTGGTTGGGCAAGTAGCTGAAATGCAGAGTAAGATAGATGACATCCACGACATCTTACTTAGGGAGAGACAGTTCCGAGCAGAGGCAAACACTGATAAGTTTGCAGAGGTACGCTACATGGCTGGAGCCGACTCTTATAGACATACCTTGGAACATCAGCAAAGGCAGAGTTCTAAGCACGCTCTAGGATCAGGAGACCGTAATTATATTTCCAATCTGGCATCTCCTACACAAAGGAGCAAACTGGAGATGATGTTAGAGCAAACAATTGAAAGGCAACAGCAGAACTCAACTTCTTTCAGCTCGAAGCTAGAGAACCTGTACACTAATTTGAATGAGAAATTTGAATCCTTGAGCACTCGTGTAAAGCAGCTGGACTCACAGATGGATCAAATTCCAAGTTCTACCCCAACGAAGGATTCTCATGAAGATCCTGACAACAACATCCTCGCTCAGGATCATGCACAAATGGATCATGGATCATGTCTAGCAGTTAAAGCTGTGGAATTTGTGGAAGGCAGAGGGGGATTTGATGTTGAATTACCAGAGCTCGAAAGCTTCGATGCACCTGACTCAGCAGAGATTGACATGGATCTTTTGACTTGGATAGCCCAGATTGAAGCAGGACCAAGCCAAGAAGAGAAATTTGAGTCTGAGACGGCTGGAATGGACCAAGAAACAGATAAACCCGAGACTACAGTTGAAACACGAGTTGAGACGACAGCATCGATCGTTGCATCACACGCATCGATCGTTGCAGCCCGAAAGGAACCAGTTTCACCCAAATCTCGAGGACCTGCTAAAGAAGGAGCCTATAAACCTCCGTTGCCATTTCCAAAAGCTCCCGTTAAAACTACAAATATGGCTCAGCGCACATTGGTGGTTGACAATAAGATGGTGGTTTCACAAGAGCCCATTCTAGCATCTTCAAGGCCTAAAACTGCTCATAAGCAGAAAGCTCCGAACATCAAATCTTTGCCAAAGGTAAAGCATAAAGCCTCTAAGTTTAAGCCTCCTGACTCCACTGTTTTGAATGCAGGAAAAAGCGTTAAAACACCCAAATGTCAATCTCACCCTACATTCCTCCCGAAGTTCCTTGGACGACATCATGCTGCTACTGCTTACACACCACCATGGATGATAAGGCATTCACAGAGACACTCAAAGTCTCTGTTGAAACCTCCATGAGTCTGACCCCTTTCCAAAAGTCAAGCTAATGACTTAAAACAAGCGCTGAGTGGGAGGCAACCCACTGTTAGGTTCGTTTTAGTTTTCATTTTCCGTTTTTATTTTTGGTGTTTTGATTTTCTATTTAAGTGTGTTCAGAGCCGAGAGAAACAGGAAAAATCGCATTGCATCGATCGACACACATTGTGCATCGATCGATGCGGTTGCGATTCACGGTTAAATGAATTGATTGCGGTTCAGACATCGGTTATCTACATAACCGCGAGCGATAATCGCCTTGCATCGATCGATACCCTTGTGGCATCGATCGACGCAGGGCGACGACAGGTAAGTATTCTGCAACTTTTCGGTTTGTTCTTCAATTTGATTATTCTCTCACCAAGCTCATGCCTTGATTACACTGGGGACAGTGTAGTTTAAGTGTGGGGGAGGAAGCTACTGACGCACGCTTTTGTTTTCTTAGTTTTTCAAAATTTCAAAATTTGTTTTATTGAGTCAAAATTAGTATGAAACTATGATTTTTCGAGGAAACTTTTCGCTTGAACAGGAACTAAGTGACCATTGGACAGACTTACAGAGACTCTATGACTGTTAGAAAACCCAGACATAGATCAACCTACTGAGAACACCCGCATCACTTCAGGTATCAGAGGATCCTTTTACTGACTTCACCCCTAATACTGACTTAGATTTTCTCACCTAAGGGCTTGGTATACTTTATGTCGGATTCCCTGTTAGTTCTGACACAGCCTGTCAACCTGTCCTATTTAGTTCCCTTCTCCCCTTCTATAAAGTAAAAAAAATATAATAAACTGAGGATGAGTTAGTAACTCCGAAGTGGTCATGGGAATAGTAGCAAACACTATTATCTCTCATGTGATCCATGGAATGTGTCCAAAGTACACCCCATAACGGGAAGAACACTGATAAAAAAAATAAAATGATACCCAGTGGGGAAAAATCAGTTGTTAAAGAAGGGAAAGAGAAGAAAGGGACTAGAGAAAGATAGTATGGTGGTCTAGAGCTGATAAGGTAAGAATCCATGTGCCTTTAGATCGATACTCCTTAGGTGAGACCGCACTTAAATACTTGCAGAAGTCAGTAGGGAGAATTTGAATGCTTGAATGTGATTGTGGAGTTTACTTGGGACAGTTGCTAAGTGTGGGGGAAGTATATTGTGGTCTTGAGTTCTGTAGGGAAGTTTTCAGTGGCTTACTAAGTGAATGTGATTGTGAAAGTTCCTAGGACGAAATGAGTTTCTGTGTTTTCAAACCTCTTCGCTTATACTTTAGTTCTTTACTTGCTTGAGGACAAGCAAGAGCTAAGTGTGGGGGAGTTGATATACCATGGATTTTACCGGTTTTAACCATGGTATATGCCTTATTTATCGAGTCTTATGTTATGTTTTGGAGTCTTTTTAGTATGTTTACAGGTCTAGACACATTTGGAGCAGAAGTGGAGATTTTGGAGCTTTTTGGTGTATTTTGGAGATTTGGTCCGAGAGACAGAGTTCACTGCCCAGTTTTGGAGACTGCGTCGATCGTTGCACACCTGCATCGATCGTTGCATATGCGAATGGGCCAGACTCGCCGATTTAATGAAGAATGCTGATTTTGCAGAAAAGCCCAGATATTTACACAGAAGCCCAAAACGTGTTTTAGCCATTATATAAGAGTTTTTAAGCCATTGTTTAGGCTACACGCTTTACTTTTAAGTCTTATTTTATTTTCAGAGAGCCTTAGGGGGCTGATCTTGCTCTCGAAAGAGAGAGGATTTCGAACCCCTGTTGATTATTCTGTTTTATGATATTTGGTTTTCTACTTAAGATGTTTTCTGTTTCGATGAACATGTCTGAGTAGATTACCTGTTAGGTTGAAGGATTCTCATTAGGGATTTCAGAGAATAATAGTTTAAATCAATCTGTAGAGATTTATATCTGCTAGTTCTTTATCTAAGTTGTTCTTAATGCTTAATCTGAAGTAGCTAATCAGAGTTATGATATTAGGTTGATTAATTCAGCGGAAGTTGGTTAATTTAACTAGAAAGAATTTAGATAAGCAATTAAACTGTTCGCAAACGGAAGTTTGGTTCAGGTTAATTGTGAACATATCAAACTTGGAATTAATGCTAGTTTAATCTGTTAGTTCTCGCAAACGAAAGTTTGGTTTGCTGCACTTAGACTTAGAGAATTATCGCAAAGGAATTTGGTTAATTCTATATCAGTGTTTGAGTTCTAGAATAGTTATTGATTGGATCTAGATAGATTGATTGCTTGCGTTCCTGATTTCCTGAGAACTCCTGAAACCTAACGCTTCGCTTCCTTGCTCACAAACTCGCTGCTATTGATTTACTTTTCTGCTCCGCTTTTAGTTTAATCACCTTTGCTTTCTCCTAGTTTAATCTCTTCTGTTTTAATTCTATCGTTGACCGGAGTCCCTGTGGATTCGATACCCTAAGTACTACAACTACATCACTGTGCACTTGCAGTTAGAATAGGGTTAAAACTACACCTATCATCCACACAATTACGCAAGTTTGATGCGTAACTGTAATAACCCGTCTAGTCAATAGACATGGCCGGCCGAATCAAAAAACGAGACGGGAACGTCCGGGAGAATTTTTAAGAAGAAGCGCAAAAATGTCGGAAAATGGATGTCAACGGGAAAATTCAAACGTCAACACTAAAAGAGTATGGGTGTTCAGAAATCATCATAAAGTGACAAAGCAAGTAAAAATATGAAAATAGGACGAAATGGGAGCCCAAACAGACCAACAAGCGGGACGTTATGAAAGATACAAAAATCTGACGCGCGACACGGTTTGGGCGTCGGGACGAGAAAGTACATCTCAGTACAGTCGCAAGCCGGGACCATCATGTAATCAAGAATAATATTAAGAAGTAGTAATAAGGGGGATTGGCGTGGCTTGGAACAGTACGAGGATAGCAAAAATGAACGGTTGCGGTGACGGGATAATTTTTGCTATAAAACCGATAAAAGTGCAACCGTCACCCGGAACCCTTATCGGGACGTTTAACCACCAAGTGTGGCCCCATTTTGACCACAATCCACCCAAGAACCAGTACAGAGAAGGCGTTGTTGAGTACAGTAAGGAGCGAATGGAAGACGGGATGGAACGGATCAGACCGCGCGGGACTGGTTACGGCGCGTTGCATGGGTAAAACCAAGTCAGATGAGCCATGCACACTAATCACCGCCAATAGTCATAATCAGAAGCCTCAGAGGAGTCAGCTGGCAGCTCCAGGATGAAAGGAAGGCATTTTTGGGACATGTGTCACTTTCACAATCAAAGGAAGGACATTTGGATCTCATTTGCATGGAATGTCCCATCCATGCCAACACATGTCCAAAACTGTCCCCTGACCTTTCCAGCCTATATAAACCCCACCAGAGCTCACTTCTTAACATTTTTAGTGAGAGAAACCGCAAGTAAAGAAGAGAGAGAGAAACCGAGGAAGAAAAGAGAGAAAAGAGAGGTGTGAGCAAAGGGAAGGCTGTGGAGTGATTAGGGTGATTCCGTGAGCTATCCTCAGCACTAGGAGAAGCTCAAGAGGTGGAGGAACGTGTCGGATAAACCCAAGAATCTAGGAGACTACGTTAAAGCCAAGATCCTTAGTCCATCCACCCGAAGCCAAAAACTGCCCCAAAACCGAGCTAGAGCAAAGTGAGTCCCGGTAGCTTGGACTAACGGATTTGTGTGCAGGTCATATCTTAAGGATTGAAATACTCAGTCTATTTATCCTTAAGCACGTTTTGTGTGGTTTACTTGCATATGGTTTAGGTTTTAATCCGTTTTGAAATGGTGATTGATGCATGCATGATTGTTATGGTTAAGCTTGATAATATCTTTGATTTTGGGTGGCATTTACCTTGAGATTTATTGCATGCATAATCATTGTGGTTATTTGGTATTAAGATGCATGTGTTATCTTTGATTGTGTGGAGAATCATTGAGATTGTTGTGATAGCATACATGTTGTGATAAGTACGGGAACGAATAGAGATCCACCCGGAAATGGTTGTTTTGATGAAAAGAGATGTTTTCCCGTATGGGTGAGGATGCGGTAGCTCCGCGGTATTGATTATCCGCGCGAGTCTCCCTTCCGTTTATGACAAGGCCATGGTGTCTGTCGTGATCTTCGGATCCTTTGCACTTCACCATGCCTTATGTGACATATTAACCGCATGTTATGAGTGTTCATGCAGGTTAAGACGTGTGTCCTAGGGTAGCGGATACTATAGGTAAATGCGATCGGCACCACCTGATGTATACTCCAGGAGGGAGAAGGCTCGGACGGTACTTGGGTTGCTTCCTTTGCTGACCAGCTCGGATGGTACTTGGGTCGCTCCCTTGGCTGAGCATTGTGCGGTTGCACGAACCCGTGAGATAGAAATCTCAGAGGACGGGTGTGACATCGGATTATGATCCTTCGTGGTGAATAATCGCGGATGGTCACGTGAGATAAAGAGTGGTGGTGCCAGTGCATTGTAAGCCCATGCATGGTGGTAAGAGTGTCGTGTCTAGAGAGTCTAGATATGAGACATTGAGTGCATTCATGAACGGTTTATCATGTTTGCTTATTTATTCATGCTTCTGCTTGCGATGCCTTGTTGTCTTGGACTCGATTGTGATTTGCTAACGTGAACTTGATGGTTGTTGTCTGACGTCTATTGTTTGTGCTTCGGCTATGGGAGGGGCTGGGCACTAACTTTCATTTAGCGGGTCCTAGACTCACTGGGTAACCGTATGTTGCTCATTATACAACTTTTTCTCGGAGGAATCCTAGGGACGGGATAGCTAGTAAGTTGGTCTCGGACTTAGGAAGCCGGAGTAGGTTGCGGAGTTGGTTGTACACCCAAACCTAAGTACGTAAAGTAAATATGATGTTTTCAATATTAAAGTCGTTTGGGGAGTCCGGACATAGATTTTTATATTGACTACATCTTATTTTGCTGCGAGGCATAAACATAATTTCAGGAACGACCCTCTATCGCCTGATGATACGTGACTTAGTCCGAGTCGATACAACTCTCGGCTTTGGTACGGGTTGGCAAGCCTTAGGCCTTAGTCGGGAGGGTTGGATATCGCGAACGGATCAGCCTAACCTTTGGACAGGCTGGACCATCCACGGTATTCAACACTCGTGACATCCCCGGGGTGGCTATTGTACGTAGTCCGCGTCGGGGGTGTTATAGTAACCGTCAGGGAATTTAACTTGAAGCATAATCCACGTAAATAACTCTTCCTTCGACTTCGGGTCTACCCAATATGCTGGAATTGGCGGTTTTCCGTTCTTCTGAAGATGAAGTTCATGCCGATCACATATTTCAGGCAAATCAAGCCTATACTTCACATTATCTTTTGTCTTCTCTTGCACGTTGAGAACAGTGTTCATAATGTTATCGAAGAAAATTTTCTCAATGTGCATGGCATCAAGATTATGCATTAGTAACTGGTCCATCCAATATTATTTAAATACCAGAAAATGCTTTCCTTGTGCCAGTTGTGCACTACACCAGCTCCATATATATTCTCATGCCCATTCCCACCACATTCATGACTCCTTAATGCACCAAATCCTTCTAAGAGGCCCAGGTAGTCGACCCATCATCTTGGAGAATAGGATCATCAAACACTTTCCTCTTCTTCGTAAAAAGTTTAGTGTTTTTCCGATATGGATGATCATGCGGTAGAAATCTTCTATGACAATCAAACCAACAGGATTTGCGTCCATTCTTCAATTGGAATGCATTGGTCTTTTCCTGACAATATGGACATGCTAACCTCCCATGCGTTTTCCATCCTGATAACATACCATAAGCCGGAAAATCGCTAATGGTCAACATCAATGCAGCAGTCATCAAAAAAATTTCCTTGCATGAGACATCATATGCTACAACACCGGTCAGCCATAACATTTGAAACTCATGTATCAATGGCTGCAAGAATACATCAAGTGATCTTTTGAGATGCTCTGGACCGGGAACGAGTATAGAGAGGAAAAGAAACTCTCGACGCATGCACATATCGGCGGTAGGTTATAAGGAGTTAAAATCACTGACCACAACGTATATTGTCTCCCAAGCCTTCCAAACGGGTTGAAACCATCTGTGCATAATCTGAGGTACACGTTACGTGGCTCGTATGAAAAATCTGGATATACTCTCTGAAAATGTTGTCACGCTTCAGCATCCGACGGATGTGCAATCTCTGCTCCTCTTCTATGCTCAGCATGCCATCTCATTTCCCCGCAGTTCGCTCGGTTTGGTATAAGCGCCTCATCCTATCGGTTAACGGCATATACCACATTCGCTTGAACGGAACCTTAGCTCTTCCCCTTGTATCCTCATAGAGCGGCTTTCATAGGTGTAAGTTTTAACCCTATACTAACTGCAAGTGCACAGTAATATCAATGTAGTACTTAGGGATCGAATCCACGAGGACTCAGGGCAACGATAGAATTAGAACATAAAAGATTAAACTAGGAGAAAGCAAATGTGATTAGAAAACTAAAAGCAAGCAGGAAAGTAAATCAGTAGCAAGGTTTGTTGTAAGCAATTAACTAAGGGCGCTAAGTCTAGTGAGTTCTCAGGAAATCAGACAAGCAGATAAATCATTCAGTCATGATCAAATTAGGTACAGTTCTAGAACTCAAAACACAGATATAGAATTAACCAACTTTCGTTGTGAGAATTCTCTAAGCCTAATTGCAGAAATCCAAATGTCTTTGTAATTCCTAACAGATTAAACCAGCTTTAATGATCAAGTTCGATATGTTCACAATCTAATTAAACCAAATTTCTTTGCGAGTAATTAAATTGCTCAACCTAAATAGTTCAGATTCTAAATCACACTTTCGTGTCAACCTAGCAACCTAAGATCTAGATTCTAAGTGATCAAGTTAGAACTAGCATTAAACACAATTTAGCTTGAAGAACATCTATTGATATGAATCCTTAACTGAATTAATTGTATCTAGCAAGTCATAAAATCCTTAATGAGAATCCCTAAACCTAACTATGAATCTACTCAGACATGGAATATGTAAACATGATCAATGAATTAATAGATATCATAAAAGAGATTAAATAAGTAAAGGGGTTCGAAATCTTCTCCAAAAACAAGATGTAGTACGGGATCAGATCAGCCCCAAATAGCTCTAAAAACTCTATGCTCTAAAGTATGATAGCGTCCCTAAAAACTGATGTAAAAACCTAATTAAATAGCTAAATCACGTCTTGGGGCTTCTGCATAAATATCTGGAACTTCTGGGCAATTCTGCAAATTCATCATTCTTCATTAACTCTCGCCGAGACTGGCCCAACTCGCTGTGCGTCGATCGATGCTGATGTGTGTCGATCGACACATTTCTCTGTTCTGGACAGTGAGCTCTATCTCTCGGGTCAAAACTCCAAAATGCACCAAAATGCTCCAATTACTCCAAATCCACTCCAAATGTGCTAGTACCTAATAAAACCTGTAAAAGACTCTAAAGAAACACAAAAAGACTCTAAAACATACTTATATCATGGCATAAAACCGGTAAAAAACCATGATATATCAACTCCCCCACACTTAGCCTTTGCTTGCCCTCAAGCAAAACAGAGAACTAAAACATGGTGAAGAGGTTTGAAAACTTTCAGAAACTCTTTTGTCCTAGAAGCAACAACACTCAGATTCCCCTTAGTAAACAACTGAAAGAATCAACTGCAAGATATCAAGACCAACATGTACTTCCCCCACACTTAGCAACTGTCCTAAGTAAACTCCACAATCAATCCAAGCAATTCAAATTCACCCTACTAACTTCTTAAGCATATTAAGTGCGGTCTCACCTAAGGATTATCGATCAAAGGGCACATGGATTCTTACTTTGTCAGCTCTAGACCACCATACTATCTTTTTCTGGTTCATTTTCTTCTCTTTTCCCTTCCTTAGCATTCTGATTTTTCCCCATTGGGTATCATTTTATTTTTTTATCAGTGCTCTTCCCGTTAAGGGGTGTACTTTGGACACATTCCATGGATCGCACATGAGGTAATAGTGTTTGCTACTACTCCCGTGACCACTTCGGAGCTACTAGCTCATCCTCAGTTTATTACTCTTTTTTTTATGGAAGGGGAGAAGGGTACCATACTCGGACAGGTTTACAAGCTGTGTCAGAACTAACAAAGGAGTCCAACTCAAGGTATACCAAGCCCTTAGGTGAGAAAATTAAGTCAAGTTAAGGGTGAAGCCAGTAAAAGGATCCTCTGAATACCTGAATTGATATGGGTGTCCTCAGTAGGTTGATCCGTGTTGGGTTTTCTAATAGTCATAGATTGATCTTTCAGCTTCATCCCAATGGTTACTTAAGTTCCTGCAAGATGTTGTTAACTTCTCCAAAATTCACTGTTTCTTACTTAAACCATTTTGACTCAATAAAACAAAAAATTTTGAAAACTGGATTGAGTTTAAGAAAACAGAAAGATAAAAGTAAGTAGCTACCTCCCCCACACTTGAAACACACTGTCCCCAGTAGTGTTAAGCTAAGGGTTGGTAAAAAGAAAGAAAATGTTAATGGATGTGTTGAGTTCTGTCTGATTTTACCTCTGTCGCTCATGCATCGATCATTACATAAATGTAACGACCGTTTCAAGGCGATTTTTCGTCATGTGTCGATCGTTGCTCTGGACCGCAACGATCGCTGCAATGCGATTTTCGTGGTGTGACGATCGACACACAGGACTGTGTTGATCGTTGCATTGCGATTCCCGAGAACAGTCAGCAAGTTAGCAGGTTAGTCCGTGAGAAATCATTAAATTTCAAACCTGCAAGCTGAAGATCAATGCAAATAGATAAAATCAAAGCAACTGATAGTCTTAAAGCAAACACATCATCCAAACACAAGTATCCTAAGGAAATCAAAAGAGAAAATAATGCAAAAGAAAAGTGGAAATGAAATATAGAACCGTAGTCTGAACATGCCACTACTCTCACTCATCATCTATGTCAGCATAGTGATTAGTACCACTCGAAGAACCAGGAGTCAGAGATCGCTGTCTACGTCGACGAGAAGGTCCTGGATGATGTATTTGCGGCTGTCTCCTGCAAGTGCAGGTACGCATGAAGTTCCAGATGCTCCGTAGAATACCATCCTCACGCTCTCTCCACTCTGTCTCAGACATCTCACTGAAAGGCACTGAAGGCTCGGGATAAGGACCAACATCATCAGCAGGAGAAGCAGGTGCAGGCGCAGATGAAGTAGAAGCTCGTGTAGAAGGCTCTCCCAGCGGATGAGCCATAGAAGGAACTTTGCGCTGATCTCTCGTAGGGGGCTGGAATCTCAAGGCATCCATCGTATCAATCTGTGTCAGACCAGCAGCAGGAATATCCACACCACGCTTCTCAGTGGCGGGGTCGTAATAGACCCATACACGTCCCTCCTTCAGCCATGTAGCACTCTGCAGGTGGCTAAAATCAAGGAACTCCTTGCTGTCATCACACTCCGTACCCTCTAAGGGAATCCTGCAATGCCGGAAAATGGGAGTAAGCAGACTCCCTACTGTCTCAGTGCCCTTCCCATCGAATGGCTTCTTCTGCAGATCGCATAAATGATGAGCAAAGACAGCTCCCAAGTTGAGTCCTCTAGTGGGATCTCTCAGATCAATCTCCTCAAACTGGTCCCTCAGTCCAATGAAAAGTATCTCCATCTCGTTCTTACGCATCTTGTTGGCTTCAAATTTGCACAACCGAGTACATCCCAAGATGCGCAAGACATATCTGAGAACAGGATGCATAACCTGTATCAGCTTCGTCGTCCTCGAGTTATACTTACCATTCCCAATACACTCCCAGAAATACTGAGCTTCCGGCACATCCCACTCAACAGACATACCAATGCATGTCGGCTCAGTGCTGAATCCATAAATCCTACAGATATCGAGAAGGGGAATCCGATACCTGGCTCCTAAGCACATGAAGGTAAAGAAACCTCCTGAAGCCTTCCTGCTCTCTGGGTCAGGGTAAATCACTCTACAAGTGGCCAGCAGCTGTCTCACCAGATCAGGGTACAACTCGTAAGGCTGCAGAGGCATTGTCCCCAGACCAATGCCCTTACACAATGAAAGAACCTTCTCATCGATGCCCAGACTCTTACAAGTCGAATAATCCGCAAACTTGGTAAGCGTCATGCCACACTAACCATTGTAGAGAAATGTGTCAAACTCATCCCAATGGTCAAGTAATGGCCTCTCCGTGAATGTGTCAGTCTTGAGCAGCTCATCAATCTCCATGCCCCATACCTTGTATGTCGGAATCAGCTGCTTATCTACTCTAGGCCAGGAAGGCTGTATAACTTCCCTATCTCTCTGATAGTCGTCAGGATGTGGTGATTCTCGATGGAACCACTCAACCGGTGGAGCATGATGAGCAGTAGCTGCTGTTGTGGCTCTACGTTTACGAGCTGGCCGGGGAGGCATCTGCAAGTAAATCAATAAACCATATAAGTCCTGGCAGAAAACTCCCTGTGGAATCGCAATGCAACGATCGTTGCACAGGTGCGTCGATCGATGCAGGGCGATTTCACAGCCGACAGTCAATCCTCAAAAACGTTTCTAAATCCGTTCCAAAATCATACAAACTGCCTAATACCATCACCAATCATCCCTAATCAAGTCTAATCAGTACGGAATCATCAATTTCAAGCCTAAAATTTCCTAATTTCTAAACCCTAGAACCGATTCCGAAAATGATAAAAATGAGAGTTCTTACCTTGGAATCACTGCAATTGGGTTAGAGAAATAGATAGGGGATGTGAAAATAAGTAGAATCAAGCTTTGAATCAGAGAAAATGATGAAGAAATGAGAGATTTAGGGTTGTGCACTCGCGGTTGTACGGACGGCGAAATGGGAAGAAGAGAAGAGAAGAGGGGTTAAGGCACTTACCTGGGTCGTGTGTGCAACGATCGATGCATAGGTGCAACGATCGACGCTGTTGAACCGAATTGATTCTGGTTTAGCACACGTACCTTAATTTTGCGATTTAAACCATTTGCAACGACCTTTGCACATGACCGCAACGATCGTCACAAGGCGATCCCATCTCTTCGTTAAATCTCCCTGCAACGACCGTTGCACATATATCAACGATCGTTACACATCTCCAGACAGTGTTCTGTATTAAAACTTAGCAAAAACAAAATAAAAACGTGAAATCCTAAGAAAAACACCAAAAAAACAAAAAAAAACACTAAAACCTATCAGTGCGTTGCCTCCCACTCAGCGCTTGTTTAAAGTCATTAGCTTGACCGGACGAACAAGATCAGTTTGCTGGAGATCCTGACAGAGACTATGATTGCCTCTGTGCAAGTCTCCTCATCTAAGGCGGAGAGTAAGCGTCATCAGTGTGAACTCGTCCAAGAAAAGACGGAATGAAATGTTCCCCAGGATCTAAAACCAAAGTGTTACTAGTCTGAGCTCCATGTCCATCCTCAATAGTGAAGGTCTGCCCATCTATCAGCGGCTAACGCAGCATGTCCATCTCAAAGTGCAGAGGCTCGTCTCCCAGATGGAGATCAATCAAACTGTGCCTCACGTCTATTACTGCTCCAACTGTGGCTAAGAATGGCCTTCCCAGTATCAAAGCATCATCCTGCTCACTGTCATACTTAAGCACCAAGAAGTCTGTCGGAACCAAGTAGTTTCCAACTCTCATTGGGACGTCCTCAAGAACTCCTTCATGAATCCTTATTGACTGATCAGCTAGGACAAGAGAGTTCCTAGTGGGTGAAAAATCCATCATACCCAGCTTCTCTGCCACAGAGTATGGCATGAGACTTCCAGCAGCTCCTAAATCACACAGAGAGCGCTTGAAACCATCCTCAAAGATAGAACAACTCAGCACAAAAATCCCAGGGTCAGGTAGCTTCTTAGGAATCTTAGTTAATAGCACATCACTTATATGTTGAGGAACAACTATAACCCAATCCTTCAGCATCTCATCCATTGGCAGCATCTTCTCCAAGTACCTTTGGACACAAGGGTGATAAGGTGGATCATCAGATGGTGGACTTTCTTCCAACTGTTCACCAATCTTTTCCAACTGTTTAAGCTCAACAATCTCTTGTTGAATTACCTCAGACACTTTAGGATATAATCGATTAGATAGTGCATAAATCTCCTGTTGAGTTATCTCAGACACTCCAGGGAATAAATGATTAAGCTCTTGATCTGCCTCTGCATCAATGCCATAAGAATCCGGTGAATCTGTCTGTCCACGCCATGCAACGATCGACGCTAAGGGTGCATCGATCGATGCAGTTAAATTTTCACAGATTCCACCCGAGAGATTTTCTTCAAAATCAGAAATTTCAGCTTCTTCTACCAGTTCAGCTGTATTTAGCTCAAATCTTTCACCTAGGTGTGATCCATCATCAATGTACACTGACCAGGCCTTAATATGGGTGTCTACTACACTCTTTCCCTTAATGGAGCTTGAAATTTTGCTCACCTAAGTGTCCAATTGCTTCACATGAGTATTTAAGGACTCAAACTTTCCATTGAGATCCTCATAAACAGCATCTAACTTCCTGTTGCAGTCTACAACAATCTTAGTTTGTCCTTCCAGCAGCTGCTCCATCATATTTTCCATCTTTCTCTCATGAGCATTAACAATAGGAGGTGCTTGGTAAGAGGAAGATCCATAAGTCCTCTGATTACCTTGTTGGAAAGGTTTCTGAAAACCAGCATTCTGTCCAAAGCCAGAAGAGTTTTGATTGCTTGTGAAAGCACTCTTCTGACCACTGAAAAATCTGTTACCTTGCTGTCCTCCAAACATGTTTCCTTGGAAACCAGATCCTCCGATGTAGTTCACGACCATCTTCTTCAGCATTGATCACTTCAACATCTTGAGCAAAATGGACAGCTTTCTTCCCAGCTAGAAGATTGCAAACAGTGTCCAATTTATTCCTAATATCAGCTATCTCCTGGTTCTCCATCTTCCCACCAGACTCCTTCCTTCTTTTATCAGTACTCTTGCAGCTATTACTGCTCACTAAGTTATCTATCAATTACTTAGCTTGCACAGGAGTCCTAGTGTTGAAATTTGCATTGCTGGAATTATCCAACACAATCTGGTATGGGAGATCTATACCTCTAAAGAAGATGCCTAACAATGTTAACTCAGTGAATCCATGATGCGGACAGTCACGTTGGTACTTCTTAAACCTCATCCAGGCAGTCTTAAGAGGCTTTGTCGGACCTTGGGAGAAAGTGAGAATGTCCTGTCTTGACTGATCAGAGCGAGCATCATCATAGAAGTGTCTCAGAAACTCACTCTTTAGAGCATCCCATGTAACAAACTTCCCAGGTGGAAGCTCTTTCATCTAGGCAGCAGCATCTCCAGCGAGAGAGTAGGGGAAGAGTTTGAGAAACAGATAGTCATAGTTCACTCCATCATACTTCATCCCAGTGACTATGTCCTCAAACTCATCTATGTGATCCATCGGCTGCTCATTAGGAAAGCCATGGAAGGCATTCTGCCTCAGAAGAGAGCAGTAGATGGTCTTGATTTCAAAATCACTCCTATCAAAATCAGGAGGTACAAGAGCTGACCGGTTAGCATGAAACTCATCCGGACAGTTATAGTCAGCTAAAGTCCTCTCATTAACAACCATCTCTCTACATTGGGCATGTCCTTGGCCTTGGTTCTGCTCTTGTCGTGGTTGCTCAGGAGGATCAAGGATAACATTCCCTTCAGCGTCAATCCGTTGTCCAGCAGCATTGTACGGATTGTTTTATCGGTCCCTCAGGGTACCTTGAGCATCATGCATTATAATCACACGTTCAACAACCATCCTTGCTCTTTGAACTCTTCTGTTAGTCCTCTCTAGTCTAGAAAGCTCTTCAAGTTGGAGGTTAACGAGGTTAGTATTCGGATTACTTCTGGTATCACGCGTCTGCATAAACCGTCTGTAATCGCCAAGCAACGATCGATGCTAACAGTGCTACGATCGATTCAACTCCAAGCGCCTAGTAACGATCGACCCAAAAAATGCAACGATCGATGCTATGCGAAAGTAAAACCTGCGACAGAGAAAGAAACAGAAAAATCAGTAACTAAAACAGAAAATAAAAATCCTAGTAAAAACCCTAAGTTCGAATCTATCGAAGACTCCAAAGAGTCCCCGGCAACGGCTCCAAAAACTTGATAGGTGTAAGTTTTAACCCTATACTAACTGCAAGTGCACAGTAATATCAATGTAGTACTTAGGGATCGAATCCACGAGGACTCAGGGCAACGATAGAATTAGAACATAAAAGATTAAACTAGGAGAAAGCAAATGTGATTAGAAAACTAAAAGCAAGCAGGAAAGTAAATCAGTAGCAAGGTTTGTTGTAAGCAATTAACTAAGGGCGCTAAGTCTAGGGAGTTCTCAGGAAATCAGACAAGCAGATAAATCATTCAGTCATAATCAAATTAGGTACAGTTCTAGAACTCAAAACACAGTTATAGAATTAACCAACTTTCGTTGTGAGAATTCTCTAAGCCTAATTGCAGAAATCCAAATGTCTTTGTAATTCCTAACAGATTAAACCAGCTTTAATGATCAAGTTCGATATGTTCACAATCTAATTAAACCAAATTTCTTTGCGAGTAATTAAATTTCTCAACCTAAATAGTTCAGATTCTAAATCACACTTTTGTGTCAACCTAGCAACCTAAGATCTAGATTCTAAGTGATCAAGTTAGAACTAGCATTAAACACAATTTAGCTTGAAGAACATCTATTGATATGAATCATTAACTGAATTAATTGTATCTAGCAAGTCATAAAATCCTTAATGAGAATCCCTAAACCTAACTATGAATCTACTCAGACATGGAATATGTAAACATGATCAATGAATTAATAGATATCATAAAAGAGATTAAATAAGTAAAGGGGTTCGAAATCTTCTCCAAAAACAAGATGTAGTACGGGATCAGATCAGCCCCAAATAGCTCTAAAAACTCTCTGCTCTAAAGTATGATAGCGTCCCTAAAAACTGATGTAAAAACCTAATTAAATAGCTAAATCACGTCTTGGGGCTTCTGTGTAAATATCTGGAACTTCTGGGCAATTCTGCAAATTCATCATTCTTCATTAACTCTCGCCGAGACTGGCCCAACTCGATCGATACATTGCTCTGTTCTGGACAGTGAGCTCTATCTCTCGGTTCAAAACTCCAAAATGCACCAAAATGCTCCAATTACTCCAAATCCACCCCAAACGTGCTAGTACCTAATAAAACCTGTAAAAGACTCTAAAGAAACACAAAAAGACTCTAAAACATACGTATATCATGGCATAAAACTGGTAAAAACCATGATATATCAGGCTTCTTAGAGAATTTGCAATCCAGACGATATTCATCTTCTCACCAATATATCATACAGTTGGCGATGCACACATCTATCATCTCATACGGTAATCCCAGCCCTTTAAAAAGTTTCTCGACCTCGTTGTATGAACATGGCGCAAGGTTGTCTTCTGGAAGAATATCTTTCATAAAGTCGCAAATCGCATTTACACATTCTTCCGCCAGATTATAGTCCGTCTTAATGCCCATTAATCTTGTAGCAGATGATAATGACGAATGACCCTCTCTGCAACCAGCGTAAAGCGGCCGCTTCCCTTCATCTAACATGTCAAAAAATCTCCTAGATTCTACATTTGGTTCCTCATCTACCCTAGGAATTTGATATTCACTTACTTCTGGAATATTTTCTCTCTGTGCATCATTAACCATCTGAATGGTGCCTACACCAAAATCTACATCGGCACTATAAGGTTCGCTAGAACTAACATTAGGTTCCCAAGTACTAGTACTACCGTAAGGTTCTCTACTACTACTTGCATAATCCGAAGTTTCCCCATGAAGATACCAAATCTTATAACCCGACATAAACCCAACTGAATAAGTGAAACCATACTTCGCCAATCGTAACATTTCTAAAATTTTGGGAATTAGTACATGAACATCTTAACTTACCGGTTTTCAGCGTATGTGGTTGACTGCAAGCTAGCGACATAAACTCTGCAATACCGAGTGCATATTCTCTGTACACTAGCTTCGTCGCCTCATCAATCCTAACTATGTCCATCCACGATCTATATTAGTTAGAAGAAGCCATTTTTCTCGTTTACCAGAAGTATTAGAGAGAGAGAGAGAGAGAGAGAGAGAGAGAGAGAGAGAGAGATAGAGAGAGAGAGAGAGTGTGTTATGGAGGGATAGGTGTGGAGGAGAAGAGAGGAGGCATAAGGTATATGTAGAACGATTTCCGACGGTATTCCGTCAGAATACCGTCGGAAATCCGGTGTTTTTACTCGACCAAACGGTCACATTAACGGTCATATTAACGGCTATATAGAACCGACGCTAAACCGACCAAAATACAAGGAAAAACCGACGGAACTCTAAACCGTCGGTTTTCTGTCGGGTGTTTCCGACGAAATGAGAAATCCGTCGGAAACCGTCGGAAATTTCTGACGGTTTTCCGTCGAAAAATGTCTCGTCGAAAAGTCATCGGTTTATCGTCGGTAATTTCCGTCGGTAATTCTGTTGCTAAATGCCCTGTTTTCTTGTAGTGATTGATACAAAACGTTGATAAACAGAGTCTCCCTAACATACCATCTCTAAAAATAACTTGAGCAAACCTCAAGATGCAAACCATAATGTAGTCATCATTATTCTCATAATATTTTTGAAACTCTTTAGTCTTGTCGCCACCGAGCTCACAAAGCAAGCGACACTTCCTATTAGCTAAAAATTAATAACCACCTTATAATAAAAATACTTGTACACATATCTTTGATATTAGAACAGATAAACACTAACTTAGAATTCACAAGATTAAAGGTTAAGGGATCGTGAGACCAAGAAAGCAAATTATCAACTCGCTCAATTAAATCTATACAAATATGCAGAAAGAAAACAATAAGCTTAATCAACCAAAATAAAATACAAATGAACAATATACCATTATCTTACATGCCTACGGAATGAATATGATCGTGGCACCCGGATTTATATGCTGAAAATCATAGAAATTGCTTGTGCTTATTGAAGGAATTTTCTCAACATATGTTGTCCACTTCACTTTATTTCGAATCGATGAGATGTCGGTTTAAAATCTCCACAAGCATGAATTAGGTCAAAATCAGAAACAATTATAGAAACTCCTTCAACCAAGACATCCAAGGATTGATCAATATAAAGATGGCAATCTATAATGCCATGTATCTTAGTTCTCTGTAACATTATCTTTTCACTTTAGAACAACTAAAACAAAGTAACTATACAAATATAATATCTATTAAAGTTATATAAGAAAAACCTTCTTATTGACCAATATTAAACCGATTGTTCATTTAACAGCCTAATTGATAACATGTCTCATCAATATTTTAACACAAATTCTCAACTCACTGATGTTTGGATTCATGGTAGACACATCAACGAACCTTGAAGAAGACATCGAAACAATCTGCATAAAGATAAACAGAAACACAAACCATTTGTACGAAAACTATGAGAATATATAACAACATTAATTCTCCATTATCTTAAAACGCACTGTATTAACAATATGTGATTTGGGCTTCTGAAGACATTGAGTGTTTATTTGAAGATGGGTTTTCTATTTGTTGAGTAATAACGTACTTCACCAAGAAGATAATTCAATGAAGTAATATTGGCTAACTTAACAACTAGGATCAAATTTGTATATATGGTATATGATGTAGAAAATTTTATTCTATTAAGAAGAATCTTAAAAAGTAAAGGATTAAATGGCCAGATAAAGTAGGAAAAACACAAATTTTATTATTCAAGTATGCTTCGTAATGCAACAATAAAGGTATACAAATGTGTACTCTAAAGAACATACAAAAAATATTGTTCATATTATCCTTCTCTTTAATACTTCATTGTCTTCCTGCTTAATCTTCTTTATGTGTGAAATTAACCAACATAACTTGGTGAATAGTTATCTAACAAATAAAAATTAGTGACATGATCCCTACAAAACGAAATATAGCTGCAAATTCATACCAAGCCAAACAAAACGACTCGAACAATATAAAAGCTACAGAAATGGATACCTATCGTTTGACTTGGTTTGAAATATGGTTGTGAATTCATCAAAACCACAAAATGATTATTACAATGTAAATTGTAAGAAATAAATACCTATCGTTTGGCTTCGTATAAAATATTGCTGGAAATTCATCAAAACCAAAAAATGATATTAGAACAATTTAAAAGCTAAAGAAATGGATATCTATCATTTGACTTGAAATATAGCTGCAAATTCATCAAAACCACCAAATGATTAGAATAATGTAAATTGTAAGAAATAAATTCCTATCGTTTGACTTGTGTTGAAATATAGCTGCAAATTCATCAGATCCACATAATGATTAGAACAATGTAAATTGTAAGAAATAAATACCTATCATTTGACTTGAGTTGAATTATAGCTGCAAATTCATCAAAACCATAAAATGATTAGAACAATGTAAATTGTAAGAAATAAATACCTTCCGTTTGGCTTGGTTGCAAATAGTTCTGCAAATTCATCAAAATCACAAAACAAAATTATAATCATGTTAGCTTCAAAATTAAAGAAATGTCTCGATATTTTAACATCTCTGATCGTGATAGATGCTCTATTTATAAGAATATGAGAATTTGAGGTTTCACTAAGTTTTCGAAATCTTCTATTAGAAGATTAGAATATTCTGTGAAATATTTTTTCAAATTTGATAATTATTGTCGATACTTATTAGTTGCTAAATTTTAGGTTGGACTTTAGTTTGAATTTGAAAAGTAAGAAAATAAAATATAAAATAAATATAAATTGTAATCTAAATTTATGGAGATAAGTTAAAATTACAATTCGAAAGTTTGGGAAACCACATTTAATTATTTAATTTGTATAATTGTCGAATTTCGCTTTTTTAAATCAAAAAACTTTCCTAAATAAATTTTAAATTACTTTTAATGTCGGAAAAACTCTCGACCAATCAAAACATTTCATTAAAGTCATATCATCAATGGCATCATAGTTTTGGTTGGTCAAGAATGATTCACATCATTAAATTCAATAATTTTACTTTGGAAATAATGTATAGTAGATCGAGTGGTGTCATTAAAAAATAAAAAGTAATCAAAATTGGTTTGTTTTCTAAGACACAAACATAACATAAACCCGACGATTTATGACTGAAACACAAGTATTCTTGCGCTCATGGTGGTTGGTTAGCTTTATTCACCTTTAATTAAGGACCAGAGAGAAAGATTTTGAAACAATCGTTGTAAGAGCCAAACGAAGCAATAACCGACCCGGTTGTTGAAAAAGCCGAGGAAATTCAGGGTAATCTCTCCACGACCACGACCTGTTGCTTTTCAAGGATGGGTATAACCAAGACTTAACCGAACAAACAAAGGAACTAGGTTAAACATTAAGTATATCTTCCCAATCGATCTGTAACCTGTTGAGAACCGATGCTCTCGATTCCACCCAAGACCGTAACTCCGACTCGATCAACTCTCACGGAAAACACAAGAAATTGACCCGGTTCACGGTGTTAACTAACCGCTACATCCGGTTAGGACCTTGCGGTCCCCAAGTTCGATAGATGAGCCGGAAAACACCTCCGGCGTGGTCGTACAAGAAGCTCACTCACCGTCAATTACACTCAATCGACTTTACACAAGGAAGAAGAAGAACAGAGTAGAAGAAGAACAAGAAGAGAACCCAAAGAGACCCCAAGATCATCTAAACCCGATGACCTATCTCACATCTCTCAATCTCTCTTGATCTGATACTTGCGGAATCGCATCACACCGTCTCGTCTCGTCTCTATCTCGTTACAGAGCTGAACCAGAAGAGTAATCTTCTTTTATGTTGAAGATGAAGCCACGTGAAAGACACGTGAGTGTTAAACTAGCTAAGCTTGAAACCCTATGTGGCCACCAGAGGCTTTCAATATGTATAACATTCTGCACCAATGTTTCCTTCTTCATGTCTTCACTTAAGTTTTAATCCAAACATCTTCTCCTGTGATATCTCCTTCAATCTACCTTCAAGGATTCTTAAATGTTGAATCACTAACCAACATTCTCCACCTTGATTCAAGCTTGAAGAATCCTTTGTAAACTGCTCTTTAGAACTATTGAACCACATCCTGACTTTGGCATTTTTTAAATCTCCAATAACCTGCATAAGTAAAACTTACACACACCAAGCACTTAACAAGTTTAACCACCATAAACTTGAATGAATCATCAATGAACAAAACATCACATTCTATAAATTCTAGCAATATAAAACCATACTGCCTCTTAATAGCAATTCATGTATCATCGTCCACTTTGAGTTTCATGATCAGCATTAACACAAAACTTGTGTTAAGCCTAATTGTTCATTGATCTTTCATGCTCTGGATATTCCTGAGATAACCACTCATCAAACAAACCATTAACAAGACTAAGATATTCAGAACTTGTTAACCCAACAATCAACTCATTAAGCTACACTTATGAGTTCAACAATTACACAGTTTCATTATGATTCTGTCAATATCATAAACTGTTTCAGCAATTGTTCTTAATTTTCATTTTCCTGCAAACCTGATTCATCTTGTCGACCAATTTGATTTACCTCATGCATGCTGAGCTTATAATCAAATCACTACTGAATCAGTTGCAGAACCTGAATCATTTGTGCTCCAAATCCTAAAGCAACCTTTGATCCAATCCTGTAACACAATCTCAACAAACAAACTATTAGCAAGTAATGTAAAACCTGAAATTTTCACTTACAGCCCTTGTTTTGATCCTTTAAGCATCTCTAACTCCACTGATATTACCACCAGAACACTCTGCTTAATTTTGATCACATCATTCTGTAACAATAGAACTCCACCAGCTGCTTTAAACCCCTGCTTGGAACCTTTTACCATATCTCTCATCATCAAACTCTTGAGATGCTCCTGAGACATTCCCTTACAGCTTCTTTTACACCAAATCTTGAGCTCAAGGTGTGCTTCTTCAACTGTAAGATTGACCTGCAACATATTAAAACCATGTGCACACTCCACCAAATAACCTTTGGTACTTGCATCATAGCATTTCCTATATCTGAACTGTATTCACTCTTAGCTCATCATTTCCTTTCAAGCATGCTTTTAATCACTGAGCTTCCACTTGACTAACCAGCAAGTATCCATTACCGAGAATTTTATCACAGTTCTGTTTATGACGCAAACAAACAACTTACAACATCTCAAACTGTTGTCTTACAAGTGCAGTTTGATTCTTCTGCATCTTCAGCCTTTATAGGACCTTTTCCAGCCTTGTGATGACAGTTTCCCATGCTGAATGCATAAGAAATTCACCATTTTGGAAGTGAATAACCTAGAGACATAACCTGGTATCTTTCTGATTCTCATAGAGCTTACAACCTTCAACGTTTCAGCTACATATGATCTTCATTTCTCTTGGGGCCTTCATGATATAAACCTCTCTGAACAACCCATTAACAAGTTTAAAAGACCTTCAAACCTATTAACAAAATAGCAAGATCTCTAGATGACCACTGATTCATAATCCTTTTGAATTATACTCAGAAGTCCAAAATCATGGATGTTCCAAACACCTGAAACAGCCTTTGATTCAATAGCAATCTGTATGAAGAAATAGTAGATTGAATCCCAAAATGTACCGCTGTTGTTTCTAACAGGTCACGCCGCCTAACACCCACTGGCTAGGAAGACTATCGACACAAATCTTTGTCCAATCTGATGTTCATAACAGATACTCTGCCAACAATTTTGATAGCCACTGCTAGCTTAACCGGTTCAGCTCAGAAACAAGTGTAGCCACACTTCTTTTGACAAAATCATTAAACTGATCCAATGAAGATACCCACTGAAATACATAGCTCCACCTAGAAACAATAACCATTCAGAAGTCCATGTACCTCTTTAATGAGTTGTACCTTGTCATAGCTTCACACATCTTTTTGAAATATGTCTTACACTCACTGTAACAACAATTGCTCCACCTGGAACAATAAACATTCATAAGTTCACTTGACTGTAACCTTAACTTTACTTCCCCTGAACTTCTTGTCAATCACTAGATATAAGCACAATCATATTTCAGCCCCTTGATATGCCTTTTAACCTCAGAAGATATCCGTGACTATTTAATCTGATTGAAGCTTCTGCATTTGGTATTGGTCAACCAAACTAATCAGACGTTATGCCTTAATCACACTAGTTTCTGACAGCCATCTTCTGACTTAACCCAAACCAGTAATACTCCTTCTGATTTATTAGCATTTTCAATCATGCCTTGAATTTTAGTTATCCTCATGTGAGATTCACTTCTCTTTTCCAATCCTCTGAGAAGCTTTCCTCTGATTTCTTTTATGTGTAGATGTAATAAACAAGTAGACCTTACTTGTTATTTTCTTCCAGTGCAGATTGTGCTTCTGCATCCACATATAAATTTTGCCTTGATGACCTTGAGACAAACCTTGCAAGACTTGCAAACCTGACTCTTTCCCTTTCCTGAGCTTTGATATAAACCCTCTTGTTCCACGGAATGCAGAACAAATATTAACCAATTCTGGGACGACAACTGCGAGACCAGTCCCTGCAACACCTTCAAAATTCCCTTGGCCTTTCATGTCTTCTTTCCTGTCAGCTGTAATCTTCTTTAACCTCAATACAACCTGACTGCTTCAACTCGCCACCCTAAATTTGACCACTCAGAGCCTAGAACTGCTGCTGCCATCTCAAGTGTTCAATGTGTTTACCAGTCGAGTTCTCTGGATTTTAAGGAATGCAACACTTCTAAAACTATCAAGAAGATCACATGAACACATCTCTGAGACTTATCAAGCAGCAGTGTAACTGCGAGTCTTCAAGTCTATATCTCGGTTTGAACTTATAGGAGTCAAAACCATTGATTGTTCAAACCATAATTCCTATACGACCGTTCATACGAGCTACTCTGAGACTGATAATGTACACACACATGCCAGAGAGAGTTTTTCTTAAAACAGACCTTAGACCTCTAAGCATGTAACCACATTAGATTCACAACAACCTGATGCATAATCCATATATACGTCTTGTATCTGAAACCTCCTCAAATCTTCTTCGTATGAAGTCTTTATAGTCATAACACTGAGTTTTTCCCAATAATTATCTTGAACAAGTTTCTAACTTACTCCACCTGCAACTCTTGTACTTGAATCTCAGCCTATAATTGGTTTCTCAGCTGACAATAGCACATAAATTCATTCTCTTAAGGCGTCCCCTAATGACCAGAATTTATGAGTTTCCAAACCTTTTGTTCTGATTAGACTTTGATTCCCCAGAAAGAAGACATGTTCTTCAAGATTTGAACCATAAAGATCATGCTTTGATTCAAACATTGATCTTAAAGCATTGGTTTCCCACAGATACAAGAACTTCTTCCTGCAACATCTTTATTCACCTAAGTCTTTGTAGCTTTCTCTTCATGTGCCTGAGATGATTAACTCCATCTGCAGATTCTCTAACCAAACCCGCATCCGTACATAACCTCGAGCACATGGATAATTTTAACTTAAGAGAATTCCTGATTCCATCAAAATGAAATCACCTCAGATTATCCAATCTTTTCCGATGAACCTTCTTCCTCCGCCTCCGGTGACATCGAATTTGAACCATTGCCGTTCTTTCCTTCTTTCAGCTCCAATCTTGCTGACGTTGCCGTGAATCCATGAATCGATTGAACCTCCAAATCGCCGAACCACCAAACCATGGCTCTGATACCACTTGTTGAGAACCGATGCTCTCGATTCCACCCAAGACCGTAACTCCGACTCGATCAACTCTCATGGAAAACACAAGAAATTGACCCGGTTCACGGTGTTAACTAACCGCTACATCCGGTTAGGACCTTGCGGTCCCCAAGTTCGATAGATGAGCCGGAAAACACCTCCGGCGTGGTCGTACAAGAAGCTCACTCACCGTCAATTACACTCAATCGACTTTACACAAGGAAGAAGAAGAACAGAGTAGAAGAAGAACAAGAAGAGAACCCAAAGAGACCCCAAGATCATCTAAACCTGATGACCTCTCTCACATCTCTCAATCTCTCTTGATCTGATACTTGCGGAATCGCATCACACCATCTCGTCTCGTCTCTATCTCGTTACAGAGCTGAACCAGAAGAGTAATCTTCTTTTATGTTGAAGATGAAGCCACGTGAAAGACACGTGAGTGTTAAACTAGCTAAGCTTGAAACCCTATGTGGCCACCAGAGGCTTTCAATATGTATAACATTCTGCACCAATGTTTCCTTCTTCATGTCTTCACTTAAGTTTTAATCCAAACATCTTCTCCTGTGATATCTCCTTCAATCTACCTTCAAGGATTCTTAAATGTTGAATCACTAACCAACATTCTCCACCTTGATTCAAGCTTGAAGAATCCTTTGTAAACTGCTCTTTAGAACTATTGAACCACATCCTGACTTTGGCATTTTTTAAATCTCCAATAACCTGCATAAGTAGAACTTACACACACCAAGCACTTAACAAGTTTAACCACCATAAACTTGAATGAATCATCAATGAACAAGACATCACATTCTATAAATTCTAGCAATATAAAACCATACTGCCTCTTAATAGCAATTCATGTATCATCGTCCACTTTGAGTTTCATGATCAGCATTAACACAAAACTTGTGTTAAGCCTAATTGTTCATTGATCTTTCATGCTCTGGATATTCCTGAGATAACCACTCATCAAACAAACCATTAACAAGACTAAGATATTCAGAACTTGTTAACCCAACAGTCAACTCATTAAGCTACACTTATGAGTTCAACAATTACACAGTTTCATTATGATTCTGTCAATATCATAAACTGTTTCAGCAATTGTTCTTAATTTTCATTTTCCTGCAAACCTGATTCATCTTGTCGACCAATTTGATTTACCTCATGCATGCTGAGCTTATAATCAAATCACTACTGAATCAGTTGCAGAACCTGAATCATTTGTGCTCCAAATCCTAAAGCAACCTTTGATCCAATCCTGTAACACAATCTCAACAAACAAACTGTTAGCAAGTAATGTAAAACCTGAAATTTTCACTTACAGCCCTTGTTTTGATCCTTTAAGCATCTCTAACTCCACTGATATTACCACCAGAACACTCTGCTTAATTTTGATCACATCATTCTGTAGCAACAGAACTCCACCAGCAGCTTTAAACCCCTGCTTGGAACCTTTTACCATATCTCTCATCATCAAACTCTTGAGATGCTCCTGAGACATTCCCTTACAGCTTCTTTTACACCAAATCTTGAGCTCAAGGTGTGTTTCTTCAACTGTAAGATTGACCTGCAACATATTAAAACCATGTGCACACTCCACCAAATAACCTTTGGTACTTGCATCATAGCATTTCCTATATCTGAACTGTATTCACTCTTAGCTCATCATTTCCTTTCAAGCATGCTTTTAATCACTGAGCTTCCACTTGACTAACCAGCAAGTATCCATTACCGAGAATTTTATCACAGTTCTGTTTATGACGCAAACAAACAACTTACAACATCTCAAACTGTTGTCTTACAAGTGCAGTTTGATTCTTCTGCATCTTCAGCCTTTATAGGACCTTTTCCAGCCTTGTGATGACAGTTTCCCATGCTGAATGCATAAGAAATTCACCATTTTGGAAGTGAATAACCTAGAGACATAACCTGGTATCTTTCTGATTCTCATAGAGCTTACAACCTTCAACGTTTCAGCTACATATGATCTTCATTTCTCTTGGGGCCTTCATGATATAAACCTCTCTGAACAACCCATTAACAAGTTTAAAAGACCTTCAAACCTATTAACAAAATAGCTAGATCTCTAGATGACCACTGATTCATAATCCTTTTGAATTATACTCAGAAGTCCAAAATCATGGATGTTCCAAACACCTGAAACAGCCTTTGATTCAATAGCAATCTGTATGAAGAAATAGTAGATTGAATCCCAAAATGTACCGCTGTTGTTTCTAACAGGTCACGCCGCCTAACACCCACTGGCTAGGAAGACTATCGACACAAATCTTTGTCCAATCTGATGTTCATAACAGATACTCTGCCAACAATTTTGATAGCCACTGCTAGCTTAACCGGTTCAGCTCAGAAACAAGTGTAGCCACACTTCTTTTGACAAAATCATTAAACTGATCCAATGAAGATACCCACTGAAATACATAGCTCCACCTAGAAACAATAACCATTCAGAAGTCCATGTACCTCTTTAATGAGTTGTACCTTGTCATAGCTTCACACATCTTTTTGAAATATGTCTTACACTCACTGTAACAACAATTGCTCCACCTGGAACAATAAACATTCATAAGTTCACTTGACTGTAACCTTAACTTTACTTCCCCTGAACTTCTTGTCAATTACTAGATATAAGCACAATCATATTTCAGCCCCTTGATATGCCTTTTAACCTCAGAAGATATCCGTGACTATTTAATCTGATTGAAGCTTCTGCATTTGGTATTGGTCAACCAAACTAATCAGACGTTATGCCTTAATCACACTAGTTTCTGACAGCCATCTTCTGACTTAACCCAAACCAGTAATACTCCTTCTGATTTATTAGCATTTTCAATCATGCCTTGAATTTTAGTTATCCTCATGTGAGATTCACTTCTCTTTTCCAATCCTCTGAGAAGCTTTCCTCTGATTTCTTTTATGTGTAGATGTAATAAACAAGTAGACCTTACTTGTTCTTTTCTTCCAGTGCAGATTGTGCTTCTGCATCCACATATAAATTTTGCCTTGATGACCTTGAGACAAACCTTGCAAGACTTGCAAACCTGACTCTTTCCCTTTCCTGAGCTTTGATATAAACCCTCTTGTTCCACGGAATGCAGAACAAATATTAACCAATTCTGGGACGACAACTGCGAGACCAGTCCCTGCAACACCTTCAAAATTCCCTTGGCCTTTCATGTCTTCTTTCCTGTCAGCTGTAATCTTCTTTAACCTCAATACAACCTGACTGCTTCAACTCGCCACCCTAAATTTGACCACTCAGAGCCTAGAACTGCTGCTGCCATCTCAAGTGTTCAATGTGTTTACCAGTCGAGTTCTCTGGATTTTAAGGAATGCAACACTTCTAAAACTATCAAGAAGATCACATGAACACATCCCTGAGACTTATCAAGCAGCAGTGTAACTGCGAGTCTTCAAGTCTATATCTCGGTTTGAACTTATAGGAGTCAAAACCATTGATTGTTCAAACCATAATTCCTATACGACCGTTCATACGAGCTACTCTGAGACTGATAATGTACACACACATGCCAGAGAGAGTTTTTCTTAAAACAGACCTTAGACCTCTAAGCATGTAACCACATTAGATTCACAACAACCTGATGCATAATCCATATATACGTCTTGTATCTGAAACCTCCTCAAATCTTCTTCGTATGAAGTCTTTATAGTCATAACACTGAGTTTTTCCCAATAATTATCTTGAACAAGTTTCTAACTTACTCCACCTGCAACTCTTGTACTTGAATCTCAGCCTATAATTGGTTTCTCAGCTGACAATAGCACATAAATTCATTCTCTTAAGGCGTCCCCTAATGACCAGAATTTATGAGTTTCCAAACCTTTTGTTCTGATTAGACTTTGATTCCCCAGAAAGCAGACATGTTCTTCAAGATTTGAACCATAAAGATCATGCTTTGATTCAAACATTGATCTTAAAGCATTGGTTTCCCACAGATACAAGAACTTCTTCCTGCAACATCTTTATTCACCTAAGTCTTTGTAGCTTTCTCTTCATGTGCCTGAGATGATTAACTCCATCTGCAGATTCTCTAACCAAACCCGCATCCGTACATAACCTCGAGCACATGGATAATTTTAACTTAAGAGAATTCCTGATTCCATCAAAATGAAATCACCTCAGATTATCCAATCTTTTCCGATGAACCTTCTTCCTCCGCCTCCGGTGACATCGAATTTGAACCATTGCCGTTCTTTCCTTCTTTCAGCTCCAATCTTGCTGACGTTGCCGTGAATCCATGAATCGATTGAACCTCCAAATCGCCGAACCACCAAACCATGGCTCTGATACCACTTGTTGAGAACCGATGCTCTCGATTCCACCCAAGACCGTAACTCCGACTCGATCAACTCTCACGGAAAACACAAGAAATTGACCCGGTTCACGGTGTTAACTAACCGCTACATCCGGTTAGGATCTTGCGGTCCCCAAGTTCGATAGATGAGCCGGAAAACACCTCCGGCGTGGTCGTACAAGAAGCTCACTCACCGTTAATTACACTCAATCGACTTTACACAAGGAAGAAGAAGAACAGAGTAGAAGAAGAACAAGAAGAGAACCCAAAGAGACCCCAAGATCATCTAAACCTGATGACCTCTCTCACATCTCTCAATCTCTCTTGATCTGATACTCGCGGAATCGCATCACACCGTCTCGTCTCGTCTCTATCTCGTTACAGAGCTGAACCAGAAGAGTAATCTTCTTTTATGTTGAAGATGAAGCCACGTGAAAGACACGTGAGTGTTAAACTAGCTAAGCTTGAAACCCTCTGTGGCCACCAGAGGCTTTCAATATGTATAACATTCTGCACCAATGTTTCCTTCTTCATGTCTTCACTTAAGTTTTAATCCAAACATCTTCTCCTGTGATATCTCCTTCAATCTACCTTCAAGGATTCTTAAATGTTGAATCACTAACCAACATAACCCTTTCGAGATTCTCTCAATGAACTCAATATTAGCACCTAGCAGAAGTCCGAGTAACACTACAAAACCCCGTTACCACTGTCCCTTGAGTTAACGACATAAAATTGTACCTGAATAAAACCCAATGCTTGCAGTTAAATACCAAAAATTTTGTTTGTGAAGTAATTAAATCTTACGCTACATTGTCATATTCATGTACCAGTAATATGTCATGCACAAGATAGCATCTCTAACGGCCTGCACGAATAAAATAAAACTATGTTTATGAGTATGCTTAGGTGTTACCTCTGATGTCATTTCTTAATAAAATCAATCCACCTCGCAGCTGTACATGGAGTTCTAACTGCATGCAAAATCATACCCAAGACTTCCCCTAGATAAAAAAACAACATGAGATTTTTTTTCAAGAAAAGTGGTTAACAGGATTCTATGAAATCAGTGGCGCAAAAGTAAAGTTTTACAGTTTTTTTTTTACCTTCAAGGTATTTCCTATAGATATTAACACAAAAAAAGAACATAGCCGAGCAACAAAAAGATAATAAAAATAATTGTAATGGTGAAGAGAAAAATCCCTGAAACCTTTACGTTTGGTCTGAAATAAAACGAACTTGTAAATTCATAAAAACCACAATATAAATTAAAATCATGTTAATTTCGATAAAATAGAAAATAATAAATATGGGAGTGTTACATGAGTTTACATCATGTGTTTATTACAAATATGACATTGTAATGAATGGATATTTTAATTATTCATTAAAGTTATTTTTAGAATTAATATATTTATACTATATGTGAGCCATAATAAATATTTTTTTTAATTAATAATTTTATTCTAAAATATATTCATAATATTTTTAATATCTTTTTGTTTTAAATATGTATATTTTATATTATAATAAAATCTTATTTGATTTCTAAAAAAATAATTATTAATTTTATATTTATAAATAAAATTTATTATAAAATAACAAATATATTATCATTTATTATTAAAATTTATTAAAAAATAATTTTAGTTTCATTTTGATATATATAATAAAAATAAAGGTTTATAATTAAACTATTGTAAAAATGAGTTGAAAATTAGATTAACCAATTTCGATTATCTATACTATTAAAATAAATAATAAATTTCTTAATTTGACAAAAAATTAAAAATATTCATTATTTATATTATTCAAATACATGATGAGTTGGAAGACAATTGATGTTTTTATGGTCCCAGTTTTTTTTAAAGTTGTTTTATCAAATTTTCAAAATATTTAGAGTATTATAAGAGTTGAAGTGATGATTAATTTGTTTTGATTATAAAAGTTTAAAATATTTATATTCATTAGAAAATTTAAAAAAAAAAATTAACCAATTTTAATTATCAAATATTTAAATGAACTTAAACCAATTTAAAAATGTTAAATAAATGGATTATCATATTTAGTTTTAAATTTTGATATATAAAATAAACCTAAAATATTTATATTTATATTTTTATAAAATGGAATAAAATAGATGGGCCAACTTCAATTATCTATACTATTAAAACAAATTTTTCCTAGTGCAATACAAGTTAAAATATGGATTAACCCATTTATATTATTTTATTTTTAATTTGATAAACATTTTATAATTATTCAATATTTATATTATTTAAATATGATGGGTCATATTACGAATGATTTTCTTAAGATCGCAATTTTTTATGGATTTTTAATCAAATTTTCAAAATATTTAGACCATTATAAGATGACTTGACTTATATATTAATTTGTTTCTATTATAAAATTAGTTTTTAAAAATTATGTTCATTCGGAGACAAGTTAAAAATATAAATTAAGAAATTTTAATTATAAAAGAGTAAAATGAGTCTAAACCAATTTAAAAATATTAAATGAACGGATTATTATATTTTAATAATATTTTCATTACAAGAAAAATGTTATTGCGACGAAATTTGAGACAAATATTTTATGTCACAATTTGGTCACATATTAGAGAAGATTGTATGACCATATATTTATGTCATACATTAGTAGCTCTTTTGTAACAAAATTGTTACTATCTAAGTGGTAACCAATTTTTTATCACAGTTAGTTAAAAAAAGTGTGACAAAATATATAACGTAATATCCGTGACATAATTGTGATTATGTTTACCGTTGCAATATTGTGATTAGTTTGTGACTGGATGGTGAGTTTCAATTTATGATGACGTTGAGATAAAATGTTAATGACTAATTAGTACGAGTTAATTATACATAAAAAGCATTGCTATTTCTATTCTCCACCTACTGGGGATTTTGGTGAAGGTTATAATATTAAAGGAAATATGGATGCAATCAAAATGATCCATGAGTACTTAGTTGGTTGGAATGTTAAGGAAAATAAATATTTGTGTATCTGTGCGTATGTACAGTATCTGTTCAGTGCAGGATGGGAAATTGGGCTAACTTCGGCTGCCAGGCTAGGTTGCGTTGTTTGGTTTATGAGATGGTGGTTTGGTATCGTACAAACGGACATGGAGATTCCTTGGTTCTACACAGAGCCAGGATGCTTAGAGAATGGTTCACTGGTTCCACGGTTTCTCGAGAACGGTTTAATGGAAATGATGTATGGGGATGATAACTGGACTTATATGGTACACACATTCGGTTTCAGATGGAGGTGGAAGTATAGCAACATTATATATGATTAGGAGGATCGTGTAATATGTTCCATGCCTTATGTTTAGTCTGGAATTATAATAAAATTCAGAAAAAAATGGTGGACGAAAAAATTTAAACACTTGGCCGAGACTATTTTTCATAAACAAATTGTGGATTGGTATGATATCCTAAACAAGAGAAAAGGAATAATTCTTATAAGGCTATCCAAGACAGAACTATTCGAAAGCAATAAGGTGGTAAACTTTAAATCATTATTTAGAGGGGTGTGTGTGGCAGAAAATCAAAGGACCACCGACCACATATACTTATATAGACGAGAATGGCAAACCAAATGAGAAAATGGAATTCAAAAATTATGGATCGGTAGCTAGTAAGGGTCTCCTCAAATCCAAACCCATTGGTGTACAATATACCGGATAGATCGATGCATATTCTAAGTTGGAAATAGTAATATAATTCACAGATTTTTCCTCCTTTTTATCACCAAAATCCTGGGATAAATGAAAATGATTGCAAAGTGGTTACAAGAACATGTAAGATTCTTTTCAACTGAAATTATTATTGATACTGTATTTATGATGATAAATATCAGGTAGAAAATATTGGAATTTATAAACCATATCCAAAGTGGTTAAAAACGCTTGCCCATAGTCCAATAACAAAAATTACTTGTTAGCCAATGTATTTTTGCCGGGGATATATATTTCACACATACGACTAGGAGTGGGCATATTTCCCGAACCCGAAACCCGAATCCGGATCCAACCCGAAAAAGCCGGTTCGGTACGGGTTCGGATCCTTTACAATAACCGATTGGAACATAGGTTATAATACTTTGGGTTATGGACCGGTTCGGGTTAAATCCGAAACCCGATTGGATAACCCATATAAACCAAATTTATATACATATCCAGTATTCATAGGAAAAAAAAACTCTTCGAAGAATAAGGTAACAAGTGAATCCAATCCCATATATCCCAATTTGGTTACAAAATCTCTTAATTCTTGCTAACTTTTCGAGAGATAAAGTAACTAGAGAAGATCTCATTCCAAATCACCCCTAATTCGTGTTCTTGTTATAGTGTACGTCTGAGCTTGTTCATGTTGCTGTTATAATCGTTTCGCATCTTTCGCTTATATGAGTTAGTGATCTGAGCTAGTTTTAGGAACTAATTCCAAGAATTGGTTTATAAGTTCCTGTTATAATGTACGTGAGCTAGCTTTATGATTTTGCTTAAGATGTTATATTGTACAGTTTTACAAACATTATTTGAACTATTACATTTAATTTGTCTTACTCAACTGTTATTGTTGTTTTGTTTTGCAGAGATGATGGAAAAGTATGCATAAAAGATGTCTGTTTTGAGGGAGGTGGAGATTAAGGTTCAGAGATGGATTAGTAGTTCTTTTAGTTTGAAGTCTTTTGATTCATGTTTTTCAATTTGGTGTTATACAAGATGCAATTTGCGATTTTAGCTTTGGAATTTAGTTGTTGCTTTATGTTATTTGATTGAAGAACTTGGTTTTCAAATAACTTTGTTACACAATACACATTATGCAGAGATATACATTTGTAGCAGCAAGATAAGTCTAGGTTAGAATCTCGTTGCTTTGTTGTCCATTGTCCATTTCTAAGGTGAGTTACGGTAGATTCTGGTTTGTTTATTGTCCATTGTCCATCAAGGTGAGTACATGTTAGAATATCGTTTGCTTTGATGTCCATTGTCCATTGTCAAAGTACAAGAACTTTGCAAACATGGCTTGTTCATTGTCCACTGTCCATCAAGGTGAGTACATGTTAGAATCTCGACATAACCCCCATCCCATCAACCATATATTATACATTTTGAAGTTCAAAATTTGGTCTTTGAACATTTATGCATAATAGATAATAGTACGGTTATTACCCGAACCTGTTCAAAACCGATCGGATTATGGGTTTCCAGTAATTAACCCAAACCGACCCGAACCCGGCTAGAACCGAACCGAACCCAACCCGTTTATGCTACATATCCGAATGGGGCTAATGAGCCTAAACCCGAAAACCCAAAAAACCGAATAACCCGAACCGAACCCATTTGGATACCCGAACGCCCACCCCTACATACGACCATGGAAAAGACAGAAGCAATGCCAATCGTGGAGTTTGTGTCAAAGACACAACATCTCTTAGATGGAGTGAAAAACCTGACTTTTATGGAGTATTAAAAGAGATTTTTGAGCTTTATTATCTTGGGCCGGCTCATCTTAAAATTGTGATTTTTAAATGTGATTGTTATGATTAAACTATTGGGAAAGGTATACGAGTAAAAAAGTCAGGGATCATCAATGTCCATTCTGGAAAACGTTATGGAAAATACGATCCTTTTATTTTAGCTTCACAAGCAGATCACGTATGTTATGTTCCATATCCACGAGCAACTCAGAAAATGATCAAGAGTGGAAAGCAGCAATCATGATACAACCAATAGGAAAAGTATTGGTGAATCAAAATTTGGTTTTCGCAATGCAACATGATAAATTTAGTTGTCTCTACTGATTCACTGGAAGTATAGATATTGATCCATCCACATGGCGAAGAAGAAGATCTAGATGATTTAGGAGAAGAAATGGAATTCGGGTCAGAGGTTGAAGATGAAAACAATGATATTGGATCATCCGACCAAGAATTTGAATAAGTTTTATGTTATGGTTTTGTTATTTATATGAATTGCGAGAGTTATGTTGTTATTTTAGAACTGAAACTGGATTATTTTATTTTAAGAGCGATATATTGACTCTAGCATTTTGGAATCCGAGTTTTCATCTGCGTTTTAATTATTGTTTTAAGGTCTGGCCTGTTTGTTTTGTTTTAGGAGACTATGACCCGTTTCTTTTGGCAACCAGCAGATGTGATTTTTCTTCTACATATCTACATGTCTACAGAGGTTGACCTGTGATTGCTGTAAGAAAGGATTCTAAAGACTTTTCAAAGAGATATTCTCTCAATCATGCTTGCTGGTGTTGTCACGACTTTTCATTGTTTCTTCTCTCAATCATGCTTGCTTTGTAATGTTAGATATTGATGTTCAAGATAGATGGTTTGCTCTTTGAGTTTCTATCATGAAATTGGATAGTATCTCAAAACATTAAAATTTAAATTTAAACATTAATATTTCCGCCTAAGATTATTTTAAATTAAAATTTAGTGCTAAACGGTAAATAAGGAAATAACTAACAAATCTCAAAAAAAAATATATAATTCATAATGTGCCACGTTATTAAATTAAAAAAAAAAATCTGTAGAAAATTATTATAAATCTGTAACAAATAAAAAAATTTGTAACACTACAACACTGGTTTAATAATTTTTTTCACCCTTTCATCTTTGTAACGAATTTTCTTAAATCTGCATCAAATGGAAAACAGTAACACTGAAAAAAATATGTAGTTTAAATCCGCAAATTCTTGAAAAAACTGCAAACTAATAAAAAAAACTTCAACACTAGCCGGAAAAAAGCAATTAAAATCTGCAGAAAATTAAAAAATTTGTAACACAATAAATAAATCTGCAACACTACATACTACTTTAGTAATAAAAAACAACAATACTCTTTGTTACGGAGTAATATTATATCCGCAACAAAGAAAAAAAAATCTTCTACACATAAATTTAAATCTGCAACAAAAAATCTGTAAATTTCCAAATAAATCCGCAAACCCAAAAATCTGCAACACATGGCTGCGGATTTAAATTTGTAGGGAAGGTGTCAATTTCGTAATTAATTAATTTTTTTTTCAGACATGGAAAAAAAAACATTAATGGCAATTCTGTAAATTTTTTCTCTTCCAAATAGCTATAAGGGTAGTTTAGGCAATAAAATAGAGGAAAAAAATGTCGAAAGATTAGTACTAAACTAGTAATTGCTCTATTAATTTATATTAGATAAATAAATTCCCCTTAAAATATTTTCACACTCTTTTCCAACTATACCAAGGTCCTTCAAAACACCCTTCAATGATTTTTCTCACTCTCATTGACACTTCAATGTTGTTTTTGAACCTGCTGCAAGTGTAACTAAATTGATTAAATTTATATTTATGTATATTAGATTTTGTATATATGAAAAAACAAAATACCTTTTGGCCCCATTCCTTCGAGTTGGGTGGAGCACTCGACTATCACGTGGTAAGATGTCATTTCTTCCATATGTTCACGTGCTTCAGCGTTTGCAGCCGGAGGAAGAGGTTATTCAACGTTTGGAACCGGAGGAAGAGGTCTTTCAAAACCAGCTTGGTAAGTTGATCCTCTCCCATACAAACGTCCACCTACAACGATTGGAGGCATCATCTATAATATACAATTTAGAAGAGGATGAGTCAAGGAAGGATAGGATAAAAGGTATAAATCGTAAGAAAATATCAGAGGTTTGTAACTATAAATCTCAATCGATCTCCAAAACTCAATTTTCATATACGTTTGACTGATCTCTAAAACTACCTGAAATCGATTGATCTCCAAAACTCACTTTTCATAAAACATTTGATTGATCTCCCAAACTAGCAAAAATCAATTGACTGACAATTCTAACTAGCAAAACAATTGATTCAATAACAAAAATAAACATAATCGAGTACGAAGGAGAAATTGTGACTTGAAAGCAGAGTCAAACAAGAGAAAAAATTGGGGTCGATCAGACCTAAGAAATTTCAATCAATCCTAATAATTTTTCAAAAAATTCAAGCCCAAACAGAGGATTAAAGACACATAGATTAGAACTTGAAATCATTAGTTGCGGATAAAGAAAAGCGGAGACGGCTAAGTTTCAGGGTAAACATGGTAGAAGTTATTACTTTATTTATACTAAGTGAAATTTTAGGGTATTGTAGACATATAGAGTTTAGTATGGTGACTAAAACTAAATTTTAAATATTTTTTACCGGGATGTTTTACCTAAAGTTTTTCTTCCTCTTTTTTGATAGTTAAATTTTTAATTCCTCTAAAATTTTCAACCTAACAAAAAAATCCCTTTAGAAATTAGAAACTAAATCCGTAATCCTTAATGATTTCTGAATTTTTAAATTTAAAATTTAATGTTTAGAAAATGAATTATACATTTTTTAAAAATAATTTCTTTAAAAAAGAAGTAGGTTTATAGTTTTATAATTATATTGGAAATTTTTCTATTCTAAATTCCCAAAAATTATAAACTAATAAATTTTGTAAGTAAGTACTTTATATTAATAATAAATTTATGCAAATACCCAAATAAGTATATAAGTTTCTTATTAATTTTTCTAAAATTTAGAAAACACTATTTTCTTGTTTTATGGCAATTTCGAAAATTTTCCTTTTAGGCAACTACATAATTCGATTCTTACAAAAAAAAAGAAATTTAATTCTATTCAAAAAACGGAAATATTCCGTATTACCATATAAGGAAGCAATAATTATTGTTACTACTTATTGCTTTAATTGTTTTTTTTTGTTCTTTGTTAGAAACTAACGTTTTTCCTAAAACGCCAATTCTCCAACAATCCTCAATAATAATCACAACATCTAGCCTTCATCTCCCACGATTTTGATTGGTACGTATTCATGGTTAAGATTGTTCTTCTGTGTGGCGACTGGATATTTGATGAAACAAGATGGAAATTTGTTGTGGAAGAAAGAGGAACAAAAATTGTAGTGGTAGAGGATAAGCTTTGTTTTAGCAGATTCATATAAACAGTTTACAAGGACTATGGAGTAGACAGCAAGAATTACATTGGTGAGTTTAGTTATATGCTTCCAAAGGAGGTTTTGCTTAATTTAGCGAAGAGCACACCTCCTGTAAAGATTGGTAATGATAGACAAATGAAAGCTTTCTTTGATCAGTTCAAAGATAAGACATGCAGGTTATGTGTTACATTTAAGAAGATAACGGTTGCTTCTGAAAATTCTAAAGATAACACGGAAGAGGCTGTGGAAGATGACGAGAGCGATGAAGAAGGACTGATATTTGATTGTTGTGAAGATTCGGATGGTGCTAGTTCTAGTGACGAAGATTACGATTTTTCTGGGAGAGTTCCAATAGAGTTAGAGGAACCTTGTTTGTCAAAGAAGAAAAAGGCCTCTGGAAAAGCTGTCCACGAAAGTGTTGACGATGAAAATTACCGGAAAATAGAGATACAAGCCTTGGATATTGCTGTTGGGCAAAGATACGATAGCAAAGATGCATTGGTTAATAGGTTGCAGCTTCTGTCTCTTGCGCACAAGTTTGATTTCAACCATGTAGACTCAAGGCCGGACTTATTGGTTGTTGAATGTTGGGTAGAAGGATGCACATGGAGAGTTCGTGCCGGAACAGTTGGAGATTCGCCATGTTTTTATATCAAAGTATACATTAAAGATCATACTTTCTCTATAACAAAACGAGGTGGGCGGAGTCGTCAAGCTACGAAAAATATCCTAGGACAGCTATACTATGATTCGGTGGGTAGCGTTGGACCAAAAGTGATACCAGATCATGTTGTGGTGGCTCTTAACTTCAAATTTGGTATAAAGGTATGTTGTAATGTCTTTATCCTGGTTGCAGATTTTCTTTATTAGTTCGTTTGATGCAGATTTTTAGCTGCCTTACGTACGACTTGTTGCGGATTGTTTTTGTGAATAACATATTTATAATGAGTTGAATATTTGGTAGATTGACTACTGGAAAGCTCATCGGGCTCTTGTATATGCACGTTTGTTGGCTAATGGTAGCCACGAGAGTGGATATGCGGAACTTCCTTCATATTTGTACTTGATTAGAAAGGCTAATCCAGGGACTTTTACACGTTTAGCAGTGGACGAAGAAGGCCGTTTCAAATATGCATTTATCTCTTTTGGTGCAAGTATCAATGGCTTACAATACATGAGAAAAGTGATTGTCGTCGATGGGACATATCTGAAAGGGAGATATAAAGGGACACTATTGGTCGCAACATGTCAAGATGGTAACTTCCAGATCTTCCCTATAGCACTTGCAGTTGTTGACACGGAGAACGATGAATCATGGGAATGGTTCCTTAGACAACTGAACCGTGTATTTCCAGACGAAGCTGGTATATCCATCATCTCCGACAGACATCAATCGATAGCTAAAGCGATTGGAAACGTCTATCCACTGGCTACTAGGGGTATATGCACATATCATATGTACAAAAACATACTTCTGCGATTTAAAGGTGGTGAAGCATTTAGGATGGTAAAGAAGGCAGCGAGTGCATATAGAATATCAGATTTCAATCACATATTCAATGAGATCCAAATCCTCAAACCGAGCCTTCATGCTTATTTGGAAAAAGCTGATGTCAAGGTGTAGAGTCGTGCTCACTTTCCAGGGCAGAGATACAATATTTTAACATCCAATATAGTTGAGTCAATCAACAGGGTCCTATCAGACGCTAGAACGTTGCCAGTTGTCAAACTCTTAGACGCCATTCATTCCATGTTAACAAGATGGTTCTCTGAGAGGAGGCGGGCGGCAGAAAAAATGAGTACAAGGCTGACTGATGGTGCTGAAAAACTTATTGAGGTCAGTAGTTTTAATTTCAATTGTTATCACTCAAAAGTAAAATAATTGAACATCGTTTGCTTGTATGCAGCCTTGTGTTACAGCCGCCAAACTGATGGTAGTGCAGGAAATAGATGCTGATCAAGTACATGTTACCAACGGGAGGCAGTCACATGTTGTCAACGTACGAGATCGGCAATGTTAATGTAAAAGATTCGATGTTCATCAATTACCTTGTGTTCATGCTATCGCTGCTGGAGTACCTAAGAAGATTAATGCGATTAGTCTTTCGTCTCCTTATTACTTTAAGAGCTACCTTATAAACGCTTACTCTGCATCTATAATGCCAAGAGATGTAGCTCATCCGGTTCTTGAGCTTGTCGCAGCACAACAATGTCAATGACAACTGCTTCTGATTTTGGTTGCCAATCTCATCTATTTTTGCAGTCAAAGATCTCAGCACAGTAAGTACTTCTGCATTGACACTGCTCTGACTGACTTCCTCACCGCCTTCCTTCACCACTACTTTCTTCTTTTTTGAACCAATTGTATCTGATCCCTCATCTTTTGAAATTGGCTCCACACTCGCACGCTTTCTTTAAGTCGGCTTAATGAATTTCTTATCAACAAAAACTCTTTTGTGCCATTCCCATATCCATTCATTCTTCCTTAAACACTGGTTGATGATGTCTTGGACCAGTGTATCCACTCTTTCATCGTCCACTTCACCAGGCCACTCGGGATAAATGCCAGTCAATGACTTCATTACCATGTTTATTACAGGAACCTGCAGTATCAGAAGAGATTAGCTAACGATTAAAAGTTTGCATCAAATACAGAACTCACCAGCAACACTAACTATTTGATGAGTAGAACACAAATCCGCAGTGGGCAAAATAATCCGTAACATGTACTACACAAATAATTTGAAGATAAAACACCAACTAATAAAAATTGTAGAACGAGATATACCACTGCCTTATCACTCTTAGCTTGAAAGACCACATCGTCAACGTCGTAATGACAACGTGATCCACCCCAGCGAAGTAAAGGAAGTTGGTCAACTCTCTTCTTACCACCATACATTTCTGTCAGCTTCGGATAAGATTCCAGAGCCCATACAGAGACCGCTTGAACAAAACCATTTAATGTAACCGAAGAACCAGCAAGATTTGCTTCTTTGATGTACTTCATCAGAACCTCAAAGGCTAGCCGACCCCACTGAAAACTATTAAAAACAGTTGTATCTAAAGCCATTTTAGCGTACTTGAACTCGATCCTTTGACCTCTCTGATACCCAAATACACCTACATGGAGGAGGCATAACAAACCAACGGCGTCCTTTGTGGTAAAGTCCAGCCGGCGCATATATCCAAAACCCGTCGCATGTCTTTCCAATGAGGTCCATCGCCTACCGCGAGCCCCATCTTTTCCCATAACTCCGTGTGATCAACAACTACTTCAACTCCCACACCATATGGATCACAGTTAATACCTGTTATATGTGCAAACTCGTTGAAGGAAAATCTCAGTGAATCATCTCCAATCAAACACCACATTTCCATCAACTTCTTAATCTCCAACTGTCGTGTAAGAAAGTAGAACAACGTCCTCCCACAGAAAATGAAATTATTCTCGGAAACCTTAGCAATAAACCCAAGTGTAGACTCTCTCATTATCTTCCATGCATCTTCACCGAGAGTTTTTCTGGCCAGTCTCAACTGCTCTAAGCTAGTACCGTGATTCAGACTTCGCGGCAGAGATGGATAATTCCCGTCCTTAAACAAGCGATGCGGATATTTCTTCTTCTTCGCATTCTCCATGACTACAGAAACAGAACTGCGATATCATCAAATGAGAGGGTTAGAATGAGAAAATAAATACCCAACAAGGACAAATTAAGGACAAACAAATCCGCACCAATGACAAATAAATCCGCAACATGGAAAAATTAAGGACAAATAAATCCGCAACAAAGACAAATAAATCCGCATCAAGGAAAAAGTGAAACCGTAACAATGAAATGAATAAGCAACAAGGACAAATGCAGCTGTAATCTAATCCATAAAATGAACAAGTAAACAAGAGGGTTAGAATGAGCAAATAAATCCCCAACAAGGAGAAATAAATCGGCAACAAGGAGAAATAAATCCGCGACAAAGAGTAATAAATCCGCAACAAAGTGTAATAAATCCGAGACAAAGGAGTAATAAGTCCGCAACAAGGACAATGAAGGTGCAATCTCATCATACAAAAGGGGTAGCATGAACAAGTAAATGACCGAGAACATCCAAAATTTGAAACAAACCCGTATAATCAAATTAGCCCAGTGACAGATTTAATAGATGCCATGGACCGAAATGATAACACAAACAAACCGTAATCACAGAGAACAAAATCAAACCGAAACAAGAGACAAACACGGGCCAAGAACAAGAGAATGATGATACACAGAGCAATAGACAAATCGGTTTTAAAATATGAGAACAATGATAATAAATCGGGGCAAGAACAATGACAATACACATAGAACAAGATTCAAATCGGACCAAGAACAACAGAAAAAAAAAGAATACCACGCGAATATCGCCGGTTGAAGAGGCGACAATAACAAGTGAGATGATATCGGCGGAGGTCGGCGATAGAGCAATTGGAGGGCGGCGGAAGTGAGGTCGGCGACAGAACTATTGGAGGTTGGTGGAAGTGAGGTCGAGCCTCGTCGGATGTCGTATGAAGACGGTGGTGTGAGCTTAGACTGAAAAACAAGACGTAATAAATTACCTTTAGCTAGCTTTTTTTTTACCTTCTTTTTTTTTAAAACAATTAAATCATTGTTTCCTTTTTTAAGACATCGGTTTTCTTTTTTTTTTGGGGATCAATTTTGTTTTTTAATATAATTATAATTTTAAAGATTTTTTAAGGTAAATGTATTATAAATGGTAAGTGTTTAGACAGAGGTATTTAGGTCATTTTCGACATCCTAAACACTAAGTTAATAAACTTAGGGTTATGAATACTAAGTAAGTAATTACTCTAAAGATTCATACTACTTAGAGTAAATTTCACATATTTTAAAGATGCATGGTACTCAACCTTCAAGGTTTTTTAATTTCTGAACTACCTTATATTTTTAAGAAGTTGCTTTATACTGCAAATGTCTAATACAATATTATTTCTAGACAAAATATGAGTGGGATGTATTAATCGAACATCTAGTTAAACCAAACTTTGATCAATTTGCTGCAACACGACTCAAAGGAATGGTTAGCCTTGCAAAGTCAAAAGAGAAAAATCAGATTGGATTTTTTCTGATGATTGGGCAGAAATGTTAGCTTATTGGAGAACACCAAAATCAAAAGAAAAATGCGAGAGAACTCGTTCTTCTCGGTTTTTTAGTCGTGATTGTTTATGCCCACATCGGCACAAATCAGGTTCACGTTCATATGCAAAAGTTCAAGATGTTTTGGTAATGCATTGATTCTTCTACTTTTAGTAATGTTTATTTTTCCTTTACCAATCATAGTAGCTTCATATACTTTGATTACTGTTTTTGTTTGTAGGAAGCAAATAACGAAGACTATTCTTTCATTGATGTGATGAAAAAAAACACACCAAAAATCTGATGGGACATATGTTTATGAAAGAGCACGAGTTATTGTTGAACTGTACGATGAACATGTACAAGAATGCTTGTCACGGATAGAGTTTTCCAATGGGGTGGTTGAAACTGGTTCTATTACCCTAGAGGATAGAAACGAGATCAATGTTAAGGTAATTACATCTATAAGGATAGAAAGTTACATTGGCTTTTCGTTTTATAAGAACAAGTTTTCTATTTGATAAGAAACTCAAACTTTGCTTGTGTTTTCCTTGTAGATTGCTGGAATATCAAAACAAGGTCGTGTATTTGGTCTTGGATCACTGCAAAGTGGGGTTTCCATGTCTTTAGATGGTTCATGTGCTTTACCACAAACTACTGAAGAAGTGGGAACCTTAACTAGCCGAGGGAAAGAACTTGAAACTGAATTGAAGAAATCTCAGGATGATAACGCTCTTTTCCAGAAACGACTCGAAACTGTGGAGAAGCTTGTCGAGAATCTGTTTGCCTAGAATGTCTTAGCCACAATAACTTCATCTGCTTTTACTCCACCTTGAACTTCTGCTTCCCAAGTCCCAACTTATCCACTAGCTCCTAGGATTTTTATTTTATTTGGTTATGCTTTTTAATTTGCCTTTAATTTGTTTGGTCTTGTTGTTTAACATGGCTTTATTTTCATTGCTTAAGATTTTTGGAATATCTACGCTTGTTTCTTAGTTAAAACAATTCGATTTTAAATATTGTTTAGTAATTTATTTACAAATTCTTTAGCTTTTGATTATAATTTTATACCGTCAACATAATTGATTTGGCCCAAAAAGCAAATTTCCTTTTAGTAATTTATTAAGCTTTTAACTATAGTTGCAGTTCAGTGATGGAATCATAAAAATTTATTACTAAAGTTTTGCCAAAAGCAGTGACGGAATCAAGACATTATAATAGTCACAAAATATTACGATTTTAAGACTATGTTTTAGTATGTAAGTATAACGAATATGACACGATTTTCTAGTCATTATCTGTGACGATTAGGGACTAAAGATATGCAAAATGAGTGACGGATTTGGGATATAATAATAGTCACCAAATATTAAAATTTTAGGACTATCTTTTTAGTATATAAGTCTGACGATTCGGTGACAATTCTTTAGTAATCATTTGTGAGGAAATTTTAGTATTAAATCGTGACAATTTAAGACGATAGTTTCGTAATAATGAGTGACGAATTTGAGATGTTATTATAGCCACAAAATATTACAGTTCTGTAACATTATTTTTAGTGAGTAATTGTGATGGATTTGTTACTTTTGTGAAGCGTCACTGTTTGTCATGAAATCGTTACTACATTACTTCGTCACAAATGCTGTGACATTTTTATTACGAAGAAGATTTGTGACAACTATATTGCAACCATTCAAAAAATGTCACAAATATGTCACAATATCTTTATTGTGACGAAATATGTTTTATTGTGATGAAAATTTATGTCACAATATCATCATTTTCTTGTAGTGTTTGATAAATAAAGTAAACATAAAAAGTTTTATATTTAAATCATTATAAAACAAGTTAAAAATAAATTAACCAAATTCAGTGATTTATATTATCAAAATAATAGATGGTTTTGTTGGGATTATAAATGTTTTATAAAAAAAATTCATTAGAAAACAAGTTAAAAAAACACCAACACAAAAATGTTCAAAATGGATTGTCATGTTTCAGCTTTTATTAATTTGTAATTATATTTATATGAAATAATTATTTAATTATTAAAATATTAAAACTATAAATAAATTTTGTATATGAATATATGATATTTTACAGTAAAATATTTTAAATCAAAATAATACATATTAAACTCATATCAAATACATTTATAATGATTGTTTTATTCAAAAATAAATTATTTTAAAATTATTTAGAAAAAAGAAATTTATTCAGTGCTTCGAACACATAATCATAATAATATTTAATATTAAAACTTGTGTTGAATAATTAACAAACTTATTATAAAAATATATTTGCGCTTCTTTATCGTAAATTAAAATCTAATTAACTAATTAATTGGTGATTTTGCATTAGTAACATTGTCCAAGGTCTTGTGATCAAGTGGCAAGGCGACTGATTTGAGACATCATCACGTTTCAAGTTCGATATACCTGTTATGCGAAACTAAAACACATTTTCTTGGTCATTCACATGGTTATGGATCTTTACTTTTAGTCTATTTAAATACCCAGAGATATGATTTATCCATGTGCTACACATTTCCTTATTATTGGTGATTTTGCATTGTAGCATTGTTCAAGGTCTTTTGATCAAGTGGCAAAGAGATAGATTTGAGACACAAACACGTTTCAAGTTCGATGTACCTGCTATGCGAAACTAAAACACATTTTCTTGGTCATTCACATGGTTATTGGTCTTTTATTTTGGTCCATTAAAATATCCGGAGAAATGATTTATCCATGAGCTACATCTTTTCCTATAGATTAATATGAGTCCCATATAGATTCATTCGGGACACCATATTAATAAATAAAAAACATTGTCGCAATTTGGAACATAAAATGAACATTTTTGTCATGAACAATTTTGATTGGGTATTTAGACCATGTACATTGATGGTTTTAGGGAAGTTCTTAGCACGGGTTCTTAGGTAAAACAATTAAAAAAATATTATTTCTAAGAATTCCCTAAGAACCGATCCTTAGTTAAGAACCGATCTTTAACTGTTAATGCTGATGTAGCAGTTTCTGATTGATTCTTTTTTTTTTTTTTTTTTTCCATCTGTAAGAATCCCCAAAGAGGAGGTTCATTGATGTTCATGCTCTTAAACTTCTTAAATGGGATGTGTTCGAATCTGGTTCTTTATTTTCCCAATAGAGTTGGGCTTTTAATTTAAAACACTGAGCCTAACGGCATCCGTGTATGTTTTTACACTTCTATTGCAATTGAGTAGTAAAATCTTGCAAGAAAACACTCAAATAAAATAATAATAAAAAGTTTTTATAAAGAAAGAAAACAGAAAAAAAATTTCATTTGAAATTCCATAAATTTTAGTTGAGAAACTTTCATCACATATAACATTATTTTATTGATTCAAATCATTTTTAAATTTAATTTTAATTAAATCATAAAATATTATATTATTATTATTATTTTATTGCTTTAGAATCCTTTAGAAATTCTAAAACCAATGTGGATGCTCCTATCAACTAACATTTTTGTTATAAGTTTGAGCTTGATTAAGTAAAGACTAGTAGGGTCAACAACCTATATATAATTCAATTTCATCCAAACATAAAATTTAGCTTTAATAGTTGTTTGAATTCGTAAGCTGTTGTAAATTATTATAGTCGAATTTATTTTGATTTAGGTTTTCTAGAGATATTTACCATATAGATTATGCAAAAATATTATCACTCAACATTTCTTATAAAATGCCTCTTTGATCGTAAGTTACTCAATAGTTTTCCAATCTACTAAACAGCAAGGTATTTATCAAATATTTCTCCTTGCGATTTTTCCACTTATTATATTCGTAATATTACAGAAAGGATAAGCTTACCACATAGCTAGTTTAGTCAAATTTATAATTATAAGACTAAATATTTAAAGCTTTTGCAAAGCTCATTTTTACACTATCATTAAGCGTGGTCTTCTATACCATAGTAGTAAACTAGCGAATTTTTGTTTGGAAGACATGGTTAAAGTTTATGTAAAAGCTGCTAACGGTTTGAAACTAACCAGTAACTAAGTATATCAATATGTATAATAGTTTCTAATAATTGTTTTTTAAGAATTAGTGTAATTTTAAATAGTCTTGGGATTAAAGAAACACAAGTTATCATGTCATGATGTCGGCAAACTCAAATGGATATGTCAAATCATGATTTATCCTTTTTCAAGTTTAGTCATGTATATTGTAACACTGGGTCACATAAGCTTTTGACTTCAAGGTAGTTTCCATGAATTTTCACAAGATTTTCATGTAGAAGCAACATCATATAAAAATATTATTCTATAGAACTTCAAAGATCTTCTCAATTGGTGTGATGCATATTTATATATGTATGTGTCTGTCTCCTCTAGTCATCCATCGACCAAACTGTGATAAGTCTAATTTACAAGGCGATCTATCCTTAAGCTATATCGTAAAAATGACGACGGTTAGTAACTTTCCTCTATGTTCATTTTCATGGGTATTCGTACATACTTTTATTGAATACATGTTTGTGTACGCAGGTAGTGGAAATGGATGTGCCTATGGACTGTCCTGGTTGCGAGAGAAAAGTTAGGAAAGCTCTTGAAAACATTAAGGGTAATTAATTAATGAACATGAGTTTATAATCCTTAACTTATAACATTTCATCAAGAACTAGTTTATAAAAAAAAAACATTTCATCAAGAACTAGTTTCTTTGTCAATCAAGAAAACTGATAATCAATCAACTCTTGATTGAACAGGAGTCCACGATGTTCAGATAGATATGAAGCAGCAGAAAGTGACGGTGACTGGTTCGGCGGAGCAGAAGAAGGTTCTGAAAGTTGCAAGGAGTGTTACAGCAGGGAGAGAGGTATGCCTATGGTCGTGCCCTTACCACCCCGAATCTAATGGATTTCATGATAGGTACTTCAAGAAGAAATTCCGTAAAAGTATCAACATGTCGGAGAATGGTGAGAAACTGAGTTCTTATAACTACTATAAGCATGGGTGCCACGGACACGACCATGGTTACCGTCAGGAACGGCCTTACTCGGATCTTATTGATGAGAACACTACTTCTATGTTCAGTGAGGAAAATCCTCATTTCTGTAACATCATGTGATCTGTCTTCATTTTCAGCAACTACTATGGATGGAACAACTACTTCTATGTTGGGTTTTTATTTGGTTTGCGCTTTAGTTTGGTTATGCTCCCTTGTAAATAAACATGCAACTTAGTCGGAACCAAATTTGAGTCCTCAGCATCAGTTTAGTTGGATTTGATCCGGTCTCCATCAAAATGTTTTGTGTAATGAAACTGTTTTGGTTTATATTTGGTTGGTTTAGGTAAACTGAATATAAATACACTACAACAAAAAAATCTCAGAACCGACGGAAAAAGACAGCTCAAATCCTTCGATAATCAAAATCCGTCGATAATAACTGATGAATATTTGACTGTCGTAATCCATCAGTAATTACCTGTGGATAACTGACGACATATTACTGACAGATAATTGACAAAATCAGTATGGTGGCTCGGTTCGTTGGTATTCCTTCAATAATTAACGAAAGGTTAATCGATGGAATAACCGATAGAAAACCGAGAAGTGATTGGTCGGTTTACGATGGAATAACCGATAGAAAACCGAGAAGTGATTGGTCGGTTTTAATTCTCGGTATTATGTCGGTAGTTCTTCAATATCTTAACGAGGTAACCGACATAGGAAGAACCGACGGTTACCTTAACCGACAAACTACCAGCGGTTTTCAAAACCGACGATTACCTTAACCGACAAATTACCAGAGGTTTTCAAAACCGACGGTTTCTAAACCGACATATTATTCACAATATTAATAAATTATATATTTTGTAAATTTAATATTTAAAAAAAAAAAATTAATATTTTATTTTAAAATAAAATAAATCATAAAAATCAAACTAAAACAAAATATTATTAAAATTTAAATTATTCATAAAAAGCATTATGAGAAGTTTTCTTATTCAAACGAAAACACGCTAAACCATAATCCCGACCTGAGCCTACAACCCAAACCCCGACCTCGATTGAGGATCCTAACCCCGGAGCTCTCGATCCATCCTCGCTTCTATGTGGTCGGACCTTGGAAACATTTTATCTTGGTTTGCATTCAAGATCGGATCTCCTCATCCTTCTTCCGTAATGCCTCCTTGTATTCGGCATGAGTCAAATTAAACTGTGAAAACGTTGGCGACTTCAGTTTTTGGTTGCCTAAACCGAACCAACGTCCTTTGATCTTTGGTATTTCCTATAAAAACTGAGAAAACAAAAGTAATAAAAATACAAATAAATGAAATTTTTTAAACGTATAAAAAATAAAGATTATCTGAATAACGATCTTGTCGATCGTTTCAGCCTATAAGTAGGTAGAAGTCGACCCAACTTTAGACTGTTGGGAGAGGATTTCTGAGGCTCGCTTCTTCGAAAACTCGACACCTCTGAGAGCGATGGGATCATGGATGGTGATGTATTTCTTATTGGTGTGGCTCAATTCCACCAGCTCGAGTTATGTCAGGCATCGTCCTTCTCTTTGGGTGTGCAAAAAAATATATTTAGTACTCTCTCTGTTTCATATTGTAAGTTGTTTTGGCTAAAAGCGTGGAGTTTTAGAAAGTTAATAATTCTTCAAAAAGTAGCATTTAATATATAAATAAAATATAATTTAACCTATTATTTAAAAATTCTGAAGAATTTGGTTGGTCATACAATATCCAATAAAAATAAAAGTTGCATTGATATGTGAAAACAACTTACATTTTCAAAAACAAAAAAATAAGACTAAAACTACTTATATAAAGAAACAGAGGGAGTATAAAACAAATTAAATTAAAATAGTGTAAAAACAAAGAAAGAAAAACTTACAAAATCGAACTCCGCTTGAATCATGATGTTCACCCCCAAGTTATGTGTCGCAGCCCGAGACCTCCCCTCTCGCTCTTGCGGTTTTTCGAGTTTGTCGAAGTTGGTCGGTTGGCCCAATGCACCTTCAAACCTTCCTATACCGTCGAGAACATTCCATGTGGTATATTCCCTTTCTGACACCGCTGCTTTCAATCCTTGCCGCTTTCCGGTGGAACATGTCCTCCACCTTGACGGTATGATGTCGGTCCCAAGTATACTTTTGCTACAGAAAAGCGGATTTTTAGTAATAAAGCTTTATAAACAACATATACTTTATTATATAAGCAATGAGAAGAAGAAAAATTACTGCAAACTAACGGAACCGGTTATGTTTATCTTCTAGCGGCATACTAGCGAGCGACATACAAAACTGGGTCAGGAGGCCGTGCATCATCTTCATGCATTTGGAAATCTTCTCCTTTGTTATGCCGAACCTAAAATACATAAATTAAAGTAATTATCAGAAGAAGTATACAACTAAAGAATGGATTTCCACAAAAAAAAAATGGTTACCAATTTAGCACTATGGCAATTGAGCTCCGGATCGAGCCTGGTGAGACGCTCTCGTCCGGGCTGACTCACCAACTCCGCAATCTCGAGAGCGATCAAGAGACCAGAATTTGGTGGTGGTGGAGTTAAGTCCCTGTCTGGCTACCGCTCGCCGCCTGCTCTTTCTGTTGGAAAAAGCAGCCATGAACCATCTCGTAGCATTAAACGATGGATCCCTTCGACCGAAAAAATCCATTATATAATACTTATAAATAACATACAACTATATATATAAGCACTTAATATATAAACAACTAAAAACAAAAAAAAAATTAAATTTTAAAACAAAAATAGAAAAACAATTTTAAAAACGTTTGTAATATACAATGTTTATAATATTGGTTTATATTACAAATAGTATAAAATTGCATAAAATTTAGAATTTTAGTTAAAAACTATGTAAAATTTACAAAAATACGTAAATTTATTGGCAAAATTCAAAAAAGTTTGAGTAATTTTATTCATAAGAACATTTTTGTTTTATACTTGAAAACAAATAATACCAATAAAAACATTTACAAAATAATTTAAAAAAAATTCAAAATTCATAAACTTAAATATAACAACCTGTTGTAAAAAAAAATCTAACAACCTTTTTTTGTCACTCAAAAAGAAAAAAAAAATCTAACAACCTTTTTTGTCACTCAAAAAGAAAAAAAAAATATCTAACAACCTAATCTATGAATTTAACCTATAAATTACACAGTTCACATGTCAATTTTGGATATAATCCTTAAAATCTAAATATGCAAACTAAATTATAAATTAACATAACTTAAAACTAATATATCTTAAAATTGAACAAAGAAAACAAAATACTAACATTTTGAAGAATTTGGTGGTTATAAACGTAAATCGACGGCGGAATCAAAGGTTTTTTTATGAGAGAGAGAGAGAGGTTCAGTCGGTAAAATGATGAAGAAGAATATTGTCGATTTAATTTATCCAAGTTACCCGATAGACTAGTGATGGAAATATCCATCGGTAATTCATTAACCGTCGATTATTCGTCGGATCTGGATAAATTTAATTTGTTAAAAAAGAAAATTTCAAGGTTTCGTGAAATTTTGGGAAACTAGACGAGTAAGTATAATATTTTTTAAACTGATGGACTACAAACCAAAAAGTTTGTCGGTTAAAAAAAAGGTTAAAATCCGGGGTTGGCATGAGTAGAACCCGGATTATGAGATTCTTTCATTGTATACTTAACCATGGTGCCAATGTGTTTACCTCAAACATGTCACAAAATTAATTGAGTTGATGGAAACCTAACTAGGTTAACTAAAAAATCTGAAGATTTGGGTTTGACGTGACTCGAACCCGGAGTTTGAGCCTTTTATCCAACCCTTTTTCTGCCCACTGGTATTCCCAGATTTCTTAAACTGTGAGACAATTTGGGATTTCAGTTTGTCTCCAGCCAACTCAGCTTCTTCATCCATTCCCTCTTCTAGCAACGCTTCCGTTTCCACCAGTTCAGTAACACTTTCGTAGTTACGAACTACATAGCAATTACGAAGCTCCAGCTTTAAACCACGCAAGAAGCAGCGTACTTGATTTTTCTCATTCTCATAGTCACGCCTAGAAAAGACCTTGAGGCTGTTGAACTTAGCCTCGTACTCTCTGACAGTAATCTTTCCTTGATGTAGTTCCAGAAACTCAGCGTTAAGACGATCAAATGCCTCTTCCGAAAAGTACTTAGCCCGAAAATTCTCAAGAAAGGTCTCAAATGAGCTGTTTGGGTCGTCCATCTGTCCAACTACTCCACGCCACCACAAGTGTGCATCACCTTCCAGATGGTGCACCGCAATGTCTTTCTTATACTGCTCATGACATCAGATGGAATCAAAGTTTCTTTCCAAACGGTTCCTCCATTCTTCTGCTTCCATCAGATTGTTACAATCCAGAAAGTACTTAGTACCCATTTTCCGCATTTGTTAAAGAATTTTCATATAGGGTGGCAACTGATTTGCTTAACCACCAACCACATTACGGTTCAGTTCGTGCACTGGTTCGCCCCTAGCAACTGGAACCCTAGCCAACACTTGAGCCAACATTCCCATCAGCGCATCCATCCCTCCTGGAGGCGCATTTCGAGAAGCTTCAGCAATATGCTCAGCTTCAGCCACACGAGATGCCTCGGTAACACGGGCTTCCTCAGCCAGATGAGCTACCTCAGCCAGGCAAGCAGTCTCTGCAGCATGAACTGGTTCAGCAATTTGGGCAGCTTCTGCAGCAGCTGCGTTTTCAGCATTCAGATTCTCCCCATGGTTAACATTCTCTAGGTTAACATTCTCTGGAATTCCTTCGGTTCCATCAACAGTTTGCTTTCGACCTTTAGCCATCTGTAACAGCAACATATTACTAAATTAGTCCCAACACCAATTATGTTTTCATCACATATAATAGAATCCGAGTGTGCAGTCAACGGGTTCCGACCCTTAACAGTATCAGACTATAAAGTCTCAGTAAACCGGGTCACAACCCTTATTGTTCTGATCATTTGATCTCGATAATCCGGTCGCAACCCTTAAAACAGAATTCAGACAATAAAGTCTCAGTAATCCGGGTCTCAACCCATAAGAAGAATCTAGAAAAAATGTCTCAGTGAAACTGGGTCGCAACCCTTATCAGTTAGAAGACTTACCGCGGAACATAGGCGCTGAAAGGATGGTTTTAACCCAATAACCCGTCTACATAAAATCAGTCCTATAATCGACCATGCTCTGATACAACTTGAAATACCCTAAACCGATTTCCATTTTTAGAACTTACTTAGGAGTTAGGTTCTTTCGTTTTTAACTTAGAATTTATTCCGAGGTTAATTGATTTTAGACTGATTCATGCCTAAACAGATAACTTGAATTACTTAAACATGCGGTTCTAGTACAATGAGATTTGCTTATGAGCTATTACATTGTATATAGTCCAGTAACCCAAAAATACTAAAAACCACCATCCTTCCTTCCCGTTTGCCTTTGTCCTGCAATCTAGCCACTTTTATCTTGTTCTTTTCATGTGTTAAGTCAAAGAAAGCGTAAGCAAAACATGATGCTTAGTGAGTGCGTTAAGCCACTCAGCGAGCCAAGTCTAAATCCGTAAACAAGCAAATCAGTTCCATACATCGATTACAAGACAGAATCCGGCCAACCTAATCATCCAGGTTATATGAACCGATTATAAGGCCGAATAGCAGAATATCAAATAGATTCAAGCAATAAAATTTAAGAAAACATAACAAGTAAACGAACTAGACAATATATCGGTCTAGAACACTCACCTTGGTCAGTTTTTTGTTTCGGTTAAGTTGTTTTCTGACACCTCTTGCACTTGATCTTTCATCACGACGATCCAGTCCAGTGTGTATGATTATGTGTGTTCATAGGTTTAATTATCAGATTACAACCTAACATAATCAACTAGGATCTAGGTGATTTGCAGATGAATCATAAACAGATCAGGATCATTACCTTATGATTGCAGCGGATTGATCAAGGGAATATCGAGATCTGCAAGAGCTGATGATTACCGGCTCCTCCTAGGTATCCACACGCTTACAAGCTACTGGATCAGGCTGCTAGACCAAGCTGGAACAACAGAGAGAGAGGAGGACGGCCAGACCTAAAAATCGCAGAAGCCTTGGCTAACTGGCGCCACCTCTTCCCTTATATGGGCCCCAAGTAATTAAACTAATGGCCTATTAGGCTTTTGGGCCCAAGACAAAAGACTGTATTTTGTCTGGCCCAATTCTCTGTACAAATACAGTAAATGCCTTGCATCTTACTGTATTAATTCCTTTTAACTTTCCCGTTAGCTATGGTGTGTGACCCTTTGGGATCATACAATACTGGTAATAAGTTCTAAACTTATAGATCAAGAGCGGGCTCTAGCAAGTCATCATGATCACCCAATATTTATGACTTATGTTTGATCTCGACACTTATCATACTTTCTAGAGATAGTACAGTAGATTTCAGGACATTCCCAACAATCTCCCACTTGTACTGGAATTCTACATTCCCTAATCCTTTTGTCTCAATAACTCGATCTGGCATAAGGCAAGATGTGTGTCATCCTTATATAGCCAAGATCATGTTCATCGGACCAGAATTGATACTGACAATGCAAACGACTTGGGCAAGCCCGTTTGGGTGTGGCCACACTCTTACCAGCTATCAAGTCTCCGATTGGCCTAGAGATATTACCTCCATTAACAGGAGGGACAAATCTCATCTTGTTCCATCACTATGAACTACACACTTTGTAATACACCCAACCAAGGTCCTTATAGCTCCCAGTTACGAAACAGCGTTAGACAGTGATCAAAGTGCATCAATCCATGTGCAGCCACATGCATGCAAACTCAGGTCTAAGGACTATACTCTATAGTCGTAGATGAGAACCTCTTATGACACAGATATTAATATCTTGTAGAGTTCTCATCAGCGGGTCATGTCCGGTCATATGCTCCCCTACATATACCTATGTGTCGACTTTGATGCCGCGCATCTATGACCCATGAAACTTGGTCATAAGTCTCAACACACTCTAGTCTCAAGTGGTTGTTGGTGTTCCAATTTCAACAACCTTCGACTATGGACACTCTGATTTTGTTGGAAGTTTCGGTTGATCCTGATTCAATTCTCATATTGATATCAACCTAAACATGCATTAGATCTAGGTGTTCTTATTTAGAAACATATTGATCTCACCTTTTACCTGTTTGTTTGCAGCGGAATTGATGAACAGGTCAATGATCAGGGAGATACACCGAGAGATGGATCCTCCAAAGGCTCACACACGCAATCACCGGAAATTTGCTGCTAGACCACAAGGAAGAGAGGCGCAGAGAGAGGAGGAGAATCGCGGCTCGGGTTGGGTTAGAGAGGAAGAGACTTTGGCTTTTAGTCATTAAAAGCCTTCTCTTTCCCTTTTGGGCTTTTGGGCCCAATCTGATTAAATTCCATTTAATCAGACCCATTATTCATTCTCTCTTAGTACGACAAATGCCTAGCACTTTTGTCGTACTTCTGCTATGCCGTTCCAACATTATTTCCTGCTAGCTTAAGCGTGTGACCCATATGGGATCATACAATAAAGGCAATAAGTCCAAGACTTATAGATCATGAGCGGACTCTAGCAAGCCATCATGACCCCCAGTATTGTATGACTTATGTCTGATCACTGACATACTCTTACGTTATAGAGACAGTACAGAGATTGCTGGACACAATTCCAACAATCTCCCACTTGAACTGGAATCTCTGTATTCATAATCCCTTTCGTCTCAATATCTCGATTAGTCATAAGGCAAGATTAGTGTCATCCTTATAAAGCCTAATCTTGTTCATCGGACTCTGATTTGATACTGACAATCCAAACGACTCGGGAAAGTCCGTTTGAGCATGGCCATGCGTTTTCCAGTATTCAAATCTCCGATTGGCCTAGAGATATTCACTCCATTTATATTGGAGGGACAAATCCCATCTTGTTCCATCACTGTAAACTACTCATTTCATGATGTACCCAAACGAGGTCCTTATAGCTATCACAGAACGATAGCGTTAGACAATGATCAAAGTACATCAGTCCATATGCAGTCACATGCATGTGAACTCAGGTCTAAGGACTATACTCTATAGTCGTAGTAAGAATCTCTTATGACACAGATATAAATATCCTGAAGAGTTCTTATAAGCGGGTCTTGTCCGGTCGTATGTTCCCAACATACACCTATGTACTGACTTTGATGCCGTGCATCTATGACACATTAAGACTTTGTCATAAGTCACATACCAATCTAGTCTTTCACGGTTGTTGTTGTTCCAATTTCAACAACCTTCGACTAGGGACATGATGATATAAAACATCTATCAAATATAGGGTCTCATGATCAAGCTAAATGACTTTGATGACTCAAGATCAAGTCATTTACTTCGATGACCTATAAAATGGTTCAAATCATTTTGGAACGATTATTTCATCACAGTTAAAATAATCTTGAAATAATAATTTCATTAAACATAAAATAATGTTTTACAAGAACATATCAAATAACTAAAATAAAGCTCACAAAACTCCCACTCAAATTTAGATTACATTTCAATGTTTCTAATGCCTACAGCTTCAGTCAGTAACTCGAGCTTAGGCCTTGGAAGTGGCTTTGTCAACGGATCAGCGACATTATCATCTGTCGGAACTCGGCTGATCTTGACTTCCTTTCTATTAATGATGTCACGTATCAAGTGATATCTTCTTTGAACATGTTTGGATTTCTGGTGTGATCTTGGTTCCTTTGCCTGAGCTATAGCACCATTGTTGTCACAAAACAGTGCTAGAGGCTCAGCCGCATCTGGTATCACACCTAGTTCCATAATGAACTTTCGTATCCAAACAGCTTCCTTCGCTGCTTCCGAGGCGGCGATATATTCAGCTTCTGTAGTGGAATCGGCAACGGTGTCTTGCTTGGAGCTTCTCCAACTTACTGCACCGCCATTCAGACAAAAGATATAACCGGACTGTGACCGGAAATCATCTGTGTCTGTCTGGAAACTTGCGTCCGTGAATCCACTGACTTTAAGCACATCACTTCCACCGTACACCAAGAACTTATCCCTAGTATGTCTTAGATACTTCAAGATATTCTTTACGGCAATCCAATGGTTTTCACCTGGATTTGACTGGTATCTACTCGTCATGCTCAATGCATAAGCAACATCAGGACGAGTACAGATCATGGCATACATGACAGATCCTATTGCAGATGCATAAGGAATATTCTTCATGCGCTCAAGCTCAGCAGCCGACGTAGGGCTCTGCTTCTTGCTTAGCGTTGTGCCATGTACCATTGGCGTGAAGCCCTTCTTGGAATCTTTCATGCTGAATCTTTGTAGGACTTTGTCAATGTATGAGTCTTGACACAAGCCTATCAGCCTCTTAGGTCTATCCCGATAGATCCTAATTCCAAGAACGTATGCGGCTTCACCCATGTCTTTCATGGAAAAACAACTTCCAAGCCAGTCCTTTACAGACTTCAGCATTGGAACGTCGTTTCCGAGAAGCAGTATGTCATCAACATACAGAATAAGAAAAACGATTTTGCTCCCACTAGTTTTCTTATACACGCATTGTTCTTCTTCGTTTCTAATGAAGTCAAATTGCTTGATCGCTTCATCAAAACGAAGATTCCAGCTCCTCGATGCTTGCTTCAATCCATAAATGGATTTATGAAGCTTGCATACTTTCCCAGCATTCTTTGGATCTATGTAACCGTCAGGTTGTGTCATATACACATCCTCTTCCAGAATACCATTCAAGAAGGCGGTTTTCACGTCCATCTGCCAAATTTCATAATCATGAAAAGCTGCAGTTGCTAGTAGAATCCGAATAGATTTCATCATAGCCACCGGTGAATAGGTTTCATCGTAGTCCACACCGTGAACTTGTCTGAAACCTTTTGCCACCAACCTGGCTTTATAAATCTGGACATTTCCATCCACGTCAATCTTCTTCTTGAAGATCCATTTGCACTCGATGGCTTTTACACCAACGGGTAAGTCAACCAACGAAAAGACTTGGTTGACCGACATGGAGTCCATTTCGGAATCAGTGGCCTTGCGCCACTTAGAGGAATCTGGGCCCATCATGGCTTGATTGAAGTTCGATGGTTCATCACCATCAATGATCAAAAGATCATGACAGTCAGTCACGAGGAATCCCTGATATCTCTCGGGTTCGTGACGGATCCTCCCGGATCTTCGAACTTCAGGTACTACAGGTTCAGGCTCTACAATTTCTTGTAGATCCTCCTGCTGCTCTTCCTCATTAGGTTGAGCAGTATCCTGTTCATCTTGAATTTCTTCAAGCAGTACCTTACTCCCACTGTCTTTCTTAGAGAGAAACTCTCTCTCAAGAAAGTTACAATCCCGGGCAACAAAGATCTTGTTCTCGGAACGTAGATAGAAGTAATAAGCCTTGGTTTCCCGTGGATAACCAATGAAGTAGCATTTATCAGATTTTGGTGTAAGCTTATCTGAGATTAATCTCTTAACATAGGCTTCACAACCCCAAATTCTTAGATAAGACAGCACTGGAGCTTCTCCAGTCCATAATTCATATGGTGTCTTTGCTACTGCTTTTGATGGCGCTCTATTTAGAGTGAACACTGCTGTTAGCAGAGCATATCCCCAAAGGGATATTGGAAGGTCTGTGTGACTCATCATAGATCGAACCATATCCAATAAGGTCCGATTTCTCCTCTCAGATACACCGTTCCATTGAGGTGTTCCAGGAGGAGTGAGTTGGGATACGATCCCACACTCTCTCAGATGATCACTGAATTCTTGGCTTAAGTATTCTCCTCCTCGGTCGGACCGAAGGGCCTTAATGCTTTTGCCAAGTTGGTTCTGTACTTCATTTTGGAATTCTCTGAACTTCTCAAAAGATTCAGACTTATGTTTCATCAAATAAACATATCCATACCTACTGAAATCATCAGTAAAGGTAATGAAGTACTGATAGTTTCCTCTTGCATTAGTGGACATTGGGCCACACACATCAGTGTGTATCAGGCCCAATAAGTCACTGGCCCTCTCGTTAGGTTTATTAAAGGGGGCCCGTGTCATTTTGCCCATCATGCAGGATTCGCATTTCTCACATGACTCAAAGTCAAATGAGCCAAGAAGTCCATTCGAATGGAGCCTCTTGATGCGTTTCTCGCTGATGTGCCCTAAACGACAATGCCATAGAAACGTTCGGTTTTCCTCATTAGGTTTAAACCGTTTTGTATTAATGTTATAAATTGGCGCGGATTGATCGAGTATGTAAAGCCCATTCGTAAGAGGGGCAGAACCATAGAACAAATTGTTGCGATTGAAGGAACATAATTTATTCTTAACTGAAAAATCATAACCTTCCAAATCCAACAAAGAAATTGAAATAATATTTCTGCTTATAGCAGGTACAAAATAACAATTATTAAGTTCTAAAATCAATCCCGAAGGTAAAGACAACAAGTAAGTTCCTACAGCTAGTGCTGAAACTTTCGCTCCATTCCCAACTCGTAGCTCTACTTGTCCTTGCTTCAGCCTTCTACTGTTGCTGAGTGCCTGCATATTAGTACAAATATGAGCCCCACAACCAGTATCCATGACCCATGAGGTATTATCAGAAGTAGTTGTATTAACTTCTATAACAAAAATACCTGATGAAGAAGTCTCGAAAGTCTTCTTCTTTAATTCCTTTAGACCTTCCTGGAATTTCTTGCAATCTCTTCTCCAATGCCCCAGTTCTTTGCAGAACCTGCACATGTCAGTAGGCCCAGCCTTGGACTTGGGCTTGGGCTTTGGCGTGTCCTTGTCCACGACTTGGACACCCTTGGCCTTTCCCTTATCCTTAGCAGAAGACTTCTTAAACCCCTTGCCCTTTTGTACCATAAGTACATTGGGGTCCTTGGCGGTTTTCTTCAAGTTGGGCTCTGCAGTCTTGAGCATTCCGTGAAGCTCAGGCAGTGTCTTACTCAAGCCATGCATGTTAAAGTTCAGAATGAACTGATCATAGCTTGCAGGTAAAGACTGCAGAATGATGTCGCAGGCAAGTTCCTGGCTGATTGGGCAGTCGAGTTTGTGAAGATGATCGAGATAACCCATCATCTTCAACACATGAGGACTCACTGCCGCATTCGCAGCCAACTTACAGTCCAAGAGGTTCTTAACTGTCTGGAACCTCTCGGTCCTAGCCTGCTCCTGAAAAAGCGATTTCAGGCTTGCCAGGATCTCGATTGGAGACAATACACTTTCGAACTGTTTTTGCAGCTCAGGAGTCATTGTCACCAACATCAGGCAATAAACATCATTTTCATCTGACGAATGCTTTTCCCAAGCATTGTGCAAAGTCCTGGCAGCATTGGCAAGAGGCCTCTCGGGGAGGGGATCTCGAAGGACGTAATCCTTCTTCTCCTGCTTGAGGACCAGCCTCAAGTTCCTTGACCATGTCAGGAAGTTCGTTCCAGTCAGCTTCTCCTTCTCGAGAACAGACCGGATCGAGAATGTGTTTTGAGTGCTTGTAGTAGTCATATCTGAAATATATAAATAAAAAGGTTATTAGTTATATGTTCAAAATGATTAATCTCGTATTAAAGTATAATATGATTAATCATGCATTATATTCAATAACATAAGTTACCCTCAATAGAATATAATGATTCCAAGATCCACATATAACTAAAATTAAAGTGGGCCACTGGCCGTCACCCAACCTTAGCTTATATCGGTAAGCCCTATATCGGCTAATTATATCCGTGATATAACTCTTGGTTGTGAATCTGGGCCCGAGGCCCAATCCACTCTGATGTCTCAAGGCCCGGGACTCCCGATGGCCTAGTCAAGAAAACCGGACTATACAGTCATGTAATCATTAATGTCTGGGACTCCCAATGACATTTATGAATCACAAACCGTCTTACCCACGCAAAAGCAGACATCCTCACACTGTAAGGCCATGAATGCAATTGAATGGGCTTTGACAGCTGACATAGCCTGGACAAGACATCCAACGCTTGATATTATTTGAGGTTCGTAGGTTTATTTAAAATCATTCCCAAAATAGAAGATTACTATTTCGGGAAACTTTCTATTTATGGAAACCTACTATTTTTAGAAACTTTCTAAAATTGGAAACTTTCTAAAACCGGAAACTTTCTAACTTTAGAAACTTCTTTAAAATCCAAAACCCGCAAATTCAGAAAATTCTATTTTAAGAAACTTTCTAATTATAAAATTTCGGAAACATTATAAAATTTAAAATCGAATTTCATAATTTTATTTTATAAAATAAGTTTTAAATTTAAATCTGAAGAATGACTCAATTAATGGCCCAATTGTTTTAACTTCTTGGCCCGAGGCCCAAGAATTGGTCCATGTCCAAGACATGACCCAATTGTCCAATTAATTGACATAACCGGTCTGGTTCATTAAAACTGGTCTAACCAAGTTTCAATTACTACGATGACCACAATTGTCAACCGGTTATTTACTAAACCGGAATCTCTCAATTTATTTGGTCCAACCAAATCAAATTAGAAATTCCCGGTTTAGGCACTAAATCCAATATTTCTTTCGACATTGGATTTCTAATCCTGGTTTAACCAGACTTTAATAAAATTATTAAAATCTGTTTATTAAACCAGAACGAAGATTTTAATCAAGTTTTGAACCGAGCCACTAACCGAACCGAACCGATTGAACCGTGAAACCCTAGCTTTCGGATCAAGCAATGATCGTCCAGCCGCAAGCCGTGCGCCATGATCCGAGATCGACATGCTTGGCTTGCTCGGGACGGACGGACGGGACGCGACAGTCGGGCAGGCCGGGACGCTCGGGTGGGACGGTCGGGACGCACGGTCGCTCCACGATCGCCGAGCGATCGGGACGTGACGCGCGCGACATCCGGAAGCGATCGGGACGACGCGATCGACTCGACGCGACGATCGACCGCGATCGGTCAACCGATCCGATCCGATCCATCCGTCCAGCCGCGTCCGTCCGTACGATCCGTCCTCCTTCTCGGCCGATCACCAAAACATGAATCATATAGCTCATGTTTTGTGATTTTTCTTGTGTGTTTAGAGTTCAATTCTGATTCTTAATCGTTTTATCTTATCAGTAATTGATTCAAAAACAATTCTAAGCAGATTAAACAACCTAAACAATGAATCTAAAACAAGAAACCTAAGAACCAATGGCTCTGATACCACTGTTGGAAGTTTCGGTTGATCCTGATTCAATTCTCATATTGATATCAACCTAAACATGCATTAGATCTAGGTGTTCTTATTTAGAAACATATTGATCTCACCTTTTACCTGTTTGTTTGCAGCGGAATTGATGAACAGGTCAATGATCAGGGAGATACACCGAGAGATGGATCCTCCAAAGGCTCACACACGCAATCACCGGAAATTGGCTGCTAGACCACAAGGAAGAGAGGCGCAGAGAGAGGAGGAGAATCGCGGCTCGGGTTGGGTTAGAGAGGAAGAGACTTTGGCTTTTAGTCATTAAAAGCCTTCTCTTTCCCTTTTGGGCTTTTGGGCCCAATCTGATTAAATTCCATTTAATCAGACCCATTATTCATTCTCTCTTAGTACGACAAATGCCTAGCACTTTTGTCGTACTTCTGCTATGCCGTTCCAACATTATTTCCTGCTAGCTTAAGCGTGTGACCCATATGGGATCATACAATAAAGGCAATAAGTCCAAGACTTATAGATCATGAGCGGACTCTAGCAAGCCATCATGACCCCCAGTATTGTATGACTTATGTCTGATCACTGACATACTCTTACGTTATAGAGACAGTACAGAGATTGCTGGACACAATTCCAACAGATTTATGTCATTTTGTTAAATATAGGGTTTCATGATCAAGTCTTTCTCATGTACTTCGATGGCCTATATACAATGACATGAATCATTTTGGAACGATTATTTAAATCACAGTTAAAATAATCCAGAAATCATAAATTTCATAAACATAAAATATTATGTTTACATGAACCTTTCAAAACAATTAAATAAAGCCCTTTACTAACTCCCACTGAAATTAAGACTACATCTTAATTTCACTTATCCTACAGCTACAGTCCGCGACTCGTGCTTAGGCCTAAGGAATGGCTTTGTTAATAGATTAGCAACGTTCTCATTCGTTGAAACTTGCTGATCTACTTAACAGTTCTATCATTTATCTCACGGAATAGGTTATACCTACCCTCAAGGTGTTTGGACCTCTGATGTGCAGCTAGTCTCATCTATGCTAGGAATCACATCAAGTTCAGTGATGAACTCTTCTTTCCAAACATCCTCTTTCGCCGCTACCCAAGCTGTGAAATGTTCAGCTTAAGTCATGGAGTCAGCAACAGTGCCTTGCACCGCCAGACAGACACAAGATATAACCGGACTGTGACCGGAAATCATCTTTGTCTGTTGGAAACTTGCCTTTCAGACTCTACCGACTTGTAGCACCTCACTTTCTCCGTAAATCAAGAACTTATCCTAAGTATTTTCCAAATACTTGAGGATATTCATTACGTCTATCCAGTGATTCTTTGCTGGATTTGACTGGTCTTTACTTGTCTTGCTTAACATTAAAGCGACATCAAAACAAGTACGTGTCATGGCATACATGATAGATCCAATTGCCGACGCATATGGAATCTCATCCATGCATTCAAGCTCAGCAGATATCGTAGGACACTGTATCTTGCTTAACGTAATGTCATGTGACATTGGCTTAAAACCCTTGTTGGAATGCTGAAAACGTGTAGGACTTTGTCAATATAAGAATCCTGACTTTGTCCTATCAGCTCTTTTGGATCTTTATCTTTAGATCCAAAATCCAAGAACATATGTGGCTTTACCCATGTCAATCATAAAAACAACTCCCAAGCCAGTCCTTTACCGACTGCAGCATTGGAATGTTATTTCCGAGAATCAGTATGTCATCGACATACACTATGAGAAATGCAACATCGCTCCCACTTATCTATTAGTAAACGCACAGTTCCACTTCGTTCCTGTTCAAGTCAAAACCTTGACTACTTCAACATAACGAAGATTCCAACTCCGATATGCTTGCTTCTATCCATGAATGGATCGATGAAGCTAACTTACATACAGTATAATTTTTCGGAGTCCGGGCTCACTTTCGCTTCTGTGAATTTCGCAGGTTCGTCACTTTCAATGATCATCAGATCATGGCAATTAATCACGAGAAATCACTCTCGGATTAGTGACGAATTCATTCAGATCTGCGAACTTCAGGCTCTACAGGTGTAGATTCTACAGAAATCTGTAAATCCATCCGCTGCTCTCCCTCAACAGGTTGAGCAGCCTCCTGTATTTCTCGAATTTCTTCGAGTTATACTTTTACTCCCACTGTTCCTTTTGGAAAGAAACTTTCCTTTTAGAAAACAGAATTCCGAACAACCTAACTTCGTTTTCGGAATGGACGTAAAAAGTAACAAGCCTTGGTTTCCCTAGGACAACCAGCGAAGTAGCACAACTTCAAATACACAGTAAAGACGAATTTGGATCATTTCCAGTCCACATTTACGTGGTGTCTTTCAACTGATATTGGTGGAACTATTTCAGCGTAAACTTAGATATTTCTAGAGCGTTATTCTTAAAGAATATCATGGAAGATTCGTGTGACTCATATTTAATCATTTCTAATAAGATCTGATTCTTTCTCACAGAAACACCTCCAGGTTTTCAGGAGAAATGAGCTGTGAAACGACTTCATACTCATTCAGATGATCACACCATCAATGATTTAAGTATTCTCACTCGTGATCTAATCCAGAGTCTCAATACTTCTATCACTCAGATTCTATACCTCCTTCTGGAACTCTTTCGACCATTTCAAAGAATTCCGACTCGTGTCTCATCAAATGAACACAGTCATACTCACTGAAGTAATCAGTAAAGATAATGAAGTACAGGAAATTTTCTCTGGCATTACTGCTCATCGGGCCACATACATGAGTATGTTCAAGGTCCAATAAGCCTTTGGGCCTTTCTCTAGCTCGGCTAAGATGGGCCCTTTGTCTTTTGGTCCAGTAAGCAGAATTCAAGTCTCATAAGATATCCGATCAAATGAGCCCAAAAGTCCATAACTATGGGATTTCTGAATCCGACTCACTCTATGTGACCAAAACATTTACGCCAAGAAAAATCAGGTTTAATTCATCAGATTTAAACCAATTCGGTATTTATGTTATATTTAGGTACTCTTTGGTTTAAGATATAAAACCCATTCCTTGAATAGGGTGCTACAATTAATATTTCATTGAGATCAAAAGAACAAAACTTGTCTTTTATCAAAATGAAAAACATTCAAATTCTTACAAGAAAATGAAAGACAACTCTGCATAAAGCAGGTACATTGTAGCAATTACTTAATACAAAACCAAGCCTCAAAGGCATCTACAAGTGAAAACCCTACGACTGAGGCAGCATCCATAGCTCCTTTCCAGACACGCAGTTCCACTTGTCCTTCCTTCAACGTTCTACTGTTGCTTAGGCTCTGCATATTAAAACAAATATCAGTGCCACAACCAGTATCCAATACCTATAAGGTAGAACTTGAAGTAATAACATGAATACCTGAGGAAGTAGTCTCATACATCATCTTCAACTCCTCATAATCTTCCATGAATTTAATGCAATCTCTCTTCCAATGCCCAGTCTCTTTACAGTAGCAGCACTTACCAACGTAAGATGTATCTGACTCGGGCTCAGAAGACACAGGCTTGCCATGATTCAAAATCTGGACAACTTTGTCTTCACCCTTGTCAGCACTAGGTTTAGTAAACCTACCCTTCTCCATTATGAGATTATACAGGGTACTCTTCACGTTTGGCTGAACTGTCTTGAGCATATCATGCAGTTCAGTCAGCGTCTTCGTTAAGCCTTTCTTGATATAGTTCCTTTTGAACTTATCATAGCTTGACGGCAGTGACTGCAGAATGATCTCAGTTGCCAATTCTTGGCTAACTGGATAATCCAGTTTCCTCAGGTTATCAATGTAACCCATCATTTTACTGACATGAGGACTCACTGGATGATCATTTGGTAGCTTGCAGCTAGTGAGAGACTTAACCAACTGGTATCTCTCCACTCTTACCTGCTCCTGAAATTTCAATTTCATGCTGCTGATCATCTCTATTGGCGACTCCATGTTCTCATATTGCTTCAGCAAATCTGAGTCCATGGTAGCCAATATCAGACCACGCACATCTACCGCATCATTATAATGCTTATTCCAAGCATCATATACTGCATGAGTGGCATTGGACCCGATCCTCTCGGGGAGAGATCTCTCAAGGACATAGTCCTTTCTCTCCTGCCTGAGGACTAGCCTCAGGTTCCGCGACCAAGTCAAGAAATTTGATCCGTTCAGTTTGTCCATCTCAAGGACAGACCGGATCGAGAAAGTGTTTTGATTGTTTGTGCTAGTCATGACTGAAATTTAGAGATAAATAGAGTTTTAGTTATTTAGTTCATAAAAGAGTAATCTTAACAACTTATAAGAAAACTCGCATTGTATTCAAAATTTCTTTGTTTACCCTCATAAGAATACAATGATTCCGAGATCCATGTTAAACTAAGACCAAAGTGGGCCACTGGCCGTCACCCAGAATTAGCTAACTAGGTAAGCATACACACAGCTAGTTACAACTCATATAACTCTCGGTTGTGAATTGGACCCGAGGCCCAAATTCACCAGATGTCTCAAGGCCCGGGACTCCCGATGGCCCAGTCAAGGAAACCAATCTCTTACAGCCAAATAATTATTAAAGTCTGGGACTCCCAATGACAGTAATGACTATGTACTACTTTACTTACGCAAAAACAGACACCTCACACTATAAGCCATATCTGTAATTGAATAAGCGTTAAGTAGCTGACAAGATTGGGCAAGACATCCAAGCTTGATATTTGTTTTGAGGATTTTAGGTTTTCCTTCCAAAAATAGAAGATTATTATTTTGGGGAACTTTCCATATCAGGAAACTTACTAAATTTGGAAACTTTCTATTTTTGGAAAACCTACTAAATTTGGAAACTTTCTATTTTAGAAATTTCCTATTTTCCAAAACATTCTTAATCTAGAAATTTCTAAACTTAGAAACTTTCTAATTCTGATTTTGGAAATAATTAGATATTTTATTAAAATTTTCGGTTGGGTCACAAATTATAGGCCCAATTCTTGGCCCAAGACCACGGAATTCCAATTAGCCCAATAATTTTACATAACCGAGTCGGTTCATTAATTCTGGTCCAAGACCAAATTAATTACTTAATCCAACTGGTTATTTACTAAACCAGACCAGCTCTAAATTATTTGGTCCAACCAAATCAAACTCAGACCAGCCTTCGGTTTAGGTTAAAATTCAATTTTGAATTTAAATCCGGTTTAACCAGAAATTAAATAATACCAATTGTATTAAATAATTTCCAGCAAACCGCGATTTGGTTAACCGCTTGAACCACCAATTAAATTGGATCGGTTCGGTTAAGTCCAAAATCAGGAAGAAATAGATTGGTCTAACCAATCAATTTTAGCTGATTTTGACCTAACTTGCGGGTTAAGCTTAAGCTAACAATGAAACACAATCGGATTGATCGGTTCATTGTCGCGGGTTAGGGAAGGACGAACCGCGAAGCTCGGCTAAACCGATTGGCTGCTCGCGGAACGTATGCCTCGCCAGCATATCGATCGATATGACGCTCCTGCGTCGATCGATACTCGCGTGCATCAGCTCGTTGCGATCGGGTCATCGGGACAGCGAGAAGCAATCGATCCGATTGATATCGATCGATATCACGCTCCCTCGTCGATCGATACGGGCGACCACTTCGCATACCGATGGGTTTCAATCGGATCATGCGATTTACATATTAGGTTGTTTCAAGTTTTCTAATCAAATTTTACTCATTAAAATCGATTCATCAAACTAATAAACAACCTAGTATGATCCAAAAAGCAAAAACCTAACGACCTAGGCTCTGATACCACTGTATGATTATGTGTGTTCATAGGTTTAATTATCAGATTACAACCTAACATAATCAACTAGGATCTAGGTGATTTGCAGATGAATCATAAACAGATCAGGATCATTACCTTATGATTACAGCGGATTGATCAAGGGAATATCGAGATCTGCAAGAGCTGATGATTACCGGCTCCTCCTAGGTATCCACACGCTTACAAGCTACTGGATCAGGCTGCTAGACCAAGCTGGAACAACAGAGAGAGAGGAGGACGGCCAGACCTAAAAATCGCAGAAGCCTTGGCTAACTGGCGCCACCTCTTCCCTTATATGGGCCCCAAGTAATTAAACTAATGGCCTATTAGGCTTTTGGGCCCAAGACAAAAGACTGTATTTTGTCTGGCCCAATTCTCTGTACAAATACAGTAAATGCCTTGCATCTTACTGTATTAATTCCTTTTAACTTTCCCGTTAGCTATGGTGTGTGACCCTTTGGGATCATACAATACTAGTAATAAGTTCTAAACTTATAGATCAAGAGCGGGCTCTAGCAAGTCATCATGATCACCCAATATTTATGACTTATGTCTGATCTCGACACTTATCATACTTTCTAGAGATAGTACAGTAGATTTCAGGACATTCCCAACACAGTGTTCCAACAGTCTCGCTCGATCACACAAGCCAAACGCGGACAACTTTCAGCCAACTCTCGATTTTTCTCTTTCAAGTTCTCTCTGATGTTTTTTCTTCTTTTCCAATCCCCGTGAAGAAGATAGAAAATTGTCTAAGGGCGACTTAATGAGCAGTTTTCCCAGTCAAAACCATTCGTGCTTCTTTCTGATTAGCCCATTCAATCCGGAAAACTTCCCCGGGCTGATAAAACTAAGCCGCGTGGATTTAATCGGATAACTGTTCCCGCTTCTTTCCTTAGGCGAATTCGCTGAGTTTTGGCCAATACTCCTTCCCGCAAAAACCAGTCCATCAAACACCCATTTTGTCTGCGAGTCTGAGCTGAAGCTGACCTTCTCAACTGCCTTGTCTGAATCCCGACCAATTGTATGATCCAGACATAAGTTGTTTGAGCTGAACAATCACCCAGCTTGTTCGAGAAATCCGGCCTGGCTTATTTTGGCTCGGAAATCATCTTAACTGACTTATCTAACTGAGTAGAACTTAGTCCATTGATCTTTTCATCAATCTTGGTTAAGTTTCCTCGACATTCGGCCATCAGCCAAAACATCCTTAATCCAACCTTTGATCCAACTTGATCCCATCCAAGCCGACTAGACCATGTTTCATGCATGATTTGGGTGGGTTTAACTAGCCAACGTCCATCCCAGTCTAATTTCTAAGTTGCCCAATTAGTCAAGGATACTGACCCCCTTATATAGTCCTTAAGACATTTTTAGATTTGACAACAAGAAACATTAATTTCGTCAAAATCACTTAAATTCCAAATTAATTATTAATAAAAATAAATAATTCACAATATGGATGTTACATGAAACTAGGGCTGGACGTTCGGGTATCCATTTGGGTTCGGTTCGGGTTCGGGTATTACCCAATATCCGAAATATTCTAACTTCAGCCCCATTCGGGTATTTCTAAATATCGGGTCGGGTTCGGTTCGGGACATATCGGGTTCGGATACCCGAAATCACCATAAATTTTCTTAAAACTCGGAAAATTAGTCAGAAATATTAAAAAATATTTGAATTATTCAATTATTCCATAAAAACATATACTTAAATTACCAAAAAGTATTAGAAATTACTCAAAAATATATATATATATTACCCAAAATATAAAAACATAAACTACACAAACTACTAAAAAATGCTCGAAAGGATTATAACTAACCGAAACTAGATTAAACTTTGAGTTACTTTGGATACCCATTCGGGTTCGGTTCGGGTTCGGGTATTACCCGATACCCGAAATACTTTAACTTAAGCCCCATTCGGATATTTTTAAAAAATCGGTTCGGATCGGATCGGATTTTTTAGATCGGGTTCGGATTCGGGTTCAGGTTTCGGGTAAAATGCCCAGCCCTACATGGAACCTCATGTTATGTTTTTAGCATGAGAAAAAGCCCAATTCACCCCGGCTCAAGAGAATTAGTCGGGTCTAAAGTCCGGATCACTCGGTTAACCAAAAAAAATTGACATTATGGATAGATTTTTTTTTTTTTAGTCAAAGGATAGATTTTATAATATTATCAATTGCCATATTGTAGACTTTTTGGATACGTATAATGGTGACCGCGGTTTTAGTTGTGCGGGAAAAGCGGTTTTAAAGTGCGGTGCGGTTCAACTGCGGTATATGCGGTTTGCGGGACAACTGCGGTTTGTATATAATAAGCGGTGCGGAATACATATTGATTGGTAAAAAATAATTTGCGGGATACGTGCGGATTTTAAAAAAAAAATTGATTAATTTTAGTTTATTTTAGGTAAATTCGGCTAATTTAATTAATTCGGATAAATTCATTATTTTACACCGATTTGTTCCAGTTCAATAATTTTATATTTTTAGTTAAATTTGGTTTATAATTTTTATATAAATTCGCTTTGGTTTGGTATAAATCAGCAATATTTGATTCAATTTTTTTTGGGTAAAATTAAACTAACCGACTATCGAACGGATAACCTCTTTTTAATTTACCAAATTAAACTGAATTTATAATCAAACCTAACTGAAAACCAAATTTTTTGATTGATTTGGTTTGGTTCAACAGATTTGATTTAATTGGTTCAACATATATTTGAGTTTATAAATATAATTTTGGATAATTTTTTATATTAAATCTAAATATGATTAATATTTTGGCTATATAATTGTAATTCAGATATTTATGGTATCCGTTCGGGTTCGGTTCTGGTTTTTCGGATATAAGAATTTATGATTCGTTCATATATTTTTCAATTCGGGTTCGATTCTACTTTTTTGGTTCGAGTATGGATTCAATTATGATTTTTCGGTTCGGGTTCAGTTCGATATTTCAGATTCATATATTTTACCCAAACCTAGTAACCGACCTAATAAGATCCGATATAATAAAACAAATTAGATTGATTTTAATTTTTATTATTAAAAATAGTAGTTCATATCCAGAAAATGGTTCAAATTTTATTTTATTAAAATGTCCACATTCAATAAAACGACATGAAAATTTTATTTTATTCTTCCATCAGTTTAACCAATGAATAAAATCATTACTCGTAGTAAATTGATTTGTTCAAATATGTGATTTTAATAATATAAAAATTTTAGTGGGTAAATATAACAAAAACGCTGGTTATTAGAGGTGGGATATAACGAAGTGCGTTTTTCATGTAAAAAGGAACAAACAAAAAAACTTTTTTCCTAAGTGCGTTATTCTGACAAAAACGCCTATTGACTAAATGATGTATTGATTGGTAAAATATTTCAATTCCGCACCGCATTCTTTCAAAACCGCTTTTCAATGTGTCACCATTCACTACCTAAAACTCCAAAATCCTACCTTCCACTTTCATCTCGCGTTTCTGGACCAATAAAATATTCGTTTTTTCCAACATTTTTTTGTCAACTTTTGTGAAACATAATTTTAGTGTTTTTTTTATAAGGTGGTGCTTGAGTCGCGCCGAAATAAATATTTTTGATAACAAAGAGAATAAAATTTCAAAGAAAAAATTGGTAAGTCGATGATTGTTTTTGGCTGAATCGGGAAAGAGAGAAGATGTATTGGTCTGTGTGCTGATAAGATAACGTAGAGGCATGTATGGTTCTGAAGCTGACGTCACTCTGATTCAAGGATCTTTCTGTGATTTTGACTCGTCGTCTCCTTTCTCAGTCTCTGTATATAAGCTCATCGAGTATCAATGTCTACGGCTTCTTGGATTCAACCTCCTTGTACATACTTATCAGATCGTGGTGTTTTCGCTAAACGAAGCTTTAGCAGAGCGCGGCAGTTTCCCGGCGTCGTTTGTTCTTCTTCGCCATCTTCCTCGTGCTCTTGTGGTTATTCAGAGATTTCCAATTTCGATTCCGGTAAAACCATCTGTTTTTTTTCTTTTTTTTGTGAATACTAGAGCTGAGGATTAGGCTCGATCAATTGAATCGTACCATACGATTTCAATAGAGGAGATAAGGCTCTATTTCAGTGATCAGATTATTTCCCTGTTTCTATAAAAGTACGACGGCGATTGTGAAAAGCCATGTACAAATTAGGATTCATTTTTTTTTTCTTTTGCTTGATTTCTGTATAAACAGGGTCTAGCAGAAGCGGGAGCCATCAGAAGAGACTCAGAGCTCAAGCAATGAGTGCCGCCACAGCCCAACGGAATTTTCCGTTATCGAAAGGCGACACCGATGAGAAAAACGAACCTGATCATCTTCTTGTTCTTGTACATGGTATTTTGGCCAGGTATAATCACTAACAAATTCTTTTTTTTTTAAAATGGTGTTGAGTTTGAAAGTTGTGTATATCGTATCTACTACACTGTTCATCTAATTATTGACATCATTACTTGCAGTCCCAGCGACTGGCTCTACGTAGAAGCTGAGATGAAAAGACGCCTTGGAAGAAGATTCTTGATCTATGGTATGCTCGCTCACAAATCGTTTTTCTTACTCTTCTTTAGTTTTGTGTTTGATTATTCTACTCATGTTCTTCTATGCACAGCAAGTTCTTCCAATACATTCACTAAAACGTTTGGCGGGGTCGATGGAGCTGGAAAACGACTAGCAGAAGAGGTGAGTTTTTATATTTCTTGTATAGGTCTGGCTTTTCTATTCAGTATATCGGCTGATATCTGTTTCCATTCCTAATGTGAGAGAGGAATAGGTTAGACAAGTAGTCCAAAAGAGCAAAAGCTTAAAGAAGATTTCCTTTTTAGCCCACTCTCTCGGTGGCTTATTTGCCAGACATGCTGTTGCTGTTCTTTATTCAGCAGCAATGTCACAAACCAGTGATGATGCTGTCTCTAAACCTGAGAATTCACGTATTCTGCGAGGTAGGATTGCTGGCCTTGAGCCGATTAATTTCATCACCTTGGCTACACCTCATCTAGGAGTGAGAGGCAGAAAGCAGGTTCACTTCTTCTTCTCTTATCTTAATTGGAATTAGAGAGTTTCATATATGTATCTGGCAGTACCTATATGTAGTGGTGTATACTTGCATAGCTTTGGTTTTTGGTTCCCGGAGTGTCTAGACTTCTGAACATTAATTGATAGTTCAATCTCATTCTCTCCTCTTTTTCTGGAATACCTTGTGTCAGTTTCCTTTCCTGTTGGGAGTTCCTATTCTTGAGAAACTTGTTGCACCAATGGCTCCTTTTTTTATTGGTCGGACTGGTAGCCAGTTGTTTCTCACTGATGGTAAAGCTGATAAACCACCTCTTCTCTTGAGGATGGCATCTGATTGTGAAGATCTGAAATTCTTGTGAGTAAAAGGCTCTTAGCAGTTTCAATCATTATAATGACTTATTTGAGATCTTCATGTATTTCTTTATCTGGCAGGTCGTCTCTGGGGGCGTTTCGATGCCGCATCGTATATGCAAACGTATCTTATGACCGTATCCTGTGCATTTCTGTTACTGTTTCTGTTTAACTTGTTCAGGCATGATTTCGAGTTTTGTCTGCATTTGTTTTTTTTTCTAATCTCCTTTGACATCTATTAGACATGGTTGGCTGGCGTACATCTTCCATAAGGAGAGAAACTGAACTTGTCAAGGTACAGTTACTTCAATCTGAAGCAATAAAACCTTTCCATTAAATATTATTCCATTTGTTTTCCAACTACATCAATATAACTTGATCTTGATTCTTGACTCTGAAACTCGTAGCACACTAGCTAGAAAGTTAGACTCACCAGTTTTAATAGTCTGCTCGCTAATCGGGGGAGAATTAATATCGTGTTTAGGAATTATGAGAGTGATCATAGAGGAAACATATTCACCAAGTTATGAAACTGTTGTTCTGTCTACTCTAGCTCAAACCTTAGTGATTCCTGAGTAAGAGATAACAAATTTCTCTCTAAGGCTAAGTTCTCATTATTGGGTCTTGGTAGAATCGCCATTTGCAGACTTGCTACTGTGAAAATCTAAAAATGAAATATGTCTGTAGATATTCACTAAGGATGTTTTTGTCAGTACATTTATCTCAAATAGCTTAAGAGTATGGAAGATTGTTGCCGTTTTTTGTTCGTGCAAAAAGCTCTCCAGCCAAAAGCAAGTTTGAAAACTAATTAGCCGTCAAGACTGAGACCTGATAGTTATGCTTTTCCCCATTTCATGTTACACGCAGCCACCTCGCCGGTCTCTGGATGGATACAAGCATGTTGTCGATGTAGAATACTGCCCACCTGTATCATCAGATGGAGCCCATTTCCCTCCAGAAGCTGCTAAAGCCAAGGAAGCCGCACAAAGCTCGCCTAGTCCTCGGAACACACTTGAGTATCATGAAATAGTGGAAGGTGAGGATAAAGAAACCCAACTATTAGCCCAAACATTCGATTTGATTGATTCTTCCAAATCAGCAAGAAAGTAACAGTTTTCATAAATATTTTGCAGAGGAAATGATCCGTGGCCTGCAGACTTTAGGTTGGAAGAAAGTTGATGTCAGCTTCCACTCCACCTTCTGGCCTTACTTAGCTCATAACAACATTCACGTAAACTTCCAACATATTCACTTTAGAGCTCTTTTAGACATGACTAATAGAGAGTTTTGGGTCTTGTTCAGGTGAAAAGCGAAAGACTACACAAAGCTGGAGCTGGAGTTATTGCGCATGTTGCAGATACCATAAAACAGCAAGAGTCTTCCACCTTTATTACCGCCAGCTTATAAACCGTGTAAGTCTTCAGAGTGTTTAACCAGTTAATGTTGAGTGTCCGGTACTGCCTTAATTCAGTCATGTGTTTTTTTTTACCTACAGTCTGGGAGATTGATTTGGATCAAGAACGTTCACATTCTTGACTCTTTTCGTATCCAATCAAAGGAAGTATCCAATCAGCTGTACATTATTTTCTTGTATTTGCTTTGTGATGATACTACACTTGAAAGTTGTTATAGATAAAGGACCCAAATCAAAATTACAGATTCATGTCGTGCTTTATATAAAAAAGGTCTACTCGTAGTACCGTAAAATGGTCCGTCCAGCGTCCATTTGAACTTGTCCAGAATGACCGTTTCATTTTTGGTCATAATTAGTCGGACTGAAATGAGCAATGGTCCAAAAAATGTCTTTGCACAATAAAGATCATGTCCATTTGGACGTGACATGGGAAAACGGCCAATTCATACCCGCACATTTAGAACTGGCACCGATTAATACCTGTGTAATTTTCATGTGCTAATCAATACCTACACTTTGGATTATTTGAATATGCAAACACGCACAATTTTTTTTGGCTAATTCCTACTTTGACCAAGACTCCGTTAGTCAATCTCGTTAAACCATTAACGGATAATCCACGTTGGCATTACAAATCTGAGCTGGCATTATAAATCACAAACATCAAATAGGTAGTGCACTACCTATTTGAACTGACCTCAAACATCAAATAGGTAGTGCACTACCAACCAAGCTAAACAAACTTTTTAGTAATGTGTATCAATATATTTTATATAGGTTTATAAAATTTATATCATCTTCCCCACATGCTGCAATATCATTCAAATAGGAATGAGATATCCTCTCTTTGGTCTATAACCCAAACAGTGGCCGTAAGCTTTCAAGGCCGATATATCTTCTCCGTCGTTACACCGGATACTTTCTTCTGGGTTTAGCTACTATCTCGAGGAGAAATTCAATTGACTCAATTTATATTGATTGATGATTTAGTGATTCAAGTCAAACTCGATTTGAATACTCTACGAGCGATGTTATCGACATTACAACCGTCGCGTTCTCTCTCACTCCTCCCTCTACGACGTCTCCACGGCTCTAAAACAGTTGCCTCTTTAGCTTCTTCTTCTTCCCCTGCGACAACGTTCGATGCTGCTTCCATCTATCCTCCACAATCCCAGATTCTCAGCACTCATCGCTCTCTCTTATCCGACGAAATCACAGCTTCCGAGATCACGAAATCTTACCTCTCCTGAATCCATCTCACTCAGCCGCAGCTCAAATGCTTCCTTCACGTATCGCAGAACGTTTTGAAAGATTCTCAAGAGATTGACCAACGAATCGCAAGAGGTGAGTAACTGGGTCCTCTTGCCGGAGTTTTAATCGGCTATATAAATTATATTGATATAATTAATGAAAAGTTTGTTTAGCTCTGTTGGTAGTGCCTTACCAATTTAATGTTCGACTTCACAAGTTCGAATCTTAGTGGATTCATTTTCTATTTATTTTTTCAAAACGACATCACTTAGATTTAATAGTGCCAGCTCAGATTTATAATGCCAACGTGGATTATAAGTTAACGGTTTAACGAGATTGACTAACGGAGTTTTGGTCAAGGTAGGAATTCGCCAAAAAAAAAATTGTGCGTGTTTGTATATTCAATTAATCCGAAGTGTAGGTAATGATTAGCACATGAAAATTACACAGGTATTAATCGGTACCAGTTCTAAATGTGCGGGTAGGAATTGGCCGTTTTCCCAACGTGACATGGACAACCTATTTTACTATAATCTAAATTTGGTTGTCAATACTACTTAAAACTCGATTTTGCGGTTTTAGTGGTACAACTCGATTTTACGGTTTTGGCGGGAAAATCAATTTACGGTATTAGCGAGAAAGTTAATTTTACGGTTTTGACGAAAAAATTAAATTTTGCAATTTTTGGCAGGGAAAATCGATTTTGTGATTTTGACGGAAAAATGAGATTGTACAGTTTTGATAGGAAAAATCGTTTTACGGTTTTGGCGGAAAACTCGATTTTTAAGTTTTGGTGGGAAAACTCGATTTTACGTTTTTTGCAAGAAAAGTCGATTTTGCTGTTTTGACGGGAAAACTCGATTTTATGATTTTGGCGGGAAAACTCGATTTTGCGGTTTTGGCGAGAAAAGTCGAATTTGCGGTTTTGGCGGGAAAACTCGATTTTGCGGTTTTGGCGAGAAAATACGAATTTGCGGTTTGGCGGGAAAACTCGATTTTACGGTTTTGGCGAGAAAACTCGATTTGACGGTTTGGCGGGAAAAGTCGTTTTGCGGTTTTGGCGGTAAAATTAGATTTTGTTGGTTTGACAATAAAACATGATTTTGCGGTTTTGATAGTAAAAGTCAATTTTACGGTTTTGCGGAAAAAGTCAATTTTACGGTTTTGGCCGGAAAACTCGATTTGACTGTTTTGGTGGAAAATTTTGATTTTGTGGTTTGGGGAAAATCGTTTTGGCGGGAAAATTCGAATTTATGGGTTTGACAAGTAAAACTTGATCTTGCGGTTTTGACGGAAAAAAATCAATTTTGCGGTTTTTGCGGTAAAACTCGTTTTGCGGTTTTGACAGTAAAATATGATTTTGCGGTTTTGGCGAGAAAATCAATTTTACGATTTGCGGTTTTTCAGTTTTGGCGAAAAAAAACTGATTTTTGTTTTGAAGTCGATTAGGTGACAAAAAATAAAATGAAATTTTTTTAAATTTATTTAACTCTTGGTTTTTAATAATTTGGGTATAACTAATGTTCACTTGATCTTGCCCATTTGAACCATGGACCAAATTAGTCTACTATTTTTTAGACCATTTTGGTTTTGGGCATGACCATAACCGTCCATAATAACCGGTCATGTCTATGGACAACCCAACAATTTGACACCTCTATCTATTCGATTCGTTTTGGAATTTTTCCTAACGCTTCATAATTCCTTGTTTTATTCAAAATTATTGTTCATAAACTTACATGCGCGACTCAAATTAGTCATTTTTTTGGCAACTACTCAAATTAGTCATTTAATACTTACATTCCTATTTTGATCTAGCAGACAATTCTCTATCCCCACTCTATTCTTTTAGTGAACGTGTACACGTACATAAGAGTATAACACTATAGCTTGACATTTGAAATCAAGTCCTACCTCGCTCCTAAAAAAACAACTAACTGAATCCATTAAGAAAAATATATTAACAGAAAAATAGATGGTAATGAGAATAAATCGGGTTCAAAGAATTTCACATCCGTACAAAACTCAAGAAACATCCAAAAATAAAACAAGCACTTCCAAAAATAGATATAACATTACATGTTTTTGTTGTTTTGTCTATTTATCCTCTATAAAAGGAGATATTTGGTTGGATCTATCATAGCGTCTCCTCTCAACCAAAACTTACAATTTTTTCACCACAATCTAAATTTACAAATTAAAAGTCCACAAAACCAAGAGAGGAGAAGAGACAAGACTTAAAGAATAAGAATGGCCAAATTCTTCATCGTCTTCCTTGCCTCTGCCCTATGTTTCACCACCCTCCTTCACTTCGCGGCCGCTGATGCCGATGACTTCGACCGTTTCCACATCAAGGGCTCCGTCTACTGCGACACCTGCCGTGTCCAATTCGTTACCCGCCTCAGCAAATTCCTCGAAGGTAATTAAGAACATTCTCTAATCAAATTCATATATGATACAAAGTGAATCCCATTTCGGTTTAGCTCAATGGTCTAAATTATGAAGTAAGATAAACGTTATCGTTGTTTTCGTTATTGTAAACCATAATAACATGCATTTGCTCGGCCTAGCGTCCTCAAACGTCTAGACACGACCCTGGTTATTCAAAACCTTGCTTTGGTGTGTGTGTATTTCAGGGGCAAAGGTAAAGCTCGAATGCAAGAGTCGTGAGAACCAGACAGTGACACTGACCAAAGAAGCTGTGACCGACAAAGCTGGAAACTACCAAATGGAAGTTATGGGAGACCATGAAGAGGAACTGTGCGAGATTGTCCTCGTCCAATCACCAGACGCAGAATGTGGCGACGTGAACAACCAAGAGTTCCTAAGAAACGCAGCCAGGATCAGTCTCACGGCTAATGATGGCATTGTCTCCAACGAGACACGAACCATTAACCCACTTGGGTTCATGAGGAAGACTCCTCTCGCTGATTGTCCTCAAGCTTTCAAGGAGCTTGGAATCGTCCCTGACGTCACCTTCTAAGTTTAATATATTAATACCCATATATAAATATCGATCTCTCAACATTTTTATTTTTTGACCACTCTTTCTATCTCTTAATTATATAAACATTTTCTCTCTTTTACATGTTGTCGTCTGAGTTTACTTACTAACGCTGTTTTCTCTCGTTTCATATCTTGTGTTGGTGTTCCAACAATTTTTTTGTTGTTTTATTTTTGGGAGCTCTTTTTTTTTTTTTTTGAAGAATGATTTGATTACTTTCCAAAAAAATTTGGAGTTCTTGTTTTATGAATGATTTGAACACATATACATGATATATAGCAAATATTCATTTCCATGTCGATTAATGAGATTATCACCTTCTTAATTTTTTGAAGTGAAAAAAATAACAACAAAAACTAATACCAGTATTCAAGAAAATGCTAAGCCCTAAGTAAACGATGATGTATAATGTTTAAAATGTTTAGTTGTGAGTTTAGATTATTATTCTTAGCTGAGTGTATAAGATGGTGTTATAACCTTATACAATATGCATTGCTGGTGAAAGCAGTGACTGACAAGTGACACCCAACATGATCATCAACGTACTAACAAGCATACTTTTCTTTGAAATATATAACACCAATGATTAAAGGGATCACTTTTGTCCTCAAAGATTCGCCAATGTTTCTCTGTGTTTCATTGGGTGTGTATTTATCTTTATGCAAGAATAGGAAGTCATTAGGACCTCTTTTCTTTGTAGTTTCGACGAAGAGTTTCTAGGGTTTGGCGGCAGCTGTCAGGAGTTTTTGGGAGTTTTTAGAGAGGGAAGAGTATTGGAGGATATCAAAGTGGTTTTTGTTGAAGATGGAAGCGTGAGTATGTCCGCGGCCATGGATAGAGCTCTTATGGAACTTTCGTTGGAGGAGGACAATATACCTTTCGATCTACATGACGAAGTGGGGTTTAGCTCGTGCGAAGAGAACAAAATGAGTATCATCGGAAGAGTACTCAATCCAGAGGGACAAAAGATGTCGAGCCTAATAGTGAACCTTCCTCGCAAATGGCAAAAGGAAGGGAATGTCCGAGGTGTAGCTTTGTCTCAAGAGCGCTTTCAGTTCTTTTTTGATAAGTAACACGACTTTCAAGAGATTCTGGAGGGAAAACAGCCAATTCCCCCATAAACTTAGACTGAAAACAGCTTTTCATACATGAGTTATCGAACAATGTCTAAAACTCCATGAACTAACAAAAATTTAAAATTTTAACCATGGATTATTGAAATTTGGTCAGAATTCTCAATTCCCGTAACGTCGTTAAAACTCTGTTAAAAGAGTTAATTTAACGTTAAATGGTATTAAAATAATTAAAATAATATTTTTTATTAATATATCTTACCTAAACGACGTCGTTTTATTTTGTATAATAACACTTCTATGGGTCAGATTCTGACCCGAATCCGCCTCCTTCTCTCTTACAGCGGGTAAAATCCATCAACCTCCCTTCCTTGTATAGATCTGAGCCAGAACAAATTTCCGAAGAGCAAAAGCCGGCGAGGAAGAAGTCGGAGTCGAGTAAGCCGGCGATGAAGAACAAGAAGAAGAAGGCAGTAAAGAAGATGAGCGAGAAAGCCCGCTTGGGATACCTCAGTGATATATCATGGTTTTTACCGGTTTTATGCCATTAATTAGTTGTGTTTTTAGTGTCTTTTGTGTTGTTTTAGAGTCTTTTACGGGTTTAATCAGGTTTGGAGCTAATGTGGAGATTTTGGAGTATTTTGGGAGTTTTGGAGCATTTTGGCCGAGAGTTTAACTCACTGCCCGATCTGATGATCATGCATCGATCGACACACCATTGGTGTCGATCGACACACTAGCGAGATGGGCCGAACGCGGCGGTTTAACAAAGTTATGAAGATTTGCAGAGAAGCCCAGAAAAGTTCCAGTATTTACACAGAAGCCCCAGCCGAGATTATGCCTATATATTTAGAGTTTTGACTTTTATTTTACATACGCTTTCATACTTAGAGCTGAGAGATTTTTAGAGCTTTTGGGGCTGATCTAATCCTGTACTTCATCTATTTTGGAGAAGATTTCGAACCCCTTTATCTATTTAATTTCTTATATGCAATCTATTATTTCTATGATTTTTGTTTCATTAATCATGTCTGAGTAGATTCATAGTTAAGTTTAGGGTTTCTCATTAAGGATTTTATGACTTGCTAGACTTGTTTAATTCAGTTAAGGATTCACATGATTAGAATGTTCTTCAAACTAAATTGTGCTTAATGCTAGTTCTAACCTGATCAATTAGAATCTAGATCTTAGGTTGCTAAATACGACACGAGAGTGTGTTTTAGAATCTGAACTATTTAGGTTGAGCAATTAAATTATTCACAAAGAGATTTGGTCTAGTTTAATTGTGAACATATCGAACTTGAAATTAATGCTGGTTCAATCTGTTAGTAATTGCAAAGAGATTTGGATTACTGCACTTAGACTTAGAGGATTTTTCGCAAAGAGATTTGGTTAATTCTAATTCCGTGATTTGAGTTCTAGAACTGAGTTTAATTTGATCCTGACTGATTAACTTGTCTGCTTGTCTGATTTCCTGAGAATTCCCTAGACTTAGCGCTTTTAGTTTATTGCTTTCACAACAAATTCCTGCTACTGATTTACTTTATTGCCTTGCTTTTATTTCATCCACCACCTGCTTTATTCTTAGTATTAATCTCTACGGTTCTGATCTATCGAGACCAGAGTCTTTGTGGATTCGATACCCTATATACTACATTGACATTACTGTGCACTTGCAGTTAGTATAGGGATTAAAACTTAGACCTATCAAGTTTTTGGCGCCGTTGCCGGGGACTCTTAGAGTCTTCGATAGGACCGAACTTAGGGTTTTTACTAGGAATTTTTCTTTTTTTTGTTTTTGTTTTTGTTTTTATTTTATTTTACTAAACTTTTTCTCTGTTTTCTTTCTGTCGCAGGTACCGATTTCGCCTTGTGTCGATCGTTGCACCTCTTGTGTCGATCGTCACTAAGCGATTTGAGATTGAATCGATCGTTGCACTGATAGCATCGATCGTTGCTTGACGATTACAGACAGTTTATGCAGAAGCGTAAAACTCGAAGTAATCCGAACTTAAGCCTAATCAATCTCGATCTTGAAGAACTTGGACGTCTAGAGAGGACTAACAGAAGAGAAAGAAGAGAAAGAATGGTAGTACAGAAGCTAATTCTAGTAATGCTCAAGGTACTCTGAGGGACAAAGATAACAACCCGTACAATGCTGCTTGGCAAAGGGTTGATGCTGAAGGGAATGTCATCCCTGATCCTCCTGAGCCGCCGCAACAGGAGCAGAACCAGGGTCAAGGACAGGCCCGAGGTAGAGATGGTTGTCCATGAGAGGACCTTAGCTGACTACAACAGACCGGATGAGTTTCATGCAAACCGGTCAGCTTTGGTGATGCTTGGCTTTGAGAGGAATGATTTTGAGATCAAGACTATCTACTACTCGCTGATGAGACAGAATGCATTCCATGGTCACCCAACAGAGCAGCCTATGGATCACATTGATTCGTTTGAGGACATAGTCACTGGCATGAAGTATGATGGAGTTTGCCAGGATTATCTGTTCCTTAAACTCTTTCTGCACAGTCTCGCTGGAGACGCTGGTGCATGGCTGAAGCAACTGCCACCTGGGCAGTTTGATACTTGGGCAGCCCTGAAGAGTGAGTTCCTGCGTCATTTCTATGATGATGCGCGTTCAGATCAGTCCAGACAGGACATACTCACATTCTCCCAGGGAGCTGTGGAGCCTTTAAAAGCTGTCTGGATGAGATTCAAGAAGTACCAGCGTGACTGCCCACACCATGGATTCACTGAAGTCCAATTGCTTGGTATCTTCTTCAGAGGCATAGATCTGCCATATCAATCTGCGCTGGATAACTCCAGTAATGCAAACTTCAACACCAGGACTCCTGCACAAGCTAAGCAGTTGATTGAGAACTTAGTAAGTAGCAACAGTTGCAAGACTATGAATGAGAGGAGGAAGAAATCTGGTGGAAGTGTAGAGAATTCAGAGATGGCTGAATTGAAATCTAGGATGGACACAATCTGAAATCTCCTGGCTAATAAGAAGGTTGTCCACTTTGCTCAAGATGTTGAGGTAATTAAGACTGAGGAGGACACTCAGGAAGAAGATGTGAATTACATTGGAGGATCTGGTTTCCAAGGTAACAGGTTTGGTAATCAGCAGGGTAACATGTTCTTCAATGGAGGACAAAAGAGTGCCTTCACAGGCAATCAAAACTCTTTTGGACAGACTAGTGGTTTTCAGAAGCCTTTTGGACAAGGTACTCAGAGAACCTATGGATCTTCATCTTATCAGACTCCTCCTGCACCTACAGCTCATGAGAGTAAAATGGAAGCAATAATGGAACAGCTGATGGAGAGTCAGACCAAGAGTACTGTGGACTGCAATAAGAAGTTGGATGCTGTCTATGAGGACCTCAATGGGAAGTTTGAGTCCCTGAACACTCACATGAAGCAGTTGGATACTCAGGTGAATCAGATTTCCAGCTCTATGAAGGGAAAAGGAGTAGCAGACACTCATATTAAGGCCTGGTCTGTATACATTGATGATGGATCTCACCTATGTGAAGGAATGAAGCTAAGTACAGCTGAATTGGTAAAAGAAGAAGAAATCTCGGATTTTGGAGAAAATCTCTCGGGTGAAAAATGTGAAAACAGTGTTGCATCGATCGACACACATCTAGTGTCGGTCGATGCAGGTCGTGAACAGACAGAATCGCCGGATGATAACAATATTGATGCAGATTTGGAGCTTAATCGCTTGTTCCCTGGAGTGTCTGAGATTACTCAGGAGGAGATTTATGGACAATTAATTAGATAATATCCCTCAGTATCTGAAGTGATTAAGCAGGAAATTGAAGAGCTTAAGAAGCTAGAGGAGATTGGTGAAGAGTTGGAAGAAATTCCATCATCTGATGATCCACCATATCACCCATGTGTGCAGAGGTATTTGAACAAGATGTTGCCTTTGGATGAAGAGCTGAAAGATTGAGTGATTATAGTCCCTCAATAGATAAGTGATGTTCTGTTAACCAAGGTTCCAAAGAAGCTGCCTGATCCTGGAATTTTTGTGCTAAGTTGTTCTATCTTTGAGGATAGTTTTAGGCGCTCTCTTTGTGATCTGGGAGCTGTTGGAAGTCTTATGCCATATTCTGTGGCAGAGAAGCTGGGTATGCTGGATTTTACTCCTACTAGGACCTCTCTTGTCCTAGCTGATCAGTCTATACGAGTTCCGGAAAGACTCCTTGAGGACGTCTCGGTGAGAGTTGGAAACTATTTGGTTCCAACAGACTTCCTAGTGCTGAAATATGACTGTGATCCGGATGAAGCGTTGCTACTTGGAAGACCATTCTTGGCTACAGCAGGGGCAGTGATAGATGTTCGACACAGTCTGATAGACCTCCATCTGGAAGATGAGCCGCTGCATTTTGAGATGGACAAGCTGCGAAGACCACTGATAGATGGGCAGACCTTCACCATTATGGATGCATATGATGAGCAGTCGGATGACACCGTGAGCATTCTGCAACAGCCTACTCGCCACCTTGGATAAGGAGACTTGAACAGAGACAGAAAAAGTCTCTGTCAAGATCTCGTGGTGCCTAAAAGATCTTGTTCGTCCGGTCAAGCTAATGACCTTAAACAAGCGCTGAGTGGGAGGCAACCCACTGTTAGGTTTAGTTGTTTTTCTTTCTTATTTTTGGTGTTTTTCTTAGGATTTCACGTTTTCGTTTTTGTTTTTGCTAAGTTTCAGATACAGAACTCGAGTCTGGAGATGTGTAACGATCGATGCACTTGTGCACCGGTCGTTGCAAGGAGATTTGACGAAGAGGGGTAATCGCATTGTGACGATCGTTGCTCATACGCAATGGTCGTTGCAATTGGTTTAATTGCAAAATTAAGGTACGCGCTAAACCGGAAATCGATTTTCGTTTGACCAGCATCGGTCGTTGTCCCTAAGCAACGATCGTTGCACACACGATCGAGGTAAGTGGCCTTAAACCCTTCTCTTCTCTTTTCTTCCTCATTTCGCCGTCCGTACACCGAACCTCCACACCTAAAAATCCCGATTTCTCATCATTTTTCTTCGATTCAATCACTGATACTTCCTATTTTACGCTCTAAACCCGTTTCTATAGCCATTATCTCAAGAATCCAAGGTAATGCACTTCTATTTTTCGATTTTCGGATTAAATTTTAGGGTTTTAGGGTTTGAGAATTTTGAACTGAATTTGATGTTTGCGTGTGTAATTAGACTGATTTTAGGATGTAGGTTGTGATTCTCGACTGATTTGGGGTAATGTGGCATGAATTTGGACTGAATTTTGTTGATTGTTTGCGGCGAAATCGCCTTGCAACGGTCGTTGCATTTATGCAACAGTCGTTGCTTTGCGATTTTGGGAAATGTTCGATGAATGAAATCGCCTTGCAACGATCGATGCCTTAGATGCAACGGTCGTTGCTTCGCGGTTTCACAGAGAGTCTGCCGAGACTAATTGTTTAAAAACTTTTCTTTCTTATGCAGATGACATCTCGCAGACAACCCCGCAAGAAACAAGCAACAGCATCAGCAGCCACACGACAGTACATCCCACCACCAGAGTGGTTTCACAGAGACTCTCAGCCACATGAGCCATATGATAGAGTGGGCCCAGCAGTAGCACTGCCTTGGCCCCGAGCAGACGCTACAGAGATCCCGACAGCCAGACAGTGGCCACAGAACATTCGCACGTTCCTCAAGACTGCAGACTTTACAGAGTGACCACTGCTTAACCAGTGGGATGAGTACGATTCGCTTCTCTACAGTGGTTGGTGTGGTATGACCATCAAGCCAACCAAGTTCGCTGACTACTCTACCTGCAAGAGTCTGGGGATTGATGAGCAGGTACTTGCGGTGTGCAGAGGCATTGGTCTAGGGACAATGCCAATGCGCCCTTATGATCTCTGTCCTGAGCTGGTCAGGCAGTTGCTAGCCACTTGCAGAGTGGTTTACCCAGATCCCGATAGAAGGAGCGCTACAGGAGGTATCTTTACCTTCATGAGTTGGGGAGTCAGGTATCAGATTCCTCTCTTAGATATCTGCAGGATCTACGGGTTCAGTACTGAGCCGAGGCGCATTGCTATGCCACTTGAGTGGGATCCAGATGAGGCTCGATCATTCTGGGAGTGTATTGGCAGTGGTCGATACAACTCCGGAACCACACCGGTGAAGATGATGAGGCATCTTGTGCTGAGATATGTCTCGCGTATCTTGTATTGGAGCTTGCTATGCAAGTTTGAGTCCAACAAGATGCGCAAGTATGAGATGGAGATGCTGTTTATGGGGCTGAGAGACCAGTTTGCAGAGTCTGGTGTGAGAGATCCTACTAAGGGTCTCAACTTGGGAGCTATCTTCGCTTTGCATTTGTGTGATCTGCAGACGAAGCCTTTTGATGGAGTCAGTACTGAGACGGTAGGGAGCTTGTTTACTCCCATTTTTATGCATTGCGGGATTCCTCTACAGGGCACAGAGCGTGATACAGACAAGGAGTTCCTGGACTTCAGCCATTTGCAGAGCGCTACCTGGCTCAAGGAGGGGCGCATTTGGGTTTATCAGGACCCGACCACTGGGATGTGTGGTATAGAGCTTCCTGCTGCTAGGTGGACACAGATTGATACATTGGAGGCTCTGAGATTTCAGCCTCCTGAGACTGAGCAGCGTGGGATTCCTTCTATGGCTCATCCGCTGGGAGAGCCTTCCACACGAGCATCGACCTCTGCTGCCCCGGCGCCTGCTGCTGCCCCGGTTGATATTGGCCCTTATCCTGAGATCACAGTACCCTACGGTGATTATTCTGAGGCTGAGTGGAGAGAGCGTAGTGATGGGATCTGGAGGACCGTTTGGGAGTTCATGCGCACTTGCAGCTGCAGGAGGCAGCCACAGATTCAGCAGCCCGTCCCTGCTTCACGACGCAGACAGCGTTCTCCTACGGACGTCAGTGACACTGAGAGATATGGTGGGATTGATGATAGTGAGTGAGCGTAGCTGTCATCTCTTGACTATCGGTTATGTACTCTGATTTTCTTGTCATCTTTTCCTGCACTTTTTCTTTTATTTTGCTACTAAGTTTGGATGGTTCTAATTGATTAGATACACTTGTTGCTTCGGTTTTACTCTGTTTCTAGTGTTTTCAGCTTGCAGGATTCAAAATTGATAAAAACCGACGGACTAACCTGCTAACTTGCTGACTGATCCGATGTACGTAGTGCGTCGATCGACACACCATTGTGTCGATCGTCACGCCACGATCGAAATCGCACTGCAACGATCATTGCGGTCCTGAGCAACGATCGACCCACAACGAAAAATCGCACAGTAACGGTCGATGCACTTAGTGCAACGATCGATGCCTGATTGCGACATAGGTAAAACCCGAGAGAACTTAACCATTCCATAAACAAATTTTTACTTTTCTTTTTGCCACTCCTTCGCTTGACACCACTGGGGACAGTGTGTCTTAAGTGTGGGGGAGGTTCTACTAACTTCTTTCTTTTGTTTTCTTAGAGTCATTTAAAATTTTTCAAATTTTTTGTTTTATTGAGTCAAAATTTGTTTAAGTAAGAAACAATGATTTTTTTAGAAGATTAGTAGCACTTGCAGGAACTTAAGTAATCATTGGGATGAAGCTGCAGATTATCTCTGACTATTAGAAAACCCAGACATGGATCAACCTACTGAGGACACCCACATCACTTCAGGTATCAGAGGATCCTTTTACTGACTTCACCCTAATATTGACTTAGATTTTCTCACCTAAGGGCTTGGTATACTTTGTGTCGGATTCCCTTGTTAGTTCTGACACAGCCTGTAAACCTGTCCCATCTAGTTCCCTTCTCCCCTTCCATAAAAAAAAAGAAAGATAATAAACTGAGGATGAGTTAGTAACTCCGAAGTGGTCATGGGAATGGTAGCTAAAACTCTCATCTCCTGTGCATCCATGGAATGTGTCCAAAGTACACCCCTTAACGGGAAAAGCACTGATAAAATAAAATAAAATGATACCCAATGGGGAAAAATCAGAATACTAAGGAAGGGAAAAGAGAAGAAAGGGACTAGAGAAAGATAGTATGGTGGTCTAGAGCTGATACGGTAAGAATCCATGTGCCTTTGATCGATACTCCTTAGGTGAGACCGCACTTAAATACTTGCAGAAGTCAGTAGGGAGAATTTGAATGCTTGAATGTGATTGTGGAGTTTACTTAGGACAGTTGCTAAGTGTGGGGGAAGTATATGTTGGTCTTGATGTCTGCAGGGTGATTCTTTCATGTGGATTACTAAGGGGAATCTGAGTGTTACTGCTTCTAGGATGAAAAGAGTTTCTGAAGAGTTTTCAAACCTCTTCACTACATTCTAGTTCTCTGTTTTGCTTGAGGGCAAGCAAAGGCTAAGTGTGGGGGAGTTGATATATCATGGTTTTTACCGGTTTTATGCCATGATATAGTTGTGTTTTTAGTGTCTTTTGTGTTGTTTTAGAGTCTTTTACAGGTTTAATCAGGTTTGGAGCTAATGTGGAGATTTTGGAGTATTTTGGGAGTTTTGGAGCATTTTGGCCGAGAGTTTAACTCACTGCCCGATCTGATGATCATGCATCGATCGACACACCATTGGTGTCGATCGACACACTAGCGAGATGGGCCGAACGCGGCGGTTTAACAAAGTTCCAGTATTTACACAGAAGCCCCAGCCGAGATTATGCCTATATATTTAGAGTTTTGGCTTTTATTTTACATACGCTTTCATACTTAGAGCTGAGAGATTTTTAGAGCTTTTGGGGCTGATCTAATCCTGTACTTCATCTATTTTGGAGAAGATTTCGAACCCCTTTATCTATTTAATTTCTTATATGCAATCTATTATTTCTATGATTTATGTTTCATTAATCATGTCTGGGTAGATTCATAGTTAAGTTTAGGGTTTCTCATTAAGGATTTTATGACTTGCTAGACTTGTTTAATTCAGTTAAGGATTCACATGATTAGAATGTTCTTCAAACTAAATTGTGCTTAATGCTAGTTCTAACCTGATCAATTAGAATCTAGATCTTAGGTTGCTAAATACGACACGAGAGTGTGGTTTAGAATCTGAACTATTTAGGTTGAGCAATTAAATTATTCACAAAGAGATTTGGTCTAGTTTAATTGTGAACATATCGAACTTGAAATTAATGCTGGTTCAATCTGTTAGTAATTGCAAAGAGATTTGGATTACTGCACTTAGACTTAGAGGATTTTCGCAAAGAGATTTGGTTAATTCTAATTCCGTGATTTGAGTTCTAGAACTGAGTTTAATTTGATCCTGACTGATTAACTTGTCTGCTTGTCTGATTTCCTGAGAATTCCCTAGACTTAGCGCTTTTAGTTTATTGCTTTCACAACAAATTCCTGCTACTGATTTACTTTATTGCCTTGCTTTTATTTCATTCACCACCTGCTTTATTCTTAGTATTAATCTCTACGGTTCTGATCTATCGAGACCAGAGTCTCTGTGGATTCGATACCCTATATACTACATTGACATTACTGTGCACTTGCAGTTAGTATAGGGATTAAAACTTAGACCTATCACTCGGCCGGGAGGAGGAGACGGTTGATGCCGTTGAAAAGAGGCAGCCAGAGACGACGAGAGTGGAGAGAACAACGTCTATCGGCGAAGGAGAAGAAGGTGTCGACGATAAAGCCTCCAATTTCTAGATCTGAAATATTAATCCATGATTGGTTTATATGTTATCATTAATCTATGCTGGTTATTTTACCTTTACGATTACTGTAAAGGTAAGCACATGAACTCATCAAATTCACAGAGCGAGACATAAAAGATATTGAACAATTAGAAGGAAGATTTCATCAAATTCAGCCATTAAAGATGGCCACTTCTTCTTCATCAAATTCAACCATGCCTCGCTATTTATAACTATAAATTCTCCATCCATGTCTATTCTCGAGGAGAATATCAAATCGATCGACTCGGTTATCTTTTTATATTTTATTTTCTGCAAACACCCACAGGATTGATTCCATAATAGTAAACAACCATTGCCCAAACACAAAAATAAACAAAGCTTAAATAGAGGAAGAGAAAAGATAAGTATTTGGTTTTCCCGCAAACATCAACAATCTTCACCAGCCACCTTCAATTTCCAATTTCCAATCTTCACCAGCTCCTCTTTCTATGCATCCTATTCATCAGCGACGACGGGAACAGCTTCGATTTTGGAAGGAATGATATCCTCCTCCTGCTTGTTGTCCACGAACGAATCCTGCAATTTGAGCCTCCTCGTCGCTGTCTGTTGCGAAACCTTTTTCTTTGTGTCTCCATCGTTAGTTTAATTATTTTTATTATTATTATTATACAAAATATTAATAAAAATATTATTTTAATTATTTTATACTGTTTAACGTTAAATTAACTCTGTTAACAGAATTTTAACGACGTTACGGTATTTGGGGATTCTGACCAAATTTCAATAATCCATAGCTAAAATAAATTTTTTGTTAGTTTATGGGGTTTTAGGCATTGCTCGATAACTCATGTATTAAAAGCTGTTTTTAGTTTAAGTTTATGTGGGAATTGGCCGTTTACCCGAATCAGGATAAGGATTCCACACTTTTGATGAATGGACCATGGTGTTGGAGAGATGGGTAGAGAACCCACCGGCGGAATACCTTCAATTTATTCCTCTGTGGGTTCAAATCCGTAAGTTACTGGTGAATCACTATACGAAAAGGTTATTACGGCCTTGGGGAAATTGCTTGGAAGGGTGGATGAAGTGGCCTTTGACCCATCAGTTCCGCAAACTCAGGATTGTGTTCGTATAAAGATTTGGTCTGACGTGTCCCGACCTCTTAGAAGATCTAATGTGGTAAACTTGCCTAATGGAGGTCAGGCAACAGTAGAGTTCGCGTATGAAATGATTCAACGATGATGCTATCACTTTCAGAGACTCAATTACTCAAAGGAGTTTTGTCCTATCCTGGTCAAGATGAGACAAGACGAGTCTAAAGAAAGAAGAGCTAAGCTGAATGAGGCGATAGCGGCCAAGAAGACAACCATTGAGGAATCAGACATGTTATTTGGTGTTCTCCAGGACTATCAAGTGGAAGTTAACCGCCTTACGGGCTGGCCTAAGATTGCGAAAGAAGTCCTGGATGAGATGAGGAAATATCTTCTGCTAGCTAATGCTGGTGATATTTCTGTGCGTAAGGAAAGGGTGAAGTCCTTTGTGGGGGGGAGAAGCAGAGAAAGATCCGACTACGAGGAAATCAGTTTTGAGTCTGGATCCACCTACTTTGTTCACTAGAGAGTTGGACAAAGGCAAAGGGCGTATATTTTATTATGAGGAAGTGGAAGAAAGGAATCGGGCTATTGTTGGGAGAAGTTCGGGTCCTAAGCTGATGGAATCTACAATCAAAAGTGCCTTTAATCCTCTTCCTTTAGTTGGATTTGATTGGCAGAGAATCAGTTGGCAGGGCAACAGATCAAAGGTTAATTCAGACCACTCGATAGCTAGCTCAACGGTTATAGGAACAGTTTTTGAAGAAGCTTGTTCCTCCGGAGCTAGGCTACTATCAGCCAAGTCTAGGAAAAGACCAATGAAGAGCTTGAGATCGTCTAAAGGTTCCATGTCTAACATTGATGGCTTCTCGCCGGATAATCATAAAGGCATTATGAAGGTCTCAGCAGTCAAGAGAAAAACAGGTGGGGTGAATGCATGAGGAAGAAAAGGGTCTAAGAAACCTATACCAATGGTGATCGTTCATGAGGGATCGCCCAATGGTTGATGAGCACATTGGCCTGGAATTGTCAAGGCTTGGGACGATCTCAAGGCTTGATGATTCATAGACTGGAGAAGATGCGTCAAAAACATTATCCGGAGGCCTTGTTCCTTATGGGGACGATGTACAATAGGAACGTTCTAGTTGATTTGCAAGCTTGGTTAGGGTACGATAGATTTTATACTATTGACCCAATAGGTATGAGTGGCGGCTTGGCAGTTTTTTGGAAAAACAAGGCTGCAATGGAAGTTAAATATGCGGATAAAAACCGATATCACTGTACAGTTAGGAGGAGTGTCGATTTTTGTTTCTTTGGTCTACGGACATCCTGATGTAAAGTTTAGAAGCAAAGTTTTAGAAAAACTGATGAGAATTGGACAGCGAGGTCGGGTCCTTGGGCAATGCTGGGTGACTTTAATGAGATTCTTCACGCAGGGGAGGAGTTAGGGGGTCCTACGCCCAGAGAGTCTTCATTCTAGGATTTTGCAGATATGCTCACCTCGTGCTCTATGGAGGAGCTGGGTGGGAAAGGAAACTCGATCACGTGGGGAGGAAAGGGAGTAGAGTGGATTCAGTGTAAATTAAACAAGTGTTTTGGGAATAAGCAGTGGTTTGAGGTATTCCCTGCCTCAAACCAGTTATTTATGGAGAAACGTGGTTCTAACCATAAACCAGTGATGGTGAGCCTTCTTGCATCACATGAGGTTTACAGAGGGCGTTTTCGCTTTGATAAACACTTTCTGTTACGTCCGCAAGTAAAGGAAACTGTTAATCAGGCTTGGAACTCGATGGTGGTAGGTAGAGGAGGATTACTATCCGAAAGAATTCACAGGTGTAGGAAATCGTTGAGTCGCTGGAAGAAGGAAAATCCACTGAATTCGAGGGATAAGATTCTACTGATTCAAGAAGAGCTCGAGAAACTGCAGTCTTCTAACAATCCATTTATGGACTACATGAGAAAGGTAAAGAAGGATTTAGAAGGAGCCTAAAAAGAAGAAGAGTCATTCTGGAGTTAAAAAGTTACAATGACTGGCTTAAAGATGGCGATGGTAACACCAAATTCTTCTATACTTCATTCAAAGCTTACCGTTCAAGTAAGGAGTTGGACATGATGTGGGAAAGTAATTGTGTGGAAAAGAGAGAAGAAGCGTCCAAAGGAGAAGTCGTTGTTGATCATCCGGGTAACTTTGAGGATTTGTTCTTTGACTTCGAACCCAGAGTGTCAAGTTCTACTAACTCGGTTTTAACAATGGAAGTTACTAATTCATAGATTAATGAAGCAACGTTCTCGGTTAAAGCGGGCAGTTCTCTGGGTTATGATGGGATGAATGGTATGTTTTATCAGAAATATTGGGACATTGTGGGAGATCAAGTGTGTAAGGAGGTCAAGGATTTTTTCATCAAGGGGTCTTTCCCAGCTGAATGGAACTATACGCAGATCAGTCTCCTACCAAAGATCACTGGCGCATCTTCCATGAGTGACCTAAGACCCATCAGTTTGTGTTCTGTCCTCTACAAGATTGTCTCCAAAGTTCTGGTCAAACGGCTTCAACCTTTGTTGCCAGACATAGTATCTACCACGCAATCTGCGTTTGTTGAGGAAAGGTTGATTTCATATAACATTTCCATTGCACACAAGCTGGTCCACAACCTTAGGACGCATCCAAAGATCTCCAAAGAGTTTATGAGCATTAAATCTGACATGTCGAAAGCATATGACATGATGGAGTGGAAGTTTCTGGAGGCATTGTTGAGAGCGATGGGTTTTGCATAAGTTTGGATTGCTTGGGTCATGTATTGCGTCTCATCGGTGTCGTACTCAGTGCTAATAAATAACCAATCTTCCGGGTTGATCATACCGGAAAGAGGATTGAGGCAAGGCGATCCTCTATCGCCTTTCCTTTTTGTTCTTTGTACTGATACACTGATTCATCTTCTAAAAAGGGCCGAGAGGGATCATTGTGTGGAAGGAATCAGATTCAGCGATGAGGGACCAAGTGTGAGCCATTTGTTTTTTGTAGATGACTCGCTTTTTCTGTGCAGAGCATCTTTGGAGCACGGACAGGTTCTGAAAAGCATCATGGATCAGTAGGAGTCCCTTACTGGTCAGAAAGTTAATCCACTCAAGTCTTCTCTGACTATTGGTGATAAGGTCGAAGAGGGAGTTAAATCTGATATCAAATCGCTTCTTGGAATAGATTTAGAAGGTGGTGCATGGGTCCTAATTGGGCTTACCTGAATGCTTTGCTGGGTCGAAGGCTGATATGATTGCCTTCCTTCATGAGAAAATGATATCAAGAGTTTTTGGCTGGTTTTCCAGATTGCTTTCCCAGGGTGGTAAAGAAGTACTGATAAAGATGGTGGCCATGTCAATGTCAGTCTTCGCTATGTCGGTCTTTAAGCTTCCTAAGTCGATGTGTGAGTCTTTTTTATCGGCTATGGCAGACTTCTGGTGGTCATCTTCTGAGCATAAGCGTAAGGTTCATTGGTTGATCTGGAAAAAGATGTGCCTCCCAAAGGAGTTAGGCGGTTTGGGGTTCAGAGACGTGGAGAATTTCAACCAAGCGCTCCTAACGAAACATGCATGGAGGGTGCTCCATAACCCGGATTGTATGTTAGCTCTTGTTCTTAAGAGTAGGTATTTTCCTAATGGTGAGTTTCTGCAAGCTCAGTTGGGATCTCGCCCTTCTTTCGCGTGGAGGAGTCTGTTATTTGGAAGAGAGTTGCTCACAGCTGGTCTGAAACAGTTAGTTGGTAACGGAAAAGATATTAGATTCTGGATTGGCCCTTGGGTGGATGATGGGGCTATGAGGGTACCATGGATTAAAAATTATTCTTTTGATGTTAATTTAATGGTGAGTAGTCTGATAGATATACGTCAAGGAGGGCGTGGAAAAGAGATATTCTCGATGACATCTTTGTGCCGGGAGATGTGCAACTGATTTTGAAGTCGAAACCGTTGGTGTCAAGCAAGGACTATTGGGCATGGACGTATAACAAAGATGGTTTTTACACAGTGAAGTTTGGGTATTGGCTTGCTTCTCAATTAAATTAGAAAGATCTTTTGGAGGAAGCAGAAGGATCTTTTGGAGGAAGCAGAAGCACCTCCATCTTTAAACTTGTTAAAAAAGGAAGTGTGGAAGATTAAGACTGCTCCAAAGATTCAATGCTTTCTTTGGAAGGCTCTCTGTGGAGCAGAACCGGTTGCCAGCAAAATATCCTCGAGAGGTATCAGGGTAGATACCAGGTGCCAAATTGGGGAGATGATGATGAGTCAATTAACCACGCTCGGTTCTCCTGCTCCCTAGCTAGACAAATATGGGCAGTAGCAAATTTTCCAATACTTGAAGGAGGTTTTGAGGGCCATTCCTTATATGCAAATATCTTCTTTCTCCTCCAAGTCCAAAAGAGGTTTGAGGTCCCAGTGGAGGTGCGTAGAAGATATCCGTGGATAGTGTTGATTATTTGGAAAAACCGGAACACGTTTCTCTTTGAAGGTAAAATGTATGATCCTCTACATTCAGTTCAGAAAATCAGAGAGGATTCGAAAATAGGGTTTATGGCAAAGTGTGTAGGGTCTGAGTAACAAGCTATCTATGAAATTTCAGCCAGTCACGAGGATCTTAAATGGGAACCTCCTCCTCTCTTATGGCTAAAATGCAATTAGGTCATTCGTGGGACAGGAAACGTAGGTTCTTGGTGTTGCTTGGGTTATCAGAGACGTGCAGGGTGAGGTGCTGATGAACAATAGGAGAGCATTCAATCTTTCCGGTAGCTTGGTGGAAGGAATTTTTTTGTGTCTGGTGTGGGCGATTGAGACCGTGTTGAGCCATAAGTTGGATAAAGTAATTTTTGCGGCTCAAGATGCGGACCTACTAGGAGCTATACTGAGGCCACGAGCTTGGCCATCTTTTAAGTATTATGCATCAAAATTACTTCTACTTCTTGCAGGTATTAGGAATTGGCGTTTGAAAATGGAACCAATGGAATCTAATAGAGAGACTACAATCATAGGTCAAAGTGTTTCTAGGTGTGATCTTCAACAATCTTATATGGCAGCTAATCAGCCTCGTTGGTTGGCAAGTCTTTTTGAGTGTGAAGGCAGGTTACCCTATATGTGATTGGGTTCAGAATGTAGTTTTTTTCTTCAGTAATGTTAGTGCTAAATATGGTCTCTATGCTGAGATTTCTTCGGTTAGTAAGTTTGTATAGAGTGTGTATTTTTTTTTTTTTGGAATAATTGTTAAATTGAATTAAAAAAAAAAAATCGTTGTTACAGAGACATATTCCAAGGAATTATGAAACTATGGCATTTACAGAAATGTGAAAGAGCTTGAATAGCTTGAGAAAGCATAAAAAACAGAGGGATTTAGTGAACTTGGGTGGCAAACCAGAGTTGCATCCCGTTCTCATACTTATAGTGTGTATTTAGTGAACTTAGAGGGATTTAGTGAACTTAGATACGCCCAACTGCTTATAGTGTGTATTTTGTCTCTGTTTTTGTTCTGTTGGTGGAAGCTAAGGCGGGCTTTATAGCCATTTTTTGGGATCCTTGTTGCGGTACTGGGGCAGGTTTATTGTGCCGTATAGTACCTAGGGAGTCAGTAATTATGGGTATAAGTTGTATTTGGTGTTGGATTTTTTTTGAAGTTATGAATACAACTCCAGATGAAAAAAAGGAAGTCATTAGCTTATTTCAGTATGTGTTCTACCTAAAGCCTAGGGGGCATCAGGTTTTTTTAGTGGGCCTTTAGTCTGGGCTAGTGGTAATGACTAAGCGTTCGATCCCTGATTTCAGCATTGGAAATGACAAGAATAACCTCTATTAAAAGTACCTTTATCTTTCTTCCCAATCAAGACAGAGATATCTTTTACCGTCGTCGAAGGCTTTACCCACAATCCCACAGACGACGATTCTTCTGATTCATCAGTGAGTTTTCTCTTTTTCTTGCGCAATTTGATTATTTGTTCTTGTGAGTCTGCTCATCAGATCTAATCAGTTCTGGGTTTTTGAATGCGTTTTCTGGTTCCATTTCCTTTAAAATCAAATATGGTTTTCTCTATCGATAGGTTCTAGGGTTTAGCTTTAGTTTACTTATCAAATTGGTGGATTGGCTCGACGATGTTTTAGGTTTACATTTTACACTGATTAGTACGAAGATACCAAAATTGGTAAGATCTTTGCAGAAAGTAGATAGATCGAAGAAATTGAGCTGAAGAGTTAGCAATTACAGAGCTATATGTCTCTGATTCATTTTATTACTCAAAGTTAGGTTACAGTTCTATATGCTTCGAAATTTATTTGTGTTCACTACCAGTGGTGCTTTACTTTTGCCTCGATTTAGCTGATCTGTAATGGATCTCTAGGATTATTTCCTGATTGTTTGTAGAGCGGTAATTTGCGGTTGAATGATCTGATAATCTTGTTATTCTATCTTCAACGGATTAGGTTTTTAAGTGTTGACAGTAGGACTATGACGAAAAGAAATTTTTTGGAGACATTTCATAAACACATTTATGTCTCTTATGTTGCAGGTGTTTGAGTTTTACATAAAACCCACAATGGTTTCGTATCCTGCTACAACAGAGACGATTTCCCTGGCTCTAGAAGCCAACAGCTCGGAGGCTATTCAGATACTGTACCAGGTCTTAGAAGACCCTTCTTCGTCTCCAGAAGCTCTGCGGATCAAGGAGCAAGCGATCACTAACCTCTGTGATCGTCTGACTGAAGAGAAGAGAGGTGAGGATCTCCGGAGACTGTTAACCAAATTGAGACCTTTCTTTTCGCTAATCCCCAAGGCCAAGACCGCGAAAATCGTCCGAGGAATCATTGACGCTGTGGCAAAGATACCCGGAACAACTGATCTCCAGATCACTCTCTGCAAAGAGATGGTGGAATGGACACGTGCTGAGAGGCGTACTTTCCTCAGGCAGCGAGTAGAGGCGAGGCTAGCAGCACTTTTAATGGATAACAAGGAGTATGTTGAAGCTTTGGCACTGTTGAGTACTTTGGTGAAAGAAGTTAGGAGATTAGATGATAAGCTCCTTTTGGTTGACATAGACCTGCTGGAGAGCAAGCTTCACTTCTCATTGAGAAACTTACCCAAGGCAAAAGCTGCACTCACTGCAGCTAGGACAGCCGCAAATGCTATATATGTCCCACCGGCACAACAAGGTACAATAGATCTGCAGAGTGGGATTCTTCATGCTGAAGAGAAGGACTACAAAACCGGATACAGCTACTTCTTTGAAGCCTTTGAGTCCTTCAATGCTCTCGGAGATCCAAGAGCGGTTTTCAGTTTGAAATATATGTTGTTGTGTAAGATCATGGTTAGCCAAGCTGATGATGTTGCAGGAATAATTTCCTCAAAGGCTGGACTCCAGTACGTTGGCCCAGATCTAGATGCCATGAAAGCAGTCGCTGATGCTCACTCAAAGAGGTCATTGAAACTGTTTGAGAATGCGCTCCGTGACTACAAAGCGCAGCTAGAGGATGACCCAATTGTCCACAGGCATCTCTCTTCTCTCTATGACACGCTTCTGGAGCAAAACCTGTGTCGTTTGATCGAGCCCTTCTCAAGAGTTGAGATAGGCCACATTGCTGAGCTGATTGAATTACCTATCGACCATGTGGAGAAGAAGCTATCTCAGATGATACTTGACAAGAAATTTGCAGGTACGTTGGATCAAGGAGCTGGATGCCTCATCATATTCGAAGATCCAAAGGCGGATGCTATCTACTCGGCTACTCTTGACACCATCGCCAACATGGGGAAGGTCGTTGACAGCCTTTATGTCCGGTCTGCCAAAATCATGTCTTGATGAGTGATTGAGTTCGTCGTCTGAATCGCATTCTATCTTTCTTTCCTATGTTTTTAGATATCGTTTGGACTCGAAGAAAACTGTCTGAATTGTTCACATTGGCTCATTTCGGAGATACAGATGCAAGTACTTACCTTTTCTTTAGAGTTTAAAATTCTAGGATTTGTTTGGTTGCTCCAGTTTCCGTTCTATTAACCTCACAAATTACAAGTCAAACTTTGTGTTCTCAAAACGTTTTCTTTCAAAATTTCATTGATTTGTTTCAGCTGTGCATTTATAAAATTCTGACCAACCCAGAACTCAATTCACAGGACCCACCAACTTCTATTACCAAAGCAGGACATGACTTGCACACAAGTCTTGATTTTGTCGTCTCTTCTGTCATATTCTTTTATGTGCTTTTATTCACAGTAGCTTTGTGAAATTTCAACATTAAATTCTTGAATATATGTCACAAGTTTCTCTGTGAATGAGGTTTCTTGGTTAAAAGTTATACTAAACTAATGACCAAAATCTTTGATTAACTTTACGTACACTTAAGGCCATATACATCAAAGAGGATCTTAGCACAATATCTTATGCATAATAAATAAAAATATATTATTTTTAAGAGACTCAACTTATACCATCTCCAATGTATTTCTCTATATTTGCCTCTATTATAAAGGAACTCTATAATAGAGATGAGTTTTGCTCCAATGTATTCCTCTATATTTTCTTCTAAAAGGGAATATTCTCTCTAATATTCTTTTTTTATTTTACTAATAATACATTTTGTTTTAAAAGTTGCAAATTAACCCCTTTTATTCTTTTTTATTTTACAAAACTTTTTATAAAAATATAAAATATTTGAAAAAGCAACAAAGAAATTGTATATATGTATAAAGCAACAATGAAATAATGTTTTTTATTTTTATTTTGGTTATAATTGTCAAATATAAAAGTTAAAAGGGAATTATGTAAACAAAAAAGTTTGACTCTATTATAGAGGAATGCTATTTCTTCCTCTATATATAGAGGAAAAAATAGCAATCTCTATTTTAGAGCAAAATATAGAGGTGGGTTGGAGCTCATTTTACTCTATTATAGCATTTAGAGGAAAATATAGCAATGGGTTGGAGATGCCCTTAGGAGGGGTTCTTAAATAAGGGTTCTTAGAGCATGATTATCAAAGGTTTTTAGGGGTGGGGTTCTTAACTATTCACGTGGGACCCACGTGAATAGTTAAGAACCCGGGTCCTAAAAATCCTTATTTAAGAACCGGTTCTTACACTGTTCATGACACGTGGCGACTTATCATTCGTCTAATTTTTTTTTTCGATTTTTTTTTTTTTTTACACTTTTCCCCAAAAAAAAAAAAAATTTTTTTTTTTAAGAACCCCCATAGGGGGTTCATTGATGGTCATGCTCTTAGAGTATCTCCATCCCTGAAACCCTCTAGGGGGTTTCTTAAAATATTTTATATATTTTTTTTTTTGAAATTAAAAAAAAAAAAACAATTAACCAATCTCGTCTCGCCACGTCACATGAACAGTGTAAGAGACGGGTTCTTAAATCTCTTATCTAAGAGCATATACAATGGTGAACCCCTTAAGGGGTTCTTAAAAAAATTTTTTTTTTTTTTTTTTTTTGGGAACCGTAAAAAAAAAAAAAAATTCGAAAAAAAAAAGAACGAATGGGATTCTGACACGTGGCATGAACAGTGTAAGGATCGGTTCTTAAATAAGGATTTTAAGAGACAGTTTCTTAACTATTCATGTGGGTCCCACGTGGGACCCACAATAAATTAATAATATTTCCTAAGGACTCCACCCTAAGAACCTCCCATTGTATATGGTCTAAGAAACTATTGGGAGAGGGGTTCTTAATTTTGTCTAGGTTTCCGCGCTAAGAACCCCCTAAGAGCCTCCAATAGAGATGCTCTTAGAGCATGTACAACAAGGTTTCTTAAGGTGGGGTTCTTAAGAAAAAATTATAAAATATTGTGGGCCCCACCAAATAGTTAAGAACCCCAGCTCCAAAAATCCTTAGCTAAGGATCGGTTCTTGCACTGTTCATGCCACGTGTCATGATTCTATTCGTTCTTTCTTTTTTTTTTTTCTTTTTTTTTTACTTTCCCGAAAAAAAAATAATAATAATAATAATTAAAAAAAATTTAAAAACCCCAAGAGGGGTTCATGGTTGTACATGGTCTTAGACGCCGTTTCTTCACTGTACAAGCTGATGTGTCGAATGTTGATTGATTTTTTTTTTTTTTTTTGCTTTTTGATTTTTTTCTTTTTTCTTTTTGATAATAAAAAAATATTAAAAAATAGTTAAGAACCCCGTTAGGGTTCATTGATGTTCATGGTTAAGAAAATAAAACTTTCTATTGGTTAATGAGATTAAGCAATAATAAAGTCCACGAAGTTAATTTGATCGACATAAATTATAACATGCAGATCTTGAGATATTAATGGTCAACGGCAGTCTTTCTTTTTAGAAGAAAAATCCCACGATCTTTAGTTTACAACTAAAAAAAAATCAACAATAGAAATTGAAAAAGCGACAGCTGTTTATTAGAGAAGCAAGTATTAAAACCTCCTAAATAATTAATTAATTAGTTAATTGTTGTTGCTAGCCTGTACGTATCCAGTATGCAAATCAAAGCAAATTTAACCACGTTCTTTCTAACGGGTTAAATAGAAAACCCAAACCCGAAACAAAAACAAAAACAAATAATATATATAAAAAAGATAATTAACAAGATTGACCATCGGTGTAGCAACGGAGTCTCTTCACCGGAAAATCATGTCGGAAACCACCGTGAGACGCAGCTGCTCGCCACTCTTCCACCAGCAAAGCGTCAAGCTCGACCTGATCAACGGCTCCAGTCGCAGCCCCAAGCAACTCGGCGAAACCACCGACACGTCCTGGGGGTTTGGATTTCCGACGACCAGCGCCGACGGGAACATTACGGAGAGCTCCACCGGCGGTCCAGTAACGCTGACAACCTTTGCAGAAGTGTCTTGGTTGGTTAACGTTGTAATTATTGAAGTAACAGAACTTAGTCTCCATGCTCTTGCATCTCGGACATGCTATGATCTTGTCTGGACGCTTCTCCGCCGTTAGATCCGATGTTGATGGTGTTTTAACGGCTGTTTTTGTTTGTAGCTCTGGTTGCTGCTCTTCTTTTTTAATCGTCTGTGTGATATTATTATTGGCGTTGAATGTTATGGTTTTTCCGAAGAGTTTAATCCCTTGGGAATCTTGGGTCGCCATTAAAATGAGAAGAGCTAGAGACAGAGAGCGAAAGAAAGAGAGAGAGTTGTAGTTAAGTTTCTTGCAGTGATGAAAGAGAGAAGAGACGTTTATAGGATGAAGATTTTGATCTTTTTTTGTTTTCTTTTCAAAGAAAGATTTTTGAAAACATTATTATTATATCTTTTTCGTAGGAAAGGAGAGAAAAAGCAATAGTATATATCAAAGAATATGTTAGGCACATTTATTGCTTACTGCATTCAAATATACATATCTTGATCCACATCAGATGACAAAATGTGTGTATTCTTTTCCTTTTTCTCCAAATTTGTGTATTCAGTACTCAGTACAGTATCCATACTCTTTCCGTATATTTTATCAAAAAGGTTTTCTCGAATAATGCTGTTTAGCCTTTTTCGTGACTTTTATAAAGATTTATGTGAATTATATAGCTTTTTACTTTTTAAAATTTTTAACTATACTTTAGTCACTACTAATAAATGAAGTATACGAGATATTTCATGTTGTTTTATTGGCTAACTAAATTTGCAAAACCTCATTTAATATGAAACATTTTTTTGGCCCTAAACTAAAGCTTGGAACAATGGTTCGAAAAAACCTACAAGCGTTATATTTAAAGGTTGATTCCGGTCAAACAAGTTAAAGTTTGAAACAAACAACAAGCGGTATAGAACTAATATGGACTTCCTCTTTTGGAGAGCGAAAGAGATGATGGGTTCTGAGGATTCCATAAGCTTCTTTCCATGGTTTATGTGATTTATTTGGAAGGCTCGCAATAGGAAAGTATTTGAGAATTTTAATGAAGATCCTAGACTGACTCTAGAGAAAGCTATACTTGAAGAAGAAGCATGGCGAAAGGCTAATACGGAGGAAGATGAAAATCTTCTCACAAATTCCTCGCAAAGAATTTCTTCATCTATTACCCTTTCATGAGTATGTCTCTCATGTTTCATTGATGGTTCTTGGGCTGAATCAGATTCGATAAGCGGACAAGGGTGGATCGTCCAACAAGGTCTTGAGATTGTACATTTGGGTCTTAAGGGATCCAGAAGAAGTCTCTCTCCCCTTCATGCCGAGCTCGACGCTCTCCTCTGGGCTATGCAGTGTCTTCAGAAACTTCAACTGACTAGCGCTTGCTTCTTCTCGGATTGTGTAGAACTCATTAGTATGCTCGAGGATCCAATGGAATGGCCCTCCTTCTCGTCGGAATTGGAAGACTTCCGCGCTCTTAAGATTTTCTTTCATAGTTTTTGTATTAAGTATGTTAGCAGAAAGTTTAATACCCGTGCTGATTGTCTCGCTAAGAAAGCTAGAGCACGTGGTCTTTTATTTTCCCATGTAAGTTCATTGGTTCCCGATTGGCTTTCCCTTGAGGAAAGTCGAACACCGAATCCTTAATAAAATGGAGCTTTTGATGTCAAAAAAAAAATGTGTTTACTGCTTTTATCAAAGATAGTGTTATTCAATCATATATTTAAACTCAATTCTATAGGTTTTGTAATTCATTGTTATCCAATTAATGATTCTAAATCATGTTTTAAAATCTAGTGTTATTGGATTTCTTATTTGTAAATCATACGTAAAAGATTTTAAAATTTGGTGTTATTCAATTAAGATTTCAAATACTCTTTTAAAATCCACTGTTATTCAAAATTAAATAACTTTTAAAATCTTTGTATATAGAGTCATTTGAAATGAATTCCAATGGATTGTCATGAGTAAATGAATAAAAACAAAATCTAACTTATATTGTAGAGATTTTAGAATCTACACATAATTCTTAAAACTATTAAAAATTTTAAATCTTGAAGATTTAAAAACTTATAGAATTGAGTTTAAATATAATATTGAATAAGGCCTCCTAGTGATCTAGTGCACAGAAGAAAAAAAATGGTTGGTTTTTTTTTGTGCACTGCAATTCAAACCTTTTTTGGTACTAATTTTCTTTTTTAAAATTAGAGTATTTAAAAATTGATTCCAGATATTGCAAAATATTATGGATCGAAGGCTCATAATTCCAAAGGTCTTAAAAAAATATTGTTCGAAACAACCACAAAACAACTATGAACTGGTATATAAATATAATGGGTTCGATTGGTAAACAAAAATAGAATAGATATATTAATTGTTAATAAAAACAATGGCTCTAAAGGTTGGAGGTATACCGCTTTAGTTGTTATCAATCACAAAAGCGGTATCATGGTTTTGATCGATTAAACTTAAGGATTCTTAAACTTATTCTGAAATTAATTAATTTTATCATAATAAAAAGTTACAAAGATGAGTGTTTTAAAGACCATTATTATTAGTACTAGATTCTCTGTTCCACGCATATACGGGTTTTGTTTTGCATTCCAAGTTTTCTATTTTTTTTTAATGTTGCATTTTTTAAAATTCATTTTATTTGTGTATTCTTATTAACATATATAATATTATTATTTTTCTTCCACCTTTTTATTGAATAATTTTTAAGTATTTTATGTATATATTTATAATTTTTTTAATATAAAAGTTACATGGCTTTTTTTGTAATTTGTTGGCACTTGGGATTTTTTTTAACATAGCTTATGTACCTATTGTTTTCATATAAATTTGGTTTTATTTTTTGGAAAACTTTTTTTGTTTGATTTTTTGTAATTTTTTTTTTGTTGATCTAAATAGTAGGTTTACTATCTTTCATTTGTGTCATGGAAAATTTAAATTATTTTCTTTCTTGGTTCTATATTTATATTTTATTTTTTCATAAATCAACTTTTTCTGGTTTTCATATATTCACTTGTAAATATTTTTTTGTTAAGATATTGCTCTATCGTAATTTCATCCACATTCATTTGACCTAATCATTCTATTACATTTTTCAGATTCTTTTATTTTAGACTCTGAATATTTTGTTCGATCTGATTTAAATAACTATATTGTGTGTTCTTTGTAATGAATCTCACAGTTTTTATTTCTAGTGTATAATTGCTATTATATAGAGTTTTATTTTCTTGGAATTGAAGTGTATCATTGCTAATATAGAGTTTTTAGCAATGAGATTAATTATGTCCTATTTGGATAGATAATTAGATTTTATCATTTATGGATTTATTATTTTTTAAATAAGTAATTTTAAATGAGTAATAAAATTTGATATTAATGAAATTAAAAACTATTTTAATGATGTGAATAGCCTAGATAGAAAGAAAAATGACTAATTATATATAATATTTTTTCCTGAAATGAGATTGTGCCACGGACAAAACAAAACAAACGTCACATTTTCAAAACCTAACTAATCTCCATATTTATATTATACTATCTACTATATATATTATATGAGAGGTCACTTTAGTGAAATTTACTTACTTGGCAAAATATTGATCAATCAAAGTCATTAATGACATAACTTTAATTGAGATGTATGATTGGTCGGATTATTTTCCAATTTTTTTTTTTTAAATGACATGAATTGTTTTTTTAAAAAGTACCCGAATTTTTAAAAAACTAAATCTTCATTAAATCGTGCAATTTCCTAAAATCGTTTATGAAATCATGATGCCTATATTGGTTGTCGAAAAAATAGCAACCAATAACTCAAAATTATCTTTCTAAATTTCAATACACAACCTTCAACAAAAACCATAATATCGACTGATATGAGATTTTCGTAAATTAGGAAGTAAATTTTATTTTCGTCTGTTTAGTTTTCAAAATGTATAAAGTTGATTTTAAGTTACTGCATGTAACGCCCCCTTCCCGTTTTCCGCTGACCGACGAACTGACCGGTCAACAATCAAACAAGAACATGGCCGATCGAACCCGAGCAGTCATACAAGAAGAGTTTGTCACAATACGAAAGCCAGAGACACTCCGGTTTGAGTCAATGGCTCGAACCAAACCATCCTTGACTCCGTTTACCTCGTTTCCACGATACAAAGCTTTTCAACTTGTACCGTTTCCACGAGTTGTGTTCGGTTCGGACGAAACCATATATCAGGGAATTATTCCGTTTTTATTACTTTGAAAATATAAATCTTATTCATAATAATATACGGTATAATACAAAACATTAGCGAGCGCTCAAGAAATCCGCAACCGAAAATATAGTCAAAAATGCTTCACAACCGATACCCAATGCCAACCCGATACTACTCCGAGTGTCCTACGCGTCCGCCGAGCTACGCCAAACCTGAAAAACACAAAAGAGTCTAATGAGTAATCTAAGATTACCCAGTGAGACGGCTCCCAACTAAAGGCTGCTATCAATCTAATAATCCCGCCCAAAAACCCAAAATAACAATCAAGTATAAATCGCTGGTCACGTGCTACCAAGACGTGACGAGCTCCACAACATACAAGCAATCAAATATCAACACAACAACACAGAAGTAACCAAGGGAATCGAGAACACTGCGGCACATGCTCTCGATTAGACTCGATCTATCTATCGCATCTCTAACGCAATCTCCACACCATTTGGGCCCACTTTGCGAACTCGGTGACTTCCACGGGAACACTTAGCTGCTGCCACGGTAGCTAAAACCTCCCACGACTCCTAAGCGATAACACGAAGTCCAATGGCTAGGACACCGTTCTCCGTCCATCGATACGCGGTGACTCAGGCTACCCCTAGATAAACCAAGCTTCCATGCATTCCGGCCCTAGGACGCGACCCCATATTCTCCGGACCACACACCTACAGACGTCACTCCATAGGTTCACACCTGCCAGAACCACTACCGAAGGTACGTGAACTGACCAGGTTCTCAACTCCCGAGGATCCAATCGGGCAGGAAGTACCGGAACGCCATCTCTAGACTTGCGGGATCTAACGCGCCCTAGAGAGTCCTAATAACAGTAATGTAAACAATCAGACTCACTGAGACTCTATCACGCAATACCAATAAGGTCAAATAGAACTACTATCTCAATCCCCAGTCTATCCCGCAAGTCCTATCACCAATCTCCACATCACCCAAACTTACTCGGTCCCGCACCAGAGTAAGTATCTACCAGTACAGTCTACTAGGCCCAACACCGAAGTAGATAAACAATCAAGCAATCAACAGTCTACTCGGCCCAACACCGAAGTAGATACACAATCACACAATCAACAGTCTACTCAGCCCAACACCGAAGTAGATAAACAATCACACAATCAACAGTCTACTCGGCCCAACACCGAAGTAGATAAACAATCACACAATCACAACACCGCACAAACATTTATTTAGGTTTATTAGTCTTTTAACCTATTCTTAACCTTCACTCATTAAATTCGATACCTTGGGATTAGTGGATTACTAATCCCGTAGACGGCCTATCAATAACACCACTTCTTTTCCTTATCACTTCCTAAGTATCTTTTAATACGTCCTCGATATGTCGGTTTAGAGTCCCCGACATCTCATTATTCATTAACTTTCATTCATTAATCCACCCCGTTATTATATTCTAGGTGCGTTAGGTCTTTTAACCGTATTTTAATCAACTCATACTTTCCCGTATATAGATTCATTTAGATACGTTCTTAAATACTTATATATGCATATACATCCTAGCATGCCGTTCTATATGTATGCATCACCCAATCAAGCAATCAACAAACTATCAATCAATAAATACAACACCCAAACAAGCAATCAATCAACTATCAACGATTACGGATATAATCAAACTAGCATGCATCTCTTACCCTAACCATCTCATTGATTAACCGAGTTATTAAATCAACCTAGCCGTTCTAACCAGTTCAATCATCAAGGTATGCAACCTAAATCTATGGTTTATAATTCATGGGTATATATGTATTATTCTAAATGCATCACACAATTTAGCCGACTCACAGTGTTATTATGACGACGGATGGATGGATTGACGGATCTCCCCGACACGAACCCGATGCTAACCCGAACCTTCCCCGAACCTTTGTTGCTTTGACCCGACCTTGACCCGCACCATTGACCGAATGATTCCGAACCTCCGGATAACCCTCATATTATGGCTACTACAACCGTCTATCCTATTTCTAAATAAAAGAAATCCGGTTTATCGGAAAGATTATTACGTTGGAAAATTCCTTTCCGAAGAATATTCTTCAGAATATTCCGACGTATTCCTTTCCCCATATTTCTTCTATTTTTCTCTCTCTCTCCTCCATCTCTCTCTCCCCTCCGGCTCCTCCTTCTTCTCTCCTCCCTCCGGCTTCTTCTTCTTCTCCCGGCTCCTCCTCCTCCGGCTTCTTCTTCCTCCACCGACTTCTTCTTCCTCCTGTCTTCCTCTTCTTCTCCTTCTCCCCATGCTTCTCCTCCTCTTCCTCTCTTTCTCTCCTCTTTTTCTTATGTTTCTTGTTTTGGTTTTGGTGTGAAGAAGAATGGAGGCCCTTACCCTCCTTTTATAGCAAACTTGAGTTGAGAATTGAGTGACAAGTGTCTCATGACACATCTCATCTCCTTTTTTGACACATCAACACCCATGCATGTGAAAACCTTGAAGAGCAAACCTCCTCTTCTCTAAATGACACCACATCATGTGAGTTGTTGACATAAAATCTGGACAACTCCTCCTCCTCTCTCTTAGCCACGAAACCACTCCATGCAGGGCTAGAAACAACTCTTTTTATCATCCATCTCATGTAGAGAAAGCCCACTTAGAAGCCCTTTGGATTTGGACCTAAAACCTTCTTGTAGATTCATTGAATCATGACTTCACAAAGCCTCTTCTTTCCTCTTGCATAATTTCGTGGCACAAGCTTGTAAATGGGCTTGCATAAGGTCCATAATGACTCTATCTTCCATAAATATGCAGCCCTAATCAAGCCCAAGCTTCTTTAATTTTATTTTGAATTTTTAAGCCTTAATTACCCATTAAGGACTCAAAATTCATAACTTGATCTAGACATCAAACCTTGCTTAATCCTTTTAACCATAGCTTCTACATCTTCTAATGGAGCTGTGTTCAAAATTTCATAATTTTTGGTGGCCTTTAGAGGGTATTACCGCTTGCCCAAACATTGTATCGGTTTCTCGAAAAAACCGGTTTTACGTTGAATATTTTAAAAACCTTTTAGCTGCTTCTATAAATCCACCAAGTCTCATTTTAAGATTCCAGATGCTCTTATATGAGTTTAGAAATTTGAATCACCTCAAACGGACACCCGTAGCTCCCGTTATGAATTTTACAAGTTACTTCGGTTTTGTCGGTTTTCATTCCCGATAAACCGTTAAAATCATTGAAACTCCGTAGCCTCTGAAATAAATCCTCCAAGCTTATTTTTAAGATACTATACTCTTTTAGATGAATATAGCAAGTCGTTTCACCTCAATCGGACTCCCGTAGCTCCCGTAATGATTTTACAAGTTTTATCGGTTCTATCGGTTTCCTTTCCTGATAGTCCGTAAAACTCGTTTAATCTCCGTTTCTTCCACATCTGGTCTTCTAAATGTTCTTTATGACTAAAATAAGAACATTTGGCCCATCTCCACTTCCGGATCTCATTTGGTAAAATTACCAAAATGCCCTTCCTTTCTTGAAAATTATAGAATTGCCCCTCGTTGACTTTTTCGCTGCCCGTTGACTATTTCTTGGAACAGGATATTACATTCTTCCCCACTTACAGGAATTCGGTCCCCGAATTCTCCGTGACTAAAAACTTCGAATCGGAACTGAACCCCGTAAGTCGCCACTCTGGAACTGATTCCACTGCTCTGATGCTCGAACGATGAACCAACTGAATTGTACTCCCGATGCTTACTGACCTCTGAAACACCGTCTTGAACAAACCCAAAATACCGACGCCTTGAACTCTACACACTGAGAACTTGAATCACGATCACTTCTGGTTCCTCATCTCATTGTTTCACTGACTCCAATCTTGATTCTTGAAATCACTGATCCTGACTAAACTACTCCATTCGAGTTTCTGATTCCATCTGCGCTAACTAGTACCATCTTGAACCAACACTTCGGACGTCCCCACTTTGCTTCAACCTCTGCGAATGTCACATTACCGACTCTCCCTTCATTTTATTGCTTCATCGATCATATCTCTGATTCCCAAATCCACAATCCTGACTGAGTTGCTATACTCCGCTTCATGAATTCATCTGTGCCGATCAATGCTCCAGGCTTCCTTGATCACGCAATAATAACTCGCTCTCCATTCCCGTCGCTTAACTTGTTTTTAATGAGTACTGCCTCGAGTGACTTTCTTTCTTCCAACTAAACCACCATACTCATGCACGCCTCGACCCTCCTCAATCACTGATCTCCATGCTTTGCTGACTCCAGAGCTGTTCTTCCCACTGTTACCCTCAAACGGACGCTTCCACTGACTTTGATGCTTCTGAATCTCTTCACTAACTCATCAACAAATCCGTCTTGATCTCTTCTGCTACTGATACCCACTCTGGTGACGAAACTCCACTGACTCACTTGCAGGCTCAGGTTAAACTGCTTCTTGTAACACCATCTTATCTCTAGGGTTCGGGTTTGGTCTCGTGTCCACGTCAAATCGTCCATCACATCCTACATCAACAACCTCAATAACACTGGAACGGTTAGACCTTGTTTAACTTAATCATGATATCACTTCCTCATAGAAATATGGTTACTTATGTTGGATCTCCTAGGATCTAGGGTTCGTTATATTGAATTTACCAACCTCGTTCTTACCTTGAACTGGCAGCGGAATGAATTGGTGAACGAGATCAGTGAGCAACGCAGACGCCTTGCCTCTACCAGATACACACGCACACAAGCTGGAAAACGGGATGCTAGTGCCGGATCTATGGGATCTATGAGTTTCTGGTGTTTCTGCTTTTCTGTCAGAGAAAAACTCGACGGCTAGGGTTTCAGGTCGAAACTATATCACTATATAATGACCTGGAATGACTTAAACCGAACCATGATTAATTAGATTCGTTTTAAGTCATAAAACCGAAACTCAGTTTCGGAATCGACCCTGTGTCGATCGACACACATACCGTGTCGATCGACACACTATTCGAAACTCAATATTGATGTGTATCCAATACACATTAATACGATCATTACCATAATGATCATGCCCATGTTTTAGCTTCCAGTTTGCTTAGGTGTGTGACCCTATAGGATCATATAATACTGGCAGTAAGTCTACAACTTACAGATTGCAAGAGGCTTCTAGCAAAACATTGCAACCGCCCATTATTATACGAATGTCTGATCTCGACACACAACTATCATCAGGAGTGAGTACAAGTGTGATTTCAGGACACTATCCCAACAATCTCCCACTTGTACTGGAATCATCAATTCCTATAATCCTTTTGTCTCTATATCTCGATTTGGCATAAGGCAAGATTAGTGTCATCCTTATTAAGCCAACATCGTATTTATCGAACTCCTGATCTTATACTGAACATTACAAACAACTGAACTACAGTTCGTTTGAGTGCGGCCACACATTTTCTCAGCATTTAATCTTCGATAGGCCCTGAGATATTTATCTCCCGTTATTCAGGAGGGACAAATCCCATCTTGTTCCATCCCTATTTCAACGCACACTTCATGATATACTTGAACAGTGCCGTTATAGTCGCCAGTTACGGGTCGACGTTTGACAAGGTCAAAGTGTACCAATTCATATGCAAGAAAGCATGATGAACTCAGGTCTAAGGACTATACTCTATAGTCGTAATGAGAACCTCTTATGACACAGATATAACTATCTTGTAGACTTCTCATTAGCGGGTCATGTCCGATCATATGTTCACCAACATATATCTATGTGACTGACTGTGATACTCATATCATTGACTCCATGAAACTTAGTCAACAGTCACCTCACAATCTAGTCTCTCGCGGTTGTTATTGTCCCACTTTAACAACCTCGACTAGGGACACATCATAATTTATGTCATTTGTTACTTATAGGGTTTCATGATCAAGTCCTCACTTGATGACCTATAATATGACATAAACTTATCTTGGGACCATTATTTAATTATCCAATAGTCAAATAATGTTGATGTCAGTTTTTCATAAACATGACCATATCATATCTATCTGAACATCATAACTAAACTAACTCCCACTAGAATCAAGACCAAGTCTTCAGATATCTAGTACCTACAACAACAGTATACAACTCGTGCTTAGGTTGTGAGAGATGCTGCGGTGTTCTTGCTTGGAACCATTCCAACAAACCACACTGCTATTCTTTAATGAGCACTATTCTACGGTCCTCTGCTTGGAAACCTTTCCAACAGACAGTACCATTACACATGCAAAATGACATAACCAGGTGACAACCGGGAGTCATCTTTTTCTGTCTAACTACTCATAACTGATTCGTCTTTTTCTCAGTTGTACAAGAACCTGTCCTTAGTGTTTCTCAAACACTTGGGGATATTCCTTACAACTGTCCAGTGACTCTTACCGGAACAAATTGGTATCTTCTCGTCATGCTTTATGCGTCAACTGTATTTAGACGAGCGCAAAATATGGCATTCATGATGGATTCTATTACATGAGGAAAAAGGAATCTCACTCATAGACACTAGCTCAGCCAGTGTCCAAGACACTTCATCTTGCTAAGATCATTGCCATAAGACATTTGGTGTGAAGCCATTCTTGGAATCATGCATATTGGAACTGTCCAGTACCTTATAATCATAAGGATTCTGACACGATCCAATTAGCTCTTCTGATCCATCTCAATGGATCCATATTCCAAGAGCTTACGCGGCTTCCCCCATGTCCATCGTTAAGTTTGACTTCCGACCCAAATCTTGACAAGACTTTTAGCATCGGAACGTCGTTTATGAGATTAAGTACGTTCTAAACATACAGTTTGAGAATTTCAACTACGCTCCCACTAGTTTACTTGTAAACGCATTGTTTCTATTCGTTCCTGATCGAGTCAAAGCCTTTGACCGTTTTAACAGAACATAGATTCCAACTCCAAGATGTTTGCTTCAATCTATGAATAGATCGGTGAAGCTAACATGCATACCCAGCCTATTTTTCGGAGTTGGGGCTCACCATCGCTTCTTTGAATTTCGCAGGCTCGTCACTTTTCAATGATCAACTGATCACGGCAATCGGCTACGAGAAATCACTCTCGATTTAGTGATGGATCCTTTCGGATCTGCGAATTTCAAGCTCCACAGGTGTAGATCCTACAGCCCTCTGTAGATCCAACCGCTGCTCTCCCTCAACAGGTTGAACAGCCTCCTGTGTTTCTCAAATTTCTTCGAGTTGTACTTTTACTCCCACTGTTCTTCTTGGAAAAACAGAGTTCCGAACAACAAAACTTTGTTCTCGGATTGGTTGCAAAAGTACTAAGCCTCGGTTTCCCTAGGACAACCAGCGAATCAGCACTTATCAGATTTGGGTTCAAGTTTGTTTGTTGACAACTGCTCACACAAACCTTGCAATCCCAATTAATCAGAAAAACATATTTGGAAATCACCCAGTCCACATCCAATGTGGTGTTTTTCACTGATTCTGATAGAAAACTTATTTAGCGTAAACATGTTCATTTTAGAGCGTATTTTAAAAGAATAATGGAAGATTCATGTGACTCATCATTAATCGGAGCATATCCAATAAGATCCGATTCATTCTCTCAGAAACACCATTCAAGGTTTTCAGGAGAGATGAGCTGTGAAATGACTTCACACTCACTTAGATGATCACCCAATTCTTGACTCAAGTATTTTCCTCCGCGATCTAATCGAGGATCTCAATACTTCTGTAAAATCGGTTATATACTTCATTCTGAAACTCCTTTGATCATTCCAAAGGATTCTGACTCGTGTCTCATCAAATGAACACAGTCATACTTACTGAAGCCATCAATAAGTCAATGAAGTATTGAAGTTTTCCTTTGGCACTAATGCTCATCGGGCCACATACATCAGTACGTGTAAGGCCCAATAAGCCTCTGGCCCTTTTCTTTAGCTCTGCTAAAGAAGTCTTAGTCATTTGGCCCAGCAAGCAGAATTCATGTTTCAATTGATTTACAATCAAATGAACCCGAAGTCCATAACTATGGAACTTCTGAAGCCGCTTCACTCTATTTGGTCAATATGACTATGCTTAGGAAAAATCGAGTTTAAGTCATCAGACTTAAATCGTTTGATATTTATGTTATATTTAAGCGTATATTGGTTTAAGATATAAACCCCTTTCAAAAAGGGGTGCTACCATATAATATTCCATTAAGATCAAAAGCGCATAACTTGTCTTTTATCAGAATGAAAAGCATCCAAATTCTCACAAGAAAATGAAAGACATTTCTGCATAAAGCAGGTACATAGTAGCAATTACTTAATTCAAAAACCAAGCTTGAAAGGCTCCTACAAGTGGAGAATCTCTACGGCTTATGTAGAAACCATTGCTCCATACCAGACACGCAGTTCCACTTGTCCTTTCCTCAACGTTCTACCGTTGCTTAGGCCCTGCATATTTCCAAAATATCAGTACCACAACTAGTATCCAATACATACGTAGAACTTGAAATAATAACACAATACCTGAAGAAGAAGTACCATACATATTCTCCATTTCTTGTGAATCTTCCAAGAATTTAATGCAATTTCTCTTCCAATGCCCAAACTCTTTACAGTAGCAGCATCTATCAACATCAGATGGGCCTGACTTGGGCTTAAAAGATGACACATGCTTATCCCGATTCCAAATCTGAATAGCCTTGCCTTCACCCTTGTCTATACAAGATTTTTCAAATCTTTTACCCTTTTTGATGTTTTGCTCTGCTGTCTTGAGCATGCCATGCAGCTCAGCCAACTTCTTCGTCAAGTTATTCTTGATATAGTTTTTGACAAACTTATCATAACTAGACGGCAGTGACTGCAGAATGATGTTTGTAGCCAACTCTAAGCTGACAGGACAATCCAGTTTCCCCAGGTTATCAATGTAACCCATCATTTTAATGACATGAGGACTCACTGGAGCATCCTCTGGTAGCTTGCATCCAGTAAGAGACTTCACCATCTGGAATCTCTCAACTCGTGCCAGATCCTGAAACTTCAGTTTCAGGCTGGTGATCATCTCTATTGGCGACTCCATGTTCTCGTATTGACTCTTTAAGTCCGATTCCATGGTAGCCAATATCAGACCACACACATCTACCACATCAATATAATGCTTATTCCAAGCATTATAAACTGCATTCGAGCGATTGGCCCCAAGCCTTTCTTGAAGAGCTTTCTCAAGGACATAGTCCTTACTCTCCTGCTTGAGGATTAATCTCAAATTGCGATACCAATTCAGGAAATTTGACCCATTTAACTTGTCCTTCTCAAGGACGGGTCATAACGAGAAGGTAGTTTTAGACATAGGCTGAAAATTTTAATCAAAGAAAATTTTAGTTATGATTTCAGGAAATGAGGAATCTTATCCAATAAGAAAACTCGCATTATATTCAAACAATGTTTCCTCAATGAATATAATGATCCAAGATCCATACATCACTAAGATCTGAGTGGACGACTCGTCATCACCCAGAGTTTAGTAATCTAGGTAAGCAAACCATTGCTAATTGTACTCAGTACAACTCTTGGTCGTAGATGAGACAATTCATGTCTCATCCACTATGACGACTCTGGGCCCAGAACTTCTAACAGCCCAGTCAAGTAAACCAATCTCTTCTGTCTTGTGATCATTAACAGTCGCACTGCAAGTCTATCAATGATCACCTGCCTTACTCATGTCACTGTGGATACCTAGGACTCCAAGACTATCCAACAATGAAACGATTCTTGACAGTAGACAAGATTGGGCAAGACATCAAGGTCACTTGATATTTAGTTGAGGAAATGGAACTTTAAAAGATTAGTAATTCAATCTCTTAGGTCACGTAATTGTAGATGTCAAGCACTGCAAGACCATCAACGCTACTATCTGCCTTACTCACGTAATTGTGGACACCAAGCTCTTGGCAAGACTATCCAACAACGAAACGAGTCTTGACAGTTGACCATATTGAATAACTAAGCTTCGATCTAACACACATCCAATGTGTATTAAATAGGTTTAGAACATTTTTTAACTTTTAATTTCAATTTAGTTTTAATCGTTCTAATTTCAGTGGGTTAGGTCATTCGGTTCGGTTTCTTAATCATTTGGTTCAAAACCAAACGATTACGGTTCGCACCGTCACCATATGCGTCGACTTACACACTTGGTCGAGTTTTTGATATGCAACCTTCAGACCATTCGAGATAACCGGTCAAATCCAATTTAACCAGTCCATCTAATTGAACCGATTCAACCAGTTTTAACTAATCGCGATAACCGGTCCAATCCAATTGAACCGACTTATCCAATCAAACTGATCTTAACCAATTAAATCGGTTTATTCTAATTGAGATAACCAGTTCAATTCAATTGAACCAATTCATCCAATTTAAACCGATATTATCTTCCTTAACCAAGCATGATAACCAGTTCAATCTAATTGAACCGATTCAACCAATCGTAAGGCTTGTGTCGACCGACATTAAACCTGTGTCGATCGACACAGTGGAGTATTAGGGATTTTGAATTAAACCGACATAACCATGCGAGATAACCAGTTCAATCCAATTGAACCGATCTATCCATTCGCATAGTCTGTGTCGACCGATGCACCCAGTGTGTCGATCGACACAGTGCGATTTCAAATCTTTCACATTTTTGCGATGCATCGACCGACACACCCAGTGTGTCGACCGATGCTGTGCGAAAACCCTAATATCTTTTACGAGTTTTCGCGATGTATCGACCGACACAAGCTTAGTGTCGATCGACACCATGCGACAAACCCTAAAGTTATTTACGCGTTTTCGCTCTGTGTCGACCGACACACGCTTTGTGTCGATCGACACGCTGCGAAAACCCTAAATTTTATTTATGCGTTTTCGCTCTGTGTCGACCGACACACGCTTTGTGTCGATCGACACGCTGCGAAAACGCAGACATCGAATTTTCAACAGAGGCTTTAATCCGAGATTAACAACATGAAAACGCGATTTAGCAAGCAAAAATCTATTCAATTACATCAGTATTCGAATTAAATGCTTCAGATTCAATAGACTAAACCCTAACACGCTCTGATACCACTGTTGGATCTCCTAGGATCTAGGGTTCGTTATATTGAATTTACCAACCTCGTTCTTACCTTGAACTGGCAGCGGAATGAATTGGTGAACGAGATCAGTGAGCAACGCAGACGCCTTGCCTCTACCAGATACACACGCACACAAGCTAGAAAACGGGATGCTAGTGCCGGATCTATGGGATCTATGAGTTTCTGGTGTTTCTGCTTTTCTGTCAGAGAAAAACTCGACGTCTAGGGTTCCAGGTCGAAACTATATCACTATATAATGACCTGGAATGACTTAAACCGAACCATGATTAATTAGATTCGTTTTAAGTCATAAAACCGAAACTCAGTTTCAGAATCGACCCTGTGTCGATCGACACACATACCGTGTCGATCGACACACTATTCGAAACTCAATATTGATGTGTATCCAATACACATTAATACGATCATTACCATAATGATCATGCCCATGTTTTAGCTTCCAGTTTGCTTAGGTGTGTGACCCTATAGGATCATATAATACTGGCAGTAAGTCTACAACTTACAGATTGCAAGAGGCTTCTAGCAAAACATTTCAACCGCCCAGTATTATACGAATGTCTGATCTCGACACACAACTATCATCAGGAGTGAGTACAAGTGTGATTTCAGGACACTATCCCAACAAGTTAGTCATGTACCTTACAGTCACACATGGCTAAATAACAATATCTTATCATTCCGCTCAATCTCGAATAAGTTTCTAAAAACCGCTTTCTCAATTCTGAGCTTACCAAAAACAATTCTACCCAAGCAAACCAAACGATCTCGCTAATTATAATCAAAAATCACTTTCTAGCAACCTAGCGATTAAACGAAATGCAGGGATTCAAAATCAACAACTACCAACCTAGCGAGCAATCAAAACATCAATCAATTCAACATTCTAACACCCTAGCAAGGCAATCAATCACACTCAATCAATCAATCAATCAATCAATCAATCAAGCAAATCGGCGATTGCAGTTGTCTCTTAGGGTTCTGATGGAAACCGTCTGCTCGGACCATTATTTATTTTCACATCGTAACTATATTGCATTCACAACCATCATGAGAATGCAATATAACCACTCCGCTACTCAAAACGACAACCGAAATACTCCACATCCACTATGTAAATAAAACATCTATTCACCGCATAGAGTTTTAGATATGTAGGTCCGTCGGAGTCTACATACTAGCGGTTCCCAATCTGTCCCAAAAGAAACACTGCTACACCCAACCAATATACACACATCAAAAAGCGAGTTAGAGCCCTTACTTACCTGGGCCTAATCTATTTCCTAATCTCCCACATGAGTGGTACAACTCATGTGGATCCTAAGCGGCAGGTGCACCAGGAGGATGAAATGAGTGTGGTGGTGGTGGCGGAGCGACGCGGTCTCGATCATGACAGGAATAGAGCGCAATGTACTTCTCGGCCGAAAATGAAACAAGGCAGGAGCTGTGCTGGTGGTGACGACAACTGATACTCCCGGGCAACAACGGTGGTAATGGTGGAATAACATCCGGTGGCGGTGGCTACTGCTAAGTGACCCCGAACTCCTGAGTCTCCGATAACTTGATCACCATGTCATCGGGGATGAATATCGGCGATGCACGCGCTGCTGACGGTGGTATTTCGGATGTAGTTGATCATAAGGTGGCCTTGGAATAAGTGGAGCGGTCAACTGGCTCGACCCTGGTAATGACATGCTCCAGAATAGGCTGCGAAATACGGAAATGTTCTGCAGACTAGGAGTATGGACCTGGACTATCTAGAGTAGATTCACGGTCTCCATGCTGATGTCGCTCATACTATCGTCTCAACCACACACGCACCAATCCTCCTAGGACAACTCTGCTGTGTGACTGCACCAAAAGCAAAAAAATGATTAGCACAATCCTACTAAAATACCCATTTCCCCGGAGACGGACGCGACTCGGATTCCTAATGGTTGCATTGGCTACACATTTTGACTCGATAAAAACATTGAAAACTTAAAAAAAACCGGAATTTTCGAACCCATGACGAACCATGCTCTGATACCACCTTTTGTAACGCCCCCATCCCGTTTTCCGCTGACCGACGAGCTGACCGGCCAACAATCAAACAAGAACATGACCGATCGAACCCGAGCAGTCATACAAGAAGAGTTTGTCACAATACGAAAGCCAGAGACAGTCCGGTTTGAGTCAATGGCTCGAACCAAACCATCCTTGACTCCGTTTACCTCGTTTCCACGATACAAAGCTTTTCAACTTGTACCGTTTCCACGAGTTGTGTTCGGTTCGGACGAAACCATATATCGGGGAATTATTCCATTTTTATTACTTAAAAATATAAATTTTATTCATAATAATATACGGTATAATACAAAACATTAGCGAGCGCTCAAGAAATCCGCAACCGAAAATATAGTCAAAAATGTTTCACAACCGATACCCAATGCCAACCCGATACTACTCCGAGTGTCCTACGCGTCCGCCGAGCTACGCCAAACCTGAAAAACACAAAAGATTCTAATGAGTAATCTAAGATTACCCAGTGAGACGGCTCCCAACTAAAGGCTGCTATCAATCTAATAATCCCGCCCAAAAACCCAAAATAACAATCAAGTATAAATCGCTGGTCACGTGCTACCAAGACGTGACGAGCTCCACAACACACAAGCAATCAAATATCAACACGGTAGTAACCAAGGGAATCGAGAACACTGACCAGGTTCTCAACTCCCGAGGATCCAATCGGGCAGGAAGTACCGGAATGCCATCTCTAGACTTGCGGGATCTAACGCGCCCTATAGAGTCCTAATAACAGTAATGTAAACAATCAGACTCACTGGGACTCTATCACGCAATACCAATAAAGTCAAATAGAACTACTATCTCAATCCCCAGTCTATCCCGCAAGTCCTATCACCAATATCCACATCACCCAAACTTACTCGGTTCCGCACCAGAGTAAGTATCTACCAGTACAGTCTACTCGGCCCAATACCGAAGTAGATAAACAATCAAGCAATCAACAGTCTACTCGGCCCAACACCGAAGTAGATACACAATCACACAATCAACAGTCTACTCGGCCCAACACCAAAGTAGATAAACAATCACACAATCAACAGTCTACTCGGCCCAACACCGAAGTAGATAAACAATCACACAATCACAACACCGCACAAACATTTATTTAGGTTTATTAGTCTTTTAACCTATTCTTAACCTTCACTCATTAAATTCGCTACCTTGGGATTAGTGGATTACTAATCCCGTAGATGGCCTATCAAACCACTTCTTTTCCTTATCACTTCCTAAGTATATTTTAATACGTCCTCGATCTGTCGGTTTAGAGTTAGTAAGATTACTAACTCCCCGACATCTCATTATTCATTAACTTTCATTCATTAATCCACCCGTTATTATATACTAGGTGCGTTAGGTCTTTTAACCGTATTTTAATCAACTCATACTTTCCCGTATATAGATTAATTTAGATACGTTCTTAAATACTTATATATGCATATACATCCTAGCATGCCGTTCTATATGTATGCATCACCCAATCAAGCAATCAACAAACTATCAATCAATAAATACAACACCCGAACAAGCAATCAATCAACTATCAACGATTACGGATATAATCAAACTAGCATGCATCTCTTACCCTAACCATCTCATTGATTAACCGAGTTATTAAATCAACCTAGCCGTTCTAACCAGTTCAATCATCAAGGTATGCAACCTAAATCTATGGTTTATAATTCATGGGTATATATGTATTATTCTAAATGCATCACACAATTTAGCCGACTCACAGTGTTATTATGACGACGGATGGATGGATTGACGGATCTCCCCGACACGAACCCGATGCTAACCCGAACCTTCCCCGAACCTCTGTTGCTTTGACCCGACCTTGACCCGCACCGTTGACCGAATGATTCCGAACCTCCGGATAACCCTCATATTATGGCTACTACAACCGTCTATCCTATTTCTAAATAAAAGAAATCCGGTTTATCGGGAAGATTATTACATTGGAAATTTCCTTTTCGAAGAATATTCTTCGGAATATTCCGACGTATTAATATTCCTTTCCCCATCTTTCTTCTATTTTTCTCTCTCTCTCTCCCCTCCGGCTCCTCCTTCTTCTCTCCTCCCTCCGGCTTCTTCTTCTTCTCCCGGCTCCTCCTCCTCCGGCTTCTTCTTCCTCCTCCGACTTCTTCTTCCTCCGGTCTTCCTCTTCTTCTCCTTATCCCCATGCTTCTCCTCCTCTTCCTCTCTTTCTCTCCTCTTTTTCTTATGTTTCTTGTTTTGGTTTTGGTGTGAAGAAGAATGGAGGCCCTTACCCTCCTTTTATAGCAAACTTGAGTTGAGAATTGAGTGACAAGTGTCTCATGACACATATCATCTCCTTTTTTGACACATCAACACCCATGCATGTGAAAACCTTGGAGAGCAAGCCTCCTCTTCTCTAAATGACACCACATCATGTGAGTTGTTGACATAAAATCTAGACAGCTCCTCCTCCTCTCTCTTAGCCACGAAACCACTCCATGAAGGGCTAGAAACAACTCTTTTTATCATCCATCTCATGTATAGAAAGCCCACTTAGAAGCCCTTTGGATTTGGACCTAAAACCTTCTTGTAGATTCATTGAATCATGACTTCACAAAGCCTCTTCTTCCCTATTGCATAATTTCGTGGCACAAGCTTGTAAATGGGCTTGCATAAGGTCCATAATGACTCTATCTTCCATACATATGCAGCCCTAATCAAGCCCAAGCTTCTTTAATTTTATTTTGAATTTTTAAGCCTTAATTACCCATTAAGGACTCAAAATTCATAACTTGATCTAGACATCAAACCTTTCTTAATCCTTTTAACCATAGATTCTACATCTTCTAATGGAGCTGTGTTCAAAATTTCATAATTTTTGGTGGCCTTTAGAGGGTATTCTCGCTTGCCCGAACATTGTATCGGTTTCTCGGAAAAACCGGTTTTACGTTGAATATTTTAAAAACCTTTTAGCTGCTTCTATAAATCCACCAATTCTCATTTTAAGATTCCAGAAGCTCTTAGATGAGTTTATAAATTTGAATCACCTCAAACGGACACCCGTAGCTCCCGTTATGAATTTTACAAGTTACTTCGGTTTTGTCGGTTTCCATTCCCGATAAACCGTTAAAATAATTGAAACTCTGTAGCCTCTGAAATAAATCCTCCAAGCTTATTTTAAGATACTATACTATTTTAGATGAATTTAGCAAGTCGTTTCACCTCAATCGGACTCCCGTAGCTCCCGTAGCTCCCGTAATGATTTTTTACAAGTTTTATCGGTTCTATCAGTTTCCTTTCCCGATAGTCCGTAAAACTCGTTTAATCTCCGTTTCTTCCACCTCTAGTCTTCTAAATGTTCTTTATGACTAAAAGAAGAACATTTGGCCCATCTCCACTTCCGGCTCTCATTGTGGTAAAATTACCAAAATGCCCTTCCTTTCTTGAAAATTATAGAATTGCCCCTCGTTGACTTTTCCGCTGTCCGTTGACTATTTCTTGGAACAGGATATTACACTGCCTATCTGGGAAATTATTTGAAAGCAATATCCTATACACCTAAATATTAGTATTTAGTAAAAATAAAATATTCTCTAAACCCAATTTTGACATAAACCCTTATTTACTCCACTAAAATACACCTCTAATCATTTTTATCGTCTTCTCTTAGATCTTCTAATATTCAAACAATGTCAAAAATCCTAGATACCACAAAAATCATTCATTGCAAACGTTGCTCGTCACATATTTTGCTTTGATCAAATAGACACAAGCCTCGAACTATCAAAATCAAACTATTGGAATCTTTTAGATTGAGAATTATGAGAAGTATTATTATAGTGTATCTCAAATTATGGAAGTAACTATAGTGATAAAAAGGTATTGATTGGTAAAAAAGATTTATAAATCCAATCATTATCTCGTATTCTAATAGATACCTTTCTAATATTATGAATCTGATTATTGTTTGAGATACCTTAGATGTCATGGGAGTCATTATCCACATGAGTGCTATTGAAGATGTGAAAACCAAGAGCAAGTCTGGAAATAACACTAACTTGAATTGTACCTAATATAATGAGTAAAACTAATTACAGTGTGATGTATACTTTATGTAATCATGTTATACTAATTCTTTAATATTTGTTATAATTCAATATACTATATAAATTTAGGGATGATGATTTGTCTTGCACTTTGTGGGGAGACTATGCAAAAAAGTGATTGAGCATACTTCTCAAAATTGCTCATTTCATGTTGTTATCAGTATCCATTTTGCATAGATAAAAGAATATGAAGGTAATTCCATTTGAATACATTCATGGATAATTCTTCATTTTTAACATTGTAGGACAATAAAAAAATTTCTTTATTTATTTAGGAAAATTGTGCATCTCCAATATGTACAACTCTACGAAAATCACATTTGAAAATGAAAATAACCCTGAAATTGCAAAGCGTTAGAGAGATATAATAATAGTTTACAATAATTAACTTAACATAGTATGTTTTGAATATTTATATAGTATGTCCTTTTTACAGTATCTCAAAAGAATCCCAAACTCTTTTTATCAAGACTGAGAAAACATGGTTTCTTTTGGATCGAGTCCAAAATTGGATATATATAAAGATTTTTTCATCAAGAATGATAGGATGAATCTATTTGGAATTCTGCAATCAGAAAAAAATAGATCGTATTAAAAATTATAATATTATGTTCAGTTTACATACATAAATCGTGGATTGAGTTTTAAACTTTTGTAGCATAGAAATGTTGTGACATGTGCCACAATTGTTGATATAGACAATTAAAAAAAAATTGTACTTTAATGCATGCAGAATTTGCAACCTCAAAGTACTTCAAAATGGATCTGATTATGAAGATGTGAAGAGTCAAATCCCATATATAATTTTAAAAGTTGTAGCTATGTTTATGATTTTTATGCTAGATACTATTGTCGGTTTCATTTTTTATAACATCACTAATACCAATCAACTTACTATCAATGTTTAATATTTTTTTTGTGTGATGTAGATATTATTTGATCTTCTACGTGACTGATTATTTCAAGGGTAAAGCAAAATTCCTCACATATGGTGATATTGGAGATAAGCATGTGAAGAGTTCCGCAGACGATATCTATAACGAATTCAGTCCGCAAATAGAGGTTTAACCCAATTTCAACATTTTCATTGTAGATATATCGGGTTAATTGCATGTATTGTATCTTTTGTATGTTTTACTTACAGTTTTGTATCTTTCTAAAACCACTTGCAAAGTTGTATCTTTTTTGTAGGTCCCACCAGAATAAAGATAATTTTATCCCTCCTCATCCCGTCATCTGTGACAACCTCTCTCGATTGATAGTTTTCCACTTTTTCCTAACTATCCTTTCTTTTTATTATTTTTTCCTTTTCTTTTTTCCCCTCTCTCTTTCTTATTTTATATTAATTACACCCTCCCTATTTTTTGAAGGTTGATAGATTGTCGGATGGGAGGTTTCTGGCAATATAGACCGGCTGAATGGAGATAAAATCGGCCGATGTACCGGAATTAAAAAAAAAAAATCAAAGTCGGACTTATTAGGGAAGTTTCGAATGGATAGTTTAGAGTAGGTGTCCACAATCTCATCTATTCGTGGATACTACCACGATAATATCACGTGCTAGATGCTTCTCATGGATAGCCAAACTTGACTATGCTAATATCTTTCACATATGGACGGACATACATGTATCCATGGTTTGTTACATATCCATTAATAGATCATAGTATGATTATCCATAGATGTATATTCGACATAAGACCAATCATGTTGGACGCTTCTCATGGATAACCAAACTTGACAATGCTAATATGGACGGACATACATGTGTCTATGGTTTGTTACCTACTTAGTATCTATCTTCACATATAATTTGTTGGAGTATTATCTTCAAAAACAAAACTATCCATCATTTAGGTAATTTAGCTCACTCCCGAAACCAAATTTGCCAATTATCCATCCTTAAAATCACATATAACTAGTTCTTTACCTTAAAATTACTTTGCCTAACCACCAAGTCATGTTTATTTTTTCAAAACTAAAATGATTATCCAGTAATAGATCATAGTATGATTATCCATAGTTGTATATTCGAAATAAGACCAATAATATCCTAGTATCCTCTTAGTCCATGGTTTGTTATTTACGTAGTATCTATCTTCACATATAATTTATTAGAGTATTATCTTTAAAAACAAAACTATCCATGATTTATTTGAAGTGTGGTGTATGACACCTATCTGTGTCCATCCAAGAAAAGAGGGAAGGATAGTATTTATCCTTGACTTTTTAGGCATTATTCTCACATGTAAGGGTAAATCTGTATTTTTGACGTTGGGACCTACAAAAGAAGATATAAGATTGCAAACATTTTTAGGAAGATACAAAACTGTAATTATTTTTTTAAAAAGATACATTGAGTGCAATTATTTCTAGATATACCATACTCTTTTCTTTAAAACTACAATTGATCTATGCATTCCAACCTTAGGATGATCATATTTTCTCCTAAATGAATTGACTGGTTTAGTTGGTCGAAAATTACTCTTTAAATTTAAAATTCCAAAGGAAAATGTTCAAAAGGTTACAATAAATCCATATTTCGTGGACTTATTTTATGATGACGAATCTGCAATCAAAGATTTTGAGAACTAAACTATCTCGACTCAGGTATTCATAAAAAATAATTTTAATATTCCAAATAATTGTTTGTCTTTCATAAAAATTAAAAAGTTGTTTGTTTCAAATGTTTAGGGACTTCTTATGATTACTTGTAGTACAGGGATAGGTTTGATGCATCAATGGCACTAGCTCTTAAACCATCAACATCAAAAAGATCAGAAGATAATATTTCACTAAGCAGTGTTGGTGAAGCTTTGTTTGTTACAAAGAAGATTAAACATGAAGGTAATTAGGTCTTAACAAGAAGAATTAATTAGGTTTTGACTAATTTATTTTCGTAACAATGAATGTTGGTGAATCTATCTTTTTCTTTGTAGTTGGTTATCTATATACTTTGTTACTATTGTTTAAGTTTGGAATGAATTATTTTCTAATTTATTTGTATTTTATTTTTATTTTATTTTAATGGTTTTTTAATTATTAAAAAATGAACTAACATTGGTTCAATAATTATAATGTGAATTTTGTATATTTATTATGTAATTTAACTATATTTAAAAACAATTTGGGTAAATCATAAACTTAAATTAAAATCATGTATTTATTCTAAAAGAACATAATGTGTTGTTTTGTGTAATGATTTACTCAAAAGGTATATGAGTATCACATTTTAAAATCATGTATTTATTCTAAAATCAGGTATATATGTTTATGATTTACCTGCAATGATTTACCTGCAATGATTTACATATATACTATTAAATTAATTTGTTGTTTTGTGTGGGGGTACAAAGATAGAACTAATTATTACATCAACCGAAGTTCCCAACTTTAATAGTCTAGAAAACTAGGAAGGGAAGTGGCTTGAAATGAGGAAAGTTAAAGTTTTATATGATGTCTCAAGATTTCGTCCAACGAAGTCTGAATATATGCTCTGCATAGTTCCAGGGTTTGCAATCCGAAAAATTGATGTCATCAACGATAGGTATTATTTAGATTTTTAAGTATCAAAGAAGTCCAATATTTCAACACTCCAACTAATGGTTTTGTTGGTATGGGTGTGAGATATATGTTTTGTAAATAATAATATTTAATTGTTAGTTACGTACTATGATAACATATTCATGATTTTCAGATGTAATGAATATGATGGTCAATTATGGACCCATGAATGTGGATGTTGATAACCCTGCAACAACAAAAAAACATTTTTTTCATATAAAAGATTCACAGTAATATCGGTTTTTATATGTTTTATGTTTTTCCTATGTATAATCATATTGGTCTTGGTATTAATATTTAGTTACTAATAAAAATTTTAGGGGTAACCGGCTCAGCTGTATAGCTTTAGGTACACACCCACGATTTTATAAACCGATTAGCAGCTCTAATGGCGAGATGTTATTTGTGTTTTGAAATTTTAGAAGATTGTTCGTTTTAGATGTAAGTATTTCATTGCTTTAAATGGATCTTATCTAGCTTGTTATTGGTTTGTAAGTCTATTACTAATTATAAGTTTTGATTTATGTGACAAAGAAGATATATGGGTAGAGAGAGTCACGAAGGATTGTCGGATGTCATCTTCAACCCTCATTTTCTATAAGTAGAATATCTGAAGAATGAATTTGAGCTAATTGAAGCTTTCATTGCAATAGAGAGATGTTCTTGGAAATTTTCCAACTCAAATTTCTTTACTGTTTTATGTTTTTAAATTGGGCAAATCGTAAAATAGCACAAAAACATATATTATCACAAATATAGCAACGAGTAAAAATGACCAAAATGCCATTTACTAAAGGGGATAAATACTAAATTAACTCGAATCCTAAACCCTAAATACTAAACCCTTATCCCTAAATACTAAACCCTAAAACCTAAATACTAAACCCTAATCCTTAAATAATAAATCATAAACCCTAAATATTAAACTCTAAACCCTAACTAATAAACCATAAACCCTAAATTATGCAATGCTATAAAAGTCTTTACAATCCAAAATAATGTTAAAAATGTTATTTTTTTTCCTTGTTGCTATATTTGTGACAATGTATGTTTTTGTGCTATTTTATGCATTTTCTCTTTTAATTTTAGTATACTCAATATCTTATGTGTTGTAATTACACACTTATCCATTTATATTATTCTTCTTATTTAAACAAATGTCTCCTTTAAAGTCCATGATTATATATTTACAAAATATTGTTACATAAGATTGTTGTTTTGAATTTTAAACTGAAACTTCAACGTGTGTTTTGGCGAGTTTAGGTCTTATATTTTTATTTTTGCTTAATTTACGGACTAATAATTGTTAATGTGCTGAAATTTTGATTTTCAATAACCGTAAGAAAAAAAATTCAAAATCCCCTTAGTAAAATTCTTATATTTTTAAACCAAATAGATAAATTATATAATTTTGTTTTATGAAAATTCACTTGATTTTAGTTATTGTTGATGCTTTTTCACTACAATATACTATATTTATTTATTAAACCATTACAGTTTTGATTTGACGGTAACCTAAAACAAACTAATTTTTTTATTAATTGTCAAAAATATCTAATTTCATGCCGAATTATAGTTTAAGTTTAAATGTTTTAATTAATTAGCATGAAAAGTAGGAAAACTAAAAAATGTAAGTTGCTATGACAAGCACTACAAGAAAAATCTCTATTCTTAGCACACGAAAAACGCCATGGTATGTATATGATGGCGTTTTTGAAAATGCTATGTCTGCCCCAGCTATAATAGGTAGGCTAGATACGATAGCGTTTTTTGTCTGTGCTATAATATTGTTCACTATAATAGCGTTTTTGAAATGGCTATGTCTGCCCCAGCTATAATAGATCAGCCTTATATAATAGCGTTTTTGCTCGTGCTATGATATAAAACACTTATGATAGCGATGTTGTTCTTTGCTATTGGATCTATCTGTTATAGCTTTTTTTTATTTGTCATAATATCTTTTTATAATAATGAATAATTATTGCTAATTTATATTTATAATTATAATTTTAAATTTATATTTAATTCAAAATTATATTTCATAAATTATCAAAAATTACATAAGTGTATTATTACATTACAATATCAAAGAATACAGTTTAATCCAAACAAAAAGTCAGGCTTTGACGGCAACAATATCAACGTCCCCCTATGTTTCCTGCTTCACGGTAACATATGAATCTGATTTGTTTTGGCTGGGGATTTACGCACGCAAGATACCACGACTTTCATCAACGTTACTGTGACAACACAACCTGCATTGGTGTGTGAAACTTGGGATTATAAGCTTTCCCAGTAACACTAACAACAACATTGTACGTTCGTTGAGGATGCATAGGCGCTAACGCAATGAACTTGAATCAGACAAGTTATCGAGGTGGAAGATTTACTAACAGTCCTGAATTCAATATCCTAAATACTGCAACGGCAGGAAAATCGTACTCTTGTGAGGTGTAAGACAGCTAGAAACAGAGCATGTAGGGCGTGTACCTTGTGAAACTGCCTATGTACTGTAGCCAAGCATTAAATGCTTGTAATAACGACCCCGTATGATTCTCTGCCACCAATATTTGGTTGAGCTCCAATAACTCATCTGCATTCGCTCTTGGATAAGCCTGCAATGCAAATGAAGCTGGTGTGTGAGGATTGCAAAAAGCAGAGATTCAGACGAGCAGGTCCATGGTAGAAGGGAACAAGTTTGCTCACCATCTAACAAGACATCTTTTGATGCCTTGGGATATAGGACGGAAAAAGACGGATCTCGTTGAGTATATAATATCCCAACCTGGAACAGATTCAACCGTTTTCGGTAAAATAGGTCTTCAAATTCGTTTTTACCGATCAAGCGAGGATATAAGTCTTACATCAGCCAATGCCATAGCAGAAGGGTCTTCAAAGATCTCAAGGCTATAGTCACCCAAATAATTTACCTATAGACAAATGGTGCTTGTAATTATTCATTTGATTCTGAAAGGTAACATATTTTAACAAACTTTGCGTCATTTCCATTAAGGGTCTAGAAGAGTAAATACCGCAAATTCTGTATTGACAAGAGCTTGGACAAAATCCATCAGCTGAATTTTAGCCCACTCGGAGCAGAGAGTAGGATCCTCACTAGGTGGAGGATGCCTCCATGCAGCACCAAAGCGTAACTTTTCATCCGGAATGCTTCCCTTCCGTGCATCAGCAGCATACCGTTGAAGCCGCAACAAAGCTTTTTCCATTGCAGGATTAACCACAGCAACCTGTACCCAAAGAAACAGAAAACATTGTACAAATTAAACATCACTTTCATGTGTCCAAGAAGTCTTTCAGAGCAGCTGCAAGCATTTAGTTTAAGCAAGCTTACTTGTAAATATGCCAAGTATGCATCCACAATATCTTCAAATGTACCTGCTTTGTTCCCCATCAGACTGAAGAAATGACAGTGGCTATGGTTACATTTGGAAAATGAGTCATTGGGGTTTGACGCATACCACATAAATTACTTGGTTGACTGTATAAAGAAATATCTTTTCATGTTTCCTTTTAGTTTTCGAAGATGATGAAACCGTCAAAAGGAAAAAGAAAAAGAAAGATAGAGTGAGAGAGGGACTGCAAAAGAAGAGGGAGACATTACCTTTGGTAATGATTACTTTGCTTAAGCGCATAAAGCTCAAATGAAACTAGTATATTGCTTTGAAAAGAGAAGGAAAAGAATACAAAGTAATAAACTGGTTAACTTTAAAGGGCCTTACTTGATTCAACCTTCAACCAGACTCGAACATTTAACATTTTCATCACTCACAGCTCCAACCTAAGCACAAAAGAAGACAAAGCACATTAATTCTACAATGAACTAACTTTACAGAAATCTCTTAAGCAGATTCATCACAATCCAACATTAGATCTGAATCTTAACTCCTAACCTGGGTTGAGTTATCAACTGAATCACTGAAACTACCCTCAGATTCATCAGACAGAGACAGAGAAATAGTGTTCTTATCAGTCACTGTAGTGTTCTTCTGGTTCTCACTCTGTATATTTTCAGCTGAAGACACATACAAACACAAACGTAGACGTTGTCACAAAGAAACAGAATCAAGAAATAAAAAAAACAAGGAAGAGAAGAGACACACAGAGAGAGAACTTACATTGGTCGTCATTTTCCTTGCCTTGAAGAGTGTTGACGCAAGCTACAAGCTGAGGATTTACATACATCAGTGTGCAGACCCATGGAACATTTCACCAACAGTCCTCCCATAGAATGACTAATAACATTAATCTTCTTCTCTTCTGAATCTTTGTAAACTGATTCCACTTTTTAGCAAATAAGTCCATAGTTTCCTGCAGTTTATACACCATTACAAACATAAAAACATTCAATACACCGATCATCAATGTTTACACCAAAGCCTTAATCAAAATCAGAAACATATGATTTTTACCTGTTTCTTTGACGGAAATCATAACCAAAACCAAAAAGGGTTTTCCCTTCTTCGAATCCCCATCCGAGCATCTCAACAATCATCTAATGGAAATAGAACACGGACTCGCTGCAAACAATTTATAAGAAGCGTTTGATTGATCAAAATGAGACAATAAAGATCTATAAACAACAGTTCGTAGATAAGTTCATGAACCGAAGAGCTAGAGAGAGCATTAACAATACCGTTTAGGGTTCAGCAGCAAAAAAACTTGAGATTTCAGATCCAGAAACAAAGCTCAAGAAAAAATCTAATATGAAACGATAGACTAAAAATACCAGAAGATAGAAAACAAGACGGTGAAGCAGAAAACGGCCGAGAGAGATCCGTCGCCGTTTTCGATTAATATCGGTCGAGAGAAACCCGTCACTATCATCCTTCTGGAGAAGAGAAGAGTGGTACAAACTAGATTTCGAGAGAGAATCTAGGGTACTTTGCAATTCCATTAACAGAGATTGTAAAGGGGACAATCTATAGTGCTAGGGTTTTGCAAGGGAGGAGGATAGGGATATTAGAAGAAGAAATTAAGGTTTTTCTGAAGAGGAAGGCGGTGGAGGATCAGTATAGAAACAGAGAGGAAGAGAGGAGGAAGAAGATCAGAGTTTGAAGACCAAAAGAAAAGAAGACGAGAGTTGAGAAAGTGACTGATTTTTAGTCTGTCGTGGATAAGGAAGAGGGAAAAAAAAAGTTTTGGCCAAAACCCAAAAAAAAAAAGGGATAAATTTTTAGTGTTAGCGCCCATAGTATAAATTAGGCTCCAAAACTCATTTTTTGTTTCCCGCTTATTAAAATTTCGGGTTAGCATTGATAAAATGCTATAATAAAGTATCATAATCCAACAAACACTTTTTAATAGCACTTAGAGAAATCGTGCTATTATAATGTGCTATTAATACTCAGTTTTTTTTGTAGTGAAGTAATAAATCTAAACAGATTTTACTCATTTTTGTTATGTTTTTAATAGTATAGATACAAAATTGAAACTTTAAATTTCTTTAAGTGTTATATCACTTTCATTTTCTATGTTTAATTTTATTTAATATTATATTTATATTTCAATATTATATGTCTATTAAAACATGTGTAAATCCTTCTTTTTATGATCTTTTAGTATCAATTTTGAATTGCTAACTTAATTTCAAATGTATTATCATTTGATTTGAAAATTTAGGCTATCATGAGCATTATTCTAAGCCGCCATATCTGATGACGTTTCAAGTAAGATATTGCACATAGATAAAGAAAACAAATATTAATATTTTTTTAGTTATCAAACCATCAATAAATATCTACATAAACACAATTCAACCAACAATAAAACAAAATACATAGTATAAATGGTCATAAAACATAAAATATAATATATTTTATATTGAAAAGTGAAAACATATTCCTGTAATTTGAAACTAAAATAATACTTCATTAATGTCAATATTAAAAAACAGAAGTATTAAATAGTTTGTTATTAAAATTGACCAGTTTATATGTTCATTCCCAAGCAAACATATTTCATTTTCCTTAACAACTAATCTTTATATTTATGGCCTTAAAGAATATAATTTAAATATATTGTTATGTTATCAAAACTATCATATTCGACACAATCCCAATTTTTCTTTTCATAATTTGTTTTAAATTTGTATATTCGATTTGACTGTTTATATTTTATTTATTATTGACAAGATTTTTATCTTTATACATGAAATTGGTTACTCACATATTGTTTTTAATAAATTCCAAAACCAGGTGAAATTTATTACTCATGACAACTAAACTTAACCCTATTTCCTTATATATATATTTTTTAATATATGCTATTGAAACTAATCCTAAATCATTTATGTTTTATCATCAATATATTTCGCAAACCAAGCACAAAAATGGAAGCCTTTTCCTTATTCTGGGAGGTTAATAGCACAAGATGAATTGGAGAGTGCGAGTGAAGACCATAAGAATATTGTTCAAAAATGTGTTTTTTCATGGGAAAAGATATCATGTGATCTTATGTGATGAACTAGTACCATTTTGTAGTATAAAGTTCAATATATATGTAATTATTTTCTCGTAATTAATCATTTCTCGATTTTAAATTTTCCAATTTTAGGGTTTTAAAATTCAATCAAACATCTCATGTGAGTTATTTGGAACCCTAGGCTTGTGACATCTTCAAGAAATTCACTGGAAATTTATTTGAAATTTTAAAGTGATTCAAATGAATAGTGATAGTGATATTAGAAACACAATTACTAGGAAAAAAATCTTTATGGGTGAGAACACGCTCATTACAGATTGTTGGACGATAAGTCCAAAAAATTTATTGCCTACATTATCCAACATGCATGATAAGTAATCTAATTTCATAAGCATGTTTAAAATTTTTAGGTTAAAAATTCATGTGTAGGTTACATTTTTCTTTAGCCTTTCTTTTCATTTTTTTCGAGATCTAATTGAAGTTAATTGCTATGCTTGAGACATGCAAACTCCATAATATGGCCGAATCGCAAAGAAAAAACATTCATCTGATTATGCCAAAACGATTTGAGTTTCATATCAGAGAAATAGAGTAAATTCTACTTTTCATCATAACATATTTAATTATAAACATTATACTCTTTCATCCAATGAAATACTTATTTTATTTTCATATCTGCTATAATGACATATCTGTAAGATGCATTGCTAGAGAAAAACTGGATATCCAGTTTGATGAATATTGGAATTTCATTGGTAATTTTGAGTTTGTTGTCTTCTTGAGGTTTTGACGAGTAAATTATAGTGAGGGTAAGTAAAAATCGATTTCTAACTTTTTTTGCAATATATTAATCATTTAATTTAGTGTTTTCCTATTTATTTATTGTAGTATTTTCATTTTATTTTTTAATGAAATTAGGTATTCTATTTTTCCATGATTCAAACTTCAGCGAGTATATTTACAACTTGAATTAATTCTAGATATTGAAGATGTTGCTGATTATAAATAGTTGTGTATTTTAATATTTTAACTTTTTATTTAAATTTCAAAATCGTTTATAATTTACTAATTTTTGATTTTAAGTTTTGTTTTAAGGTTTCCTTCACCAAAACTACTGGATCTTGGCATGAATATCTTTTATAACCTACTTTGAATGGAACTCATATTGTTTTATTAAATATAAATTATTATTTGTGTATTTTTGTGTTCATTAAATATATTTATTTATGTTAGATATTATTATTTGAAAATTTTCTCCATTATGTATGTTAGAATAAAAAAAAAACCAAAAAAGATTCTGTGAAAAGACTATAAAACACTGTTTCATACAATTTATCTCACAAAAACATACTAATTTTTACTCTTATAGGGAATAAATATAAAATTTGGTCGTCTTAACATTTCGGTTTGAATATTAATATTTGTTTTATGGTTTTTGATATATTTCTTGTGGATGATAATTTGGAGATAAAGTGTATTCTAGAATATTATATTTTCTCGTATAATTCAATAATTTTATTCGGGTTAGCTTAAACAATATACATACTTATTAAAAGTCTATAGAATAATTAGTCTGAAAAGATGAAATTAAATCATTAATTTGATATCATATATCAAACCAAATAAATAAACCATTATGAACAAAAACATTTGTCCTCATACAAAGTGCAGACAATTTATCTAGTTCTCTTTAAATTCGAAAAATCATCATCTTATTCTTCTTATTTTAATAGTTGACTACATTTTAGATGCACTACAAAAAAATTGGAAATAGCCACGGATTTTTTCGTGGTTATGGGCCTTTATCCGTGGCTATTTCAGCTATAGCCACGGATAGCAACGAAAAACATTTGTGGTTATGGGCTCGTTGCTATTTGTCATTTGTGGCTATTCGTGGATACGCTTCCACGGATAACCACGAATAGCAAGAATTTTTTTTCATGGCTAAAAAAGCCACGAATATCTACGAACATAACCGTGGATAATATTATGAAATAGCTATAAATTTATAGGTGGCTATCTGTGACGAAAATATTATAAAAAATACAAATAATAAAATTAAATTAAAATTAAATTCATATATACAAATATAATACGTATATACAAATAATAATAATAGCCTCCGGCTACACAGACCACCGTCGCTTCGTGTTCTTCGTCTTCGTCGTCGTCTCTCTACATGATTCTGTCTCCAAAGCTCGGCGTGGATTGGTAACAAAGCTCGAGAAATAAAAGCTCGGCGTGGATCGATTCTCGGTCTCAGGTTTTGATGATCGTGAAGAAGGAAGTGAATAATAGCCATAATCCTCGATTGAATGTTGTTGGGATGAGAAGAGAAGATGAGATCTAACAGTCGGGAGAGCAAGAGACGAAGGAGATGATGATAAGAAAAGAAAACAATAAAAAAGGAGAGAGATCTAACGGTGAAGATTTAATGATGGAATTAGATCAACAATTGTTATTGCTCGGCATGGTGATCTACGTGGATGAGTTAAAAAAATCTGAACCATTGATTTTTCTCATCAATTGTTGGAATTAGTGATCCGGGTGGTGTGTCATAGCCAATGAAATATTTTCTTATTTAATTAATATATACTAATCAAAAATGATTTTAAATAACATAAATAGTTATAAAAAATTAATGTGAAATTTAAAGCTATAAAAGATAAATGTTTTTATAAAATTGTAAAATTTAAAAAGTGTTTTAAAATAATAAAATGAGTATATATAATAATAGTTGTAAAAAAAAAGAGTATATATAATAATAAAATGATTATAATTATAATTAATTTTAATTTTCGTTTACATGGTTTTTAATTTTAAAAGTTTTAAATTTTATTTCTAAATATATAAAATATTTAAACTTTCTTTAAGACTTTTTAATTTATTATTATTATTAAAATATTAGTAGATTTTTAAAAAATCATAAATTTATTAATTATTATTATTTAAATAATTTAAAAATTCATTCTATGTAGAGTATATATGTAAATATTTTTAAATATTAGTTGTATGTGTATATTTAAAAGTTATATTTTTATTTTATAATTTATGATTAAGGAAAAAGGTTTAGGGTTTATGATTTATGGTTTGGGGCAAAGAGTTATATTTTAGACTTTAATTTAATGTTTGAAAGTATTAGATTTTAGTTTTAGATATATTAATGGTTATATTTTGATTTTATAGTTTATGATTAAGATTTTAAGGGGTGGAATATGATTATGGTTTAGGGTATAGGATTTGAAGGGTTATGTTTAAGGTTTTGAGTTAATGTTTTAAATAGTATATTTTAGGATTTATGGTTTATTTGGGGTTTAGGGTTTTGAATTTGTAATTGTTAGTTATATTTTGCTTATAATTTAGGGTTTTAGGTTTGTTTAGGGTTTAAGGGTTTTTTAGGGTTTGTTTCGGGTTTATAGATTTTTTAGGATATGAATATTGTGGTATTGAATTTGAAAATAATAGTTTTATGTATATAAAACTAATGGTTTGTATTTTAATTTTATAATTTATGATTAAGAGTTTAGGGTTTAGAATTTGATTTTAGTTTAGGGCATAGGGTTTGAAGGTTTATATAATTATGGTTTTAAGTTAAAGTTTGAAAATAGTAGATTTGGAAATAATTTTTTTTTCTTTTTTTATAAGTTTTGAATTCTAATTTTAGATATGTTATAGTTTTGGAGTTTTAGATATTATATTTTTGGTTATAGTTTAAGGTTTTATATATATGGTTTATTTGATTTAAGATATGAATATTGTGGTATTGAATTTAAATATAATAGTTTTATGTATATATAATTAGTGGCTTGTATGTTATAGTATTTAAAATGTTATTAATAAGAGTTTTGATTCTACTTTAAGGGTTTGGGGTTTATTTAGGGTTTAGGTTATATATATATATATATATATATATATATATGTTATACAATTGTGGTATTGGTGAAAATAATAGTTATATATATAATTAAAGGTTTGTATTTTGATTTTGTAGTTTATGATTAAAAGTTTAAGGTTTGGAGTTTGGGGTTTTAGGATATATTTAGTGTTTAGAGTTTTGAATAGCTACAGATAAAATCGTGGCTATCCGTGGCCATAGATAGCCACAGATAGCCACGAATAATGTCATAGCATTTCGTGGCTAAAATCTTACACGATAATTTCGTGACTATTTGTGGCTAAATTAGCCATAAATAGCCACGAAAATGTTCGTGGCTAAGATAGCCACGAATAATGGCGTAGCAGTTCGTGGCTAAACCCTTCCACAACTATTTCGTGGCTAGTTGTGGCTAAATATCTACGGATAGTCACGAATGACATTTAAAATTCGTGGCTATGAAATATTTCATAGCCATCCATGGCTGAAAAAAATTGTCACAATCAATCCGTGGCTGAGTCGTGGCTATTTACAGTTTTTTGTAGTGATTCAGTAGCATGAGTTGAGAGCAAATCGAGTAGGTAACTCTCACTTTTGCTTTGCTGATCAATTGTCACTGCATCAGTCATCTAAAAATCACAACTACAAACTCACAATTTATTTGTATTTTTATATTTTTGTTATCCTGATATTCAGAAATGTAAATATGCCACTTTAAAGTACTACAAATAGCATAGCAAAAATATATTTCTCGTCAATGTCATTAATTGGGGCCCGTGGTAAAAACAGACACCTAATTAAATTCATGACCATACATGAATTTATATTTCCTATATTCTCTAATTGCCCTTATTCCTAGACTAAACTAGCCTTTTAAAGAAAACGAAAAAAAAAATCACTCTATAATTTTCCTTCTTTTCCCTTCGTTTCTTCTTCTTCATTATCTATTTCTTCTTTCTTGATTGATACCTCCCAACCCTTAATCTACTAATCAGATTTCTACTTAGTCCACTTCATCTCTTCCAATTTGTTCAGTTTTCCTTAGGGTTTGAGTTTTGAAAACTATAAGTTTTTTCTCTCTACCATTTCCCCCCCTCTGTTTCTCTCGTTTCCCAGATCGATTCAACAACGTCCATTAGAGCTTAGAAGATTCTGAATCGGATCACAGGCGAGTTGAAGCTCTAACGATGAACCAATACCACATATATGAAGCGATTAGGCATGGCCAGTGCTCGGTAATTTTCTCATCTGCTTTACCATTCCTCCTAGAGAGTATTGTTTTGTAATTTTTGTTGAAATATGTTCGTAATTATTTGCAGACTGTGTACAAAGGAAGGAAGAAGAAGACTATTGAGTATTTTGCCTTTATTTACTAAATATTTGGTTATCTAGGCTAACATTTTAGTTTGTACCCAAAGCAAATATGTTAGTCATACAAAGTTAATTGTTAGCATATAAATCTAAAATAATATATCTATCTAAAATATTAGTAGTACCAATTAAAATGTTAGCGAGACCAAATAGAATGTTATCAATACTAATATAATGAATACACCATCTTTTTGTATAACACTACAAGAAAAACTGTTTTTAGCCACGAACGAGCCACGAACAGTTCGTGGCTAAGAATTTTTCAGCCACGAATAGCTACGAACCAACCACGACTGCAAATTGTGGCTAATAGCCACGAAAAAATATTCGTGGCTATCCGTGGATAATTAGCCACAAATAGCCACGAACTAGTCGTGGAAGAGCATATCCACAAACAGCCACGAAGATATTTGTGGCTACCTAGCCACGATCTAAAATCGTAGCTATTTGTGGCTAATTTAGCCAAGAATAGCCATGATATTATCGTGGAAGAGATTAGCCACGAATAGCCACGATTTTATTCGTGGCTATTTCAAACTTTAATCCCTAAATATACCCTAAAACCCCAAACTCAAAATCTTAAACTCTTAATCATAAACTATAAAATCAAAATACAAACCATTAGTTATATATACATACAACTATTATTTCAAATTCAATACCACAATATTCATATCCTAAATTCTATAAACATATACATATAAAACCTTAAACTATAACCAAAAATCTAAAAACTAAAACTCTAAAAACTATAATATATCTAAAATTATGATTCAAAACTTATAAAAAAGATTTTTTTTATTTCTAAATCTACTAATTACAAACTTTAACTTAAAATCATAAATACAACCCTTCAAACTCTATACCCTAAACTCTAAACAAACTCTAAAACCCTAAACTACAAACAAAACTCTAACTAACAAAACTCTAATTCATATAATATATCCATAACCAAAAATTTATTATTTACAAAATTTATAACTCTAAACCCTAAACAACCCCTAAACCCTAACAAACCCTAAGCAAACCTAAAACCCTAAATTATAACCAAAATCTAACTTAAAATCCTAAATACAACCCTTCAAACTCTATAACCATTAATTACATATACATAAAACTAATATTTCAATCATTTACATATAGTTAATTAAAATATATTTACTTATAATTTTTTTTTTAAATCTATTAATTTTAATACCAATAATAAATTTAAAATTTTTAAACAATAATTTTATTATTTTATATACTCATAAATAAAATTTAAAACTTTTAAAATAAATTAAAATCATTTAAAACAATTTTAAAATTGAATTTATTAATTTTATTATTTTAAATCATTTATATATATATACTCATTTTACTATTATAAATCATTTTAAAAAATTTACACTTTAAAAAAATATCTTTTATATTTTTCAAATTCAATATGGTTAAAAATTAATTTTAACTATTTTTATTATTTTTAATAACATATTTTATGTATTATATATTAATTAAACCGCAAAACAATTTGATTGGATAACAACTCATCACGCGGATCGCAATGAGAACCGTTAGATCTATTTCTCTAGTCATATCACGACCGTTAGATCTTATTCGTTTACAAAAAAAAAAATCTGATCTAAAATCAGAACCGTTAGATCTGATTCAGATCTAAATCTGGACCGTTAGATTCCTTATCTACTAACCTAATTACCCTCTTACCTCAAGCCTCCCTCTGTAAACGAAATCTTCTCCTTCACGAAGAATCGATTTGACGATTCAGGCCAGAGAAGAATGAAGAAGAATCGATGCTACATGAAGAAGATTTGATGAAGAATCGATGAAGAAGAATCGATGATGAAGCTCGCCGTCGAAGAGCTATGGCGTTAGCTCCATCACGCTCTCCGCCTTCCTGCTCCATCTCTCCCTCGTCATCGTAAGTTCTACTGGCGGACCTTTGACGGCATGGCGGAGGAGCAGCCGGATTCGTCTTTGGTTCAGAAGCAGAGCGATGGTTAAGGCAGAGGTCTCTCGCGGTCGCGGTTGAGGTCGGCGGTGGCTCAGCGGTTTCGATTGATGGTGGTGGTAGCGAGTAAAAGGTGGGTCGTCGGAGAGGCGTGGTGGTTAGGTGGGTCAGCGGTGGTGGTTAAGCCGGAGGTGATCGTCGGCGTATCAGAAAAAAATATATATATATATATATGTATATATATATATATGTATGTATATATGTATGTATATATATATATTTTTTGTTTTTCTATTTCTTTTTTTCTTTAATTCTGAATTTTGTTTATAAAAAAATATTTAATATTAAATATTTTTTATATTTTTATATTTTTTTGTTATTTTTTTTAAATAGCCATGAAAAAATTTGTGGCTATTCGTGGAAATAATAACCACGAAATATATTAGTGGCTATTCGTGGCTATATAGCTATGAATTAGTCGTGGCTATCCGTGGAAGCGTAGCCACGAATTGCGACAAATTGCCACGAGTGACTGTTAGCAACGAGCCGATAGTTACAAAAAAAAAATTCCGTGGCTATCCGTGTCTATGGCCGAAATAGCCACGAATTACGACCGATAACCACGAATAAATTTGTGGCTATTTACAGTTTTTCTTGTAGTGTAATGACAGTTTTTTATATAATACATTAAATCATTCATACAAGTCCATAATAGTATGTAGCTAAAATAGTAGCATCACCAATAAAATGTTAGCAACCTAAATAAAATGTTAATGGTAGTAAATTGTTTAAGTGAAATGTATACTAGTGATACTCATATAATGACGAAACACATGGCCAAAATTTTCACTCATATGAGTTCACACACTGTATACTGTCAGAGATATTTATTTTCAAAATCTTGCCATATCTTCGACGTCAGCCTACTCTCTTTTGCAAGTTGCAAACCAGATTTATGTGTCCATTTAGCTAGGGTTATTTTTGTCATCCTGGTGTCTGAAATGGTTTTGAAAAACATTTTCCTTCTTAGCTAATTTTTTTTCGTTTGATAATAAAAATATGAAAACAAATTATATATGTTCGGTTCCATATTATGGTTTTAGATATACATGAGAATTATTTAAGTTAATTTGAAGGATTTAGATTTGGACAAAGGCGTTTCGTGTGTTGCGTAGAAAAGGAGAAGAGATGAAAATAGCCTAATAGGGATCAGCTTTCAATTCAAAGGCACACATCATCTCGTGGGCCTCTCTTTCCAGGTGTGTTCCCCGTCATCCTTCCATTTTCTTCATTCGTTTTATTTATTCCTCCAACTTGTTGTAATATAGTAGAGAGATTTGAATTTCATCTGATCGAAGAATAAGTTCTTTTTATATACTTTGTATATATATCAGAAGAGTTCGATTTATACTTAAGTTATGAAAGGTAACAAATCAAAATTATTTCATTGATACAATGGTTTTGTTGTATAGATTGATGTAAACGATCGACTAATTAAGAATTTTGAAATTAGTTTAACATTTGAATGTATTCTTTTCAATGTGTATTACGATTATAGAAGGGTTCTTGAATCTTTAGACCCGACTTAGAGAACAAGCGAAACCACTGTTAGAGACCACCAAACATTTTCCAGGTTTTCAAAGACCACCAATATGTCATTTTATGATAATAATTATGTATTTAATGCCACACAATTTGTTTTCACATAAAAATGTAGTTAGAAAATATTACATATAATTTACACATATTTTTAAATTAGTTTTATTTGAGATTTTGGCTAACAAATATAAAAGAACTATTATTTTTGCGTGATGCATTATTTTTATTAGGCCGGCCTTATGTTTGTTGGTATAAAACATCTGAATTGAAGGAGTTTGAAACCAAATGCAAGATCTAATCTCTGTATTTTTATGTTTGTTCTGTTCGGTAAAATGTTTATCAACCCAAAATGGACCGTCTATATCCCTTCGTATAGGTAATGGATAGTGTAAAATTGTACTAATAGTTTGGGCAATTTTGTTTGATCGATTAGTTGAATGGTTTAGTAGATTGCCTCGGAAAAAAAAAATGTTGTTATAGAAAAAACTAAAGTTGAGTAAAGTAATTTTTAAAGTAATTTTATTTAAAATTCACATAATTCACGTACGTTATTAAACGCAAAAGAAAGTGTTAAAGATGAGAGAAAGGGGGAAAAGAAGAGTAAAAGAAAAAGAAAAAAGGAAAGCACTAATCGATGTTCTTGTTCTCTTTACTTCTCAAATTCTTGCTTTTATAATATATGTTTTCTCATTGGAATCTTTATACTTCATAGTCGCAAAAAAGAACATCTCTTTAGTACTTTTAAAAGAGATCGACTTTACATATATAAACTGAAAAAGTTTAATAGACTTATTCAAAAGGGGAATATAAATGTGCGTAAATATTATATATGTAGAATCATAATTTCATCTTTATCGTGTGAAATATATTTTTTATTAAACAAAAGTGGTTAGCACAAAAAAAATTAAACAAAAGTGGAACCGAAACATACAACCAAACCGGAAAAACGAGAGATAAAACCCGAAAGTGATGTAGGAAAAACTAAGTAATGGTGTTAATGTAGACTGCAAAAATACGGAGATAAAAACTGTTTGGAAAAATCGATGCAAAACACGATTAAGAAAAACGACTAAGCGGAGGCGAGATGATCTCTTTCCTTAATTCAAAATATCTCCCGCAGTGTAACGGTTTGATGAGATAATGAATCCCAGGATACAACCGCTTTGAGACTAAGATCGTGACACTCAATCAAAGAATCTGCAAACTTAGAATCTACGAATACTCTCGGACTTACGATAAGAAAGAAGACGAGAGAGATTGCTGGATTTTGAGTTGAGAAAGATATATATATATATATATGTATAAGAAGATATATTTTTGAGAGAGAGAGAGATAAGTTTCTATATTTATATTTACGAGATAGAAAAACTCCAAAAATTATCTTGCTTCCAATGTGGGACAAATTAAGTTCCCACTTAAGTTTGGAGAGCAAAAAAGGCTTCACCAATTTTATTGACCCATGCCCATTTCTTTTTAACTCATACAACATTTTATAAACCCACATGTTTATTAAAATATTGGCCCAACAATCCCCCACATGAATAGAAATGACTCTAAACATAGGACGACTAGACTGACTGGACAGACTCGACTAGAGTAGACATGACTCGACTAGACTAGACAGACTTCCGAGAGTATAAGCGAAAATCACTGTGTTTGAGATAGTAGCATGTTTCAGCTTTGAACCACTCATTGTTAATATATGTCGGGTTTACTCGGCCAGAAGGTGAACATGATGTCTTGAACCACCCGAATTTTTATGTAAACCGAGACAACAGATATAACCCAGTTTCATTTTCTCGTAGAATTAAGTTCTCTATTGTATTCATTTTGGCCTTGAACATGTCTGGTTAGTCATGAGTGAACTTGGAGAATATAGCCTGTTTTTGATTCTCCTAGAAACGGCCCCTTCACACTCACTTAGGTGATTTTCCAGTAGTCTTTGTTTTAAGAAGTATCTTTAATACTCCACTGATATATCAAAGCTATGGAATTATCATTAAAAGCTATGCTTATCCTCTTTACACATACAAATCTTATGTATGTTAGCACTGTTATCATCTTGGGAACCGAGTAAAGACCAGAAGTCTTTCAGTGCTTAATAAGATTATGTTCGATTTAGTTTTTCCTTTGATCCTGATATCTTGGGATCTCCAGTCACGTAGGTGGGGTTTCCATCAAACATCCTCTTGAGTTATAGGCTTTAAACCGATTCCCTTCGATGATTTTACAACTTGATCTCGTGACAACCTTTAGTAAATGGATCCGCTAGGTTGTCAGCCGATTTGATATAATCTATTGTCATTACACCACTTGAGATCAGATGTCTAATGGTTTTATGTCGTCTTCTTATGTGACGTGATTTACCATTATAGAGATTATTCAGTGCCGATCTATAGCCGATTGGCTATCGCAATATACACGTAATGCCGGAACTGGTTTCTCCCACAATGGAATATCTTCCAGGAAATTTTGAAGCCATTCAGCCTCTTCAACGGCTTTGTCTAGTGCTATGAATTCAGACTCCATGGTTGATCTAGCTAGTAGAGTTTGTTTGGAAGATTTCCATGATACTGCTCCACCTCCTAGGGTAAAGACATATCCACTTGTAGATTTCAAATTTTTGGAATCAGATATCCAGTTTGCGTCACTGTATCCTTCCAAAATTGCGGGTTCTCTACCACAGTGGAGACCGTAACTTTTTGTTTATCTTAAGTAATTTAATACTCGTGTTATGGCTTTCTAATGTTGGTGACCTGGATTACTTGTGTAGCGACTTAGTACATTTACCGCATGTGCCAAATCTGGTCTAATACAATTGGTTAAGTACATAAGACTCCCAATAACGTGTGCGTACTCTACTTGTGACACAGCTTCACCTGGATTTTTGGTCAAGTGAAGTTGAGAATCGCTCAAGTATCTTTTCAGCATAGTGATCTTGAGACAGAACGATTCCGTCGGAAGTTCTTGTGATTTTTATTCCTAGAATGACGTCTGCTAGACCCATGTCTTTCATGTCAAACTTTCCACTAAGCATGTTCTTAGTTTGTTGGATCATGTCTTTATTGCTGCCAATAATCAACATGTCATCTACATATAAGCACAATAAAATATACCCGCTTGGAGTGTTCTTTATGTAGATGCACTTATCACATTCATTTATGCTAAATCCATTTGACATCATTGTGTTGTCAAATTTTTCATGCCATTGTTTCGGAGCTTGCTTAAGTCCATATAATGATTTCAAAAGTTTACAAACTTTGTGTTCTTTTCCCGGGACAACAAATCCTTCGGGTTGTTTCATATATATTTCCTCTTCTAAATCACCATTTAGAAAGGCAGTTTTAACATCCATTTGATGTATTTCCAGATTTCTTAAGGCTGCGATTCCAATCAGCATTCTGATTGAAGTTATTCTCGTTAGAGGAGAATAGATGTCAAAGAAGTCCAGACCTTCTTTCTGTCGGAATCCTTGTACCACAAGTCTTGACTTGTACTTATCAATTGAGCCATCTGTTTTCAATTTTGTTTTGAATATCTATTTACACCCTAGTGCTTTAAACCCTTCAAGTAGATCGGTGATTTTCCATGTATGGTTTTGCATAATGGAGTCGATTTCACTATTGACAGCTTCCTTCCAAGAAGATGCGTCTGGTGTAGACATGGCTTCAGTGTAAGTTCTTGGTTCATTCTGTAGGAGAAAGACCATCATGAAGTCAGAACCGAAAGATTTTTCCTTACGAGCTCTTTTGCTTCGTCTAGGTTTCTACTTCTTCGTTCACTTCATTTAATGGACCGCCAGAAGTACTAGCCTCGTTTGTAGATGAGCTAGGATCTTTCTCTTCACGATTTCGTTTTTTATCTTTACATGGAAAGATATGTTCAAAGAAAGACGCATTCCTTGATTCCATTATTGTATTTACATGGATATCTGGTATGTCTGATTTGTGAACCAGAAACCGATAAGTAGTACTATTGTGTGCATATCCAATGAAGAGACAATCAACTGTCTTAGGTCCGACTAAGACCTTTTTTCGTGGTGGTATTGCGACTTTTGCTAGGCACCCCCACACTTTTAGGTATTTGTACGAAGGTACTTTACCTTTCCAAAGTTCATATGGTGTTTTGCCAGTCACTTTGTGCGGTATTTGGTTGAGGATATAGTTTGTGGTAAGGAGTGCTTCCCCCCCCCCCACAAGTTATGAGGCAACCCAGGTTTTTGCAACATTGCATTCATCATTTCTTTTAGAGTTCGGTTTTTTCGTTCCGCAACTCCGTTAGATTCCGGTGAGTAGGGAGCGGTAGTTTGATGTATAATGCCATTTTCTTGACAAAACGCATTAAATGGTTCATCATATTCACCTCATCTATCACTTCTAACTATTTTTATAGTTTTCCCGAGTTGATTTTCAACTTCGAGTTTATATTCTTTGAATTTCTCCAAGACTTCATCTTTACTACGCAACAAATATACGTAGCAGTATTATATTTTATACAATCATCTATGAATGTGACGAAATACTTTTTACCTCCTCTAGTTTGTACCAGCTTTAAGTCGCACAAATCTGTGTGTATTAAGCCTAGAGGTTCGGTTGTTCTTTCAACACGAGGGGATGGTGTTTTCGTGAGTTTTTCTTGTACACATGTCTCACATTTTTTCTTTGTTTATTTTGCATTTTGGGATTAGATTCGAATTCATCAATCTTTGGACAGATTTATAATTCACATGTCATAATCTTTCATGCCAAATATTAAAAGACTCAACCAAGTAAGAAACTGGATTCTTATTAATTGCATTGGAAGTGGTTACATCATTTTTGAGGACTGTCAGCACACACATTTTGACAAGCCCATCCTTAACAAACTCCTTCCCAATAAACACCCCATTCTTCCTTATTATCAGCTGGTCAGACTCAAAGTTGATGGCGAATCCATGCTTGTTGAGCAGAGTTCTAGAGATCAAGTTCTTCCTCATGTTTGGCGCATGCTTCACGTCGGTTAGAGTGACTTCCTTTCCCGAAGTCATCTTCAAGACCACCTTGCCAGTGCCTTCAATCTTGGAGTGTGACACATTTTCCATCAGAATTTGAGCTTCAGTCTTGCTCTTCTGGTATGTGGAAAACATGCCCTTTCAATGCAGATGTGCGTAGTGGCACCCGTGTCATACCACCACGTTTTGGGATTATCCGCATTCTCTTCAGCCACGTTTGCTTCAGTGACCACCGCACACAAGTCTTCTTCAGTCAAGTTGACTTGAGCTTTGCGGCGACATTCTGCAGCTTTGTGTCTCTTTTTGTTGCAGTAGGTGCATTTCCCGACAAACTTGCCCGAGGGACCTTCCTTCTTAAAAGAAGTGGATGACTGAGGAGCCATATTATTAGGTGCACCTTTGGTCGGAATGATTTTCCCTTTGCCCTTGCCTTTTCCTTTGTACTCAACCATGTTGGCGTTGTGAGAAGGAGACATTTCAGCCTTAGCGGACATTTCTTTCTTGCCCTTGCGCTTCAAAGATTCATTTTGCAGCCTGGAAATCAGATTTGCCAAAGTCAGCGATTTCGGCTTGTGATCAAGATAGTTTTTGAAGTCTTTCCAACTGGGTGGAAGCTTCTCGACGAAACAATTCACTGTGAATGTTTCACAGATCTTCATTTCTTCATCCCCTATCTCTTGGCAAAGCATCAGAAGTTCATGCACTTGCTCCATGATGAGTTTTTCATCCACCATGTTGAATCGGAGAAATCTTGCAGTAGCAAATTTTCAGGAGCATACATTGTACGATTTGTACTTTTTTCCAAAGTTTCCCAAAGATCCTTTGAAGTTTTGATCTCGTTGTAGACCTTGTACAAGTCGTTCACCAGGCGGCTTTGTATGTAGCCTTTGCACAGGAAATCCCCATGGATCCACGCCTCAACACTTAAGAGGGCACGCTTATCAGTATTACCATCTGGCAAAACTGGTTTGACCTCCGTGAGATACCTGTCCAGATTCATGGTGCTCAGGAAGAAATGCATCCTTGATTGCCATTGTTTGAAGTCGGAACCATCAAACTTGTCTGGAGCGATCAGTGCGGTTGGCACCGTTGGCGTTGGGACAGATAGTGGTAAACCATTCCCATGTGTATTGGGTGTCGACTCGCTGGTCACATCATTCTCTTGGTTACCAGGTGGGATCACGTTGTTTTCACCGGTAAGAGACATCTGTTCACAAAAAACAGAAGAACAAAGTCAGTTTTTGGAAACACTTGTAATCGCGATTGATCGCTTATTGATCGTTTAGATCGTATGATATAACGTTTCGCAAACTCGCCAAAAGGCTTTCGCGGATATCGTTTATCGAATCTGTTAGAAAATCGTTTTGTTGAACAAAAGATCAGCGGAATCGCGTATAGCGTTCGCCGAACACTGTTTGAAAAAGTTTTGTAGAATCGTATGAAAAAGGTTTTTTTACAGTTTATGAATCCGATTCAAGCGATAAGAATGAAGCGGATTTATTTTGAATTAAGATTGTAGGCCGCAAAAATACGGAGACAAAAACTGTTTGGAAAAACCGATGGAAAACACGATTAAGAAAAACGACTAAGCGGAGGCGAGATGATCTCTTTTCTTAATTCAAAATATCTCCCGCAGTGTAACGGTTTGATGAGATAATGAATCCCAGGATACAACCGCTTTGAGATTAAGATCGTGACACTCGATCAAAGAATTTGTGAACTTAGAATCTACGAATACTCTCGGACTTACAAGAGATGGGTTTCTATATATAGGAGATAGAAAAACTCCAAAACTTCTCTTGCTTCCAATGTGGGACAAATTAAGTTCCCACTTAAGTTTGGAGAGCAAAAAAGGCTTCACCAATTTTATTGGCCCATGCCCATTTCTTTTCAACTCATACAACATTTTATAAACCCGCATGTTTATTAAAATATTGGCCCAACAGTTATAAGAGAAGCCAGCGTCAGAATGACGGTCTCGGAATGATACATTCATCCAGAAACAAAGTGGAAAAACAAAATAGAACTAAGCAAATCCCGAACATCTTCATCAACCAAATAAAATCTCGAAAAACCTGGGAAATCGGAGAAAGAAACCGCACACGCGATGGTGCAAACCTTCAAATTCAAAGTCATTAACATCTACCGAAAACTGGAAGAGAACCAAAGGAAGAAAGATGCAAATATATTTAAATACGGAAATTAGCAACAAATTTAAGCCAAAGAACGAGACTATAACTCCTACAAACCTAATTTGTAATCTAACAAGTCTAAATCCATATCTATATATCTCTATATATGACTGTTATACGATTTTGTATTCTTCATTCTAATATTTTGATCACATGTTTGACAAATATGGAGTACTATACATATTACATTGCGTGCTACATTTCTTAGACAAATATGCAATATAAAGAAAGGAAGTTTAGTCATGTTCTGCATAGATTAAAACTATATATTTGCGTGTGTGTATATATAGACATATATAGTTAGTTGTAACTTGTAAAGGTGTATTATCTTTTCTTAAGCCATTTGTTTCCTTCTTTCTATAGGGTTTCAATGGATTTGGTGACTAACTTTTGTTGATTGCCCTTTTTTCTCCTTTCAAATCTTAATTCTTTTCAGTACTGGTGTGCTTCTTTTGGGTTCCGAAAATTCACTTTATAAATAAAGGATCTCTTTTTAAAGAAAAGTAAAATCTTTTGTATGGGTTTTGTTCTTTAATCCTATCTTTAGTAAAGTGATTTAAGATTAAATAGACGAATAAAGAACGTAAATTATTATTATGGCGTCTCTTTAATGTCTATTATAGAGATATGACTCGTACTTTATTGATCTTGTATATAATAAAATGATAAATTATCCATTTCTATCCCAACTTGTCGGACTATGCTCATATATTTGAACTAGCTATGTTTTAAAAACAGATGGGAGGATCAAATTCGATTACAAAAATTTTCCACATGGTCGTACATTTAATGTAAATTAGTTTTATAATCTTATGTTCACAATTTTGAAAATAGTTATATACATTAGGCTTATGAGGAGAACATGGTTGATATCAATAAGAAGTTTCTTTCCGAGGGTTCCAACTTTTAATACTAATGGTTCCATATTCCACAGTTTTAAAGAGACATCACATACAATTAATAATGTTTACTTATTGCTAGATAAAGTGGAATGAATTAGTAAGATAACTTTATACATGCTTAGTTTAATTGGGGAAAAGGTGCACTTTTCCTTGGGTACATGCATTCGAAATCTCTATTTTCGATTAAGAATTCAAAAGTTAAAGAAAAAGATGAAGAACTTGCTGTGGAGAATTATTTAATTTTTATTTTTGAACAAATGAATACAGTTTAAAGGATGTGTGTTTTCATTTCGGAGAACGTTGTGCTAATATAATCATATAAGTTGAGGAGAATCTTTCAACCTTGAGGGTTGATATCTTGAGAGAAAAACAATTCGCTAGACCCAAAATCAAAGTAATGAAATCTATAGTCCACATGCAATATATATGCTTATGTATAATGGAGTCGAACCCAATACTACAGCCGTGTTGGTATTAAGAAGTAATTTTGAGTAAACACTATTTATATCAATATCTTTCGTACGTCTATGAGACTAGCTAAGATAGATATCTTTTGGGTGCTTAGGTTACAATCAGAGATCAGCCAGTAGGTTATTAATCGATACTGAAAACACATTTAGTTGAAACTACTAATTATGTATGTAACTTCTTTTGTAGGAACAGATTATTTTTTGTATCCACCGGTTGTGTAACAACAAAAAAGTGAATGAATTCAACTTGTTGAATGTCCAAATGAGGCATTTCACGAGAAAAAAAAAAGTTGGCTTCAAACAAAACTAGTATGCACTACAATTTAATTTAAAGATCAATCATTAAACGGGCACTTTCAACAACAACAGTAGGTGTGTAATTAGATCAATTATGTTGAAAATTCTACATTTACTTGAGATTATAATTCTGTCACCGATACCTGTATAGTCCAAGAAACAACGTAACACCAGAATACCAGATAGAAATTGTTTCCGAAAAAAGTTCAATCACATTTGTTTCATAGATTCAATCACATCTATATTATTTAATATTTCGAATTCAAGTGGCAGATATAAGAAAATAATTAAATTACATAACATACAACCGAACTTCACGGCTTATGGGTTCTGAAAACTTATCTTCTTCCTTTTTTTGTCACAACAATTTCATTAACTTAAACTTCCACGATACAAGAACAAGAGGGAATTATCCATCCTCTTTGACAATAAGGTTAAGAGTTGAGAATTATTGTAGCAGATATTTCTTCAAGTGTGTGACAGCGAATGTCGAAATGACATGTAACATGCGTCGGCTGAAGTTTCACGGCAAAGCCGGAAATTTGAAATTGGATCACTGTGAAATGTGATAGGTGAAAAACAACCCCCACCAACTGAAGGATGAGAGCAGTAAAGTTGAATCTCTTTCCTTGACATAGCATCAAAGGAAAAACCACCTTTCAAAGAAAGGTAGTACTATGGTAAAGTTCTTTTCCTATGAAGGAAGGAGGATTGTTTTTCTCCAAAGAGAAGAAGGATTGAAAGGATCGTCCCCCGAAGGGAATGAGAATGAAAACGATCCTCCCAGGCCAAGGAGGAAAATGATAGGCCTTCCGATCTATTGTCCTGAGAAAAACCCTTGTTCGGTTGGATGTTGCATGGCTGCACAACAAAGGTTTGGTGGGCGCTTGGACTTGGCCCAAAGTGGATTCTCTTGTGTCTGGCCCAATAAGGTGAGTTACGCAAAAGTTGTCCCAGCCTTCCGACGGTGGTGTCGGCAACCGGATAAGCGACGCCGGCAAGTTTTCCGGTGGAAGCTAAATCCAAGGAGTTTCTGAGAGTAAAATGGGTCGAAACTCACCAAAGCAGAGGATCTAGATCTCCGGGAGGAGATGAGGAGGCGGACGAGTAAGTGCCTTCGAAGATTAAGCGAAGGTCCATCAAAACGCTTCGGTTGGGTGGCTCTGGGTTGCAGTTATGGTGAAGTCGGAATGCTGTTTCTATCCGGTTGTGGTGTCGGCGGTGCATGGGCCTGACGTCGTGGAGTAGTACCGGAAGATGGCGCTCACTCTGGGGTATTGAGATGCTCGGAGAACGGTGGCGTCTCGAAAACAGCAGAAGCTCGTCACCCAACGGTGAGATGGTTCTTCGGGTTATCCTCGACGAGGTCCGCGAGAGTGAGAATCATCGTTTCCAGGCAAGTTAAACGGCGGAGAAAGCACAGAGACGAGCTGCCATGGCGGATGAGAAGGTCCTTTGACGGTGGCTAGATTCTCGTGCCCGAGAGAACTCTAGGGCGAACTGTTTTTAGTTACTCAAAACTTATCTTCTTCCAAGTCTCTCTTCTACTTGCCAACTCACTTTTTTGATGTTTCTTTAAAGTTTTAATAAGCAAAACTATTTATTAATCTCTTTATATATTATACTATTCTCTCCTTGACCTTGCGATAGTGTAACATATTGGGCACAATCCATTTGAGAAAAACTTAAATAAATTAATTTGGCTACATATATCACCAAATGCATTTACTTTTTCCGATCACTTGCCTGAAAGAACTTCATGCTTTGACTGGAGTAGTCCTAGGATGGGTGACCTTCCGGAAAGTGATTCGTGGTAGCATATGTGTGAGGACAAAACACATAGAAAAATGTCACGTGGTAATTCACTACAAGAAAACATGCCATTATCGAGGGAAAAAACAGATGGATATCCGTCAAAAATGGTCATTTCCGACGGATTTCCGACCAAAAAATTCCGTCATTTCTATTTCGTCGGAAAAAAATTCCCGTCGGTTTTTCGTCAGTAAAAACCGACGGATTACCGTCAAAAATAAAATCGACGGATTATCGACAGGATTTTGACGGACATAATACCGACGAATTTCTGACGGAATATTACCGACGGAATTTTGACGGAATAATACCGACGGAATTCCGACGGATAAGTAAAAAAAAATAAAAAAAAATTATATTTCGAAAATTAATTATTATTATTATTTAGAAATATAATAAAAACAGAAATGTATTAATATTTACTAAATATATTTAATAAATATTTCAAAATGTTTTAAAAATTCTTAAAAATCTTTTAAAACTTTCTGAAAAGTTTCTAAAATATTAAATAACATTTAAAATATTTATTAAATATAAAATGTGAAAAACATTTTTAGAAAATGGTTTTTATAAGATAAAAACGTTTTACAATTCAAAACAATTTTCAAAAAAAATTCCAAAAAATATATTTCATGTTCATAAAAATATTTCAAGAGTTTTACATGTTTTAAAACGTTTAAAAACGTTTTCCAAAATGTTTAAATCGGTTTTAACGAAAAAAAATATTAAGAAATCAAAATATGCATACCCAAACAATCCAAAATCTTAATAACTAATGTTCAATCCATCATTCTCAACCTAAAATACCTTTCAATCTAGACATGCAACCATTTCCTAGAATCCTACAACCTAAACAAGAGATTTAAAAGAAAATCAATCGGTTGAAAGGATCACTTACATGTTCATGATGAATTTGGCGGTCGGATTTGGTGTTTCACGGTGAGAAACCGGCGAATTTCTAGAGAGAAGAACAGAGATGCCGAGAGATGAGAGAGAGAGAGGTTTCAGAGAAATGGAGAAGAAGAAGTTTGGTAGAGACAATTAAAAACAATTTTTGACGGAAATCCGTCGGAAATCATTTACCGTCTGTTTTCCGTCGGAAATTTTGACGGTTTAATTGATTTCGCCAAATTTTGGCGGTTACGCCAAAAATTTTCATGAAAAAGGCGCCATAATTTATGACGGAAAACCGACGAAAAACTGAGGGAAAACCGACGGAATTCCGTCAAAAATTTCTGACGAAATTCTGAGGGTTTAGGGTTTCAATTAGGGTTTAGGGTTTCAATTAGGGTTTTGACTTTGGCATTTTATAATGTTCACATTTATATGCAACAATAACATTGAAGTTTTTGATTATAAACCTCAGTTTAAGGAAAATTATTAAAATGAAAAGTTAGATAAGGTTTGACACTAACTACGTCTTAACCGTTATTATATACTACGAAGTGTTTCGGTCCGACGTGTTGTAATTTTTTCTAATCATACAAACCATGTCATTTGGATCAGATATTGAAAACTAATAGTACAAAATATCATTACATTAACACATGCGAGGCTTTACGATTATTTGTTTCCCATTCCGAAACCCTAAACCCTAATCCGTCGAAAATCCGTCGGTAATTATCGACGGATTTCCGTTGAAATAATAAATATCGACGGATTTCCGTCTGAAATATAAATATCGACGGATTTCCGTCTGAAATATTTTTAAAAACAAAAAAAAATACATTGTAACTTTAATACATTTAGTTTTTCTAATTATACAAACCATGTCATTTGGATCAGATATTAAAATCTAATAGTACAAACAATCATTACATTAACTACTAAGAGGCTTTACGATTATTTGTTTCTCATTCCGAAACCCTAAACCCTAATCCGTCGAAAATCCGTCGGTAATTATCGACGGATTTCCGTCGGAAAAATAAATATCGACGGATTTCCGTCAGAAATATAAATATTGACGGATTTCCGTCAGAAATATTTTTAAAAACAAAAAAAAAAATTTGCACCATGCGACGGAAAGTTAAACCGTCGGTTTATCGTCGGGTTTTTCCGACGGAATGAGAAACCGTCGAAAAACGTCCCGTCGAAAATTCGTCGGTTTATCGTCGGTAATTTCCGACGGATTTTTTTCCGTCGGTAATTCCGTCGATAAACGCCCTGTTTTCTTGTAGTGATTACAGGGTCAATAAATTACTCGGTCAGAGAAATGGGTGACTCACCGATAAAAACGGATGGAGCGTTACAAATAGCTTCCAGAATCAATAACACAGCTGACACAAAACTGAGCCTCTTCGGTATAGTATAAAGATCGAATATAAAAAACATTATTTTAAAAATCCAATTAAAACAAGTATATATTATTATTTGTCAGTACTTGTGATTAACGTCAACCTTCAACAAGAATTGAGGAGAATAAGAGGATATTTTTATATTTCATTTCTTGAAGATATATATCACGTACGATTTCGACAAAAAAAAAAATATATCACGTACGACAAAATCTACTTATTTACTACACAATACACACATGTATAAGATTCCGTACAATAAAAAGTTACTTGCAAAACAAGATTAAACCCTAATATAAGTTGTCTCTCCGCAAGCTACGGTTGTCGTGAGAGAGAGAAAACTGGAATCTCAAGGAAATATCAGAAACACTTTGGATAAAATTAGTAGATTAAAGGACATAACGTATACAGTTTGCAATTCTCCAAAATCAAGATGATCTTAGTCTTTATGGTAGTAGGGTCATCGTTTGTGGCAAAGCCGTGCTTACCCTTATAGAAAAAGGGCAACAGCCCCAGGCCCCCAACTTTTCCACTTAAATTTAGGCCTCATATTTACAAAATATATTAACCACTTCATGTTTTAAAAAATACTGTCATAATTTTTTGTATTTATTTTATATGTATATTTTATAATAAATATTTTCTTTTTCTTTTCTTAACTTTCCTATAACCGATTTTCTTTTTAAAAAAACTTTTTAAAATTTTTTCGGTTTTTGTTTGTTTTAATTTTATGATTTTCTACATCATGTTCTTTATTAAGTACTACTAAATTTAAAACAAAAATGCATAATATATGATATTTAATAAAACTTGATTTTGTAATAATATTTTTAAACATCCAAAAAATTGAAAGTTAATTTAATTTTTTATTTTGATATGAATAATATTATCATATTTATAATTTCATCATTTTACAGTTTAATATTTTAAAATACTTGATTTTGTATAAATTTTATTTTTGAACTCGCCCTAAGCCCCTAAAATCATAGTCACGGCACTGGTTTGTGGCAACCACGTGTGTCAGGTTGAATTGATGTTTATGCAATGTAAGAAATCAAGAATGTCGTTAAAGATGATAAAACACATCAAGAATCGAGAATACTTTTGTTTTCCATTAAGAGAATCGATAATACTGACTTATGTGCGGATTTGATGCAAGAAGTCTCCAGTTTTGGTCTCCCTTATTTTGTTTATCCTCTCTGACAATATTCTTTGAATGGACCATTGAGAACATATGCTTCTTATTCGCGATTGGAAATATATCAAAAACGATTCTTGTGATATGGAACAATTCGAAGAAAAATTCAAGGCTTCTCATAATGCCTAAACTTGTTGAAGAGGTATACCGTTTTCAAGTATAGTCATTGTGATTTGTTAATTAACTGCTTTGTACTCTCATTATCATCCTTGGTTGAAATCATAGTTCCAGAATGTTTTCCTAAGATAAATGAGTACAATAGCCTGTGTCTTCTTGTACTTTTTTGTATGAATGTTAAGAATTTTTTTTTCTTTTACATTTTGGTTTTGAATGATAATAGTGATAGAGATTGACAGCTCAACCGATTGTATGTATCATTCATAGTATTTAGTTTGTAACGATAAATATAGAAAATAATAAATAAAATCCGCCGCGAACTAAGTATAAACATGTATCACTCTTTCATCTCCACCGTTGCTAGCTAGTCTGAAAAAGGAGGAGAGAGAGAGAGAGAAAGTGAATGAGTGATAGATAAATCATGTGCTGGAATTAGACCCAAAAAATATACTGAACCAAATATTCGATTTGGTTTAGATATATACTGGATGAACCTGGCGTATTGAGTTTGCTTTCTCCAAAATCGCACTGATCTCAGTTGTTGCAGCGGCAGATAAAGTCGTTGTCATAACCACAGGTCTCAGGTTGAGTTGCTGTTTACAATGTGTACGAAATCAAGAATGTAGCCAAAGATGATCGATCGAACATAACTTTTTGCACAAAAAGAATCCACACTTGTGTCTTGATTTGTTGCAAGAAGTCTCCAGCTTTAGTCTCTTTTCGTTGGCACTTTGTTTGTCCTCCCTGACATTATTCTTCAAATGGACATATGCTTATTAGTACTTCGTAATTTGAAATCTATCGAAAACGATTCCTGGAATATGGAACTCGCCCACACAGTACTTAGAATCAACTGTTCTTTCCCCGTCGTACAATTGGCACTTAAAAGAATTTGGAGGTTTCGATGGTTTCAGTCCCAACAGACCCCTATTAGTCCATATTTTAATGGCTTTAACGTCATCAGAAATGCAAGCTTTTGATTTTTGATGTTCGCTATGATAAGCTGTTCTCAGGTGCCAGAACAAATGTTATCTTCTCCACCGGAGATGTTGCTTGTACAAAGATCAGTTGCATATACAAATCTCGATGAACCTTTCCGTTAAACCACAAGATTTCTCTTCAATTCCAAAACCGTACTCCATTACACTGTTCGACACGCTGACTTTTCCAACCTCTCTTCGGTAACACCAACCACCTGCTGACTAGTTCGGAGACCTTGATCATTTTTGGATTCCGATTCAATAGTATTAATTAAGGGCATCAACAAAACAATCCCATTCGCTTTCAGTCTCATGTTCACTATCATCCCTCTGTTGTTGAAGTCCTTAGAATGGAAACAACTCTACAAGTGCCTTCTCCATAGCTTGCTTTCTCATCTAGTACATCCACAACTGAGTTCGACTCCATCATTTCAGAAGCTTCATCTGTCTGCACACCAACTAACGCATGAAGAGCCATGAGCAGCTTGCCCTTGCCAAGGACTAAGCTGGAAATTAACATGAGCATCCTCGTTTCACATTCAGAAAGGTTTGAAGCAATGGTGCTCGAGCCCGGTGTCAAGCTGGATGAAACGAATACACCTTTCGGTTTTTCTAGTCTTCAGTGAAGAGGTTGCGGTTGAAACGCATTCGATGTAGCCTGAGCCACTTCTGGAATCAAAAGAGTGAGAATGATGATCTTGAAGATCAGATCTTTTTTCCATGTCACTGCCACTGGTTGAGGTAGTTTTAGAAGAAGTGGTTTGTCCACTGAAGCTAAATGAAGTAAATGTCTTCCTGAATCAATTCCATGAATCTATAATTTACCTGGTACTTGGTTAGCCATGGAAGCCAAGTTAAACTATTATTTGGGCTGCGCACGTACACTTAGATATGCTAATAGAATCTATAATTTACCTGGTACTTGGTTAGCCAGACGTGACATATCTCGACTCCTCAACGAAGATATTTTCTTCTGTCCATGTCAAAAAGAGGTATATAACTGCCAAGTCAAAAAAAATTTACAGAAAAAGGATCTGAGGTAAACCACACCTTAATTTTACAGCTCTTATAGTTATTTTGGAACTTTTTGTTGCCTTGATGCTCTTCTGAAATAAGTAGGATCAGAGTACCGCTTCAAGAAAGATCCAGGACCATTCATTTATATCAAATCTGAGGACATAAAGCAAAAAGTTGAGTGTAACATGAAGGTACATACATATCAGACAGATATATTTTCCTGCAAGCAAGTGAAACTGTGGAGGATCCCTGCACTCTTGATAAGGATCCATAATAAAGTGAGGCAAGTCGTCGTAAATTAGGTGAATTTGCTCATTTGGGATACGAGGATGCCACTCCAGACCTGAGAACGGCATAAAACTGAATCCATTCACAAGATAACTAAAAAATACTGATCCTACTGACATTTCATATCTATCTAGTCTGAAGTTTCTTAGAAAACGTAACTAGTTGTAAACTAGCCATCTCCAGGGTAATTAAGTATAAGGGTAAGTGAAAAAGCATGTGAACTGGCCTACAATGAACTAACAGGTGACATTATTTATTAAGTAAATGAATGGTGAAATCTATCAAGAATGAATATGTGTTGTTTGTGCAAGCACCTCCTTTTCTAGTGGAGGCACTGTCGCTTCTATATGCTGCAATCTAATCTTCAAATGATTGTTTCTTGAAGCTGTAGCCATAACTTCCTTCTGTATGTCATGAAATATCTCTGCTGCAAACCTGAATCAAGAGAAGAGACAATCCTTTCTTCCTTTGTGCAGCTTATGGTTTTCCCCATTAATTCTAAGATGGACCTTTTTGAACCAGAGACCAATCTAATTACAAACTAAGCTGCAATTTTGAGAATTCAGTAATGTTCTTCTCTAGTTATTGGCTACCCAGAATCCAACATTCAGAGTCACCAGATGAGTTTAGTTGTTTCAGAAGCATATGGTGATGAAGCAGCAGCGCATTAACAAACAATGAGTTCATAATTTGGAATAGCAAAGCTCAAAAAGATGCAATCTGCAATCATCTCAAACAATGAGTTCATAATTTGTCACTAGAACACCAATAGAAAACCTTAAACCAATTATAAATTCAATTACTTTCATGCAAAGTGATGATTCTCTTCTCTAACTTCACCATTAGCTCAAAGAATCATTTAACGGTAGACACCAAAATTTTGTTGTAGGAATAAAAAAACAGAGATTGAGGGCTCGAATTCACTACTTACTCAGCGAGATCACCGAGCTGACGCAAGATCCCTACAAGTCCAGAGACTGCAACGCCGTTGAGAATCGCTTTAGGGTCTTGACGATCGACATTTCTGTAAAACTCGGCTTGGCTCATACCGTAGATGCACACACTGAGAAAAACTGTTGGGTCTAAAGCATCTCAACAGAGCTGAAAATGATTTGGAGAGAGAACCAAATGGGTCTAGACTAGCCGTGGGATATAAAACCGAACCCGAAATTATCGAACCGAAACCGAACCGAAGTTTTATGAACCGAAACCAAACCGAACCGAAGAAAAAAACCGATTGGTAGTTTTTTTAAAAACAAAAAAACCGAAAAACCGAACCGAAGTCCCTGGCCTATTATTCATTATTGTAAACTTATAGTTGTCGATCGGTTTTGATTTTCATAAAAGTTTCAATCTTCCAATATATATATACTTTTGTCAGTTTGTGTTTGTGTGTTTGATGTATATATATACATATAGCCTTGGAATATAAAATCGAACCGAAATATCGAACCAAACCGAACCGAAGTTTTATGAACCGAAACCGAACCGAAACGAAGAAAAAAACCGATCGGCAGGTTTTTTAAAAACAAAAAAAAAACCGAAAAACTGAGTAACCGAACCATAACCGAACCGAAAAACCGAAGTCCCAGGCCTAGTCTAGACCATTCCCTGATCCCAAACCATTTTTAATCGGGCAAAATATTATAAATATATTATAGTTTAAATATATAATTAATATTTGAATTATATATTTTATGTCAAAATAAGGTTTTATACTTTTATGTTGTTTTGGAAAGCATGTAATGAAACAAAATTGGATGGTAGTTAATTTATTTAAGGGGAAAAATGCCAATCAATACCCGAACTATTTCATTCTGTCCATAAAATACCTGGACTACAGAGCTGGCCAAAAAATACCTCAACTCTGATTGACTTTTCAAAAATACCCAAACTTGTGGTTGACTTGGCCAAAACAGCACACCGTTATCTCATCTGTTAAGATGAAACGACGAACCGTTAACAGTTCCGTTAAGATAAAACGACGTCGTTTTATCCAAAAAATTTGTTTGGGAAAATTACCAAAAAAATACCTACTTTTTAATTTTTGCCAAACAATACCCGAACTGTTTTGGTTTTGGCCAAAAAATACCTAAACTATTGAGCTAGCCAAAAATACAAAAAAAATAGGTTTGAAAATAATTTCATTGAAAGCGTGCTTATAAACAAATAATATATAAACTTAGCCGTTCATATATAGAAAAGAACCCAATTAACTAAACCTGAAATTAATGAGATCTTTCGGTATACTTATCAGTCGACTGTAATATCCTGTCTCGAGATACGGTCAACGAGCAATTAAAATATCAATGGAAAGTCATTAAAGGTCGTTTGTACAATTTTCAGAAAGAAAACCGAAAGTTTTGACAGCCCAAATGACTCTCTTTTTATTTAAAGAAGTTACTTAGAAGACGGAGAATGCAAAAAACGAAAAATCTCATTAATTTTGGGTTTAATTAATTGGGTTCTTATTTATATCTGAACGGTTAAGTTTATATATTAGTTGTTTTATGATACTCGAATTAACGAGATAGCCTAGTGGTAAAGTACGCTTTCAATGCAACAAGAGTTCGAAGTCTTGTGGTGTGAAATTATTTTCAAATCTAATTTTTTTTGTTTGTATTTTTTGGCCAAAACTAAAAAAGTTCAGGTATTGTTTGGCAAAAATTAAAAAGTTCAGGTATTTTTTTGGTAATTTTCCTAAACAAAAATTTTGGATAAAACGACGTCGTTTTGATTTAACGGTTTGTCGTTTCATCTTAACAGATGAGATAACGGTGTGCTGTTTTGGTCAAGTCAACCACAAGTTTGGGTATTTTCGAAAATTCAATCAAAGTTTAGGTATTTTTTGGTCAGCTCTGTAGTCCAGATATTTTATGGCCAGAATGAAATAGTTCGGGTATTTTTTGGTATTTTTTCCTTTATTTAAGTAAAAGGAAAAATGATTTACATTAAATTGATGATATATGAGAAATTGCACACAAAGAAAATTAATAACAGCAAAATTAGTTTTGCTAAAAAGTTACTTTTTCACTGTTACTGTTCACCTAATAAAATTCAGTTATATCTTTAATTTATCAAACAATTAATTTTGCCGTTATATTTCTTGTTGTACGATAAACATAGTTGACTTGATAATTTCAAATGTTATATGTGGTTTAAGTTTTAGAGTATGTTTTAAAGTTAAAGGTTTAAGATTTATTGTTTAGAGTTAAGTTTTTGGATTTAGGGTATCGATTTTAGGGATTAGGTTTAGAAATTAGGGTTTAGTTTTTAGGTTTATGGGGATTAGGGTTTAGTTTTTTTTAGTTTAGGGTTTAAGATTTAGGGTTTAATTTTTGGGTTAAGGGTTTAGGGTTTAGGGTTTAGGAATTAGGGTTTAGTTTTTGGATTTAGGATTTAAGGTTTAGGGTTTAGGGTTTAGTTTTTAGGTTTAGGGGTTTGGGTTTGGGTTTAGGGTTTAGTTTTTGGGTTTAGGGTTTAGGGTAGGTTTTGGGTTTGGTGTTTAGGGTTTAGGAATTAGGGTTTAGTTTTTGGGTTTAGGGTTTAGGGATTAGGAATTAGGGTTTAGTTTTTGGATTTAGGGTTTAGGGATTAGGGTTTAGTTTTGTATATTTAGGGTTTTGGGTTTAGTATTTAGTTTTTGGGTTAAGGATTTAGGAATTATGGTTTAGTTTTTGGGTTTAGGGTTTAGGGTTTAGGGATTAAGGTTGTTTTTAGGATTAGCGTTTTGGATTTAGGGTTTAGTTTTTGGGTTTAGGATTTAGGGTTTATGTTGAATTTTGGGTTTAGAGTTTAGTTTTTGGGTTTAGAGTTTAGCTAACATGAATGTGTGATAAATACAAATAAAATAAAGAGTTAACAAAATAACATTGTTAGATGAACAACATTCGCATTTATTGTATAACTAGTATTCATCCTAAATTGATTTATGCTATAATGGCAGTTTCGTAAATATTTTAAAAATTGGTTTTTTTGGGTTTGTTTTTGTTTCTCTTTTCTAATTATCTAATTTTCAAAGTTTGATTATTCTCCACGTAATTTTGTTATTTACCTGAAAGCTAACTCACCCTATATATATTAAATATAAAAAGCTCTAACAAAAGCAAAGAAAAATAACAGAGAAAAACTGTTTAGGGAGCAACGAACCAAGAACAATGATTTTAGATGGGGCACTCAATAACACTGAGCTGTCTGAAAACATAGTTTCATATGCTAAGCACAAAATATATAGGGCACGTGACGTGACCCCATATCAACCAACGTGGATCTGCCCCTAGTCTCGACGAGAGAGAGCGACAATACCACAAAATTCTTTTCCATTTTCATGTGATTGCTAAGTGGAAGCAAAAGACATAATTATCCTCATGTTTTATGTTAATCACGAGAAAAGACTTCTTTGATGAAAGAAGTATTGTTTTCCCCCTTATAGTAACTGTTCTGTTCACAGCAAAGTAATTGGCACGATATATCATGAGACCATTGATCCCCATGTGGTCCATGAAAACCATTATTTGACCACATCATTTTCTTTTTATGTGCACTGTAGCTTCAGAAGGAAATAAAAAAGGGTTTGTTTACTATACTTATTTTGATAAAACTTAGAGAGTGGGAGAATGTCACGGTCAAATTAAATCTTGCGTAGTTATACGTCTAGAAGAAATATCCAATGAGTGAGACGAGATGCGCATACACAAATATTACATTTTTGAATATGATATAATAATTTATATAGTTATCAATCATAACATGAAATTCTCCATTTATTGTATAATGTGGTGAGTCTACATTTTAGCATATTTTAGCTTTCATAATAATCTATATAGTCTTACATCTTAGAATGAAAACCTGCAAATCAAACATCACCAACTTGTGATTTAGTGGACATGTTTTCATGCTTTTCTCTTTCTCTCTCTCTCTAGAAAAAAACGATCCATGTATTCGACCAAATAAATAATAACGTTTATTAGAAGACATGTTTACAAAGTGTGGGCTTACGATTTTGGGTTCAGGATAAACAAAAAGATTATGGACTTACACTTGGGCTGGTAAAATGTGTTGAAGCCCAGTGTGAAGATGGTCCACGAAGGCTTTCACGGTAACGACGCTGACACCATTTGTTGCAGAGGATCTTCTCGTTGAGGTTGTTACGAGAACGTACACTTCACGTGGACTCAAGTGCTATGAGCTGGATCCTGCACAAATATAAAGGCGGTCAATAACATAAGAATCAATGCCGTTAGAAGAGAGATAGTGACAAGCTAGAGGAAGCTTTTCGATCGTAGAGAGAGCGGTATAAAGAGAGGATATACCTTCTTCATCTTTCGATCTTTGTTGATACTGCTCTGCTTTGTATTCTCTAGATCGACCTCTGTTTTGCTTGTACTCTGGATTAATTTTTCTAGTGAAATTCTTGAGAGCAAATTTAGCTCTCCAAGATGTACCTTGGCTGATTTGGCTTTGGAAACTTGTAAATCGTTTGTCTCTTTTTTTTTTCTGCAAAAACAAACACAAGACAAACACTGATTAGAAGCTTGATAATCTAGAATGACTGAGCTAAATAATCCTACACAAAGAAATATGAATCTACACACATCAATTATTGGTCATTAACTTTCTTTACATTTAAGATATTTTGGGAACTGATATCGATACTAAAGATCTTTAGAAAATCAATCACATGTTTGTTCCAACCTTATAATATAGTTCAGTAAAAAAACATGCAATTCAAAATGTCACCTACACATGCATTAATAATACACACAGATATATATATATATATATATATATCATCTTTTCAAGAAAGTGAGAACATGCATCTTAACAAAAATTAAAATGAAAAGTTGAGATATATATTGAGATTGCCATGTATAATATATATTGTTCCACGCAAATATACTATTAAGATTAAGATTCTCTTTTTGTTCAAATGGATTAAGATTCTCATATATGAAAATTAAAGAGAGAGGTGAATTTTAGAGCTTAATTTGATATTTGTAAGTGACGCAAATGGTATTATTGAGAAATGGCTAGATGTTGACGTTGACGTTGACGGACGTCGTTTCCATTTTCATTCCCTCCTTAGATCTCAACTAAATATCCCTTTGTTAACCACACTAAACTATAAAACCCTTTAATATATTACCAAATTACCAGTTTAAGTCACACAAATTATTGTGTTGTACAGAACGTCTTCACGACAAAAAGTGTTAAAACAATTCAGAAATCAGTCGTGCATGAAAAAATAGTTTCAAAAGAAAAACTGTAACATACTCGGCTCGATCCATTTAATAAATGCTTAAATGAATTAATTTGGCTACTTATATTATCAAAGTGCACTTACCTTTTTGGTCACTTGTCCAGTGAGAATTCCAGAGTTAAGCGTGCATGAGCTGGAGTAGTCAAAAAATGGGTAACCTACCGGAAAGTGACTCACGGTATCATGCGAGAGAGGAAAAAACATGGGAAAAAGGTCACGTGGTGATTGCAGAATCAGTAAATTACTCGGTCGGGCCTACAGAAAATAACGCACCGACCGTTGGACGGGGGTAGAGCCCACGAACCTGATAGAGAGATGGGTGACTCACCGATAGAGGCGGACATGACGTTACAAAAACAATTCAGCAATCGTTTTCTTATCAACTTTTAGTCTATCTACAATCCAACGATTTATATGGCCTTAAGTTACTATTGTAATTATATATAAAAAAATCTGAACTAGAGGATTTTTATTTTTAACAAATTAAATATGAAACTATACGATCATTTTTAAAAATTCGGTGATATTATAAGTCATTTAACATATATATAGGCTTGTAATATGTATCCAATGAATGGGGTCATCGATTAAAGTCACAATCCAAAATTGTGGATCAATGCGCTTCGTATTTTGAGAATCTATTGGGAGGAGACATCGGGCCTAAGATGTTTATCTAGGAAGATATTGACCTTCTCATGCCTTATCGATGCTCCACGGACCATATCGCTTTCTTACAAAAGGATTTCTACGATTTGGAAATCAAGCATGCATTCTTTTCGCTGTCTAAGAAGAAGTCAAGTGGGCCGGATGGTTACCCGGCAGAGTTTTTCTCGGGTTGCTGGAACATAGTAGGGGCGGAGGTAACTGCAGCTGTCTCCGGGTTCTTCCGTTCGGGTCAGCTCCTCATCAGCGAAACGCTACGACTCTTATCCTCATTCCCAAGCTAACAAACACGGAGAAGGCTACTGATTTCAAGCCAATTTCATGCCTTAATACGCTATACAAAGTCATAGCCAAGTTGCTAACAACGAGGCTGCAATTGGTCTTGCTCGAGGTTATTTCTCCATCGCAGTCAGCTTTCACGCCGAATCGCTTACTAGGAGAAAATGTATTGATTGCCACAGAAATAGTCCACGGTTACAACAAGAGTAACATCGAGCCTAGAGGAATGTTGAAAGTGGACTTACTGAAAGTGTTTGACAGTGTGCGTTGGGACTTTATTTTAGCCACTCTCTAAGCTCTTGGCATGCCGGTAAGATTCATAGGCTGGATAGCCGAATTCCTTTCTTTACCATCTTTCTCTGTTTCCGTTAACGGTATAACGGGTGGTTTTTTCAGAAGCTCCAAAGGCCTCAAAAAGGGGATCCGATATCCCATTACCTCTTCATTCTCACTATGGAGGTTTTCTCTAAACTTCTCCATTCACGCTTTGACTCCGGCTACATCAAGTAACACCCTAATACGGAGAACTAGTATATTTCTCACTTGATATTTGCCGATGATGTAATGGTTTTCTTTGACGGAGGATGCTCGTCTCTTCAAGGAATAAGTGAAACGTTAGACAACTTCCCAAGCTGGTTGGGACTGTACATGAACAGGCAGAAGGCACAACTCTTCCACGCGGGTTTGAACCAATCTCAAACCGACGATCTATCGAGATACGGTTTCACCGGTGGTTCACTACCTATTCGCTATCTAGGCATGTCTCTTATGTGTAGAAATCTGAGAATTGCGGATTATCATCCCTTGCTGGATAAAATATCAGGAACGTTCAGGTCTTGGGCTGTTAAACTTTATCCTTCGCGGGTAGACTTCAGCTTATTAAAAAAATCATCGTAGGGGTTGTCTGCTCTGGATTTCTACATTCATTCTACCCAAAGGTTGCATAAAGCGGATTGAGCAACTTTACGCGAGATTTCTGTGGACAGGGGACATTCAATCTAGCAGGGGAGCAAAGATTTCTTGGCCGCGGGTTTGCCTTCCAAAATCAGAGGGTGGTCTCGTTGTCCGAAGCTTCGCCGTATGGAATAAATGCATATGCCTCCGCTTTATTTGGCTTCTTCTCGGAGGATCAAACACTTTATGGACCAGATTTCACAAAGACGTCAACCTGGGGGACTCTTGTTTCTGGGACCTTTCGGTTTCAAGCACCTCGTCCTGGACATGGAGATCTCTCTTAGCATTAAGACCCTTAGCTTTGCGCTTCATCAGATCAGTTATTGGCAACAAACGATCTACCGAATTCTAGTTCGATGTTTGGACACCTTTTGGCCAATTTATCAAATACCTCGGCGAAGGTGGTCCATCAAGTCTGGGGATAACATGAATGCATCAGTAGCAGACGCATGCTCTGCTCATGGTTGGCTTTTGGCGAACCCGCGTTCTGATGCTGCGGTTGAGGTACTATCTTTCATCACAACTTTACCGCTGCCTTGTATATCTGTTGAGGATGATCTATACTGTTGGACTGTAGATGGTTTGGACTGCTGTGGTTTCCCCTCTTCGAAGACCTGGAGATCGATTCGGCCAAGGGCTGATGTCGAAAATTGGACCAAAGTTGTATGGTTTAAAGGCGCTATTCCGAATCACGCCTTAAACGTTTACATCTCTCACCTCAACAGGCTTCCTACAAGGTCAAGACTAGCTCCTTGGGGACTGCAGATTGACCCGAATAGCTGCTTCTTCTCCTCGTCTCCGGAAAAAAGGACCACCTATTTCTTTTATGTGCCTACAACAAGCAAGTTTGAAGCCATGTACTGGCTAAAATCAGATCTTCTAATGTCTGCTTCAGCTCATGGGCAGAAGTCTTATCGTGGACAAGCTCCATATCGGTAGCAGCCCCGAGAACCTTAAGAACTTTGGTCATACATGCCACAATCTTTCACCTTTGGCGTCAGCGCAACAACCTGCTCCATAACATCATCTCTTTATCACCCAACTTGGTTTTCAAAGCCATTGACAGAGAGGTAAGAAACTCGATCGGCTTGAGGCTCGTCTGATGGAAGTAAAGGAAGAAGATAACATGGTCGGACAAAACTCCGAAGAGATCGACCGGCTGGAGGCTCGAATTGATTGCTTTAAAAAGCGATTGGGAATCAGAGAAGATGTAGATTTGTTGATGTTGAGGTCAATTGTGTGTAGGAGGGCTGCTTTGAGGGCTCAGGCTTCTACCATCAATGGAGATGAGACGGATACCTATAGCTCTGATCCATGATCGTTTGAGGATGAGTGTCATACCATGTCTCTCAAAATAGGTCAACGGGCAGCAGAAAAGTCAAACATGACACATTTGTAATTTTCATAAGATGAGGGGTATTTTGGTAATTTTACTAAAATGCGAGCCGGAAGCTAAGACGGGCCAAATATTTTTATTTTTAAGTAAATAAAACATTTAGAAGACAAGAAGTGGAAATAATTGATTTTAAACGAGTTTTTTGGACTATCGGGAAAGGAAACCGATAAGAACCGACAAAACTCGTAAAATTCATAATGGGAGCTAAGGGTGTCCGATTGAGGTGAAACGAATTTCTAAATGCTTCTAAAAGAGTCTAATGATTTAAAAAGAATCTTGGAGGATTTATTCAAAGGCTACGGGGTTTTAAAGATTTTAACGGACTGTCGGGAATATAAACCGACAAAACCGAGAAAAATACGGAAACATTTCTAAAGTGCTCCAAAAAATATGAAATTTTTACCACAGCTCCATTAAGTTATGTAGAAGCTATGTATAAAAGAATCTAGCAAGATTTTATTCCTATATTTATTTATAAATTTTTGAATTAAGTTTTAATTAATGGCTAAAAATTCAAAATAAAGTCATAGGGGCTTGGTCTTGGATCATGGTGATTAGGGCTGGAAAATGAGTTTATTTTGGACCTAATTCAAGCCTAGTAGGGCCAAGAAATCTTTCAAGGGAGAAGGAGATGGATTGTTTGTGTAATATGGTACATTGAACCAAGAAGTTTCTAGTGTTGGTAAACATCCATGAGATTTATTCATGGATGATGTACATGTGTCCATGGGAAAATTTGAGAGCAAGATATTGAGAGGATATAAAAGGATGCCTTCCCCCATGCATTATCCTCACACCAAGAGAGAAAGTGAGGTTAGAGAGAGATAAGAGATGGGATGGTGACGGAGGAACGGTGAAATATTTCCTAAACGGAGATTTTAAACGTTCATCCCACGTACAGACTTTCTCTTATAAATGGTTTGTAGTATCCGTCGTATGAGTTTGGTCCGGAGGTTCATGTGGAGGAGCGATCAGAATTACTAGGGTCAATGCTCGGGTTAAGTTTGGGTCAAAGAAAGTCAATGGTTCGGAAAAGGTTCGGGTTAGCTTCGGGTTCGTGACGGGTCTTGTTGTTCTGTCAGTCCGTCCATCCGTCGTCACGATATCACTGTGAGTCGGATAAATTGTATGTTGCATATAGATTAGAACATATAAACCTTGGATCCATTAACCGTAGATTTAGGTTGCATACCTCGATGATCGAATTGGTTAGAATGGCTAGGTTGATTAATAAACCGGTTAGCTAATTAAATGGTTAGGTAAAAGAGATGCATTCTAGTTAGCTTTTATCAGTAATTGATTGATAGTTTCCTTGATTTCTTGATTGAGTGTTGTATACATATATAACGGCATGCTAGGACGTATATGCATATATAAGTATTTAAGAATGTATCTAAATGAATCTATATATGGAGAATTATGAATGATTAAAATACGGTTAAAACACACAACACACTTAAAATATAATAACGGGGTGGGTTAATTAGTCAATAGTCAGAGTTATCGGGTTAATTGAACTAATCTCAAACTGACGTATTGAAGAGGTTAAGAATAACAGTTTAAGGAAATAAGAATTAATAACTGGAATTGAATTAAGCCATCTACGGGACTAGTAATCCACTAATACCAATGTAGCGGATCGAATGAATTAAGTTAGGAAAATATTAAAAGACTAATAAACCTAACTAATTGTTTGTGTGGTGTTGTAATTATTGTTTATGTGATTGTGTACCTACTTCGGTGTTGGGCCGAGTAGACTGTTGATTGCTTGATTGTTTATCTACTTCGGTGTTGGGCCGAGTAGACTGTATTGGTAGATACTTACTCTGGTGCGAGATCGGGTAAGTTTGGATAGATGGCTAATCTAGTATGAAGTCGGATAAGGTCGGGTGACTTGGAGGTTAGTGATAGGACTTGTGGGATAGATTGGGAGTTGTGACTGGATTTATTTTTGTTGACCTTGTAGGTCTTGCGTGATAGAGTCCCAGTGAGTCTATTTGTTTACATTATTGTTATTAGGACTCTATAGGGTGAGTTAAATCTCGCAAGTCTAGAGATGACGTTCTGGTACTTCTAACCCGGTTGGATCCTCAGGTAGTTACATGATTGGTTCACGCGCCTTCGGGTGGTGATTCTGGTTATGGTGTTAACCTACTGAGTGACTCCGGTAGGTGTGTGGTCCGGAGAATACAAAGTCGCGTCCTAGGGCCGGACTGCATGGAAACTTTGGTTATCTAGGGGTAGCCCGAGTCACCGCGTATCGATGGACAGAGAACGGTGTCCTAGTCGTAGGACTTCGTGTTTTCGTCTCGGAGTCGTGGGAGGTTTTAGTTACTATGGAGGTAGCTAAGTATTTCCGTGGAAGTTATCGAGTTCGCGTAGTAGGCCTAGTTGGTGTGGAGTTGTGTAGAGCCGCCATAGATAGATCGAGTCTAATTAAGAGCATGTGCCGCAGTGTTCTCGATTCCCTTGGTTACCTTTTTGTTGTTCTGTGTTAATTGAATGCTTGTGTATTGTGGAGCTCATCACGTCTTGGTAGCACGTGATCAGCTATTGTACTTGATTGTTATTTTGGGTTTGGGTGGGATTATTAGATAGTTAGCAGCCTTTTAGTTGGGAGCCGTCTCACTGGGTAATCTTAGATTTCTCATTTGACTATTTTGTGTTTTTCAGGTTTGTAATAGCTCGGCGGACGCGTAGGACACTCAGAGTAGGCTCGAGTTGGCATTTGGCATCGATTTGTTTACTCATTTTGATTTTATTTTCGGTTTTGGATTTTGTGGGGACTTTGCTAAATGATTTGTATAAAACCGTAAAATATTATGAATAAGATTTATAATTTTTAAGTAATAAGACAGAATAATTCTTGATATATGGTTTAGTCCAAACCGAACATAACTCGTGGAAGCGGTACCGGTTGAAAAGCCTTGTATCGTGGAAACGAGGTAAACAAATTCAAGGATGGTTTGGTTCGAGCCATTGACTCAAACCAGACTGTCTCAGGCTTCGTATTGTGACAAACTCTTCTCGTATGGCTGCTCGGGTTCGATCGGTCATGTTCTTATTTGATTTTTTGCTGGTCAACTCGTCAGTCAACGAAAAACAGGAAGGGGATGTTACAATGAGGATGCACGTGAATATTATTACTTGAATATCCAGCCGAGATCTGCATATTTAGAGTTTATTGACCAAGCCGCATTTCTAAAGCATATCATTGTATCCGAAGTTACATGAGGAAAACTGATTTGGTTTGTCTGGCTGGGGAGGCTTGTTTGTTGGTTGGGAGTAAGCTGGACATCTTGCCATTCCTTCGCCGCACTGACAACTTTAGATAGTGTTTATTCCTGCGATAAATGACGGTTTTCAAAGATCATACAATTTCGAGATCTATACAGTGGCCACCATATCCAAGGTATAATATCGATTCGGATTCCAGTAGGTGGTAAACATTTGAGAGTATAACCCAGTTGAAGCATCCATTTGTATTTGGGTATCGATTGGAGCTTTTCCCATAATGTCTTCGCAAAAGGTCAGTGGAAGAATATATAGAGAGAAGTCTATGTCATACCACATCTTGGTCAAGCAACATTAGTCTGCACTCCCCTCCTTTGTAAGTTTTCTTTTGTCGGTATTGCATTTTGCATACTTTTCCAAGCAAACAGTTTGAGCTTTCGAGACATAGAGGCTGACCAGATTTTTTTGTTCCAATCGGTGTCGTTGATTGACCGGTGACCAGGAGTATAAAACAAGACATGGCATAAGTGGAAATTGCTGCTAGCACTGCTTTGATCATAGTCATCTTTCCACGAGTAGATAGGAATCGTGACGACCAGCCAAGAGCCTTCTGTTTTATGCGTTATACTATAGAAGTAAAGAGGTCTTTCTTTCTTCTCTCAAAGGGCTCCGGTAGGCCTAGGTATTTCCCTATACCTCATTCTTTTTCTACACCTAGGATAAGTTTAGCCTGAGACGGACTTCCTGAGGTGTTTTAGATGAGAAGGCGATGGAGATGGAGGATTTTGTAGCATTGATTGTCTGACCGAATGCTGCTTCATATTGTTGTAGAATAGTCTTTATGGCAAGGCAACTTTCAGGATTATAATTAATGAAGAACATTGTGTCGTCTGCAAAAAGCAGATGGTTGATTCTTGGGCTTTGCCTAGCCACTTTTATACCGCTTAGATGACTATCCTGATGTGCTTTTTGCAGAGACATGAGAGGAATTCTCCACATAGGATAAAGGTATAAGGGGACACGGGTTCTCCTTGTAGAATCCCTCGCCCATGCAGGACTTTTCCAAGCACTGAATCATTTATCAAGAAAGAGTAGGACATTGTGGAGTACATTTCATTATCCAAGTGATCCATTTCTTGTGAAAACCCATACAATCCAAAAAAGCTTTGATAAAACTCCATTTTAACCGATTGTATGCTTTGCTCATGTCTGTTTTGACAGCCATAGAGCATTTTTTTCCTTAGACGTCTTCAGGTAATGAAGGACTTCGTGTGTGGTCAACACATTATCAGTGATGGCTCGTCCATGTATGAAGACTGACTGATTCTCAGAAATGATTCCATTCGGTATAGGCTTTAGGCGTATAGTCAGGAGCTTAGAAATTATTTTGTAATAGACATTGCATAGAGCCATATGTCTGTAATCTGAGACTAACTTTGGACTTCGGATCTTTGGGATGAGTCTAACATGAGTCGTGTTGATTGACTGGGGAAGATGGCCTGAACTGAAGAAAGATGTGACTTCATGGATGATTGCAGGTCCAACAGTTTCCCAATTAGACTGGAAGAATCAAGCTGAAAAGCCATCGGGTCCTGGAGCTTTGTCAGGATGGATGGCAAATAGAGCTTTTTATATTTCAGATGGTGTGGGAAAAGCGATAAGCAGATCGTTTGTGGCATCTGATATACAAGGAGAGACAGCCTGAGTTACTGTCAAGGCACTTTCATCATTAGTAGATGAGAAGATATGTTGAAAGTAACGGATAATTTCTCTCGCAATTTTCTTCTTCAAAAACAATATAATGTTGCCACTATAGTCCTCTATCATAGAGAATTTTTTTATCACTCTCCGCCTTTTGAGACAACATGAAAATAGTCCATATTATTATCTCCTAAAGCTAGCCATTTGTTTCTACTTCTTTGCTTCTAATAGCTTTCTTCCATCTTGTAGGATTGGAGTAGCTTAGCATTAAGGGAGGAGATCATTTTTTCATCCACTGCAGATAAAGAAGAAAACAAATGGAAGAAAAAAACTTATATAAGTTGTGTTACTACAATCTTCAAGAAAATCTTGATGTTTACTTCAGGTTTGAACAAAAAGTGAAGGTATTTTAATAACTAGGGACACTATAGTAAACATGGACATAATTTTTGAGGGAAATAGGTGATTTATCTTGTACATAAAAACACTACGTATTTTTTTTTTAGATAAAGGGCTTTCATTAATAGATTGAATGTTACAAAATCAAATAGAAGCTAATAAAAGAAAAAAAGGGATCAAAAGAAGAAGGAAAAACAGAACAAGAAATGGTAGACACAAGATAGAGCAAGATACAAGACCAAGACGACAAACTATCTAAAACAAAGAGGACAAGTTACTGAAATTCAAGGCGGGATGTAACGCCAAAGATGAGCTAGCTGGTGACCCAAATTGGAGCCTGGAAAGCAAGAGTTGTTGCTTTTAGGTGCATAGTAGCGAGAATTCAGGAAGATAAGTTGGGTGTTAAATTTGACAGGCCATCATGGTATCTACAATTACTCTCCGCCCATATCATGTATATAGCAGCTTCCCAAACCTGCAAAAGAGAATTTTTTCAGTAATTTATAGCATGACAGTTCAAAAGCCAATTAATAACATCAAACCACATTAAGGGAGGATTATCAAAACCGATATAACCTGTTAGTTTCCTCCATATTTCCGCCGAGTAGTCACATTCAAAATACATGTGATCCATGCTTTCTATAGAACAGCCACACAATAAACAACAAGTCTCCATATCCATTCTCCAAGCCGCATGACAATCCAAAGTTGGATATTGGTTTAGCATAAAGATCCATGCAGTAGTTGCATGTCTAGGAATGACTACTCTATGCTACACTAGCTTGGCCCACGGTTTAACAAGCCTAGAGTCCCTTAATACATTCCAAACAACTTTAGAGATAAACGAGTTATGAGCAGTACCTTCTATTGAACAGATTGGGTATTCACAGTCAGTAGAGTGATCAAAAGTAGAGATGAAAGTCTTCAAAGAAACCTATTTTTCAGAGCGTGCTGGCGGTAGGAGCCAAATTCCACCTTGTTTCACATCTGAAATTGTTGAGACCAAGGGAATTCCCAACGAAGATGGGCCATCCGGACCAAAGTAGTGATAGAGAATACCATGAGGAGTCCATGGATCCCACCAAAAGAAAGTGGAATCACCATTTCTAACACTTATCCTCAAGAAGTTTAAAGCCTTTGATCTAAGTTCTAACAATTTTCTGAACATCCATGAGAAAGAAGAATTATTTTCGTTGAGAGCCCAAAATGATGTAGTTGATAAGTATCTTCTTCTGATCCAGGCAACCCAAATCGATCCTCCCTTAAAGAACAACAACCAAATGAGCTTCAAGGCACAAGTTTCGCTCCAGATTTTGATATTATTAAGGCCTAAGCCTCCTTCACCTTTAGGGAACGATAGCCCATCCCAAGAAACTTTAGCTCCAGTTGAGATGCCAATAGTTCCATGCCATAAGAAAGAGCTACAAAGAGCATTGATCTTTTTCATCACTTTATTTGGGAGAAGGAAAGCACTAGTCCAAAAACCAATGATTTCGGATATGACTGAAGTAATAAGAGTTAGTCTCCCCGCCATTGAGAGATATTTAACTGCCCATGAAGACGTTTTACGAGTAATCTGCGCAATGAGAGGATCGTAGGCACTAATGATAGGTCAAGTTTTAATCCTATATCTAACTGCAAGTGCACAGTTCAGTAGTTGTAGTATATAGGTATCGAATCCACAGGGACTCCGGTATTCAATAGCTCAAGAACAGGAAATTAAACTAGGAAGAAAGCAATGTGATTGAATGAAAAGCAATGCGAGAAAGTAACAAAAAGCAGAGATTATTGGTTGTGAAAGCAAGTTATTAAGAGCGCTAAGTCTAGGGCGTTCTCAGGAAATCAGACAAGCAGACAGTTCATTCAGCAAGGATCTAATTAAGCACAGTTCTAGAACTCAAAACACAGATATAGAATTAACCAAATTCCTTTGCGATAATTCTCTAAGTCTAAGTGCAGCAAACCAAACTTTCGTTTGCGAGAACTAACAGATTAAACTAGCATTAATCCCAAGTTTGATATGTTCACAATTATCCTAAACCAAACTTTCGTTTGCGAGAAGTTTAATTGCTCAACCTAATTAGTTCAGATTCCTAAACCCCACTTCCGTGACGTATTTAGCAACTAAGATCTAGATTCTAATTGATCAGGTTAGAACTAGCTTTAAGCACAATTAGATTGAAGAACATATATAGTTATGAATCCTTAACTGAAATAAACAAGTCTAGCAAGTCATGAAATCCTATGTGAGAAACCCTAAACCTAACAAGGAATCTACTCAGACATAGATAATGAAAACATAATCATATGATGAATAAATTGCATAGAAGATAAAGAATAAAAGGGGTTCAAAATCTTCTCCAAATACAGATGAAGTAAAGGTTCAGATCAGCCCCAAAAGCTCTAAAAATCCTCTGCTCTTAATTATGAAAGTGTAAGTAAATAGAACACCAAAAACTTAATTATATAGGTCTAATCTCGGCCAGGGGTTTCTTTGTAAATATCAGGAACTTCTGGATCAGAGTGCAATATCTTGACTCTTCATAAACCGCCGAGTTTCGGCCCATCTCGTTGGTGCAACGATCGATGCTAGAGTGCAACGATCGACGCATTCCTCTGTTTCGGACAGTGAACTCTATCTCTCGGCCAAACACTCCAAAAATCTCCAAAGAATGCCATAATCACCAAATATGCTCCAAACCTGATTATACCTATAAAAGACTCTAAAAGAACACAAAAAGACACTAAAACACACTTATATCATGGTCTAAAACTAGTAAAAACCATGATATATCAACTCCCCCACACTTAGCCTTTGCTTGCCCTCAAGCAAAACAGAGAACTAAAGCTTGGTGAAGAGGTTTGAAAACTCTTCAGAAACTCATTTTTTCCTAGAAGCTACAATACTCAGATTCCCCTTAGTAAACCACTGAAAGAATCAATCACAGGATATCAAGACCAACATGTACTTCCCCCACACTTAGCAACTGTCCTAGGTAAACTCCACAATCACATTCAAGCATTCAAATTCTCCCTACTGACTTCTGCAAGTATTTAAGTGCGGTCTCACCTAAGGAGTATCGATCAAAGGGCACATGGATTCTTACCTTATCAGCTCTAGACCACCATACTATCTTTATCTAGTCCCTTTCTTCTCTTTCCCTTCTTTAACAACTGATTTTTCCCACATTGGGTATCATTTTTTTTTTTTTATCAGTGTTCTTCCCGTTATTGGGTGTACTTTGGACACATTCCATGGATCACACAGGAGATAATAGGGGTCTCTACCACTCCTGTGACCACTTCGGAGTTACTAACTCATCCTCAGTTTATTATCTTTTTTTTTTTTACTTTATAGAAGGGGAGAAGGGAACTAAATAGGATAGGTTGACAGGCTGTGTCAGAACTAACAGGGAATCCGACACAAAGTATACCAAGCCCTTAGGTGAGAAATCTAAGTCAGTATTAAGTTGAAGTCAGTAAAAGGATCCTCTGATACCTGAAGTGATGTGGGTGTTCCCAGTAGGTTGATCTGTGTCTGGGTTTTCTAATAGTCAAAGATAGATCCTACAACTTCATCCCAATGGTTACTTAAGTTCCTGCAAGTCTTGTAAATCTTCTCAGAAAATCATAGTTTCTTACTTAAACAATTTTGACTCAATAAAACAAATTTTTTTGAAAAGTGGACTGACTCTTAAGAAAACAGAAAGATAAACGTCAGTAGCACCTCCCCCACACTTAAGACACACTGTCCCCAGTAGTGTCAAGCGAAGGATCGGTAAAAAGAAAATAAAAAAATTGTTAAAGTTCTGTTGAGTTCTGTCGGGTTTTACCTCTGTCGCTCAAGCATCGATCGTTGCACTAAGTGCATCGACCGTTACTTGGCGATTTTCGTGTATGGTCGATCGTTTCTCAGGACCGCAACGATCGCTGCAATGCGATCTGTCCGAGACCTGCAAACATAAACTCACCAGAAACAAAAACAAACGTAAAATTCTAACAAAAACACCAAAAATTAAGTAGAAAAACACCAGTACCTAATGGTGGGTTGCCTCCCACCCAGCGCTTGTTTAAGGTCAATAGCTTGACCGGACGGACAAGAATTTTCAGGCATCGGGTGCATTATCCAGAGGCAGAATCTAACCTCTTGGAATCTCGTCCTTAGCCCAATAATGTTTTACCCTCTGTCCATTTACAGCGAACTCATTACCTTCCTTGCCGACTAGAACGACAGCTCCATATGGACGCACTTCTTTGATTGTGTAGGGACCGGACCATCTTGATTTCAGCTTACCTGGAAACAAATGCAAACGAGAATTGTATAAAAGAACCTGATCATTAGGCTCAAACCGTCTAGAAACAATCTTCTTGTCATGATAAGCCTTAGTCCTCTCCTTGTACAGCTTTGAGTTCTCATAGGCAAGATGTCTAATCTCATCCAACTCATTAAGCTGTATCAACCTTCTTTCTGCAGCTGATTTAAGGTCAAAGTTCATCTGCTTTACAGCCCACGCTGCTTTGTGCTCAAGTTCCACTGGCAGATGACATGCTTTTCCATATAGCAACTGAAATGGAGTAGTCCCTAATGGCGTCTTAAATGCAGTCCTGTAGGCCCATAAAGCATCATCAAGCTTAGCTGCCCAATCTTTTCTTGTCTTCCCAACTGTCTTCTCTAAGATCTCCTTGATATGTCTGTTAGAAACCTCGACTTGTCCACTAGTCTGAGGGTGATAAGGAGTAGCAACTCGGTGATGAACTCCATGCTTTCTTAGGAGCTTCTCGAAGACCTTATTAATAAAGTGAGATCCTCCATCACTAATCACTATCCGAGGTACTCCAAATCTAGGGAATATGATGGACTTAAACAGCTTAATGACTACTGAAGAATCATTGGTTGGACTAGCTATTGCTTCTACCCACTTAGACACATAATCTACAACAACCAGGATGAATTTATTCCCATGAGATGAAGGAAAAGGACCCATAAAGTCTATGCCCCAGCAATCAAAGACCTCAACCTCAAGAATGAAATTTTGAGGCATCTCATGCTTCCTACTGATTTTCCCTCTCCTTTGACAGGCATCACAATGAGAAATGAAGGAGTGAGTATCTGCAAACATTGTAGGCCACCAGAAACCTGCTTGCAAAACCTTAGACACAGTCTTAAAAGTAGCAAAATGTCCTGCATAATCTGATCCATGGCAGTCGAATAGGATATCTGGAACCTCTGATTCAGCAACACATCTTCTGTAAAGGCCATCCGAACAATGCTTATAGAGGTAAGGTTCATCCCAATAGTATCGCCTAAGCTCTCTGAAGAACCTCTTCTTCTCATACCCTTTCAGATCATCTGGTTCAATCTCTGCAGCCAGGTAGTTGGCTATATCTGCATACCATGGTCGATCAGTTGTTGTGACAGCATCAATCTCAAACTCGTAGCCTCCAATCTGAATTGTAAAAGTCTCTGGATCTGTATCCGCACTGCAACGATCGTCGCAGAGGAGCGCATCGATCGACGCAATGCGATTAATCCGACAATTCTGCAGGTTTCTGTCCAAATCTGTGTTAAAAATTGTCCCAACCATATTGACGTTCTCTTCAGGCAAATAGTCATTAATTGGCACGTCTTCCTCAACCAGCATCCTTGAAAGATGGTCAGCAACTCCATTTTCAACCCCTTTCTTATCCCTCACTTCAATGTCAAACTCCTGAAGCAACAGAATCCACCTCAACAGTCTTGGCTTAGCATCTTTCTTCTGCATCAGATACTTCAGGGCTGAATGATCAGTATGTACAATCACTTTTGAGCCAACAAGATAAGGGCGAAATTTCTCAAATGCAAAGACAACTGCCAATAACTCCTTCTCCGTAGTGGCATAGTTCCTTTGTGCATCATCCAGTGTCCTACTGGCATAATAGATAGCATGAAGTTTTCTATTCTTCTTCTGCCCAAGAACAGCTCCCACAGCATAATCACTTGCATCACACATGACCTCAAAAGGCAGGTCCCAATCCGGTGGCTGAACTATGGGAGAACTCACTAATGCCTGCTTGATCTGTTCAAATGCAGTTTGACAATCTGCAGTGAACTCAAATTTGGTATCCTTACACAGCAAAGCAGTTAGTGGCCTAGCGATCTTGCTGAAATCTTTGATGAACCGTCTATAGAAGCCAGCATGTCCAAGAAAGCTTCTAATAGACTTAACAGAATCAGGCGCCTGAAGGTTGGTCATTACCTCAATCTTAGCGCGGTCCACCTCTATTCCTGCTTCGGATACTTTATGTCCAAGTACAATGCCATCTCTGACCATGAAATGACACTTCTCCCAATTAAGAACTAAATGCTTTTCTTCACATCTTGTCAAAACCTTACACAGATTATCTAAGCATTCATTATAGGATGATCCATATACTGAGAAATAATCCATGAATACCTCCATAAAATCCTCAATCATGTCTGTGAATATGGACATCATGCATCTCTGAAAAGTGGCTGGTGCATTGCAGAGTCCAAAATGATGGAACTTCGGGCCAATTCTACCGTATTCAGAATCCTCACGAGTTCCAGATAGCCTAGGATCTAGGGTCTAGTTAATTGAATCATGGATAGATCTAGCGTTTACCTTGTTCTGGCAGCGGAATAGGGTCAGGCAAACGAGATCTCTGGAGCGCCTCAGATGCTGCGCCTCTACTGATAGTCCACACGCACACAAGCTGGAATCCTCCGGGATGCTAGTACCGGGACTCGGATCTCCTGGGAACTCAGTTCTTATGAGGTTTCTGTGTTTTCTCACTGAGAAAACTCGCTGGGCGGCGCACTGTTCATTTTTTAGTCGAATCTATAAAACACGTTTATATATTGACCTCGAGGTGAACCGAAACATCAGTTTCGGTTTAGCCATTGTGTCGACCGACACACCCACTGGTGTCGATCGACACACGTATTATATCGACCGACGCACCTAATGGTGTCGATCGATACACCCCTTTGAAACTCAAATTCAATGTGTATCTAATACACATCGATCAGACCATATGCCAATGATCAATCCCATACGAAGTATGTCCAACTTGCTTAGGTGTGTGACCCTGTAGGTTCACACGAGACTGGAAATAAGTTACAACTCATTTGTCATAAGCGGTTTCTAGCAAAACATTATGATTACCCAGTATCACATGAATTGTCCGATCTCGACAATACAACTATCTCTAGAGTGAGTACAATGTGATTTCAGGACATAATCCCAACAATCTCCCACTTGTACTGGAATCACCTATTCCTACAATCCCTTCGTCTCTATATCTCGATATGGCATAAGGCAAGAGACTGTGTCATCCTTATTATAGCCAACATCATGTTCATCGAATTTCTGATCTATACTGATAAAACAAACGACTGACAATCACCTCGTTTGAGCACGGCCATGCATTTTCTCAGTATCAAATCTTCGATGGGCCCTGAGATATTTATCTCCCGTTATCCAGGAGGGACAAATCCCATCTTGTTCCATCCCTGTTTCTATACATACTTCATGATACACCTAAGCAATGCCGTTATAGTCGCCAGTTACGGAACGACGTTTGACAAGGTCAAAACGCACCAATTCATATGCTAGAAAGCATGATGAACTCAAGTCTAAGGACTATACTCTATAGTCGTAATGAGAACCTCCCATGACACTGATATAACTATCCTGTGGAGTTCTCATTTTGCGGGTCAAGTCCGATCATATGTTCACCAACATATATCTATGTGACTGACTGTGATAATCATATCATTGACTCCATGAAACTTAGTCCAACAGTCACCTCACATACTAGTCTCGCGCGGTTATTGGTGCCCCACTTCAACAACCTCGACTAGGGACAGTCATAATTTATGTCATCTTTTACTTATAGGGTTTCATGATCGAGTCCTCAACTTGATGACCTATATGATGAACACAAATTACTTGGGACTATTATTTAATTATCCAATAATTAAATAATTCCGATGTCAGTTTGACTTACATAAACACTGCCATAGCATGTCTATGTAAAGTTTACAACATAACTAAAATTACTCCCACTAGAATCAAGGTCATCTCTTCAGATATCTTATACCTACAACACTCAGAATAAATTCCGTGCTTAGGTTGTGGGATAGACTGCAGTGTTATTGCTTGAAACAATTTCAACAAACCACACCGCCATTCAGATAAAAGCACTATTCTACGGTCCACTGCTTGGAGCCTTTCCAACAGATAGTACCGCTATTCAGACAAAGAGACATAACCAGGTGGGAACCGGGAATCGTCTTTGTCCGTCTAACTACTTTCAACTGGTTCGTCACTTCCTCAGTTCACCACGAACCTATCCTTAGTGTTTCTCAAATACTTGGGATATTTCTGGTAACTGTTCAGTGACTATTACCGGAACAAATTGGTATTTTCTCGTCATGCTATATGCGTAAGCTGCATCTAGACGAGCGCAAAATATGGCATTCATGATGGATTCTATTGCAGCAGCATTAGCAATCACACTCATTAATAGTAGCTCAGACAGTGTTCAATAACACTTCTTCTTGCTAATATTGTTATTGCCACAAGACCTTTGGTATGAAGCCATTCTTGGAATCAAGCACATTTGAACTGTCCAATACCTTATTAACATAAGGATTTTGACACGATCCAATTAGCCTTTCTGATCCATTCCAATGGATCCTAATTCCAAGAACTTTCACGGCCTTCTCCAATGTCTATCGTTAAATTTGACTTCCGACCCAAATCTTGATAAGACTTTGGCGTTGGAACGTCGTTTATGAGATTAAGTATGTTGCCTACATACAGTGTGAGAATTGCAATTACGCTCCAACTAGTCTTCTTGTAAACGCATGGTTTCATTTCTTTCTGATCAAGTCAAATCTTTTGACCACATTATCAGAATGTTGATTCCAACTCCAAGATGTTTGCTTCAATCCAGAAATGGATCGGTGAAGCTAACATGCATACCCAGCCAATTTTCGGAGTTGGGGCTCACCATCGCTTCTTTGAATTTCGCATGCTTGTCACTTTTCAATGATCAATAGATCACGACAATAGGCTACGAGAAATCACTCTCGAGTCAGTGACGGATCCTTTCGGGTCTGCGAATTTCAGGCTCCACATGCGTAGATCCTACAGCACTTTGTAGATCTCACGCTGCTTTCCCTCAACAGGTTGAACAGCCTCCTGTGTTTATCGAATTTCTTCGATGTGTACTTTTACTCTCACTGTTCCTTTTGAAAGTACGATCTTTCTTAAAAGACACAGTTCCGAACAACAATACTTTGTCCTCGGATTGGTTGCAAAAGTAGCAAGCCTTGGTTTCCTTTAGGACAACCAGCGAGGTAGACCTTATCAAATATGGGTTCAAGTTTGTTTGTTGACTACTGTCTTACACAAACCTTGCAATTCCAATTAATCAGAAAAACAAATTTGGAAATCACCCAGTCCACATCCAATGTGGTATTTTTCACTGATTCTGATAGAAACTTATTTAGCGTAAACATAGACATTTTAGAACGTATTCTTAAATGATTATGGAAAATTCATGTGACTCATCATTAATCGGAGCATATCTAATAAGATCCGATTCATTCTGTTAGATGATCACCCAATTCTTGACTCAAGTATTTTCCTCCACGATTCAATCGAGGATCTCAATACTTCTATCAAATTGGTTCTACACTTCATCTTGGAACTCCTCAAGGGGTTCCTGCTCGTGTCTCATCAAATGAACACAGCCATACTTATTGATGCCATCAATAAGGTAATGAAGTACTAGAAAATTTCCTTTTGCACTAATGCTCGTTGGGCCGCATACATCAGTATGTGTAAGGCCCAATAAGCCTCTGGCCCGTTTCCTTTAGCTCTGCTAAATGGGCTTTAGTCATTTGGCCCAGTGAGCAGAATTCATATCTCAAATGATTAATAATCAAATGAGTCCAAAACTATGGAACTTCTGAATCCGTTTCACTTTGTGTGGTTAAATGACTATGCTAAGGAAAAATCGACTTCAAGTCATCAGACTTAAAGTGTTTGGTATTTATGTTATATGTACAAGCGTACATTGGTTCAAAATATAAAACCCATTCCAAATGGGGTGCTACCATAGAATATTTCATTAAGATCTAAAGAACAAAGCTTGTCTTTTATCAAAATGAAAAACATCCAAATTCTTACAAGAAAATGAAAGACATTTCTGCTCAAGGCAGATACATAGTAACAATTACTTAATTTCTAAAACCAAGTATGAAAGGCTCCTACAAGTGGAGAATCTCTACGGCTCATGCAGCAACCATTGCTTCATACCAGACACGCAGTTCCACTTGCCCTTTCTTCAACGTTCTACTGTCGCTTAGGTCCTGCATATTTCAAAATATCAGTACCACAACTAGTATCCAATACATACGTAGAACTTGAATTAATAACACAATACCTGAGGAAGAAGTACTATACATCCCCTTCATCTCTTGTGAATCTTCCAAGAATTTAATGCAATCTCTCTTCCAATGCCCTGACTCATCGCAGTAGAAGCATTTTCTAACACCAGATGGGCCTGACTTGGGCTTATAAGTTGACACAGGCTTATCCTGATTCCAAATCTGGACGGCCCTGCCTCTACCCTTGCCAACACAAGATTTCTCAAATCTTTTACCCTTTATGATGTTCTGCTCTGCTGTTTTGAGCATGACATGCAGCTCAGTCAACGTCTTCGTCAAGCCCTTCTTGATATAGTTCTTAATGAACTTATCATAGCTTGACGGCAGTGACTGCAGAATGATGTCAGTGGCCAACTCTAAGCTGACAGGACATTCCAGTTTCCTCAGGTTATCAATGTAACCCATCAGTTTAATGACATGAGGACTTACTGGAGCATCCTCTGGTAGCTTGCACCCAGTGAGAGACTTCACCATCTGGAATCTCTCAACTCGTGCCAGATCCTGAAACTTCAGTTTCAGGCTGGTGATCATCTCTATTGGCGACTCCATGCTCTCGTATTGACTCTTCAAGTTCGAGTTCATGGTAGCCAACATCAGGTCACGCACATCTACTACATCAATATAATGCTTATTCCAAGCATTATATGCTGCATGCGAGCGATTGGTCTCAAGCCTTTCTGGAAGAGCCTTTTCAAGGACATAGTCCTTGCTCTCCTGCTTGAGAATGAATCTCAGATTCCGATACCAATCCAGGAAGTTGGATCCATTTAACTTGTCCTTCTCAAGGACGGATCGCAACGAGAAATTAGTCATAGACATAAGCTGAAATCCAAGAAAAACAAAGATTTAGTTATGTATATGATGAGAAATCTTATCTATTAAGAAAACTCGCATTATATTCGAACAATGTTTCCTCTATGAATATAATGATCCAAGATCCATACTTCACTAAAATCTGAGTGGGCGACTCGCCATCACCCAAACTTTAGTTATCTAGGTAAGTAAATCATTGCTAATTGTACCCAGTACAACTCTTGGTCGCAGATAAGACAATCCATGTCTCATCTACTCTGATGTCTCTGGGCCCAGAACTTCTGATAGCCCAGTCAAGTAAAACGATCTCTTCTGTCTTGTGATCATTGACAGTCGCACTGCGAGTCTATCAATGAACACCTGCAACATCAGATCACTGTGGATACCAAGGACTCCAAGACTATCCAACAATGAACCGAGCCTTGACAGTAGACGAGATTGGGCAAGACATCAAGGTCACTTGATGTTTAGTTGAGGAAACTAAACTCTGAAAGGTTAGCAAATCAATCTATTGGGTCATGTAATTGTTGATGTCAAGCACCGCAAGTCCATCAACATAATTACCTGCCTTACTCACCTAATTGTGGACACCAAGCTCTTGGCTGGACCATCACACAATGAAACGAGTCTTGACAGTTGACCATATTGAAGCTAAGCTTTGATCAAGGTTTAGGTCGAGTTTGGCTTCTGCAAATTCAAGGTTCAATAACCAGAATTTCGAGCACTGTATCGATCGACGCAGACTATGTCTGTCGATCGACACCACCAAACAAAACCGAACTTCAATAACCGGTTAATCCAATTAACCCGGTTCATCGAACCGGTCATGTCGATCGACACAACCCGTGTGTGACGGTCGACATAGACCTTAACCGAAGACAATTTTGATAACCGGTTCAATCCAATTGAACCGATTCATTAGATCAAACTGATCTTAACTAATCGGTTTATATTAATTGGGATAATTAGTTTAATTCAATTGAACCAATTCATCCAATTCAAACCGTTTTAACCAGTTTCAACTAATTACGATAACCGGTCCAATTCAATTGAACCGACTTATCCAATCAAACTGATTAATTCCATCGGTTCTTGCTAATTGAGATAATCAGTTCAATCCAATTGAACCAATTCATCCAATTTAAACCGATCTATTCGGACTTAACCAAGCATGATAACCGGTTCAATCCAATTGAACCGATTAACCATTCGATGGGTCTGTGTCGACCGACACTAACCTGTGTCGATCGACACTGGACCGAATCTGTTCTGTGTCGACCGACACTCAACCTGTGTCGATCGACACAGTAGGCTTTCGGTTTTTCTTCGCGAAAAACCCTAGCCGCCGATTCTGTCGAATTCGCCACTTTGTGTCGACCGACACACCCAGTGTGTCGATCGACACTGTGCGAAAACACATAATCAGAGATCGATCAGATCGATCTCACCTGTTCTAACTCAAACAACCTAGCTTGCGAATTTAATTCATCAAATTCAATCAACAGGTGCGAATCAATGGAAAACCCTAAGGCTCTGATACCACTGATGGAACTTCGGGCCAATTCTACCGTATTCAGAATCCTCACGAGTTCCAGATAGCCTAGGATCTAGGGTCTAGTTAATTGAATCATGGATAGATCTAGCGTTTACCTTGTTCTGGCAGCGGAATAGGGTCAGGCAAACGAGATCTCTGGAGCGCCTCAGATGCTGCGCCTCTACTGATAGTCCACACGCACACAAGCTGGAATCCTCCGGGATGCTAGTACCGGGACTCGGATCTCCTGGGAACTCAGTTCTTATGAGGTTTCTGTGTTTTCTCACTGAGAAAACTCGCTGGGCGGCGCACTGTTCATTTTTTAGTCGAATCTATAAAACACGTTTATATATTGACCTCGAGGTGAACCGAAACATCAGTTTCGGTTTAGCCATTGTGTCGACCGACACACCCACTGGTGTCGATCGACACACGTCTTGTATCGACCGACGCACCTAAAGGTGTCGATCGATACACCCCTTTGAAACTCAAATTCAATGTGTATCTAATACACATCGATCAGACCATATGCCAATGATCAATCCCATACGAAGTATGTCCAACTTGCTTAGGTGTGTGACCCTGTAGGTTCACACGATACTGGAAATAAGTTACAACTCATTTGTCATAAGCGGTTTCTAGCAAAACATTATGATTACCCAGTATCACATGAATTGTCCGATCTCGACAATACAACTATCTCTAGAGTGAGTACAATGTGATTTCAGGACATAATCCCAACACAAAAGGCATCCTACGGTAAGCAAATGTCCCATATGGACAAGTGAAAGTGGTCTTTCCCTGATCCTCTGGATGGATGGGAATCTGAAAGAAGCCTGAGTAGCCATCGAGAAAGCAATAGTAAGGATGATTGGCTAACCTTTCAAGCATCTGATCAATAAAAGGCAAGGGAAAATGATCCTTCCTGGTTGCAGCATTCAGCTTCCTATAATCTATACACATCCTGTGTCCTGTCACAGTCCTAGTAGGTATCAGCTCGTTCTTCTCATTCTTCACAACTGTAACTCCACCCTTCTTAGGTACTACATGGACTGGACTCACCCAATCACTGTCAGAGATAGGATAGATAATCCCAGCATCAAGGAGTTTCATAATCTCCTTTTAACCACTTCCTGCAGATTAGGATTAAGTCTTCTCTGATGCTCGATAGATGTCTTGGATTCATCCTCAAGATGTATCCGATGCATGCACAGCTCCGGTGAGATACCTGAAATGTCAGCAAGAGAATAGCCAAGAGCCTTGCGATGCTTGCGCACCTTGCTTAGCAGTAAAGTGAGCTCTGCGTTGTTCAAGCTAGCATTAACAATCACTGGATAAGTTGAATTGGGTCCAAGAAATGCGTACCTTAGCCCGGATGGAAGTTGTTTCAGTTCTATTTTCGGAGCTTTTTCCTCTGCCCAGTCTCTGTCGACTTGCAACGATCAATGCTTAGGTAGTGTCGATCGTTGCACGCTCGCGTCAGACACTTCTACCTGCATTGCAACCTCAACAGAATCCATCATCCTCGTATAGCACATTGCTGGCTCGTCCTGCAGGTACTCCAACTCCAATATAGAGCTCAGTAAAGCCATTTCTAGTGGGTCTTCAACATGTGATTGGTAAAAGTACTCGGTAGCCAAATCACCCAATGTGTCCACGTAGAAGGTCTGCCCGTCGATGGTTGGTCTCTTTACCAGCTTGTTCATATCAAAACTCATCTTCAGATCACCCACATTCAGAACTATTTTACCTCCCTGACAGTCAATCATTGCACCAGCTGTAGCTAAGAAAGACCTGCCCAGAATCAATGGATCCTTCGGCTCCTATCCATATTGTAGAACCACAAAATCAGTAGGGATCACACATTTGCCAACCATTATAGGCACATCCTCTATTACTCCTTCGGGAATCCTGATTGATCTATCTGCCAGAACCAGTGATATCCTGGTGGGTATAAAATCCGTAATTCCGAGCCTTTTAGCAACTGAGAGTGGCGTAAGATTTACACTGGAACCAAGATCACATAGAGACCTTTCGAATCTCTCTTCGTAGATAGCACAATCTAACACGAAGCTTCCTGGATCCTTTAACTTCTCGGGAATTCTGCCCTGAACCACTGCACTGCATACCTCATTGAGCATCATTATACTCTCCTCATCAGACCATTTTCCAGAGATCATATCCTTAAGGCATCTTTTCATCATAGGGGAAGTTTCAATGGAGTCCAACAAAGGTACTTCAACTTTCACCTTTTTTATGAACTATTTCCACTTCGCATACTGCCTATCATTCTTAGCCTTTCTGGGATTCTTGGGATAAGGTACCTTAGGCTTGTATACCCTTTCGGTCGACTGTTTCGGTTTCTCTGGTTTCGAACTCTCTGCAGTCACCTTGTGTCGATCGTTGCTCATGTCGCATCGATCGATGCTAGGCGACTGTGTTACGACTTCCGGTTCCCTGATTTCACTCTGCATCGATCGTTGCTTAGTTGCATCGATCGGCGCATTGCGAATATCGCGGATCTCATCTTCCAGCTCTTCAATTCTACGAGTTCTTCAACACTTAACTGCTTTTTCTGGTCAGATGACAGCTCCTTACCACTTCTCAACGTCACTGCATTGCATTGGTACTTGGGATTAGCATTAGTCTTTCCTGGAAGATATCCATCTTCCCTTTGAGCATGTCCAGCAGTTCTTGCAACTCTAGCATCAAGTTCCTTCATGTGTGTGTTCAGATATTCAAACTTCCCGTTCAGCTCCCTGTAGATTGTTTCCATCTTCTCGTTGACATCTGCTGCATTCTTAGTCTGACTTTCCATCATCTGTTTCAGCATCGCCTCCACTCTACTTTCAGATTCATTGGTTCTCTGAGTACCTTGTCCAAAGGTCTTCTGAAAACCACTTTTCTGTCCTTCATTAAAGAATCTGTTTCCCTGTTGATTACCAAATCTATTACCTTGGAATCCAGATCCTCCTATGTAATTCACATCTGCCTCCTGAGTGTCCTCCTCAGTCTGAATTACCTCTACATCTTGGGAAAAGTGGACAGCTTTCTTACCTGCTAGGAGATTGCAAACTGTGTCCAGCCTAGATCTAATATCAGCTATATCAGAATTCTCTACACTTTCACCAGATTTCTTCCTCCTCTCATCCATAGTCTTGCAGCTGTTGCTGCCTATTAGGTTCTCAATCAACTGCTTAGCTTGTGTAGGAGTCCTGGTGTTGAAGTTAGCATTACTGGAGTTATCCAGTGCAGACTGATATGGAAGATCTATGCCTCTGAAGAAAATGCCAATCAACTGAACTTCAGTAAATCCATGGTGTGGGCAGTCACGCTGATACTGCTTAAATCTCATCCAGGCAGTCTTTAAAGGCTCCACAGCTCCTTGGGAAAAGGTGAGTATGTCCTGTCTGGACTGGTCTGAGCGCGCATCATCATAGAAGTGACGCAGGAACTCACTCTTTAAAGCTGCCCAAGTAGTATACTGAGCAGGTGCCAGCTGCTTCAGCCATGCACTAGCGTCTCCAGCAAGACTGTGCGGAAAGAGCTTAAGGAACAGATAGTCCGGGCAGACTCCATCATACTTCATGCCAGTGACTACGTCCTCAAACGAATCAATGTGATCCATAGGCTGCTCTGTTGGGTAACCGTGAAATGCATTCTGTCTCATCAGCGAGTAGTAGATGGTTTTGATCTCAAAATCATTTCTTTCAAAAGCAGGAAGTACTAAAGCTGACCGGTTTCTATGAAACTCATCCGGTCTGTTGTAGTCAGCTAAAGTCCTCTCATGGACAACCATCTGTCTACCTTGGGCCTGTCCTTGACCCTGGTTCTGCTCCTGTTGCTGTTGCTCAGGAGGATCAAGAATTACATTCCCTTCAGCATCAACCCTTTGCCAAGCAGCATTGTATGGGTTGTTATCTCGGTCCCTCAGGGTACCTTCAGCATCACGTACCAGAATCAAACGCTCTCGTACCATCCTTTCTCTCTTCTATCTTTTGTTGGTTCTCTCTAGACGTCCAAGTTCTTCAAGATCGAGATTAACTAAGTCCAAGTTCGGATTACTTCTAGTTTTCTGCGTCTGCATAAACTGTCTGTAATCGTCCGGCAACGATCGATGCTATCAGTGCAACGATCGCTTCAATCTCTGAATCGCCTAGTGACGATCGATGCTAGGGTGCAACGATCGACGCAGTGCGATATTGGTACCTGCGACAGAGAGAAAAACAGAGAAAACTAGTAACTAAAAAAAAAAACAAAAACGAAAAGAAAACGAAAAATCCTAGTAAAACCCTAGGTTCTAAGCTATCGAAGACTCAAAGAGTCCCCGGCAACGGCGCCAAAAACTTGATAGGTCGAGTTTTAATCCTATATCTAACTGCAAGTGCTCAGTTCAGTAGTTGTAGTATATAGGTATCGAATCCACAGGGACTCCGGTATTCAATAACTCAAGAACAGGAAATTAAACTAGGAAGAAAGCAATGTGATTGAATGAAAAGCAATGCGAGAAAGTAACAGAAAGCAGAGATTATTGGTTGTGAAATCAAGTTATTAAGAGCGCTAAGTCTAGGGCGTTCTCAGGAAATCAGACAAGCATACAGTTCATTCAGCAAGGATCTAATTAAGCACAGTTCTAGAACTCAAAACACAGATATAGAATTAACCAAATTCCTTTGCGATAATTCTCTAAGTCTAAGTGCAGCAAACCAAACTTTCGTTTGCGAGAACTAACATATTAAACTAGCATTAATCCCAAGTTTGATATGTTCACAATTATCCTAAACCAAACTTTCGTTTGCGAGAAGTTTAATTGCTCAACCTAATTAGTTCAGATTCCTAAACCCCACTTCCGTGACGTATTTAGCAACCTAAGATCTAGATTCTAATTGATCAGGTTAGAACTAGCTTTAAGCACAATTAGATTGAAGAACATATATAGTTATGAATCCTTAACTGAAATAAACAAGTCTAGCAAGTCATGAAATCCTATGTGAGAAACCCTAAACCTAACAAGGAATCTACTCAGACATAGATAATGAAAACATAATCATATGATGAATAAATTGCATAGAAGATAAAGAATAAAAGGGGTTCGAAATCTTCTCCAAATACAGATGAAGTAAAGGTTCAGATCAGCCCCAAAAGCTCTAAAAATCCTCTGCTCTTAATTATGAAAGTGTAAGTAAATAGAACACCAAAAACTTAATTATATAGGTCTAATCTCGGCCAGGGGCTTCTTTGTAAATATCAGGAACTTCTGGATCAGAGTGCAATATCTTGACTCTTCATAAACCGCCGAGTTTCGGCCCATCTCGCTGGTGCAACGATCGATGCTAGAGTGCAACGATCGACGCATTCCTCTGTTTCGGACAGTGAACTCTATCTCTCGGCCAAACACTCCAAAAATCTCCAAAGAGTGCCATAATCACCAAATATGCTCCAAACCTGATTATACCTGTAAAAGACTCTAAAAGAACACAAAAAGACACTAAAACACACTTATATCATGGTCTAAAACTAGTAAAAACCATGATATATCAACTAACAAAGAGATTCTTTGAAGTAAGTGGAAGGCCGAGATATCTTATAGGTATCTCAGATTGTTCTAGTCCCAAAAACGTCGATAATCTGTCTATAAAATCACTATCATTTAAGTTGGGCCAGCCTCTTTCTAGGGTTCCATACTTTGGGACTTTATGTCCAAGATTTTGGTTTACTTTTGGGCATGCTTCGTTTTCTCTACTTCCCTTGTTGACGATCCTTTTCTATGATAACATCTAGGGTTCCACACCTGCGCAGAACATAGAGGTCTTAGCAATGTTAACTCCTAACCCTGACATATTCTCAAAATCACGCAGAACACTAAGAACCCCTCGAACTGATTGTTCAAACCCATCAAGTAAAATCAGTAAATCATCAGTGAAACAGAGATGTGTAAGCCTCGCAGACTCGTACCATGGATGATAGCCAAAAGTCCCAGCAGCCGCAACTCTATTTAACATTAAGGAAAGGAAATTCATCATCAGGACGAAAAGAATGGAAGAAATTGGGTTGCCTTGACTCAGACCTGTTTTTCGTTTAAAATACCCTGAGGTTATGCCATTTATGCTAAGAGAGAACGTAAGGAAGCAAACACATGTTCTAATCCACCCTATCAGCTTATCCGGTAAATCATAGGCATGTAAGGTACTTAACAGAAAATCCCATCTTACGGAGTCAAAGGCCTTCGTGATTTCGACTTTTAAGGTGATTCTAAGAGTATCTGAATCCTTATGATAACCTTGCATTAATTCAGAAGCGAGCATAACATTCTCCAAAAGAAGTCTATCCTTGAAGAATTAGCTAGGTTTGATTGGAAAGAACCAAGTCTGGCAAAATATCCTTAAGCATATTTGATATCAGCTTTGTAATAACCTTGTATTTAGTATTAAGGCAGATTATAAGACGTAATTCAGAGATTTTGTTAGCCCTTGGGCGCTTTGGCAACAAAATCATTGAGGTTGCGTTCAGACAAGTTGGCATGGAGCTTGTTTCGAAGAAACTCAGTACCGAAGTGACGAACTCAGAACCCAAGACTGACCACGATGCTCTAAAAAACTCAGCAAGGAAACCATCTGGCATGGTGTCTTGTTAGAAGGTAACCTGCGGAGGAATTCAAGGATTAGATCGGCTGAGAACTATTTAGTGACCCGCAGAAATAGACCAAAGAAAGACCAATGCGTGAAGCGAAGGGAAAGTCTGATTTCGGTTCATTTAATGCATATTGCTCTGGTTTCTGGTTGATTCTGCAGTGAAGTCCATTTTGCAGCAGCGCACTTCGAAACTAGTAAATCATTAAGGAAGTCCGGCAGATTTGGGAAAAAATATCATCTTACTGTGTACAACATATATTCAAAGTGTTTAATGGCTTCTTTATGTACCTCTTCAAGGTAATTAGTTTTTGAGCCATCCTCTCGCACAAGTTCTTTCACAGCGTTACTAGAGTTTCGAGCTCCCGTAGTCTGGTCCAAGAGTTCCTTGCCTCAAGTTCGCATTGTAAATTCGCCGAAGAAGGAACATTCAGTGACCGTAGCTGAGTCTCGTCAAGAAGAAGAGCAGCTTTCACAACTCTTTTCTCAGTGTCACTATAATTATTTTTTAGCTGAGAATTCATTGGTCTTTTCATTTGTTTGAACTTGGAACAGAAGTTCTTCAAAGTATTACCACTTTCACCAGAAATCATCCAACAATCTTTCACCCGATCCACAAAAGTAGGATGCCGAATCAGAAAGTTGTAAAACCTGAAAGGCCAATTTCCAAACTTGGAGGGATCCGTATTGAGTTTGATTAAGCAAGGTGTATGATCTGAAAATTGGTTAGCTTCAAAATAACAATGAGCTGAAGGAAGCTATAGAAGCCAATTACCATTCACCAAGCAACAGTCCAGCTTTTTCCCCACAGGATCCGAGGGTCTCTTGTTTGTCCATGTAAACCGCGGAGAGGAAGAAGCAATATCGAATAAACTCAAATATGAGAGACAGCTACCAAATAGCCTCATAGCAGGAGTGGTTCTAATAATGTTCGGGTTTGAAGTCTCAAATGGGTGCAAAATTTCGTTGAAATCACCAAATACCAACCATGATTTTGAAGAAAGACCAAAAGAAGCCTCAATGTCTCTCAATGATAACCAAAGATCCTTCCTTTCATCCTCTTCACTTCTTGTGTACACCGCCGTGTAAAAGAAAATTGTCCCGTCCTCAAGAGTTACCTCGCATGTGATATCTTCATATTTTAGACTTTTGTAGCTTGTTCTTAGTTCATGTTTTGATCTTTGGCTCCTTCTTTAGTGAGATTATGTGAACAAATGCCTAACCAAAGTATGTTATTGCTATGGGAGCGTGTACAATTACAGGGGGATGTTTTGCACTGTATCATATATCTTTTCTTGTATTTTGATGCATTTAGAAGCTTAGGAAGTTTATACTAGGATTTGCATTGTTTTTATTCTCTTTGGATTTTTTCTTGCATTTTATAGGTGTTTGGAAGCTTGGAAAATGGAGCATTGAAGGTTTTGGAGCTTTGGAGCATGGATTGAAGAAAGGATTGCCGACCACCCAATACCAACTTCATTTGGTCGGTATGGAACATCTCGCCTTCAAGATATTTCAGACATGGAGCAATGTCTACTCAGAATACGGACCGATCCTGTCCAGTATTGCTCATATCACAGTACCGACCACTCTGTACCAGACGCACTCACCTGGTATGGAGCATCTCGACTTAGCTAATTGGACAGGGACACATACTGACTCTGTGTACCGACCAAACACGTCCGGTATTGGCCATAACTACGGTACCGATCACGCGATACCGGTCATCCCAATCCGGTACAACACATTCAACGAAGAATCACATTTTATCAGGGAGTTATACGACTGCTAATACCGGTTGAATGAGGTCCATACTCAAACACCGACAAGAAATACCGATCGAATCGGTCCGATATTGTGCCTCTCGAAGCCAAATGACCCAACTGAACAAGGTCAATACCCGGTTTGTCCTGGGTTAACCCGATTCGACCCCTTTTACTATATATAATTAATTTTGGGTTTCTAAAACCCTAAGCTACCTAAGCCTAGATTTCTTATGATTTTTTTTTTAGGAATTGGAACTTGTAAACATTTGATTTGAGTTTAGTCTAAGTACTTCTCTTGTTTCTCTTCTTAATCTCTCTCTATTTATGATCTCTCATATCTCTCTTATGGGTTTTATGGGAAAATGATGATTATGGAGTAGTTAGGTTTGGGTATTGTGATGAGGCTTGATTCGGATGATTTATGTGATGATTAATGATGCTTAGGACTTATTTATGAATGATCATTCTCTAATTTGATGAGCTCTATGCTAGATTGCAAGGAATTGTTGAATCTAGAACTTAGGATATTTTATGCCTGAAATGTGTTTGATGAAATGTCTCAATGAACCAAATTAGAGGATTTTTATTCTTAGCCTAAGAGATTAGTTGTCTAAGGTGATTATTGGCTTTATGAACTTGTTTGCATTGCTTTTTTTTTTGTCTCTTAATCACAAATTTGCAAATGAGAATTGAATGATTTCATGATTAGCATACGAGTTATGAACATGAGAATTGAATTACCTTAATTAATGATCACTAGCCTTGTTTAGCATTATTTGATTGATTGAAGCTTCTTTGATTGTCTCTAGATCATCTAATCTCCATAGCCTCATCATATGATCCTTCTCTTATCTTATTTGTCTTTTAGTGTCTTGTTTTGTTCTTGCTTGCTTTATTTTCTTTCTTGTTTTGATTTCTCTTTAGTTTGTTGGAAAAACTTCCCTTAATCTATATTGCTTAGATTAGGTAGTCTCTTGTATTCCTAGTGTGTTGTTCTTCTTGCCTCCTTGGACTGATACCTCAAATACTACATCGACATATGTAGAGGTTTGAGGAATTGATAGAGTTAGCACCTAAATAAAGCTCGCTATCAGCAGGTAATAGATTGAAGGTCCCTAAATAAAAGCCGAATATTGGTATGAGTCTTGTAGATGATCCAAATTATTCCTAAATCGGAGAACTGATAATTATCCAAAAGAGACCAGCTTGTTCCCAAAGCTGTCAAAATAAGCTGCTTTTTCGATTCCCATACATGCGTTTCTAAAAGCCCCCCAAAATATGTCGAACTTCTATTAAGCCAGCTAGATAATGGGATGCTTTTTATTGTCGTTTATTCCCGCACGCTCCAAAAAAATGTATTCGATATTTAATTTATATAGATGGGTGATTGTTCCTCCCTCGATGGAAAGAAGAGCCCCTGTTAAGGGAGGAGATTGTTTTCGAGTCTTATGTTTCTTTGTACTCCGATTAGCTGAAGACGAAATGGATTGAAGCTTGTCCTAAGGAACCACAAAATTACCAGCAGAGACCAACGTACCAAGTGACCCATGTGCATCTCTAACTGCCAAGGCTAGCTGACTGTCAACTGTGCAATCTAAATCCCCTTCCAACTGATTACCGATTGTCGTCACTGTCTCCATCATATCATATGTGTCCGAGTGAAGCAAACCAAACTGATTTGAAACCTTTGTCTCGGAAATTTCAATCGGAACTGCATGCTTAACATAAGATCTAGATGAGACAATCTTAAAAGATTGACCTGGATCTAAATTAGCTGGAGATTTAGATCAAGACTGATCCACAATTATCACCGGAGTTTTAATAATGGATGCCAAAGAGAGGTCCTGGTTTGAAACCTTTGCAGCTGATAAATCCGCAGCATTTGAAGAAGATGCATTATGTTGATCATGTTGCACTGATTTTCCTCAACATTCGAAGATGATTCAACATGTTTATCCTTTTTCGCTGATTTCCTTGGAGCCACTTGCTTCAATTCTTTGCTTAATTTATTTTCAGCTGACTTCGCAGGGGCCTGAGCAGCAGGTGATGGTGCCGAAGAACAAAGAGTAGCTTTGTTGCCAATTTCATGGCAAAAGTCACACAAGGGTGGTATCAATGGATACGTGATAGATAATACAAGAATATTACCATCTTCACATTCTAATTCCTCCAAAGTGATGGTAGTAAAGGGTTTGAAATCCACATTCCGGCCGAGCGGACGACATATGATGCTTAATCCTTCCGGAGTAAGGATATCAAACATAATTCCTTTTTATTGAAGCCCAAAATGGATCTCTATCTAGAGATGGCGGATTGAAGCTGAATTCGGACTTCCATTTTTTACAAAGAAAGGTGAATCACCCACACGTCAGAGATCATGATGCATAATCTTTCGACGTAACATTGCCATCTTTCCCCCATAAATAATTCAAGACACCCCATATATTCCCATAAGAGGAAGCTTTACCGTAGAAGATACCCACGATGTAATCGTTGTTTAATTTAGAACATCTTTCAAAGACTGAGTTAGGGATTTTGATCCGAGGACGACCTTCCTGCGACATTGAAACCGGAGAATCATAAGCATGTATTTTCGCAGCTGATCTAATATTTGCTGCCCAATTGAAGCCCTGAGAGGTAGGACCTGTATTTGGGGATGTTGTTGCCTCGGCATTATCGGCGGATTTTGCAGATCGATGAAACACAGCTGGGATTTCAGGACCTAACGTCGGATTTGGATGAGACAAAACCGAGGAAGGTGAGACAAAACTTCCAGAGAGACCAAGAGCTGTTGTACCCTGATCGGGAGATGGTCGAGACGGAGCATTGTACATAGCTGAAGAACCACTCGCACCAAGAGGAGGAGAGACTACAGTAGCAGCCACGATTGGGATTCCATAATCTAACGGCAGAGTTGGACGAGACGAATCCGAGAGAGATGAGACATGTGAACCATGAGCAAGAGTTGGTCGAGACAGAGCATTGAACACAGCTGAAGAAACTCTCGGATCTGACGGAAGCGAGACTACAGTAGTAGCCACATCAGGGGATGAAAAACCGATTTAGACGGATCCAGAGGCTGAGGAGGTGGAAGCGGATTCGATGGAGGGTGGTTAGCCATCATCGAGGCGGAGCACGACGGCGAGACCGGCGGGCCATAGATTGCTGGAAACTGCTAAAAATTCGCCCAATGAGAGAGAAAGTAGTATTAAAATGATTAATATATAATCCAATTCATATCATTTAATCCACTTCATAGAATTTTTGAATATTTTTCAGAATTATACTTTATAATTATAGAATAATCTAATATTCTAAATAGTATTGACTAAAATATAGATCAGAGTTAAACCTATTTAGATAATAATTTATCTTTGACCAATAAAAACGTTAGGAAAATGTAAATCGATACAATTTTATATAGAAACTTACAAATACTAGTTACAACCATATATATTTGTTCATTTGTAATAAATTTTTAAAATGTAATTGGCATTTAATTGTGTAAAAATAAAAATAAAAGTAATTTAATGTTTATTTTCAAGTATTGTCAATTTTTGCTGGACTTTAGAATGCTTTTTCACTTTTAACATTCAAACATATATTTTACACTGTTAGATCTATTTGATTGGTACTTGTACCGGTTGTTTTACTTAATCCACTCATTTATAAACACAAATTATAAAACTGATGTAAATGATACAGAAGCAACAAAGATAGCTATAGAAAATTCGATGGGGAACAACATCAAATAATATATTGCAAATATGTTATGCGAAAATCGAAATACTCATTCTTACTACTTTTTCTTATTCGTGTATTATATTTGAATTTATTTTTTGTTATGTATTTATATTCATTTTATTAACGTTATGTATTTTTTTCCTATGCGATCTTTTATTTTGAACTGGTTGATATGTATTTGTGCCGCTTGATCTGTTTAATCGGCACTTAATCGACTTGTTCTGCTTTTAAACCACTTAATTGGAGTATTATTTCTCTAAACAACATGCTTCTTACTAAAATAACATATTATGCAGAAACGAAAAACAAATTGTTATTTTATATAATATTTAGAAAGACAAACTTTATGTATGTTTACAAATGTGAAAATTCAATAATCACTTAATAAAAAATGCTTATGGAAATTTAGGCGGATTTGTTTTTTTTTTTTTCAGTTTTAATCTAGCAATGATCCTAAAACAAACCAAGAAGAAAATAATAGTTCAAAGATCGATTTACGTTATGCAAATTCCGAATAATTGAAGAAATAGATTAAAGTTATTTTTTTATGAAATGGCACCCTAGTTTTAATTTCATTGGATAATATTTAATATCAAAAATAAAATAAAAAGAGTAGAAAGTACAAACAAACATCCATTTGTTTTATGATTGTTCTTTCTCATGTATACCTTGACCGGTCCAACCCAAAATGTTTTCTAAAGTTTTTTTAATAATAAATGCTGCCTAAGGAGAATCGAAAAAACACCTTGGGGATAAACATAGCCTTAACCAAATGTGCTAAGGAGATTTTTGATGTTCATAAACTTTTTTTAGATTATTTGGCGCTTAAAATCTTAATTTCATGACCTTTAGCCTAGTGCCGGCCATGTAAGCTACAATCAAGTAATAGCTTAAGATGACAGCAACGTTTCTTTGAGTAACAATGAGAATATTTTCTTGATGTATTCCAAATGCCTGTAAAAAAAATATTATGGATAGTTTAAATGTTTTAACTGCTTTTGCATCAATGTGGTGGATGTCTTATCTTTAGGGTTTGAAAAGCATTAACCTCTAGAAAGCATGTTTTATTTAAAAAGCATGTAGAAGAGCATTTAGAAGATGCAAATGCTTTCAAATGCTTATGCTCTCTATGTTCTCATATGGAGCATTTCCACATCATTAACCTCTAAAATATTAAATATATATATATATATATTAAAATCATATAATTAATTAATTTTGTTAATTAACATAAAATATATGCATATACTTAAAATTATTATTATTAATATTTTATTTCATCTATAGTTTTTAAAAATATATATGAAAATATAATATATATATATAATAATTTAATAAATATAATTTAAATATATAAAAAATAAAACACTTATTTCTAAATATAATATATACATATAATAATTTAATAATATAATTTAAATATATAAAAAATAAAAACTTATGTTATAAATATAATATAGACATATAATAATTTGATAAATAATTTAAATACATGAAAAAACAAAACCAAAAACTTATGTTCTAAATATAATATATACATATATAATACTTTAGAATAATTATAGTTAAATATAATTAAATATTTTATAATTTTATATTTAATCACTAACAGCTTTTCCAATCACTAAAAATGTATATTAATTAGAGCATACAGCTTCAGCAGCATACTGCTTATGCTACTTACTGCTAATGCTCTGCTACGAGCCTTTCCAATCAGGCTCTTAATCCGTATCCATATACTCATTAGACATAAATAAATAGAAAACTAAACGTTAGTGTTCCGACATTTAGTTATACTGTAACATGAATTTTTGATATATTTCAGGATGGTTAAAACTCGATCATACATTCCTTGATAAAATGTAACAAAATTATTGTTTGCCTTGATTAATTGGAGCTACAAATATATCAAAAGAGCAAAACAGAAAGTAAAAAATAAATCGAAAAAATATCTTCCTATTGTGTTAATTGCCATATATAGTTTTAAAGTGAATAATGGCATTAAACTTTAGTGGTCTTCGACATTTGGATTTTCGGTTTGGGTTTGGATTTGGTTTTTACTGATAACAGGTCCAATTGATATGCAGATTAAGAATCCATTTAGAGATCCGACTATCTTCAGGTCATGTCCATTCGAGTCAAGATCGGTTTGGGTTTAATAGTGGCATACTTATAAAAACCTGGTTTAATAGTGGCATACTTATAAAAATCGCGTAATTGTCCGCCTAGACGTTATTAGGCGTCCGATTTTTTTAAACCGTCTAACCCACCGTATAATGTAAAATCGGGATGTCCGACCACTGCGTAGCGCCCAGGCGCCGCCTAGACGACCGCCTAGGCCGCGTTTTAGAACACTGAAAATATCTGAAAACCCTTTAAAATACCCGAAAAAGCTGTAAAATACCTCAAACTTTTTAAAATCCCAGAAAACTATAGGTAGGATCGGCACTTCGGTTTAGTTATGGGTTCGGTTTGGGTTTGTTTATGTTCGGTTAATTTGGGTCTAATAAAACTCTTCTCAAACTCAACCAAACTAAATATGATTAGTTTTTGTTCGGTTTAAGTTTAATTTGGTTTAATTCGGTTTGATTTTTATTCGGCTTAAGTTCGGTTTAGTTCTGATGTATTTAGTTAGCATAACTTTCAACTAAATGACATTAGCAATTTAGTACCAAAACTTTGCTTTTATCGATTCTAAAAAAAAGTATTATATTTTTTTATGTTATAAAATTTTACTTTTACTATGTAGAATAAAAAATATAAGTATAATATGAGACTTTAGCCGTTTAAATATAAGAGCTTTAAAGTTTAGTTTTTAGCTGTTTTCAAGTAAATATACTATTAGTGATAGAGAACATATATATAATTGAATTACTATATCACATTAAGATATTATAAGAATAAATGAAAATTAACAAAGAAAAGTGACTTAGATTTCATAATATATGCATATATACATATTTTATAATATTATTTAGTAATAAGTTAAAAAACACATTGGTTTGTCGGTTTGGTTCACTATGTTTTTCTCAATAAATTAGACTAGTATCTGGGTTATGTTAAATATTTTTTCTAGTTCATTATTTTATTAAAATATATTCACAATATATTTTAATATTTTTATGTTTTAAATCTAAATATTATTTTTATATTATTAAAAAATCTTATAAAATATTTTTATTTTTTCAATTTTCATATGCAAATAATTATTAAATTAGTATTAGTATTAGTATTAGTATTAAAATTTGTTATTAAATAATAGTTACATTTTCATATATAAAGTAAATATAAAAATATTTTATTTTGACCATTACATAACATATTAAAAACTAGATTAACCAATTTCAGTTATAAAAATATTGAAAATAAAATTTGAATGCTGCAATAAGAGTTAAAAATTTGGATTAACCAATTTTAGTTGATATATTCATAATTTTATAAAAAGTCAGTATTTATATTTTTTGGATATATGGTGGATTGGATTAATTTTGATATTTTTATGATTGCAATTTTTGACGGATTATTTTTATAAAAGATTCAAAATATTTAAACTATTATGAATGGGTTGAAATAGAATAATTTATTTCTATTATAAAATACTTTAAAAGATTTTTGTTCATTAGAAAACAATCAAAAAGAACTTAAACCAAGGCAAAGATGCTAAATGAACAAATTATTATGTTTAGACTTTAATAAATCTTTAATTATATTTATATAAATTTAATTTAAAATATTAAAAACACAAATAAATTTCATATATAAGCATATAATGTTCTAAAGTAAATAGTTTAAATAAATACAATACAAAATAAACTTATATTACATAACTTTATAATGACTTTTTATTAAAAATATGTTAAATATTAATTTCAAACAGAAAAACATAATCAATGCATTTTGCATTAAACACATAATCATGCCAATATTCAGTTACTAAATAACTAACAAACTTATTATAAACAAAAAATTGGTTTAAAATTTTTATTTAAAAAATTGATTTAAAATATATATATATATATATATATATATATATTTAAAAAAATACCCGTGTCAAAGTCTAGTATTGTAGGTAAAATTATGAATAGGGATAGGTAGGGATAGATAGGGATATGTACTTAGGTTTAATTTCGGGTTTGGTTCAGATTCAATACGATTTATTTTGATCAAATAAAATTCTAGTCAAACTCAGCTAAACTAAATATAGTTTGGTTTGTGTTTGGTTTAAATTTAGTTCAATTCGGTTCAATTCAGTTTGGTTTTAGTTCGGTTTAGTTTTAATGTATTTAGTTAGATTTTTTTTTAACTAAATGAAATTAGCAATTTAGCACCAATTTTTTTGTTTTATTGGACCTAAAATAATATAAAATTTTATTTTTACATGGATAATCAAAATAAAATGAAGTTAAGATGAGACTTGAGCTGTTTTAAGTATAAAAGTTTTTAAGTTTAGTTTTTTAGTTACCGTTAGGTAAATCTACTAAGTGATAGAGAATATATATATCTACATATAATTGAATTACTATATCATACTAAAAAATTATAAGAAAGAGGATAATTAAAAAAGGAAATTTAACTTAAATTCCACAATATGTGTATACAGTGGAAACTTTATAAATTAATATTTGATAATTTAATAACTCGATTAACTAATAAATTTGTTCAGTTTTAAATTACAGTTTTTAACTCAGTTGATCTCTTTATAAACTAATCTCTATAAACTAATAAAATATTAATGTTTTAGCGTTATTAATTTATAGAGTTTAACTGTGTATCCATATTTTATAATATTAGTTATTAATTAATATAAAACACATTGTTTTTTCGGTTCGGTTCGGTTTTAAACCGAACTGAGCAAAACTATTCAAGTTGAGAAAAACATCAACCGGCTGAGAATATATATAACATGGTTTGGTTTAGATTGGTTTAAATTTAATTGGTTCGATTTGGTTTGTTTTTTTTCCACCTTACTGTCTACTAGGCCTGGGACGGATCCGGATATCTGGCTTTTTTGAGAAATTTGGATCCGGATCCGGTTCCACCGGATATGCAATATGACTATCCGGATCCAGATCCGCTTGTTCCGGATATCTGGTTTTCGGATATCCGTAATAATACTGGATATCCGGATCCGATATGGAATTTAACTAAATTTTTTAGAGTTTACATTTTTCACACAAAAATATAATAGCAAAAGATTTGTAACAAACCGCAAGATCTAGAATCTATCTTGGCATAAAAGAATATCGAATATCCGATTCTGAAATTTTTTATTATCCGGATCCTGATCCGATTCTGACGGATCCGTGATTTTACTATCTGGATCCGGATCTGGCACCCCGGATATCCTCTTTTTTCGAAGCGGATACCAGATCGGATCCGGATCCTGGATAATAATCCCAACCCTACTGTCTACGAACCATTTATTTTAAAACATCATTTTCTCTTTATCTACAACTGTAGCTTCACAAAAGAAATAAAGAAGGGTATTTTGATTTAACTTAGAAGAGTGAGAGAATGTCACAGTCGGATTAAATGCTGCGTCAAAAATTTGTAGTTAATTAGATGGTTACATGTCTAGTAGAAATATCCGATGAAGGAGACTAAGATGCACATACACAAATATTACATTATTCAATATGATATAATAATTTATAAAGTTATCAAATATGACATAAAATTCTCCATTTATTGTATTACGAATGCAAACTGTTTTTTTTTTTCAAATCTTCCAACTTACTACTATATTCTGCTTTTAGCTACACTAAATTTCTTCTCTTAGTATGAAAACGTGGAAACTAGAAAGAAAAAAAAATGATGATATCCGTGGATTAATTGGTCATATTTTTGACATATTTTACGATGGTTAAAACTTGATCATACATTCCTTAATAAATTAAAAAAAATAATTGTTTGTCATGATTAATTGGAGCTACAAATATATAAAAAGAACAAAAAAAGAAGAAGAAATATCTGAGAACCGAATGAGTATTCGAAGTAACCATACTTATACTTAGATCCAATAAATATTTTATGTAGGTTTGGTTATTTCAGAAAAAAATCAGATACAATTAGTAAATCGTATTTAATTTTATGGGATAAAATTTGTGTAAATTGTTTTTTTTTGGGGTTAATTAGATTATTTTTAGGGTAAATCAGATCAAAATTGGTTACTTCAGTTAGAGTTTTGTTACTTTAAATAATACCGATAGGATACTTTGATTAGAGTTTGGTTACGTCGGATTCAAAAAAATACTCGAACCAATTGGTTAATTGGTTACATTATAGTTACTTAGTGTCCCAAAAATCCAAAGTAGCTAAGTACCTAAAGAATTCTTCAGATATATCTCGATTCCCTAAATGTAATACCCCTCCGATCCGAATCTATTTAGAACCAACCCGTATCCGATTCAAAAAAACTAAAATACCTAAATGGATCTTAAAGCTTAGACCCAAAAATTTGATACATGAAAAAACTGACCCGAATCCAAACGAATATCCAAAAATATAGGGCTAAGATTTCATATTAGGGTGGCTCAATTTGGATTTAAGAGAGTGAATTATATAAATAGTAAAAAAAAAACTAAAAAGAACTTGATAACTAGTTTGGTTGAAAGTAAAAATCTTGTAGTCAATTTCTCGGTTAGAAAATTCATTACAACTTTTTATTTTCTTAATTTTCCTTCTCGGACTATGGACAGCACACATTCATTACTACTTTTCCAAATTTCCTTATCTAGCTATCTGAATCAAACATTTGCAAATCTCTATTCAGATGCAACATTTGTTTTTTAATGCACATCATGATCAAACTTTAAATTTCTACTACATGATACACTTCTCCTATATAGCCATGAGAGTTTTGATGGAACAATATCCACAAGAAGAAGAAAGAAATGGCACCAAAAAACGTTTTAGACATTGTGAAAAAGTTTTCGTTGAAGATGATAAAAGAGTATTCTTTCATGGAAGGAGTCTCTGTGGTGAAGCAGCTAGCCCTAGGAACCGCCAAAGAGATTGGACTCAGCTCAAATGTTGTGACCATGGAGAAGTATGACCGTGAATATCCTTGTGCAACATTAACGGTTAACAACACTCGTTGCTTGTTCATCCAGAAAAGTGCTAGGGTGAAGCTTCTCTGCGAGAGTGTTCCTGTGGGAGCAGAGAAGGCCAGTACGGTTCAAGTTTGGGAAGCACAACTGCCAGAAGTGAAGAAGGAAGCAGGAGGTGCCAGCACTAGCACCAACAAGAAATGATCCAACGGAGGAGATGAAGCCACCCATATGAAGATAGTGTTCTGGTTTAAAACTTTGTTTAATAATTGTCCACGTTGACTCTCTACCCAATGTTTGGTTTCTAATAATTTGACACTATCAATGGTGTGGTTTGTTTATCTATCTATCTATCAATTTTATTAATGTTTACTAAGTTATTTGGTGCGTTTGAGTTGTTATTCTTGTTTCCTAGAATAAGAAACGGGGAAGTTGCAAGGGCTTCATCTGTGAGAAGAGGGTCTAGCTCACGAGGTAGACAACAGCATCAACCTTTAGACCGAACAAAGAGTTTGTATCAGCAAAGGAAAGAACATGTTTCTCTGCATTCGATTTTTAAATTCCTAATTAATATGCTAAACCCAACAATAAGTCCACGCAAACACATCACTGATATAAGTAAGAGTGACTCGGTTTGATACCACCATAAGCTATACGTTTAACTTAAACAGCTCTGATATGGTATATACCGGTTCAACGTCGTTACGATATTTTGAATATCTGCAATCATATAGTAAAAAACTGTTTTACAATTACTGCTTCTTTTTAGCTGTGATAAAAACAGAGCTCTAGAGAATTGAAACAGAGCACTTTAGTCGTCTGTCGAAAAATGGGATGTGTTTGAGCTTTGGTGTATCAGTTTGATGTTGGCGCTTGGCCAGTGAACCATTTTCCATAATCTTGCCACACAAATAGCTCAGGATCTTCTAAAGTGTAACATGTGGTAAAAAATAAATAGCATGAAATTTTAACATATGATTAAAACTAGACCATACACTCTTGCATGTGATAAAATATTAAAAGCTATTGAAAAAATTACTGTACATACTTGAATGGGCTATGGTGTCATGAAGATTGGGGGGATACTAATTGTAGAAACAGAAAGAAAAAAAAAATGGAAAAAATGATTTCTTGTACCATAGAAAAGATTTACAAAATTTTAATTGGTTTAAAAAATAGGAAATACTTTTCTGGTATTAAAATAGGAAAGACTCGGTGGTGCCATCAAAATAATTTTGGGTTTCTTTGTGGAATCTTTCGCCAATGTCTCAGCTTCTCCTCCGATAACTCTCCAAGTTCTCTTCCCGTAACGGCTCACTCGTAAGGGTTCACCGTTCCCTTTTGTTGGAGAACCATTATTTTACCACATCATTTTCTCTTTATGTAAAATTGTAGCTTTAGAAAGGAAATTAAAAAAGTTATTTTGATAATACTTAGAAGAGTGAGAAAATGTCACAGTCAAATTAAATGTTGAGTCAAAACTTTGTAGTTCTTTAGATGGTTACATGTCTAGTAGAAATATCCAATGAAAGAGACTAAAGTGCACATACACAAATATTACATTATTCAATATGATATAATGATTTATATAGTTATCATTCATGACATGAAATTCTCCATTTATTGTATTACGAATGCAAAATGTTTTTTTTTTCTTTCAAATCTTCCAACTTACTACTATATTCTGCTTGTAGCTATACTAAATTTGTTCTCGTAGTATGAAAACGTGGAAATTGAAAAGAATGATGAGATCCGTGGATGATTTGTAGCCATATTTAGTTATACTGTAAATGATTTTTGACACATTTCACGATGGTTAAAACTTCATCATACTTTCCTTAATAAAATTTAACAAAAATTATTGCTTGTCATGATTAAATGGAGGTACAGCTATATTATATATGGAAAGAACAAAATATACCCAACCAGTATTCGATTAATAATACTTATACTTAGATCTAATAAATATTTTATGTAAAAAAAAAAGAAAATAAAGGTAAATAACGGAGTCTCTCTCTTAACCTAATTCTCTCCCAACCAAAATCCGCCAACCTTCTTCTTAGATCTGACATCCTTCCGGCGCCGGTGGTTCTCGCAGCACCGGCGCCAGACTATTCTATTCTTCTCTCTTTTTCTTTCTTTGTCTCTCTGTGTGTTGCGTTGGTTTGATTTCGGGATCCATCGGCTACGGTGGCTACGGCGGAGTATGTTCTCGGCGGTGTTCTCTTGCGCAAGTGGCGCGGCTACCAAGGCATCTCGGTGGCTGCGGTGGAGTGGAGGCGTCGTGTGTCGTTGTCGGCGTCTCTCCTCTTCCGCCTCGCGCGCTCCTCTGAGATCTTCTTAGGCTTCGTTCGCGGTCGGCGTTTTTTCTCTTTCCGGTGGTCTCCCTCGGCGCGACTTCAACTCCGGCGTGCGTGCTCGTTGTCGGATGCAGTGGAGAGGCAGAGTTCCTCCTCTTTCTTTTTTACTGAGTATGTCTCTCTCTGCTTGGTCTGTCTCCCGGAGGTTTCTTTGCAGAGGTGAGGAAATGAAGACAGAGTTGTCATTCCTCTTCCCGGCGGCGGCTGTTTGGGTCTCGAGGACGGGTCCGTGTTCGTCAAAAGGGGGTCGGCGATGGCTCTTGTCTGGTGGCTAGCCGCATCGAGGTGGCTCGCGCTCCCCGGATGCGAGGTTCCACATGTGGTGTTTCCCGGCGGTGGTAAGGCAGGTGGCTTGGCGGCGCTCTCCGTCCTCCGGTGGCGTAGCTCCGGTGCTTTTATGTTATCGACGTGGCTCCGGTCTCATCGGCCGGTGTTTTTGGTCTCTTAAGATGCGGGAATAGCGTGGTGGTTAGTGGTTTGTGCTCGGGTTAGCTCCGGTTCAAACCGGTGGTGTTAGTTAGGTCGGTTCTGGTCCTTCTGGATCTGAAATGTAGAGGCGCCGGAGTTTTTATGGCGGATAATGTTGTTCCTGTGGAGGCTGATTTCTGAGAGATCCATTCATTCGGGGATGGTAATTGGAGTTGACACTTCGACGGCCCGCTTGGGCTCCCTTGTCGACAGTGGCTGATTAGTCCGTCATAGGCTTCGGAGATCCCGTTAGTTCTTTGAGAAGCTGTAGGTGTTTTTATCGAGGTTTGAGGGCTGGCCTGAAGAATATGCTCGTAGCAACTATGATGAGAATTCTAGTTCCTTGAAACTATGGCAAAAACGGGGTGGTCGGCGGTTACCGTTTGATTGCTGCGCTCCCGTTTGGAATTTACTCGGTTTCAAAGTTCTTAGCTCGGGCCGATCCGTACCACTTCGTTGTTCCTTATTCGAGTAGTGGCCGGTTTTAGTTTTTAATTTATTTTTATTTTTCCGTCTTCTTTGTTATCTCTGTATTGCTGTAAAAAATTGAAAAAAGTAATAAATTTTAATATTTTTACCAAAAAAAAATATTTTATGTAAGTTTGGTTATTTCGGATAAAACAGATATATTTTGGGTAAATTATATATTTTATGCAATAAATTTTAGGTAAATCAATTTATTTTTGAAATTATTATTCGGTTAAATCATATTAAATTTAAGTATTTCGGTTAAAGTTTGGTTACTTCGGATATAAAATATCCGAACCAATCATATACTTTGGTTAGAGTTTGGTTATGTCGGATTCGAAGATATCTCATTGTCACAAGCATTCACGAGGTAGATAACAGCATCAAACTTTAGACCGAACAAAGAGTTTGTATCAGCAAAAGAAAGAACATGTTTCTCTGCATTCGATTTTTAAAATCCTAATTTATATGCTAAACCCAACAATAAGTCCACGCAAACACATCACTGATATAAGTAAGAGCGACTCAGTTTGATACCACCATAAGCTATAAGTTCAACTTAAACAGTTCTAGTATCATATATACCGGTTCAATGTCGTTACAATATTTTGAATTATCTGCAATCTTATACCTAAAACATCTTGAAGCAAATAAACCAATGTGTAACTGGATTGTGATGTTATAAATAAACATCCATATAAGATCCTATTGTGATGTAAAAAACACAAAACAATGCCACAAAGCAACAAATGCATGTCTTAGTGATAGGTCAAGAATTAATCCCTATACTAAACTGCAAGTGTACAGCAATGTCAAAGTAGTATATAGGGTTATCGAATCCACAGGGACACTTGGTCTCAAGAGAATCAAACCGTAGGGAATGAATACTAGAAATAAGCAATGTGATTGTATTAAAAATAGTGCAAGAAAGTAAATCAGTAGCAGAGATTATTGGTTGTGAAAGCAAGTAATTAAAAGCGTCAAACCTAGGGTATTCTCAGGAAATCAGACTAGCAGACAGTTCATTCAGCAAGGATCTAATTAAGCACAGTTCTAGAACTCAAAACACAGATATAGAATTAACCAAATTCCTTTGCGATAATTCTCTAAGTCTAAGTGCAGCAAACCAAACTTCCGTTTGCGAGAACTAACAGATTAAACTAGCAATAAGCTCGAGTTTGATATGTTCACAATTATCCTAAACCAAACTTTCGTTTGCGCAAAGTTTAATTGCCCAATTTAATTAGTTCTGGTTCCTAAACCCCACTTCCGTGACGTATTTAGCAACCTAAGATCTAGATTCTAATTGATCAGGTTAGAACTAGCTTTAAGCACAATTAAATTGAAGAACAGATATAGTTTGAATCCTTAACTGAAATTGAACAAGTCTAGCAAGTCATGAAATCCTATGTGAGAAACCCTAAGTCTAACTAGGAATCTACTCAGACATAGATAATGAAAACATGATCATATGATAAGTAAATTGCATAAAAGAATAAGAGTAAAAGGGGTTCGAAATCTTCTCCAAATACAGATGATGAATCAGGTTCAGATCAGCCCCAAAAGCTCTAAAAATCCTCTGCTCTTAATTATGAAAGTATATGGTAAAAAGTATCAAAACCTCTTTAATAAAAACTCTAAAAACTCTATTATATAGGCATAATCTCGGCTGGGGCTTCTGTGTAAATACTGGAACTATCTTGGGCTTCTTTGTAAATCTTCAATACTTGTCAAACCGACGTGTACGGCCCATCTCGCGACTGCATCGATCGATGCTTTGTGTGCAACGATCGATGCATGATCAATTATACGAACAGTGAGTTAAGCTCTCGGCCAAAACGTCCCAAAAATCTCCAAAATGCTCCATAATCTCCAATTTAGCTCCCAACCTGATTATACCTGTAAAAGACTCTAAAATAACACAAAAAACACTAAAACACATCTATATCATGGCCTAAAACTAGTAAAAACCATGATATATCAACTCCCCCACACTTAGCCTTTGCTTGCCCTCAAGCAAAACATAGAACTAAAACATGGTGAAGAGGTTTGAAAACTCTTCAGAAACTCATTTCATCTTAGAAGCTACAATACTCAGATTCCCCTTAGTAAACCACTGAAAGAATCAATCACAGGATATCAAGACCAACATGTACTTCCCCCACACTTAGCAACTGTCCTAGGTAAACTCCACAATCACATTCAAGCATTCAAATTCTCCCTACTGACTTCTGCAAATATTTAAGTGCGGTCTCACCTAAGGAGTATCGATCTAAAGGCACATGGATTCTTACCTAGCCAGCTCTAGACCACCATACTATCTTTCTCTAGTCCCTTTCTTCTCTTTCCCTTCTTTAACAACTGATTTTTCCCCACTGGGTATCATTTTATTTTTTTTATCAGTGTTCTTCCCGTTATGGGGTGTACTTTGGACACATTCCATGGATCACATGAGAGAAAATAGTGTTTGCTACCATTCTCATGACCACTTCGGAGTTACTAACTCATCCTCAGTTTATTATTATTATTTTTTTTTTTTACTTTATAGAAGGGGAGAAGGGGACTAAATAGGACAGGTTTACAGGCTGTGTCAGAACTAACAGGGAATCCGACATAAAGTATACCAAGCCCTTAGGTGAGAAAATCTAAGTCAGTATTAGGGGTGAAGTCAGTAAAAGGATCCTCTGATACCTGAAGTGATGTGGGTGTTCCCAGTAGGTTGATCCGTGATGGGGTTTTCTAATAGTCAGAGATAGATCCTGCAACTTCATCCCAATGGTTACTTAAGTTCCTGCAAGTTTTGTAAATCTCCTCCGAAAATCATAGTTTCTTACTTAAACAATTTTGACTCAATAAAACAAAAAATTTTGAAAAACGGACTGACTCTTAAGAAAATAGAAAGATAAACGTCAGTAGCACCTCCCCCACACTTAAGACACACTGTCCCCAGTAGTGTCCAGCGAAGGATCGGTAAAAAGAAAATAAATAAAAAATTGAAAAAGGTGAGTTTATGTCTGTCGGGTTACCTCTGTCGCACAGCATCGATCGGTGCATTGGATGCATCGACCGTTACTTGGCGACTTTTCGTGTATAGTCGATCGTTGCTCAGGACCGCAACGATCGCTGCAATGCGATTCCTTTCGTGTTGTGACGATCGATGCATAAATGCATCGATCGCTGCATAAATGCATCGATCGCTGCACTGCGATTTAATCCGAGACCTGCAAACATGACTGCACCAGAAACAAAAACAAACGTAAAATCCTAACAAAAACACCAAAAATTAAAAAGAAAAACACCAGTACCTAATGGTGGGTTGCCTCCCACCCAGCGCTTGTTTAAGGTCAATAGCTTGACCGGACGCGCAAGGTTTTTCAAGTGCCAGAAGATCCTAACAGAGACTTTTTCTGTCTCTGTTCAAGTCTCCTCATCCATGGCGGAGAATAGGCTGTTGCAGAATGCTTCAGTCCAAGAAAAGATGGAGTAAAATGCGCTCCAGGATCTATTATCACAGTATCATTCAGCTGCTCATCATCTGCTTCCAAGATCTTGAAAGTCTGTCCATCTATCAGTGGCTTCCGCAGCTTCTCCATCTCATACCGCAGTGTCTCATCTCCCAGGTGGAGGTCTATTAGACTCTGTCTAACATCAATCACAGCTCCTGCTGTAGCCAAGAATGGTCTCCCAAGCAATAAAGCTTCATCCGGATCGCAGGCATATTTCAGCACAAGGAAGTCCGTTGGAACTAAGTAGTTTCCAACTCTTACCGGAATATCAATAAGGAGCCCTTCAGGAACTCGCATGGACTGATCAGCTAGGATAAGACGTGTCCTAGTAGGAGCAAAATCCAACACACCCAGCTTCTCTGCCACAGAGTAAGGCATTATGCTCCCAGCAGCTCCTAAATCACACAGAGAACGCCTAAAACTATCTTCAAAGATAGAACAATCAAGTACAAAGACTCCAGGATCAGGCAGTTTCTTTGGGACCTTAGTTAACAGAACATCACTAATATGCTGAGGAACTACTATCACCCATTCTCTCAGCTCTTCATCTAATGGCAACATCTTGTTCAAATATTTCTGAACACATGGATGATAAGGTGGATCATCAGATGATGGAATTTCTTCCAAGTCTTCACCACTCTTTTCTAGCCTTTTCAGCTCTTCAATCTCTTGTTTAATCACTTCAGACACCTTGGGACTGTGCCAAATAGCTCGTGCATAAACATCTTCTGGAGTGATTTCAGATGTATCAGGGAATAGGCGGGCTAGTTCTGCATCAATCTCATTTTCATCCCACGGATTCTCTGCTTGTTCACGACCTGCATCGATCGATGCCAGATGTGTATCGATCGTTGCATCGCGATCATCACAACTTCCACCCGAGAGTTTTTCACAGAAATCCGAAAATTCTTCCTCAGTCACCAACTCAGCTGTACTTAGCTCAAATTTCTCCCCTAGATAAGATCCATCATTAATAAGTACAGAACAGGCCTTAATATGAGTGTCTGCAACTCCTTTTCCTTTCAGTGAGCTGGACATCTGATTCACCTGAGTGTCCAACTGCTTCATGTGAGTACTCAATGTCTCAAACTTCCCATTGAGGTCCTGATAGACAGCGTCCAGCTTCTTGTTGTTGTCTACAGAAAGCTTGGTTTGACTCTCCATCAGTTGTTCCATCATAGCTTCCATTTTGCTCTCATGGGTTGTAGGTGCAGGAGGAATCTGATAAGATGTAGATCCATAGGTTCTCTGATTACCTTGTCCATAGGTCTTCTGAAAACCACCAGATTGTCCTCCATTTGAGAATCTGTTCCCCTGTTGATTGTTAAATCTATTACCTTGGAAACCGGAACCTCCTATGAAATTCACTTCTTCTTCCTGAGTGTCCACCTCAGTTTGAATCACCTCCACATCTTGGGCAAAGTGGACAGCTTTCTTATTTGTCAGGAGATTGAAAACTGTGTCCAGTCTGGATCTAATATTAGCTATATCAGAATTCTCTACAGTTCCACCAGATCTCTTCCTCCTTTCATCCATTGTTTTGCAACTATTGCTGCCAATCAGGTTCTCTATCAACCGTTTAGCTTGTGTAGGAGTTCTGGTGCTGAAATTAGCATCACTGGAATTATCCAGAGCAGTCTGATAAGGGAGATCTATGCCTCTGAAGAAAATACCTATCAGCTGTACTTCTGTGAATCCATGGTGTGGACAATCACGCTGATACTGCTTAAATCTCATCCATGCGGTTGTCAAAGGCTCCACAGCTCCTTGGGAAAAAGTGAGTATGTCCTGTCTGGACTGATCTGAGCGCGCAGCGTCGTAGAAGTGACGCAGGAACTCACTCTTTAAGGCTGTCCAAGTAGTATACTGACCAGGTGCCAGTTGTCTCAGCCATGCACTAGCGTCTCCAGCAAGACTGTGCGGAAATAGCTTAAGGAACAGATAGTCCGGGCATACTCCTTCATATTTCATGCCAGTGACTATGTCCTCAAACTTGTCAATGTGATCCATAGGCTGTTCTGATTGAAGACCATGAAAAGCAATCTGCCTCATCAGTTGGTAGTAGATGGTTTTTACCTCAAAATCATTCCTCTCGAAGGCAGGAAGCACTAGAGCTGCTCGGTTTGCATGAAACTCATCAGGTCTATTGTAATCAGCTAGTGTCCTTTCATGAACTACCATCTCTCTACCTTGTGGCTCAACTTCATCAGGGATCACTCGTCCCTCAGCATCAATCCTTTGCCCAGCAGCATTGTAAGGATTGTTCTCTGGATCCCTCAGGACTCCATCAGCATCTGGTATCAAGATCAAGCGTTCTTGTACCATTCTTTCTCTCTTTTCTCTTCTGATAGTCCTCTCTAGACGTCCAAGTTCTTCTAGGTTGAGATTAACTAAGCTCGAGTTCGGATTACTTCGAGTGTTCTGCGTTGGCATAAACTGTCTGTAATCGTCCAGCAACGATCGATGCTATCAGTGCAACGATCGATTCAATCTCAAATCGCTCAGTGACGATCGATGCAAAAGGGTGCAACGATCGATGCAAGGCGAAATTCGTACCTGCGACAGAGAGAAACAGAGAAAAGTCAGCAAAAATAATAAAAAAACGAAAAACAAAAACAAAAAAAAAAACGAAAAATTTCTAGTAAAACCCTAAGTTCGGTCCTATCGAAGACTCAAAGAGTCCCCGGCAACGGCGCCAAAAACTTGATAGGTCAAGAATTAATCCCTATACTAAACTGCAAGTGTACAGCAATGTCAAAGTAGTATATAGGGTTATCGAATCCACAGGGACACTTGGTCTCAAGAGAATCAAACCGTAGGGAATGAATACTAGAAATAAGCAATGTGATTGTATTAAAAATAGTGCAAGAAAGTAAATCAGTAGCAGAGATTATTGGTTGTGAAAGCAAGTAATTAAAAGCGTCAAACCTAGGGTATTCTCAGGAAATCAGACTAGCAGACAGTTCATTCAGCAAGGATCTAATTAAGCACAGTTCTAGAACTCAAAACACAGATATAGAATTAACCAAATTCCTTTGCGATAATTCTCTAAGTCTAAGTGCAGCAAACCAAACTTCCGTTTGCGAGAACTAACAGATTAAACTAGCAATAAGCTCGAGTTTGATATGTTCACAATTATCCTAAACCAAACTTTCGTTTGCGCAAAGTTTAATTGCCCAATTTAATTAGTTCTGGTTCCTAAACCCCACTTCCGTGACGTATTTAGCAACCTAAGATCTAGATTCTAATTGATCAGGTTAGAACTAGCTTTAAGCACAATTAAATTGAAGAACATATATAGTTTGAATCCTTAACTGAAATTGAACAAGTCTAGCAAGTCATGAAATCCTATGTGAGAAACCCTAAGTCTAACTAGGAATCTACTCAGACATAGATAATGAAAACATGATCATATGATAAGTAAATTGCATAAAAGAATAAGAGTAAAAGGGGTTCGAAATCTTCTCCAAATACAGATGATGAATCAGGTTCAGATCAGCCCCAAAAGCTCTAAAAATCCTCTGCTCTTAATTATGAAAGTATATGGTAAAAAGTATCAAAACCTCTTTAATAAAAACTCTAAAAACTCTATTATATAGGCATAATCTCGGCTGGGGCTTCTGTGTAAATACTGGAACTATCTTGGGCTTCTTTGTAAATCTTCAATACTTGTCAAACCGACGTGTACGGCCCATCTCGCGACTGCATCGATCGATGCTTTGTGTGCAACGATCGATGCATGATCAATTATACGAACAGTGAGTTAAGCTCTCGGCCAAAACGTCCCAAAAATCTCCAAAATGCTCCATAATCTCCAATTTAGCTCCCAACCTGATTATACCTGTAAAAGACTCTAAAATAACACAAAAAACATTAAAACACATCTATATCATGGCCTAAAACTAGTAAAAACCATGATATATTACTTAGCTACAAAACAAACACGTCCAAAACGAGTTTGATGCTCCCCTGAATATTTCGAGCAATCTTTCTGATGGAAGGAACAAGTAGAGCAAGCAGTACAAGAGAAGAGGTCCAATAAACCACAAGAAGAGGTCAATGTTTCTAGTACCCTACATAAGCAACTAGCAGCACCATACCAAGGTAAGTATTCTAATTCTGATAAAGTTAAAAATCAGATATGTTATAGATGCCATAAGAGAGAACACTATGCTGTACATTGTCCACTAAAGATTGTTAAATTACTAGAAGAGAAAATTGAATTATCCAAAACCAGTGATAGTTTGATTCAATCTAATTTGGTAAATTCAAATTCTAGTATAATGCACTTGTCTTTGTCAAAAGGATTTGATGCAGGAGCAGAAGAGATGGACATAAAAGAAAAAGTACAAGACATTGCCATCACACTAAGTACCAAAACTAGACAAGGTACTAAAAAAGAGGAGAACATCAAAAAGAAACCACCAGACCAAACTAAGAACATTGAAGGTGTTAGACATGTAAGTCTCTTTTTGACTCCATTTATTTTTCATGAAGCCACAATTGTGTTGAAAAGTATACTAAACTTATAAACTTACAAGAGCATGAAGAAAAAATCTGCTTAAAACACATAGTAGAAAGTTTATCTGAAACTAGTGCTAAGGAATTAGAATCATAAAGTTTATCTTCTCATAGAAAACCTGTAATGCACATGTTTTTTTGTCCAAAGTGTCAATGTTGTCTCAGGAACAAAAGGAACAAAACACAAAGGAGTTACATCGGAACATAACCTATTACTTGAACAAGTTAAGAACATGGAGGCATCACCAATAAACCAGCGAAGAGGAGTGATACTGGATTATTTTCTCCAAGGAGAACCACCTGATGTCCCTTACATCACCAGACCACAAAACAATCAAAGTAAGGTTCTAGACTCTCAACTTAGGATGAAGGCTAACTTGCTTTCTCTTGGTGCAGATTGTATAGTTTCGAGGTCGAAACTTCTTCAAGAGGGAGAGTATGATGAGGACATCAAGTCATCATCAACCAAGGAGCATGAAGAGGACATAAATCAACCAACCAAGATCCTTGGAGAGAAGCAGTTTGAGCCCACCAGAGACATATGTGCATGTCTTGGAGCATATCTACCCAACCAGGAAGACTTAAGCAACAAATCAACTTGTTCCAGAAACTTAACTCATCAAGGAATCATCAAAAAGTGGAACTGTTTCAAAATCTTTCCAGATGAAGAAGATATGCAAGTTACAACTCAGAAGATTTTCAAGGAACCTGCTGGAGACCAACTGTCACTTATTGGAGAGTATAGATCGGAACAGGATGAATCAAGTTCTAAACCAACTTATTTTGGAAACCTTACTCAACAGAGGTTCAGTGAGATTTGGATTCGGTTCAAAAGGAATTATGGTTTAAAAGTTATTCAACTTCTAAACTAGGAGATGCTACACTTGCCTTATTTAGAGCCTCGCGGCTTTAATATCAAACGGCTCTTTCCTCTACAATGTGGCTACATTTTGGGCGTGATCTACATAATCCAGAATGTCCCTAAGGCACAAAATTATCTCCCCAAATTGTCAAGATACAAGAACCAACGGATTTCCTTATTTGGCAAGCTAAATCATCTCCAACGGCCATACGGCTTAAATGTGGATTATTTGTTCCTTTGCTTAGTTTTTGTCTTTCAATTGTATTGAGCACTATATAAGCTCATCATAGTCTCATTTGTAAATCACCTTTCAATCTATCAAAGTAGAATACAAAATTCGTTTTTCTTTCAAGGAGTATTCTTTGAAGTTGTTCTTTAAATTCTAAATGTGAGAAATACTTTTAATCTATTGATTCTAGAGTTTAGGATTGTTTGTGTGATTCAAACAACTCTAGGTTCTTCCACAAATTGAGAAAGTCAATCAACCCACCAGATTGAGAGAGTCAATCATTATCTTCACCACCATCTCTATCACTTTTCACTTCCGCAACCAGCTGGCTTAGGAATATCTTGATCATCGAGTGATCTTAGCATTGGAGTGATTCCGAGGCTGCATCATTTTGCACATATGTCTCTGGTGGGCTCAAACTGCTTCTCTCCAAGGATCTTGGTTGGTTTTTGTCAAAGGCTAGGGTGCATAACCACTTGATGTCCTCATCATGACCTCCCATATCAAAAGCCTTAAACTTGATTTTGACAATGCTAAGTTCCTCAGACGTTTGATGTTCGGCTGCTGCTGAACCAATCTCTATAACCAAAGCTCAGATTCATTTAGCCTTCACTCTCCAATTCTGAATATGGCCCACAATCACAAAACTAACCACTATTATTGATAGTTTGGATGCAATTAAAAAAACTGTATTACAGTTACTGTTTCTTTTAACTGGGATAAAAACATAGTTCTAGAGTGTTATATATGAGATTCCAGTACAAGTGGGAGATTGTTGGAATTGTGTCCAGTAATCTCGGTACTGTCTCTAGAAAGTAAGAGTATGTCAAAGATCAGACATAAGTCATATAATGCTGGGGATCATGATGGCTTGCTAGAGTCCGCTCATGATCTATAAGTCTTGGACTTATTGCCTTTATTATATGATCCCATATGGGTCACACGCCTAAGCTAACAGGAAAATGTGTTGGAACGGCTTAGCAGAAGTACGACAAAAGTGCTAGGCATTTGTCGTACTAAGAGAGAAAGATTAATGGGTCTGATTAAATGGGATTTAATCAGATTGGGCCCAAAGACCCAAAAGGGAAAGAGAAGGCTTTTAATGACTAAAAGCCAAGTCTTTTCTCCCTAACCCTAGCCTCCCAGCCGCGTCTCTCTCTCTCCCTGCGCGCCTCTCTCCTTGTGGTCTAGCAGCCATTCCTGTGATCGCGTGTGTGAACCTTTGGAGGATTCATCCCTCGGTGCATCTATCTGATCTCTGACCTGTTCTATTCCTTCCGCTGCAACAAACAGGTAAAAGGTGAGATCATCTAATGTTTCTATTCAAGAGAACCTAGATCTGTATGTTTAGGTTGAGATGAATATGTGAATTACATCAGGATCAACTAAACGAATTCCTACAGTGGTATCAGAGCCATTGGTTCTTAGGATTTCTTGTTTTAGATTCATGTTTAGGATGTTTAATCTGTTTAGAAGTGTTTTGAATCCATTACTGATAAGAAAAACACTTAAGAAACTGAATTAAATCCTGAACAAACATTTGAAATCACAAAACCGAGCTATATGACTCGGGTTTTGGTGATCGGCCATGGGTCGGACGGTCGGGATGGCCGGTTGGGTCGATCGGCCGAGTGATCGCACGGCGATCGCGTCCGGATCGATCGGCCGAGTGGATCGCACGGCGATCGCGTCTCGGCTGTGCGTCGTCCCGATCGCGTCTCGGCTTCGTCTCGGCTGTGCGTCGCGTCCCGATCGCTCGGCGATCGTGGAGCGTCCGTCCGAGCATCCCGTCCGGCGATCGTCCCGGCTGTCGCGTCCCGTCCGAAGCTGCGCATCGTCTCGATCTCGGATCGTTGACGGCTTGCGGCTGGACGATGGTCGCGAAGCTAGGGCTGACGTGATCGTCACGGTTCAGCAATTCGATCGGTTCGGTTCGTATTGTCGGTTCGGTTCAAAACTTAATTAAAATTAATCATTCTGGTTTAATAAACAGATTTTAATAATTTTATTAAATCTGGTTAAACCGGGATAAGAAATCCAATGTCGAAAGAAATATTGGATTTAGTGCCTAAACCAGGAATTTCTAATTTGATCTGGTTGGACCAAATAAATTGAGAAATTCCGGTTTAGTAAATAACCGGTTGACAATTGTGGTCATCGTAGTAATTGAAACTTGGTTAGACCAGTTTTAATGAACCAGACCGGTTATGTCAATTAATTGGACAATTGGGTCATGTCTTGGACATGGACCAATTCTTGGGCCTCGGGCCAAGAAGTTAAAACAATTGGGCCAATTATTTGAGTCTTTCTTCAGATTAATTTAAAAAATCTATTTTATAAAATTATAAAATTGTTTTAAATTAAAGTTTCCGAGATTTTGAAATTAGAAAGTTTCTCAAAATAGAAGTTTCTGATTTTGCGGGTTTTGGATTTTAAAGAAATTTCTAAAGTTAGAAAGTTTCCGGTTTTAGAAAGTTTCCAATTTTAGAAAGTTTCCAAAAATAGTAGGTTTCTAAAAATGGAAAGTTTCCCGAAATAGTAATCTTCTATTTTGGGAATGATTTTTTAAATAAACCTACGAACCTCAAATAATATCAAGCGTTGGATGTCTTGTCCAGGCTATGTCAGCTGTCAAAGCCCATTCAATTGCATTCATGGCCTTACAGTGTGAGGATGTCTGCTTTTGCGTGGGTAAGACGGTTTGTGATTCATAAATGTCATTGGGAGTCCCAGACATTAATGATTACATGACTGTATAGTCCGGTTTTCTTGACTAGGCCATCGGGAGTCCCGGGCCTTGAGACATCAGAGTGGATTGGGCCTCGGGCCCAGATTCACAACCAAGAGTTATATCACGGATATAATTAGCCGATATAGGGCTTACCGATATAAGCTAAGGTTGGGTGACGGCCAGTGGCCCACTTTAATCTTAGTTATATGTGGATCTTGGAATCATTATATTCTATTGAGGGTAACTTAGGTTATTGAATATAATGCGTGATTAATCATATTAAATTTTAATACGAGATTAGTCATTTTGAACATAATAACTAATAACCTTTTTATTTATATATTTCAGATATGACTACTACAAGCACACAAAACACATTCTCGATCCGGTCTGTTCTCGAGAAGGAGAAGCTGACTGGAACGAACTTCCTGACATGGTCAAGGAACTTGAGGCTGGTCCTCAAGCAGGAGAAGAAGGATTATGTCCTTCGAGATCCCCTCCCCGAGAGGCCTCTTGCCAATGCTGCCAGGACTCTGCACAATGCTTGGGAAAAGCATTCGTCAGATGAAAATGATGTCTATTGCCTGATGTTGGTGACAATGACTCCTGAGCTGCAAAAGCAGTTCGAAAGTGTATTGTCTCCCATCGAGATAATGGCAAGCCTGAAATCGCTTTTTCAGGAGCAGGCTAGGACCGAGAGGTTCCAGACAGTTAAGAACCTCTTGGACTGTAAGTTGGCTGCGAATGCGGCAGTGAGTCCTCATGTCTTGAAGATGATGGGTTATCTCGATCATCTTCAGAAACTCGACTGCCCAATCAGCCAGGAACTTGCCTGCGACATCATTCTGCAGTCTTTACCTGCAAGCTATGATCAGTTCATTCTGAACTTTAACATGCATGGCTTGAGTAAGACTCTGCCTGAGCTTCACGGAATGCTCAAGACTGCAGAGCCCAACTTGAAGAAAACCGCCAAGGACCCCAATGTGCTTATGGTACAAAAGGGCAAGGGGTTTAAGAAGTCTTCTGCTAAGGATAAGGGAAAGGCCAAGGGTGTCCAAGTCGCGGACAAGGACACGCCAAAGCCCAAGCCCAAGTCCAAGGCTGGGCCTACTGACATGTGCAGGTTCTGCAAAGAACTGGGGCATTGGAGAAGAGATTGTAAGAAATTCCAGGAAGGTCTAAAGGAATTAAAGAAGAAGACTTTCGAGACTTCTTCATCAGGTATTTTTGTTATAGAAGTTAATACAACTACTTCTGATAATACCTCATGGGTCATGGATACTGGTTGTGGGGCTCATATTTGTACTAATATGCAGGCACTCAGCAACAGTAGAAGGCTGAAGCAAGGACAAGTGGAGCTACGAGTTGGGAATGGAGCGAAAGTTTCAGCACTAGCTGTAGGCACATACTTGCTGTCTTTACCTTCGGGATTGATTTTAGAACTGAATAATTGTTATTTTGTACCTGCTATAAGCAGAAATATTATTTCAATTTCTTTGTTGGATTTGGAAGGTTATGATTTTTCAGTTAAGAATAAATTATGTTCCTTCAATCGCAACAATTTGTTCTATGGTTCTGCCCCTCTTACGAATGGGCTTTACATACTCGATCAATCCGCGCCAATTTATAACATTAATACAAAACGGTTTAAACCTAATGAGGAAAACCGAACGTTTCTATGGCATTGTCGTTTAGGGCACATCAGCGAGAAACGCATCAAGAGGCTCCATTCGAATGGACTTCTTGGCTCATTTGACTTTGAGTCATGTGAGAAATGCGAATCCTGCATGATGGGCAAAATGACACGGGCCCCCTTTAATAAACCTAACGAGAGGGCCAGTGACTTATTGGGCCTGATACACACTGATGTGTGTGGCCCAATGTCCACAAATGCAAGAGGAAACTATCAGTACTTCATTACCTTCACTGATGATTTCAGTAGGAATGGATATGTTTATTTGATGAAACATAAGTCTGAATCTTTTGAGAAGTTCAGAGAATTCCAAAATGAAGTACAGAACCAACTTGGCAAAAGCATTAAGGCTCTTCGGTCCGACCGAGGAGGAGAATACTTAAGCCAGGAATTCAGTGATCATCTGAGAGAGTGTGGGATCGTATCCCAACTCACTCCTCCTGGAACACCTCAATGGAATGGTGTGTCTGAGAGGAGAAATCGGACCTTATTGGATATGGTTCGATCTATGATGAGTCACACAGACCTTCCAATATCCCTTTGGGGATATGCTCTGCTAACAGCAGTGTTCACTCTAAATAGAGCGCCATCGAAAGCAGTAGCAAAGACACCATATGAATTATGGACTGGAGAAGTTCCAGTGCTGTCTTATCTAAGAATTTGGGGTTGTGAAGCCTATGTTAAGAGATTAATCTCAGATAAGCTTACACCAAAATCTGATAAATGCTACTTCATTGGTTATCCACGGGAAACCAAGGCTTATTACTTCTATCTACGTTCCGAGAACAAGATCTTTGTTGCCCGGGATTGTAATTTTCTTGAGAGAGAGTTTCTCTCTAAGAAAGACAGTGGGAGTAAGGTACTGCTTGAAGAAATTCAAGATGAACAAGATACTGCTCAACCTAATGAGGAAGAGCAGCAGGAGGATCTACAAGAAATTGTAGAGCCTGAACCTGTAGTACCTGAAGTTCGAAGATCCGGGAGGATCCGTCACGAACCCGAGAGATATCAGGGATTCCTCGTGACTGACTGTCATGATCTTTTGATCATTGATGGTGATGAACCATCGAACTTCAATCAAGCCATGATGGGCCCAGATTCCTCTAAGTGGCGCAAGGCCACTGATTCCGAAATGGACTCCATGTCGGTCAACCAAGTGTTTTCGTTGGTTGACTTACCCGTTGGTGTAAAAGCCATCGAGTGCAAATGGATCTTCAAGAAGAAGATTGACGTGGATGGAAATGTCCAGATTTACAAAGCCAGGTTGGTGGCAAAAGGTTTCAGACAAGTTCACGGTGTGGACTACGATGAAACCTATTCACCAGTGGCTATGATGAAATCTATTCGGATTCTACTAGCAACTGCAGCTTTTCATGATTATGAAATTTGGCAGATGGACGTGAAAACCGCCTTCCTGAATGGTATTCTGGAAGAGGATGTGTATATGACACAACCTGACGGTTACATAGATCCAAAGAATGCTGGGAAAGTATGCAAGCTTCACAAATCCATTTATGGATTGAAGCAAGCATCGAGGAGCTGGAATCTTCGTTTTGATGAAGCGATCAAGCAATTTGACTTCATCAGAAACGAAGAAGAACAATGCGTGTATAAGAAATCTAGTGGGAGCAAGATTGTATTTCTTATTCTGTATGTCGATGACATACTGCTTCTCGGAAACGACGTTCCAATGCTAAAGTCCGTAAAAGACTGGCTTGGAAGTTGTTTTTCCATGAAAGACATGGGTGAAGCCGCATACGTTCTTGGAATTAGGATCTATCGGGATAGACCTAAGAGGCTGATAGGCTTGTGTCAAGACTCATACATTGACAAAGTCCTACAAAGATTCAGCATGAAAGATTCCAAGAAGGGCTTCACGCCAATGGTACATGGCACAACGCTAAGCAAGAAGCAGAGCCCCACGTCGGCTGCTGAGCTTGAGCGCATGAAGAACATTCCTTATGCATCTGCAATAGGATCTGTCATGTATGCCATGATCTGTACTCGTCCTGATGTTGCTTATGCATTGAGCATGACGAGTAGATACCAGTCAAATCCAGGTGAAAACCATTGGATTGCCGTAAAGAATATCTTGAAGTATCTAAGACATACTAAGGATAAGTTCTTGGTGTACGGTGGAAGTGATGTGCTTAAAGTCAGTGGATTCACGGACGCAAGTTTCCAGACAGACACAGATGATTTCCGGTCACAGTCCGGTTATGTCTTTTGTCTGAATGGCGGTGCAGTAAGTTGGAGAAGCTCCAAGCAGGACACCGTTGCTGATTCCACTACAGAAGCTGAATATATCGCCGCATCAGAAGCGGCGAAGGAAGCTGTTTGGATACGAAAGTTCATTATGGAACTAGGTGTGATACCAGATGCGGCTGAGCCTCTGGCACTGTTTTGTGACAACAATGGTGCTATAGCTCAGGCAAAGGAACCAAGATCACACCAGAAATCCAAGCATGTTCAAAGAAGATATCACTTGATACGTGACATCATTAATAGAAAGGAAGTCAAGATCAGCCGAGTTCCGACAGATGATAATGTCGCTGATCCGTTGACAAAGCCACTCCCAAGGCCTAAGCTCGAGTTCCTGACTGAAGCTGTAGGCATTAGAAACATTGAAATGTAATCTAAATTTGAGTGGGAGTTTTGTGAGCTTTATTTTAGTTATTTGATATGTTCTTGTAAAACATTATTTTATGTTTTAATGAAATTATTATTTCAAGATTATTTTAACTGTGATGAAATAATCGTTCCAAAATGATATGAAGCATTTTATAGGTCATCGAAGTAAGTGACTTGATCTTGAGTCATCAAAGTCATTTAGCTTGATCATGAGGCCCTATATTTGATAAATGTTTTATATCACCCTGTCCCTAGTCGAAGGTTGTTGAAACTGGAACACCAACAACCATGTGAGACTGGATTGGTACGTGACTTATGACAAAGTCTCAGTGTGTCATAGATGCGCGGCATCAAAGTCAGTACATAGGTGTATGTTGGGAACATACGACCGGACAAGACCCGCTTATAAGAACTCTTCAGGATATTTATATCTGTGTCATAAGAGATTCTTACTACGACTATAGAGTATAGTCCTTAGACCTGAGTTCACATGCATGTGACTGCACATGGACTGATGTACTTTGATCATTGTCTAACGCTATCGTTCTGTGATAACTATAAGGACCTTGTTTGGGTACATCATGAAATGAGTAGTTTACAGTGATGGAACAAGATGGGATTTGTCCCTCCAATATAAATGGAGTGAATATCTCTAGGCCAATCGGAGATTTGAATACTGGAAAACGCATGGCCATGCTCAAACGGACTTTCCCGAGTCGTTTGGATTGTCAGTATCAAATCAGAGTCCGATGAACAAGATTAGGCTTTATAAGGATGACACCAATCTTGCCTTATGACTAATCGAGATATTGAGACAAAAGGATTATGAATACAGAGATTCCAGTACAAGTGGGAGATTGTTGGAATTGTGTCCAGTAATCTCGGTACTGTCTCTAGAAAGTAAGAGTATGTCAAAGATCAGACATAAGTCATATAATGCTGGGGATCATGATGGCTTGCTAGAGTCCGCTCATGATCTATAAGTCTTGGACTTATTGCCTTTATTATATGATCCCATATGGGTCACACGCCTAAGCTAACAGGAAAATGTGTTGGAACGGCTTAGCAGAAGTACGACAAAAGTGCTAGGCATTTGTCGTACTAAGAGAGAAAGATTAATGGGTCTGATTAAATGGGATTTAATCAGATTGGGCCCAAAAACCCAAAAGGGAAAGAGAAGGCTTTTAATGACTAAAAGCCAAGTCTTTTCTCCCTAACCCTAGCCTCCCAGCCGCGTCTCTCTCTCTCCCTGCGCGCCTCTCTCCTTGTGGTCTAGCAGCCATTCCTGTGATCGCGTGTGTGAACCTTTGGAGGATTCATCCCTCGGTGCATCTATCTGATCTCTGACCTGTTCTATTCCTTCCGCTGCAACAAACAGGTAAAAGGTGAGATCATCTAATGTTTCTATTCAAGAGAACCTAGATCTGTATGTTTAGGTTGAGATGAATATGTGAATTACATCAGGATCAACTAAACGAATTCCTACAAGGGGCAGCCCCAGCCTCAACACGTCTCTCAAGTCACCGATCGGATCATCCAACCGAGGGGGCGCCGAAGAACAACCTCCAAACACCGAACAACCTCGGCAAGCCACGAATACCCAACCAAACGAGCATGACACTTCTGTCTTGCTCACGGCTCTCATGACGCAAGTAAGCGAATTATCCCAAGGAAGTAACGACGGTTTCGACCAGCTCGCCACGGCGCATGCAATATGCCAAGGACAGATCAACGATCTACGGATGTCAAGCCAACAGGCATATGCCCCTCGGACCTGTCTCCACCGAGCGTTACTCGAGGGAACACCTCCTCCGAACAACCCTAGGAGCTGAACATTCTCACAGCAAACCGAGGAGACAGATGAACCTCCTAACACTGAAATCCCAAATAGCTCAGCACAGGACACGCACAGGGATAGCGAGATCGAAGACTTGAAATTGATGCTGAAAAATATGACATCAAAAGTCCACCAGGCGATTAGTTCGGCACCCGAAATCGATCGCGTACTAGAAGAGACCCGGAATACCCCTTTTACTTGCCGACTCATGGACATCCAGACCGAGCACCTAGTCTCAGCAGTCAAGATTAAAATGATCAGTCCGACCCAATATAATTTCTTACGGCCTTTCGTATTGCAATGGGTTGAAAGAATTTCAAACTTGGGGAGCGCGACACAGGTTACTGCCAACTGTTCGTCGAGCATCTGACCGGCTCGGCTTTAGATTGGTTCTCTCGTTTAGAGCCAAACTCAATCGACGTATATAACGATCTGACACACACCTTTCTCAAGAACTACTCGATGTACATACAAGAAGACGTATCCATGCCGACCTATGGACCATCTCTCAAGGGACAAAGGAAAGTCTCCGATCGTACATCACCCGCTTCAAAAGTATACTCGCTAAAACATCGATCACTGACAGCGAAGGCATACCCGCACTTCGGAACTGCCTATAGTACAAATCGAGCTTCCGAGAAGAACTTAAGAAGAAAAAACCGAGCTCACTCGAAGACGCTCTCCACCGAGCATCAATATTTATCGACCTCGAGGAGGAGAAAGAAACTCTAGCAAAGAAGTTTGGACCAAAGAGTTCCAGCTCGAAACAAAAAAACCGAGAAAAGTACCGAGCAGTACGAACCACGACAACACTACGACCAATACTACAAGATAACCAAAGAGGAAAAAATCACGAGGAAGGGAAAGTCGTCCTATTACGTCAGCGATCAGCCACAGGACCACCAGTAAGCAAAGAGCGATCCTACCAAGGCCATCGCCAAGATCGACCTCCCCCAAGTTATCAACAAGACCGCCCGCCCCAAGGTTATCAAGATCAAAATCAAAGCAAGCCATGGAACAACAAATTTGTTCGAGGAGGCGACAAGAGCAAGATTTTTTGCGACTACCATCAACGAGCAGGCCATAGCACCCCCGACTGAAGAAACCTGCAAGCTCTCCTCTACACTGACTACCAGAAGGATGGCAAGAAGTTGGTGCTAAACCGCAACCAACCCCCTACGAAGCAAATCAATCAAGTGACGCAGCCAAAGAACGAAGCCGAACGCTTCAAGCTCGTCCAGGAAAAAAGAAAGAAGCAAGTAACCTTCGCCGAGGAGATCGAGCAGATCGAACCAAACACGGCAGCTGCCAACAAGCACGCTCGTGACGAGGACGATAAATAAGGAACATCCCCACCGAGGAGGCGCATAAACATGATAATAGGAGGACTACCGATGATCAACGACTTAGTCCGATCGATAAAAAAAATACGAACGCCGAACTCAGGATCGGGAGTGACATCACCTTCACCGAAAAAGACGGAGAAAGAGTAGACCGACCGCACAACAATCCACTCGTCATCTCAATGCTAATAGGCGACTGCGTAGTCTGCAAGATCTTGGTCGACATCGGAAGCTCGGTCGACCTAATTTTCAAAGAGACGATACAACGAACAGAGCTCAGTAACTACCGCATAAAGCCATCTGCAAAGCCATTAACATGCTTCTCTGGACACTCAATCAACACGATAGGGACAATCAAGCTCTCCGTCTACGTCAGACGAATTTCAAAGCTGATAAAAATTGTGGTCGTGGACCAACCAGCAATCTACAACATCATCTTTGGAACACTATAGATCCACGAGATGAAGGCGGTCCCATCCACGTACCATCAATGCGTCAAGTTCCCCACTCCATTCGGCGTCTTCACTCTGCGAGGAGACCAACATATCTCCCGAACATGCTTCCGCATCGAGCACAAGCTACGCCACAAGTTAGAAGCTTACATGGTCGCCGAACCTCGAATCGAGCTACCACCACCCGACTGACCACAAAAAGCTGATGTCATCCAAGTTAACATCGACATCAGCGATCCCGAACGTTGTGTGGGAATAAGAGCCGACCTTCGTGAAGATCTGTGGGATAAGCTCGTCGAATTCCTTAAGCAAAACGCTACAAATTCGCCTGGACTACCAACAATATGACCGGCGTCGACCCTTCAATCGAATGCCACGAACTGCACGACGATCCAATCTTCAAACCGATCAAGCAAAAAAGAAGGAAGCTCAGTCCCGAGCGCGCCAAAGTCGTAAACGATGAAGTAGAAAGACTCTCAAGGGCAAGCTCGATCACCGAAGTGAAGTATATAGACTGGTTGACAAACCCTGTAGTTGTGAAAAAAGAAGAATGGTAAATGGCGAGTGTGCGTTGACTTCACCGATCTGAACAAGGCATGCCCCAAGGATCGCTTCCCTCTTCTGCATATCGACCGGCTCGTCGAAGCAACCACCGGGCATGATCTCCTCTCGTTCATGGACGCCTTCGCAGGGTATAATCAAATCATGATGCATCCCGACGACCGCGAGAAGACCTCGTTTATCACCGACCGCGGCACCTACTGCTACAAAGTAATGCCATTTGGACTCAAGAATGCAGAAGCCACATATCAGCGCCTAGTCAACCGCATGTTCGCCGACTAATTTGGCAAAACAATGCAGGTCTATATCAACGACATGCTCGTCAAGTCCACCTCGGCAGACGACCACGTCAATCATCTGGAAACATTCTTCGCGAGCCTAAACAAGTACATAATGAAGCTAAACCCGACCAAGTGCATGTTTGCCGTCACGTCGGGAGAACTTCTCGGCTACATCGTCATGAGGAGAGGAATTAAGGCGAATCCGAAAAAGATAACATCAATCACAGAGCTCCATTCCCCAAAGAATACACGAGAAGTTCAAAGATTAACCGGACGAGTCGCAGTATTGAATAGGTTCATCTCACGATCAACCAATAAATGCCTTCCGTTCTATAACCTCCTCCGAGCAAACAAAAATTTTGAATGGGACGCCAAGTGCAAGGACGCATTTCAACAACTAAAAACCTTCCTGTCCACCCCATCGATTCTGGCCAAGCCCGAGGAGGGAGAGACGCTCTACTTATATATTTCCGTATCCATCTCAGCAATAAACAGCGTGCTTGTTTGAGATGACCGAGGCGACCAAAACCCATCTTCTATACGAACAAGATCTTTGATGACACAGAAACACGATACAATACGCTCGAGAAACTCGCGTTAGCCATCGTCGTCTCAGCAAGAAAGATTCGTCCCTATTTTCAGTCACATTCGGTGGTCCTGCTCACGAACCAACCGATCAGAACAATCTTGCACAGTCCGAGCCAGTCAGGCAGAATCGCCAAATGGGCAGTCGAATTGAGCGAGTACAACATTGAGTATAAACCAAGAACTAGTGCCAAGTCTGATATATCATGGTTTTTACCGGTTTTATGCCATGATATAGTTGTGTTTTTAGTGTCTTTTGTGTTCTTTTAGAGTCTTTTACAGGTTTAATCAGGTTTAGAGCGGAATTGGAGATATTGGAGCATTTTGGGACTTTTGGAGCATTTTGGCCGAGAGATTGAACTCACTATCCGAATGTTGATCATGCATCGATCGACACACCTTTGGTGTCGATCGACACACTAGCGAGATGGGCCAAATGCGGCGGTTTAATGAAGTTATCAAGATTTGTAGAAAAACCCAGAAGTTTCCAATATTTACACAGAAGCCCCAGCCGAGATTATGCCTATAAAAAGAGGATTTTGGTGTTTATTTTAGTTACGCTTTCATACTTAGAGCGAAGAGATTTTTAGAGCTTTTGAGGCTGATCTAATCCTGCACTTCACTTATTTTGGAAAAGATTTCGAACCCCTTTATCTATTTAATTTCTTATATGCAATCTATTATTTCTATGATGTCTGTTTCATTAATCATGTCTGAGTAGATCCATAGTTAGGTTTACTGTTTCTCATTAAGGATTTCATAATTTGCTAGACTTGTTAAATTCAGTTAAGGATTCATATGATTAAAATGTTCTTCGATCTAAATTGTGCTTCATGCTAGTTCTAACCTGATCAATTAGAATCTAGATCTTAGGTTGCTAAATATGACACTAGAGTGTGGTTTAGAATCTGAACTATCTAGGTTGAGCAATTAAATTATTCGCAAAGAGATTTGGCTTAGTTTAATTGTGAACATATCGAACTTGAAATTAATGCTGGTTTAATCTGATAGTAATTGCAAAGAGATTTGGATTACTGCACTTAGACTTAGAGGATTTTCGCAAAGAGATTTGGTTAATTCTAATTCCGTGATTTGAGTTCTAGAACTGAGTTTAATTTGATCATGACTGATTAACTTGTCTGCTTGTCTGATTTCCTGAAAATTTCCTAGACTTAGCGCTTTTAGTTAATTGCTTTCACAACCAATCTTGCTACTGATTTATTTTCTTGCTTTGCTTTTATTTCACCCACCATCTGCTTTATTCTTAGTATTAATCTCTACGGTTCTTATTCTATCGAGACCAGAGTCTCTATGCACTTGCAGTAGAATAGAATTAAAACTAGACCCCTATCAAGTTTTTGGCGCCGTTGTCGGGGACTCTTAGAGTCTTCGATATGACCGAACTTAGGGTTTTTCCTAGGAATTTTTCATTTTTTTTTTTTTTTTCATTTTTTTTTTATTTTACTAACTTCTTCTCTGTTTACTCTCTGTCGCAGGTACCGATTTCGCCTTGCGTCGATCGTTGCACCTCTTGTGTCGATCGTCACTAGGCGATATTGAGATTGAATCGATCGTTGCACTGATAGTATCGATCGTTGCTTGACGATTACGGACGGTTTATGCAGAAGCGTGAAACTCGAAGTAATCCAAACTTAAGCCTCATTAATCTCGAACTTGAAGAACTTGGACGTCTAGAGAGGACTAACAGAAGAGAAAGAAGAGCAAGAATGGTACGTGAACGACTGATTCTGATACGTGATGCTCAAGGTATCCTGAGGAACCAAGATAACAACCCGTACAATGCTGCTGGGCAATGGGTTGATGCTGAAGGGAATGTCATCCCTGATCATCCTGAGCAACCGCAACAGGAGCAGAACCAAGGTCAAACACAGGCCCAAGGTAGAGAGATGGTTGTCCATGAGAGAACTTTAGCTGACTACAACAGACCGGATGAGTTTCATGCAAACGGTCAGCTTTAGTGATGCCTGGCTTTGAGAGGAATGGTTTTGAGATCAAGACCATCTACTACTCGCTGATGAGACATAATGCATTCCATGGTTACCCCACAGAGCAGCCTATGGATCACATTGATCAGTTTGAGGATATAGTCACTGGCATGAAGTATGATGGAGTTTGCCAGGATTATCTGTTCCTTAAGCTCTTTCCGCACATTCTCGCTGGAGACGCTGCTGCATGGCTAAAGCAACTGCCACCTGGGCAGTTTGATACTTGGGCAGCCCTGAAGAGTGAGTTCCTGCGTCATTTCTATGATGATGCGCGTTCAGATCAGTCCAGACAGGACATACTCACATTTTCCCAAGGATCTATGGAGCCTCTAAAACTGCATGGATGAGATTTAGGAAGTACCAGCGTGATTGCTTACACCATGGATTTACTGAAGTCCAATTGCTTGGTATCTTCTTCAGAGGCATAGATCTGCCATATCAGTCTGCGCTGGATAACTCCAGCAATGCAAACTTCAACACCAGGACTCCTGCACAAGCTAAGCAGTTGACTGAGAACTTAGTAAGCAGCAATAGTTGCAAGACCATGGATGAGAGGAGGAAGAAATCTGGTGAAAGTGTAGAGAATTCAGAGATTGCTGATATTAGAGCTAAGCTGGACACAGTTTGCAATCTTCTAGCTGCTAAGAAAGCTGTCCACTTTGCTCAAGATGTTGAAGTAATTCAGACTGAGGAGGACACTCAGGAAGAAGATGTGAATTACATTGGTGGATCTGGTTTCCAAGGCAACAGATTTGGTAATCAGCAGGGAAACATATTCTTCAATAGAGGATAAAAGAGTGCCTTCACAGGCAATCAGAACTCTTTTGGACAGACTAGTGGTTTTCAGAAGCCTTTTGGACAAGGTACTCGGAGAACCTATGGATCTTCATCTTATCAGACTCCTCATGCACCCACTGCTCATGAGAGTAGAATGGAAGCAATGATGAAACAACTGATGGAGAATCAGACTAAGAATGCTGCAGACGTCGACGAGAAGATAGGAACAATCTATAAGGAGCTGAATGGGAAGTTTAAGTATCTAAGTGCACACATGAAAGAGCTGGATGCTAGAGTTGCAAAAACCGTTGGATATGCTCGAAGGGAAGATGGATATCTCCCAGGACGGACTGATGCTAATCCCAAGTACCAATGCAATGCAGTGACATTAAGAAGTGGTAAGGAGTTGTTACCTGGCAAGAAAAAGCAGCTAAGTGTGGAAGAACTCGTGGAAATTGAAGAGTTGGAAGATGGGATCCATGACATTCGCGATGCATCGATCGATGCAACAAAGCAACGGTCGATGCAAGGAGATAATAAAGAAAATGTCGAAGAAAAGTCACCTAGAAACGATCGACACAACTCCAATAACGATCGATGCAAGGCGACTGCAGAGGGTTCAAAACTAGAGATGCCAAAACAGTCGACTGAAAGGGTTTACAAGCCTAAGGTACCCTATCCCAAGAATCCCAGAAAAGCTAAGTACGAGAAGCAGTATGCCAAGTGCAAGGAGCTCATTAAAAAAGGTGAAAGTAGAAGTGCCTTTGATTGACTCTATGGAAAACTCCCCTGTGATGAGGAGATGCCTTAAGGATATGATTGTTGGGAAGTGGTCTGATGAGGTAATGATGATCAGTGATGTGTGTAGTGCAGTGATTCAGGGTAGAATTCCCGAGAAATTAAAGGATCCAGGAAGCTTTGTGTTGGATTGTGCCATCTACAGAGAGAGATTCGAAAGTACTCTATGTGATCTTGGTTCCAGTGTGAATCTTATGCCCTTCATAGTTTCTAAGAGGCTCGGGATGACCAACTTTATACCCACTAGGATATCACTGGTTCTGGCAGACAGAACAATCAAGATTCCCGAAGGAATATTGGAGGATGTGCCTAAAAGGATTGGCCAATGTTTGATTCCTACTGACTTTGTGGTTCTACAGTATGGAGAGGAGCCAAAAGATCCACTAATTTTAGGCAGGCCTTTCTTAGCTACAGCTGGTGCGATGATTGACTGTCAAGGAGGTAAAATAGTTCTTAATGTGGGTGACCTGAAGATGAGTTTTGATATGGACAAGCTGGTAAGGAGACCAACCATTGACGGACAGACTTTCTATGTAGACACACTAGGTGATTTGGCTGCAGAGTACTTTTACCAGTCACATGCTGAATACCCACTAGAGAGAGCTTTACTGAGCTCTATATTAGAGTTGGAGTGCCTGCAGGACGAGCCAGCAATGTGCTATGCAAGACTGATGGATTCTGTTAAAATAGCAATGCAGGTGGAAGTGTCTGACGCGACGATGCAATGACCGACACTAACCAAGCATCGGTCGTTGCAAGTCGACAGTGACTGGGCCGAGGAAAAAGCTCCAAAAATAGAGCTGAAACAACTTCCATCCGGGCTAAGGTACGCATTTCTTGGACCCAATTCAACCTATCCAGTGATTGTTAATGCTAGTTTGAACAACGCAGATCTCACTTTACTGCTAAGCAAGCTGCGCAAGCATCGCAAAGCTCTTGGCTATTCTCTTGATTACATTTCAGGTATCTCACCGGAGCTGTGCATGCATCGGATACATCTTGAGGATGAGTCTAAGACGTCTGTTGAGCATCAGAGAAGGCTTAATCCTAATCTGCAGGAAGTGGTTAAGAAGGAGATTATGAAACTCCTCGATGCTGGGATTATCTATCCTATTTCAGATAGTGATTGGGTGAGTCCAGTCCATGTAGTGCCTAAGAAGAGCGGAGTTACAGTTGTGAAGAATGAGAAGAATGAGCTGATCCCTACTAGGACTGTAATGGGACACAGGATGTGCATATATTATAGAAAGCTGAATGCTGCAACCAAGAAGGATCATTTTCCCTTGCCTTTTATTGATCAGATGCTGGAGAGGTTAGCTAATCATCCTTACTACTGCTTCCTTGATAGATACTCAGGTTTCTTTCAGATTCCTATCCACCCAGAAGATCAGGGAAAGACCACTTTCACTTGTCCATACGGCACATTTGCTTACCGAAGGATGCCTTTTGGACTCTGTAATGCTCCAACCATTTTCCAGAGATGCATGATGTCCATATTCACGGATATGATTGAGGCCTTTATGGAAGTATTCATGGATAATTTCTCAGTCTTATGGATCATCTTATAATGAATGTTTAGATAATCTGTGCAAGGTGCTGACTAGATGTGAAGAGAAGCACTTGGTCCTTAACTGGGAAAAATGCCATTTCATGGTGAGAGATGACATTGTTCTTGGACATAAAGTATCTGAAGCAGGGATCGAGGTGGACCGAGCTAAGATTGAGGTAATGACCAACCTTTAGGCGCCTGATTCTGTTAAGTCTATAAGAAGCTTTCTTGGACATGCTGGCTTCTATAGACTGTTCATCAAAGACTTCAGTAAGATTGCTAGGCCACTAACTGCTTTGCTGTGTAAGGATACCAAATTTGAGTTCACTGCAGACTGCATTTGAACAGATCAAGCAGGCATTGGTGAGCGCTCCAATAGTTCAGCCTCCAGATTGGGATCTACCTTTTGAGGTTATGTGTGATGCAAGTGATTTTGCTATAGGAGCTGTTCTGGGACAGAAGAAGGACAGAAAGCTTCATGCTATCTATTATGCTAGTAGGACACTAGATGATGCCCAGAGGAACTATGCAACCACGGAGAAGGACCTGTTGGATGTTGTGTTTGCATTTGAGAAGTTCCGCCCTTATCTTGTTGGCTCCAAGGTGATTGTTCACACTGATCTTTCAGCCCTGAAGTATCTGATGCAGAAAAAGGATGCTAAGCCTAGACTGTTGAAATGGATTTTGTTGCTTAAGGAGTTTGATATTGAAGTAAGGGACAAAAAGGGAGTTGAGAATGGAGTTGCTGACCATATTTCAAGGATGCTGGTTGAGGAAGACGTTCCCATAAATGATTATATGCCCGAGGAAAACGTCAACATGATTGGTACAGTTTTTCAGATGGATTTGGGCAGAGAGCTGCAGAACTGTCGGGACAATCGCACTGTGTCGATCAATGCCACATTGGCAACGGTAGATACAAGTATCGGGGAAGCAACGATCGACACATGCACAAGCAACGATCGATGCACACCTGATACGAACCGAGAGTCTTTCAGAATCAGAATTGGGAATTATGACTTCGAAATTGCTGTTGTAGCAACCTCTGATCGACCCTGGTATGCAGATATAGATAATTACCTTGCTGTTGAGACTGACCCAGATGATTTAAAGGGTTATGAAAAGAAAAAGTTCTTTAGGGAGCTTAGAAGATACTATTGGGATGAGACTTATTTCTATAAGCATTGTTCAGATGGTCTTTACAGGAGATGCATTGCTGAATCTGAAGTTAAAGAGATCCTCTTCCACTGTCATGGATCAGATTATGCTGGACATTTTGCTACATTTAAGACTGTGTCTAAGGTTCTACAGGCTGGTTTCTGGTGGCCTACAATGTTTAGAGACACTCATTCTTTCATCACTTAGTGTGATGCCTGTCAGAGGAGAGGGAAAATCAGCAAGAAGCATGAGATGCCTCAGAATTTCATTCTGGAAGTTGAGGTTTTTGATTGTTGGGGTATAGATTTCATGGGTCCTTTTCCCTCATCCTATGGGAATAAGTTCATCTTGGTTGCTGTGGACTATGTGTCTAAGTGGGTTGAAGCAATAGCTAGTCCAACCAATGATTCTTCAGTAGTCATTAAGCTGTTTAAGACCATCATATTCCCCAGATTTGGAGTACCTCGTATAGTGATTAGTGATGGAGGATCTCATTTTATCAATAATGTCTTCGAGAAGCTGCTAAAGAAGCACAGAGTTCATCACAGAGTTGCTACTCCTTATCACCCGCAGACTAGTGGACAAGTTGAGGTTTCTAACAGGCAGATTAAGGAAATCCTAGAGAAGACAGTTGGAAAGACAAGGAAAGATTGGGCAGCGAAGTTGGATGATGCATTATGGGCTTACAGGACAGCATTCAAGACACCACTTGGGACCACTCCATTCCATCTGCTATATGGAAAAGCATGTCATCTGCCAGTAAAGCTTGAGCACAAAGCAGCATGGGCCGTAAAACATATGAACTTTGATCTTAAGTCTGCTGCAGAGAGGAGATTAGTGCAGCCTAATGAGTTGGATGAAATTATGCACTTTGCTTATGAGAACTCAAAGCTGTACAAGGAAAGGACTAAGGTATATCATGACAAGAAGAATGTCTCCAGACAGTTCGAGCCAAATGATCAGGTACTTTTGTATAACTCTCGTTTGCATTTGTTTCCAAGTAAGCTGAAATCAAGGTGGTCTGGTCCTTTCACAATCAAAGAGGTGCGTCCGTATGGAGCTGTCGTTCTAACTGGTAAGGACGGTTATGAATTCACTGTAAATGGACAGCGGATGAAACATTATTGGGCTAAGGCCGAGATTCCAGGAGGACAGATTCTGCCTCTGGATGATGCACCCTCAACATAAATCTGCTGAAGCATCAAGCTAATGACCTTAAACAAGCGTTGAGTGGGAGGCAACCCACTGTTTTCGTTTTTTGCATTTCAATTTTAGTGTTTTTGTAGGATTTTACGCTTGTTTCTGGTTTTGGTGAGTTTTTGTTTGCAGGTCTCGGACAAATCGCAATGCGTCGATCGACACACCATTGTGTCGATCGTTACAATGAAAAATCGCACAGCAACGGTCGATGCACCTAGTGCAACGATCGATGCCTGAGCGACATAGGTAAAAACCCGAGAGAACTTAACCATCCTTAAACAAATTTTTATTTTCTTTCTTTTGCCAATCCTTCGCTTGACACTACTGGGGACAGTGTGTGGGGGAGGTTCTACTAACTTCTTTCTTTTTGTTTTCTTAGAGTCATTTAAAAATTTTCAAAATTTTTGTTTTATTGAGTCAAAATTTGTTTAAGTAAGAAACAATGATTTTTTGAGAAGATTAGTAGCACTTGCAGGAACTTAAGTAACCATTGAAGATGAAGCTGCAGATCAATCTCTGACTATTAGAAAACCCAGACACAAATCAACCTACTGAGAACACCCACATCACTTCAGGTATCTTTTACTGAGTTCAATTTAATACTTACTTAGATTTCTCACCTAAGGGTTTGGAATACTTTGAGTCGGATTCCTTTGTTAGTTCTGACACAACCTGTAAACCTGTCCTATTTAGTTCCCTTCTCCCCTTCCATAAAGTAAAAAAAAAGGTAATAAACTAAGGATGAGTTAGTAAATCCGAAGTGGTCTCTGGGAGTGGTAGCTAAAACTATTATCTCTTGTGCATCCATGGAATGTGTCCAAAGTACACCCCAAAACAGGAAGAACAGTGATAAAAATAAATAAAATGATACCGAATGGGGAAAAATCAGTTGTTAAGGAAGGGAAAAGAGAAGAAAGGGACTAGAGAAAGATAGTATGGTGGTCTAAAGCTGACAAGGTAAGAGCCCATGTGCCTTTGATCGATATTCCTTAGGTGAGACCGCACTTAAATACTTGCAGAAGTCAGTAGGGAGAATTTGAATGAGTGAATGTGATTGTGGAGTTTACTTAGGACAGTTGCTAAGTGTACGTATATGTTGGTCTGAATGTCTGCAGGATGATTCTTTCATGTGGTTTACTAAGGGAAATCTGAGTGTTGCTGCTTCTAGGATGAAAAGAGTTTCTGAAGAGTTTTCAAACCTCTTCACTACATTTTAGTTCTCGTTTTGCTTGAGGGCAAGCAAAGGCTAAGTGTGGGGGAGTTGATATATCATGGTTTTTACCGGTTTTATGCCATGATATAGTTGTGTTTTTAGTGTCTTTTGTGTTCTTTTAGAGTCTTTTACAGGTTTAATTAGGCTTGGAGCGGAATTGGAGATATTGGAGCATTTTGGCCGAGAGATTGAACTCACTGTCCGAATGTTGATCATGCATCGATCGACACACCTTTGGTGTTGATCGACACACTAGCGATATGGGCCAAATGCGGCGGTTTAATGAAGTTATCAAGATTTGCAGAAAAACCCAGAAGTTTCCAGTATTTACACAGAAGCCCCAGCCGAGATTATGCCTATAAAAAGAGGATTTTGGTGTTTATTTTATTTACGCTTTCATACTTAGAGCTTTTGGGGCTGATCTATGATATATCATGGTTTTTACCGGTTTTATGCCATGATATAGTTGTGTTTTTAGTGTCTTTTGTTGTCTTTTAGAGTCTTTTACAGGTATAATCTGGTTTGGAGCATATTTGGTGATTATGGCACTTTTTGGAGATTTTTGGAGTGTTTGGCCGAGAGATAGAGTTCACTGTACGAAACAGAGAAATTTGTCGATCGTTGCACTCCAAGCATCGATCGATGCATCAGCGAGATCGGCCGAAACTCGGCGGTTTAGAAGAATCAAGATATTGCACTTTGATCCAGAAGTTCCTGATATTTGCAAAGAAGCCCATGGCCGAGATTTTACCTATATAATTAAGTTTTAGCTGTTTTATTTAGAGACACTTCATAGTTTAGAGCAGAGGATTTTTAGAGCTTTTGGGGCTGATCTGAACCTGTTACTTCATCTGTATTTGGAGAAGATTTCGAACCCCTTTTACTCTTTATCTTTTATGCAATTTACTTTTCATATGATTATGTTTTCATTATCTATGTCTGAGTAGATTTCTTGTTAGGTTTAGGGTTTCTCACATAGGATTTCATGACTTGCTAGACTTATTTAAATTCAGTTAAGGATTCAAACTATATCTGTTCTTCAATTTAATTGTGCTTAAAGCTAGTTCTAACCTGATCAATTAGAATCTAGATCTTAGGTTGCTAAATACGTCACAGAAGTGGGGTTTAGGAATCTGAACTAATTAAATTGGGCAATTAAACTTCTCGCAAACGAAAGTTTGGTTTAGGTTAATTGTGAACATATCAAACCTGGAATTAATGCTAGTTTAATCTGTTAGTTCTCGCAAACGGAAGTTTGGTTTGCTGCACTTAGACTTAGAGAATTATCGCAAAGGAATTTGGTTAATTCTATATTTGTGTTTTGAGTTCTAGAACTGTGCTTAATTAGATCCTTGCTGAATAAACTGTTTGCTTGTCTGATTTCCTGAGAACGCCCTAGACCTAGCGCTCTTAATAACTTGTTTTCACAACCAATTAATCTCTGCTTTCTGCTTACTTTCTCACATTGCTTTCAATTCAATTACATTGCTTTCTTCCTAGTTTAATTCCTATTCTTGAGCTATTGAATACCAGAGTCTCTGTGGATTTGATACCCTATATACTACATTGATATTTTTGTGCACTTGCAGTTAGATATAGGATTAAAACCTGATCCCTATCAAGTTTTTGGCGCCGTTGCCGGGGACTCTTTGAGTCTTCGATAGCTTCGAGCCTAGGGTTTTACTAGGATTTTTCGTTTTATTTTCGTTTTTGTTTTTTTTCCTTTTTACTTATTAACTTTCGTCTGTTTCTCTCTCTGTCGCAGGTACCGATTTTGCACTGCGTCGATCGTTGCACCCTTGCATCGATCGTCACTAGGCGATTCTGAGATTGAACCGATCGTTGCACTGATAGCATCGATCATTGCTGGACGATTACAGACAGTTTATGCAGACGCAGAAAACTAGAAGTAATCCGAACTCGAGCTTGGTTAATCTCGATCTTGAAGAGCTTGGACGTTTAGAGAGGACTAACAGAAGAGAAAGAAGAGAAAGAATGGTGCGAGAGCGTTTGATCCTAGAACGCGATGCTCAAGGTACCCTGAGGGACCGAGATAACAACCCATACAACGCTGCCTTCCAAAGGATTGATGCTGAAGGGAATGTCATCCCTGATCCTCCTGGGCAAGAGCAACAGGAGCAGAACCAACACCAGGGTCAAGGACAGGCCCAAGGTAGACAGATGGTGGTTCATGAGAGGACATTAGCTGACTACAACAGACCGGATGAGTATCATGCAAACCGGTCAGCTTTAGTGCTTCCTACTTTTGAGAGGAATTATATTGAGATCAAGACCATCTACTACCAACAGATGAGGCAGAATGCGTTTCATGGATACCCAACAGAGCAGCCTATGGATCACATTGATTCATTTGAGGACATAGTCAATGGCATGAAGTATGATGGAGTCTGCCCGGACTATCTGTTCCTTAAACTCTTTCCGCACAGTCTTGCTGGAGACGCTAGTGCATGGCTGAGGCAACTGGCACCTGGTCAGTATACTACTTGGGCACACTTAAAGAGTGAGTTCCTGCGTCACTTTTATGATGATGCGCGCTCAGACCAGTTCAGACAGGACATACTCACCTTTTCTCAAGGAGCTATGCAGCCTTTGAAGACTGCCTGGATGAGATTTAAGCAATATCAACGTGACTGCCCACACCATGGATTTACTGAAGTTCAGCTGATTGGTATCTTCTTCAGAGGCATATATCTTCCTTATCAGACTGCTCTGGATAACTCCAGTAATGCTAACTTCAACACCAGGACTCCTACACAAGCTAAGCAATTGATTGAGAACCTGATTGGCAGCAACAGTTGCAAGACTATGGATGAGAGAAGGAAGAAATCTGGTGGAAGTGTAGAGAATTCTGATATAGCTGATATTAGATCTAGGTTGAACACAGTTTACAATCTCCTGACAAGTAAGAAAGCCGTCCACTTTTCCCAAGATGTAGAGGTAATTCAGACTGAGGAGGACACTCAGGAAGAAGATGTGAATTTCATAGGAGGTTCTGGTTTCCAAGGCAATAGATTTGGTAATCAACAGGGAAACAGATTCTCCAATGGAGGACAGAAAAGTGCTTTCAACAGTAACTCATCTAATTCCGGACAGACTGGTGGTTTTCAGAAGACCTATGGACAAGGTACTCAGAGAACATATGGATCTACATCCTATCAAACTCCTCCTGCACCTACAGCCCATGAGAGCAGAATGGAAGCCATGATGGAACAACTAATGGAGAGCCAGACCAAGATTTCTGTAGACTGCAACAAGAAGTTGGACGCTGTCTATGAAGACCTCAATGGGAAATTTGAGTCACTAAACACTCACATGAAGCAGTTGGATACTCAGGTGAACCAGATATCCAGCTCAATGAAGGGAAAAAGAGTGGCATACACTCATGTTAAGGCCTGGTCTGTGTACATTAATGATGGGACTCATCTTGGTGAAAAATTTGAGCTAAGTACAACTGAGTTGGTGACAGAAGAGGAATTTTCGGATATTTGTGAAAAACTCTCGGGTGAAATCTGCTGCAGTGCGTCGATCGATGCAACATCTACGACGATCGATGCACCCGTCGGGCAAGCGACGATCGACACTCCCATAGTAACGATCGATGCAGAGCGTAAACAGACAGATTCTATGAGCGATGCTGGTATTGATGCAGACTTGGATTTTGATGACCTATTCTCTGGAGTCTCTGAGGTTTCTCAACAGGAGATTTATGCGCAGATTGTTAAACAACATACCTCAGTGTCCGAAGTAATTAAGAAAGAGATTGAAGAGCTGAAAAAGTTAGAAGAGATTGGTGAAGAATTGGAAGAAATTCCATCTTCTGATGATCCACCTTATCATCCATGTGTGCAGAGATACCTGAACAAGATGCTGCCCCTGGATGACGAGCTGAAAGACTGGGTGATAATAGTTCCTCAGCATATTAGTGATGTTCTGCTAACTAAGATCCCAAAGAAGCTGCCTGATCCTGGAGTCTTTGTGCTGGATTGTTCGATCTTTGAGGATAGCTTTAGGCGTTCTCTGTGTGATTTAGGAGCTGCTGGAAGTTTGATGCCTTACTCTGTGGCAGAGAAGCTGGGGATGCTGGATTTTACTCCTACTAGGACCTCTCTTGTCCTAGCTGATCAGTCCATACGAGTTCCTGAAGGACTCCTTATGGACATCCCAGTAAGAGTTGGAAACTACTTAGTTCCAACGGACTTCCTTGTGCTGAAATATGACTGTGATCCGGATGAAGCATTATTGCTTGGAAGACCGGCTACAGCTGGAGCATTGATTGATGTTAGGAACAGCCTGATAGACCTCCATCTGGGAGATGAACCGCTGCGCTATGAGATGGATAAGCTGCGAAGGCCACTGATAGATGGGCAGACATTCACCATAAGGGACGCAGATCATGAGCAGCCGGATAACACTATGGTTATAGATCCTGGAGCACATTTTATTCCATCTTTTCTTGGACATGAGCATTCTGCAACAGCCTACTCGCCACCTTGGATGAGGAGACTTGAACAGAGACAGAAAAGGTCTCTGTCGGGACCTCCTAGCGCCTGAAAATTCCCATCCGTCCGGTCAAGCTATTGACCTTAAACAAGCGCTGGGTGGGAGGCAACCCACCATTAGGTATTGGTGTTTTTCTTAATTTTTGGTGTTTTTGTTAGGATTTTACGTTTGTTTTTGTTTTTGGTGAAGTTATGTTTGCAGGTCTCGGATAGATTCCCAGTGCGTCGATCGACGCACTTCTGTGTCGATCGTCACAACACGATCGGAATCGCATTGCAGCGATCGTTGTGAAGGATTGTTTAGTGTTTATCCTGGTTCAATTCATTCAGATTAAACCCTACTAAACATATTGGATCTAGGTTCTCTTGCAGAATCATAAAGAGATCTCAGTATACCTTGTTATGCAGCGGAAGAATCAGGTATGAGTCAGAGATCAGCAGAACCACCAAGAGGTTGTTCCTCCAAAGGCTCACACACGCACACTAACAGGAAGAAGGCTGCTAGACCAAAGAGAGGGAGGCGCAGAGAGAGAGAGAGAGAGAGGCGCAGAGAGTTGGGGAAAAAAAGAGCTAGGTCAAGTTTTAATTATAAAACCCTTGTCTAGTTCTGTTGGGCTTTTGGGCCCAATTCCCAGTCTGATTAAATCCCTTAGATTTAATCAGGCCCTTTAATCTCTCTAAGTATAGTAAATGCCTAGCACTTTTACCGTACTTCTGCTGAACCGTTCCCTCATAGTTTCCTGTTAGCTTAGGCGTGTGACCCATATGGGATCATATAATAAAGGCAATAAATCCAAGACTTATAGATCATGAGCGGACTCTAGCAAGCCATCATGACCCCCAGTATTATATGACTTATGTCTGATCATTGACATACTCTTACTTTCTAGAGACAGTACAGAGATTACCGGACATAATTCCAACAATCTCCCACTTGTACTGGAATCTCTGTATTCATATTCCTTTTGTCTCAATATCTCGATTAGTCATAAGGCAAGATGAGTGTCATCCTTATAAAGCCTAATAATGTTCATCGGACTCTGATTTGATACTGACAATCCAAACGACTCGGGACAGTCCGTTTGAGCATGGCCATGCATTTTCCAGTATTCAAATCTCCGATTGGCCTAGAGATATTCACTCCATTTATATTGGAGGGACAAATCCCGTCTTGTTCCATCACTGTAAACTACTCATTTCATAATACACCCAAACAAGGTCCTTATAACTATCGCTTAACGACAGCGTTAGACAATGATCAAAGCGCATCAGTTGATGTGCAGTCACATGCATGCGAACTCAGGTCTAAGGACTATACTCTATAGTCGTAGTAAGAATCTCTTATGACACAGATATAAATATCCTGAAGAGTTCTTATAAGCGGGTCATGTCCGGTCGTATGTACCCCAACATACACCTATGTACTGACTTTGATGCCGTGCATCTATGACATCCTGAGACTTTGTCATAAGTCACATACCAATCTAGTCTCACGCGGTTGTTGGTGTTCCAATTTCAACAACCTTCGACTAGGGACAGGATGATATAAGCCATCTATCAAATATAGGGTCTCATGATCAAGCTAAATGACTTTGATGACTCAAGATCAAGTCACTTACTTCGATGACCTATAAAATGGTTCATATCATTTTGGAACGATTATTTCATCACAGTTAAAATAATCTTGAAAAATAATTTTATTATTAAACATCTCAAATGTTTTACAAGAACATATCAATAACTAAATAAAGCCCTCAAACTCCCACTCAAATTTAGATTACATTTCAATGTCTCTAATGCCTACAGCTTCAGTCAGGTACTCGAGCTTAGGCCTTGGGAGTGGCTTTGTCAACGGATCAGCGACATTATCATCTGTCGGAACTCGGCTGATCTTGACTTCCTTTCTATTAATGATATCACGTATCAAGTGAAATCTTCTTAGTATATGCTTGGATTTCTGGTGTGATCTTGGTTCCTTTGCCTGAGCAATAGCACCATTGTTATCACAAAACAGTGCCAGAGGCTCAGCTGCATTCGGTATCACACCTAGTTCAATAATGAACTTTCGTATCCAAACAGCTTCCTTCGCTGCTTCTGAGGCGGCGACATATTCAGCTTCTGTAGTGGAATCAGCAACGGTGTCTTGCTTGGAGCTTCTCCAACTAACTGCACCGCCATTCAGACAAAAGATATAACCGGACTGTGACCGGAAATCATCTTGGTCTGTCTGGAAACTTGCGTCCGTGAATCCACTGACTTCAAGCATATTACTTCCGCCGTACACCAAGAACTTATCCTTAGTATGTCTTAGATACTTCAAGATATTCTTGACGGCAATCCAGTGGTTTTCACCTGGATTTGACTGGTATCTACTCGTCATGCTCAATGCATAAGCAACATCAGGACGAGTACATATCATGGCATATATGATAGATCCTATTGCAGATGCATAAGGAATATTCTTCATGCGCTCTAGCTCAGCAGCCGTCGTAGGGCTCTGCTTCTTGCTTAGCGTTGTGCCATGTACCATTGGCGTGAAGCCCTTCTTGGAATCTGCCATGCTGAATCTATGCAGGACTTTGTCAATGTATGAATCTTGACACAAGCCTATCAGCCTTTTAGATCTATCCCGGTAGATCCGGATTCCAAGAACGTATGCGGCTTCACCCATGTCTTTCATGGAAAAATAACTTCCAAGCCAGTCCTTTACCGACCGCAGCATTGGTACGTCATTTCCGAGAAGCAGTATGTCATCGACATACTGAATAAGAAATACTATCTTGCTCCCACTAGTCTTCTTATACACGCATTGTTCTTCTTCGTTTCTGATGAAGTCAAATTGCTTGATCGCTTCATCAAAACGAAGATTCCAGCTCCTCGATGCTTGCTTCAATCCATAAATGGATTTATGAAGCTTGTATACTTTCCCAGCATTCTTTGGATCTATGTAACTGTCAGGTTGTGTCATATACACATCCTCTTCCAGAATTCCATTCAGGAAGGCGGTTTTCACGTCCATCTGCCAAATTTCATAATCATGAAAAGCTGCAGTTGCTAGTAGAATCCGAATAGATTTCATCATAGCCACTGGGGAATAGGTTTCATCATAATCCACACCGTGAACTTGCCTGAAACCTTTTGCCACCAACCTGGCTTTATAAATCTGGACATTTCCATCCACGTCAATCTTCTTCTTGAAGATCCATTTGCACTCGATGGCTTTTACACCAGCGGGTAAGTCAACCAACGAAAACACTTGGTTGACCGACATGGAGTCCATTTCGGAATCAGTGGCCTTACGCCACTTAGAGGAATCTGGGCCCATCATGGCTTGATTGAAGTTCGATGGTTCATCACCATCAATGATCAGAAGATCATGACAGTTAGTCACGAGGAATCCTTGATATCTCTCGGGTTCGTGACGGATCCTCCCGGATCTTCGAACTTCAGGTACCACAGGTTCAGGCTCTACAATTTCTTGTAGGTCCTCCTGCTGCTCTTCCTCATTAGGTTGAGCAGTATCCTGTTCATCTTGAATTTCTTCAAGCAGTACCTTACTCCCACTGTTTTTCTTAGAGAGAAACTCCCTCTCAAGAAAATTACAATCCCGGGCAACAAAAATCTTGTTCTCGGATCGTAGGTAGAAGTAATAAGCCTTGGTCTCCTTCGGATAACCAATGAAGTAGCATTTATCAGACTTTGGTGTAAGCTTGTCAGAGATTAATCTCTTGACATAGGCTTCACAACCCCAAATTCTAAGATAAGACAGCACTGGAGTTTCTCCAGTCCATAATTCATATGGTCTTAGCTACTGCTTTTGATGGCGCTCTATTTAGAGTGAACACTGCTGTTAGCAGAGCATATCCCCAAAGGGATATTGGAAGGTCTGTGTGACTCATCATAGACCGAACCATATCCAATAAGGTCCGATTCCTCCTCTCAGACACACCATTCCATTGAGGTGTTCCAGGAGGAGTGAGTTGGGAAACTATCCCACACTCTCTCAGATGATCACTGAACTCTTGGCTCAAGTATTCTCCTCCTCGGTCGGACCGAAGAGCTTTAATGCTTTTGCCAAGTTGGTTATGTACTTCATTTTGGAATTCTCTGAATCTCTCAAACGATTCAGACTTATGTTTCATTAAATAAACATATCCATACCTGCTGAAATCATCAGTGAAGGTAATGAAGTACTGATAGTTTCCTCTTGCATTTGTGGACATTGGGCCACACACATCAGTGTGTATCAGGCCCAATAAGTCACTGGCCCTCTCGTTGGGTTTATTAAAGGGGGCCCGCGTCATTTTGCCCATCAGGCAGGATTCGCATTTCTCACATGACTCAAAGTCAAATGAGCCAAGAAGTCCATTCGAATGGAGCCTCTTAATGCGTTTCTCACTGATGTGCCCTAAACGACAATGCCATAGAAACGTTCGGTTCTCCTCATTAGGTTTGAACCGTTTGGTATTAATGTTATAAATTGGCGCGGATTGATCAAGTATGTAAAGCCCATTCGTAAGAGGGGCACAACCATAGAACAAATTATTGCGATTGAAGGAACATAATTTATTCTTAACTGAAAAATCATAACCTTCCAAATCCAACAAAGAAACTGAAATAATATTTCTGCTTATCGCAGGTACAAAATAGCAGTTATTTAGTTCTAAAACCAATCCCGAAGGTAAAGACAACAAGTATGTGCCTACAGCTAGTGCAGGAACTTTCGCTCCATTCCCAACTCGTAGCTCCACTTGTCCTTGCTTCAGCTTCCTACTGTTGTTGAGCGCCTGCATATTAGTACAAATATGAGCCCCAGAACCAGTATCCATAACCCATGAGGTATTATCAGAAGTAGTTGTATTAACTTCTATAACAAAAATACCTGATGAAGAAGTCTCCAGAGTCTTCTTCTTCAATTCCTTTAGACCTTCCAGGAATTTCTTACATTCTCTCCTCCAATGCCCTGGTTCTTTGCAGAACCTGCAGATGTCAGTAGGCCCAGCCTTGGACTTGGGCTTGGGCTTTGACGTGTCCTTGTCCGAGACTTGAACAGCCTTAGCCTTTCCCTTGTCCTTGGCAGAGGATTTCTTAAAGCCCTTGCCCTTTTGCACCATAAGCACGTTGGGGTCCTTGGCTTTCCTCAAGTTGGGCTCTGCAGTCTTGAGCATTCCGTGAAGCTCAGGCAATGTCTTACTCAAGCCATGCATATTGAAGTTCAGGATGAACTGATCATAGCTTGCAGGTAAAGACTGCAGAACGATGTCGCAGGCAAGTTCCTGGCTGATAGGGCAGTCGAGTTTCTGAAGATGATCGAGATAACCCATCATCTTCAAGACATGAGGACTCACTGCCGCACTTGCAGCCATTTTGCAGTCTAAGAGGTTCTTAACAGTCTGGAACCTCTCAGTTCTTGCCTGCTCCTGAAAAAGCGATTTCAGGCTTGCCATTATCTCGATGGGCGACAGCACACTCTCGAACTGCATTTGCAATTCAGGAGTCATGGTTGCCAACATCAGGCAATAGACATCATTTTCATCTGACGAATGCTTTTCCCAAGCATTGTGCAGATTCTCGGCGGCATTGTTTGGAGGCCTCTCGGGGAGGGGATCACGAAGGACATATTCCTTCTTCTCCTGCTTGAGGACCAGCCTCAAGTTCCTTGACCACGTCAGGAAGTTCGTTCCAGTCAGCTTCTCCTTGTCGAGAACAGACCGGATTGAGAATGTGTTTTGTGTGCTTGTTGTAGTCATTGCTGAAATTTAAGATAAAAGGATTTTAGTTATATGTTCAATATGAGTAAACTCGCATTATATTCAATAACATTAGTTACCCTCAAAAGAATATAATGATTCCAAGATCCACATATAACTAAGATCAAAGTGGGCCACTGGCCGTCACCCAACCTTAGCTTATATCGGTAAGCCCTATTTCGGCTAATTATATCCGTGATATAACTCTTGGTTGTGAATCTGGGCCCGAGGCCCAATCCACTCTGATGTCTCAAGGCCCGGGACTCCCGATGGCCTAGTCAAGAAAACCAGACTATACAGTCATGTAATCACTAATGTCTGGGACTCCCAATAACATTAATGAATCACAAACTGTCTTACCCACGCAAAAGATAGACACCCTCACACTGTAAGGCCATGTGTACGATTGAATGGGTTTCAACAGCTGACATAGACTGGACAAGACATCCAACGCTTGATATTATTTGAGGTTTATAGGTTTTTCTTAAAATTTCATTCCAAAATAGAAGATTACTATTTTTGGAAACTTTCCATTTTTGGAAACCTACTGTTTTGGAAACTTTTATAATTGGAAACTTCCTAAATTTGGAAACTTTCTAACTACAGAAATTTCCTAAATATCCAAAACATGCAAATCTAGAAATTTCTATTCTAAGAAACTCTCTAATTTAAAATTTTGGAAACAAATTAATTTAAAATCGAATTTTAATTATTAAATAAAATTTAAAATTAAATCTGAAGAAGAGACTCAAATAACTGGCCCAATTGTTTTAACTTCTTGGCCCAAGACCCAAGAATTGGTCTATGTCCAAGACATAACCCAATTGCCCAATTAAATGACATAACCGGTCTGGTTCATTAAAATTGGTCTAACCAAGATTATTACTACGATAACCACAATTGTTAACCGGTTATTTACTAAACCGGATTTTCTCAATTTATTTGGTCCAACCAAATCAAATTAGAAAACCACTGGTTTAGGCACTAAATCCAATTTAAACGACATTGGATTTCTTATCACGGTTTAACCAGATTTAATAATTTTTATTAAGTCTGTAAACCGTGACGATTAAAATTTTTTAAACCGAACCACAAACCAAAACGAACCGGCCAAGTGTGACCATCGATCCGGACAGCTCATGCTTCACGCGATCGGGCAAGCTCGGGTCGTGCGATCGGGACGTGAGACGGGACACGATCGGGACGGCTCGGGTCGAGAGAGGCGGGACACGATCGGTCCATCTCTCGCGATCGGAACGACCACGCGACTCGATCCGGCAAATCGATCGGTCCGTGCGTCATGTACCGATCCGGACGTCCGACTCGACTCGACCACACTCCGACGCAACCAACCGATCCGGACGTCCGACACTCCGACCACACTCGATTTAGTTTAGGGTTTTTATAGGTTTTAGTTCTTTTGTTTCTTAAGTGTTTTCTTATCAATTTCAAGCAAAGATTGATTCAAACACTTCTAAACAACCTAAACATGATTCTAACAAGAAATCCTAATAGAACCAATGGCTCTGATACCACTAAAGGATTGTTTAGTGTTTATCCTAGTTCAATTCATTCAGATTAAACCCTACTAAACATATTGGATCTAGGTTCTCTTGTAGAATCATAAAGAGATCTCAGTATACCTTGTTATGCAGCGGAAGAATCAGGTATGAGTCAGAGATCAGCAGAACCACTAAGAGGTTGTTCCTCCAAAGGCTCACACACGCACACTAACAGGAAGAAGGCTGCTAGACCAGAGAGAGGGAGGCGCATAGAGAGAGAGAGAGAGGCGCAGAGAGTTGGGGAAAAAAAGAGCTAGGTCAAGTTTTAATTATAAAACCCTTGTCTAGTTATGTTGGGCTTTTGGGCCCAATTCCCAGTCTGATTAAATCCCTTAGATTTAATCAGGCCCTTTAATCTCTCTAAGTATAGTAAATGCCTAGCACTTTTACCGTACTTCTGCTGAACCGTTCCCTCATAGTTTCCTGTTAGCTTAGGCGTGTGACCCATATGGGATCATATAATAAAGGCAATAAATCCAAGACTTATAGATCATGAGCGGACTCTAGCAAGCCATCATGACCCCCAGTATTATATGACTTATGTCTGATCATTGACATACTCTTACTTTCTAGAGACAGTACAGAGATTACCGGACATAATTCCAACACGTTGCGGTCCTGAGCAACGATCGACCATACACGGAAATCGCCAAGTAACGGTCGATGCACTTAGTGCAACGATCGATACCTGAGCGACAAATGTAAACCCGACAGACATAATCTCATCTTTTCAATTTTTTATTTTCTTTTTACCGATCCTTCGCTGGACACTACTGGGGACAGTGTGTCTTAAGTGTGGGGGAGGTGCTACTAACGATTATCTTTCTGTTTTCTTATGAGTCAGTCAACTTTTCAAAAAAATTTGTTTTATTGAGTCAAAATTGTTTAAGTAAGAAACTATGATTTTCTGAGAAGATTTACAAGACTTGCAGGAACTTAAGTAACCATTGGGATGAAGTTGCAGGATCTATCTCTGACTATTAGAAAACCCAGACACAGATCAACCTACTGGGAACACCCATAGCACTTCAGGTATCAGAGGATCCTTTTACTGACTTCACCTTAATACTGACTTAGATTTCTCACCCAAGGGCTTGGTATACTTTGTGTTGGATTCCCTGTTAGTTCTGACACAGCCTGTAAACCTGTCCTATTTAGTTCCCTTCTCCCCTTCTATAAAGTAAAAAAAAAAGATAATAAACTGAGGATGAGTTAGTAACTCCGAAGTGGTCATGGGAGTGGTAGAGACCCCTATTATCTCCTGTGCGATCCATGGAATGTGTCCAAAGTACACCCCATAACGGGAAGAACACTGATAAAAAAAATAAAATGATACCCAATGTGGGAAAAATCAGTTGTTAAAGAAGGGAAAGAGAAGAAAGGGACTAGAGAAAGATAGTATGGTGGTCTAGAGCTGATTAGGTAAGAATCCATGTTCCCCTTGATCGATACTCCTTAGGTGAGACCGCACTTAAATACTTGCAGAAGTCAGTAGGGAGAATTTGAATGCTTGAATGTGATTGTGGAGTTTACGTAGGACAGTTGCTAAGTGTGGGGGAAGTACATGTTGGTCTTGATATCCTGTAATTGATTCTTTCAGTGGTTTACTAAGGGGAATCTGAGTATTGTAGCTTCTAAGACGAAATGAGTTTCTGAAAGTTTTCAAACCTCTTCACCAAGCTTTAGTTCTATGTTTTGCTTGAGGGCAGGCAAAGGCTAAGTGTGGGGGAGTTGATATATCATGGTTTTTACCGGTTTTATGCCATGATATAGTTGTGTTTTTAGTGTCTTTTGTGGTCTTTTAGAGTCTTTTACAGGTATAATCAGGTTTGGAGCATATTTGGTGATTATGACACTTTTTAGAGATTTTTGGAGTGTTTTACCTATATAATTAAGTTTTAGATGTTTTATTTAGAGACACTTCATAATTTAGAGCAGAGGATTTTTAGAGCTTTTGGGGCTGATCTGAACCTGTTACTTCATCTGTATTTGGAGAAGATTTCGAACCCCTTTTACTCTTTATCTTTTATGCAATTTACTTTTCATACGATTATGTTTTCATTATCTATGTCTGAGTAGATTTCTTGTTAGGTTTAGGGTTTCTCACATAGGATTTCATGACTTGCTAGACTTGTTTAAATTCAGTTAAGGATTCAAACTATATCTGTTCTTCAATTTAATTGTGCTTAAAGCTAGTTCTAACCTGATCAATTAGAATCTAGATCTTAGGTTGCTAAATACGTCACGGAAGTGGGGTTTAGGAATCTGAACTAATTAAATTGGGCAATTAAACTTCTCGCAAATGAAAGTTTGGTTTAGGTTAATTGTGAACATATCAAACCTGGAATTAATGCTAGTTTAATCTGTTAGTTCTCGCAAACGGAAGTTTGGTTTGCTGCACTTAGACTTAGAGAATTATCGCAAAGGAATTTGGTTAATTCTATATCTGTGTTTTGAGTTCTAGAACTGTGCTTAATTAGATCATTGCTGAATAAACTGTCTGCTTGTCTGATTTCCTGAGAACGCCCTAGACCTAGCGCTCTTAATAACTTGTTTTCACAACCAATTAATCTCTGCTTTCTGCTTACTTTCTTACATTGCTTTCAATTCAATTACATTGCTTTCTTCCTAGTTTAATTCCTATTCTTGAGCTATTGAATACTAGAGTCTCTGTGGATTCGATACCCTATATACTACATTGATATTGCTGTGCACTTGCAGTTAGATATAGGATTAAAACATGATCCCTATCAATCTAATCTTGTACTTCACTTATTTTGGAAAAGATTTCGAATCCCTTTATCTATTTAATTTCTTATATGCAATCTATTATTTCTATGATATCTGTTTCATTAATCATGTCTGAGTAGATCCATAGTTAGGTTTAGGATTTCATGATTTGCTAGACATGTTAAAATCAGTTAAGGATTCATATGATTAGAATGTTATTCGATCTAAATTGTGCTTCATGCTAGTTCTAACCTTATCAATTAGAATCTAGATCTTAGGTTGCTAAATACGACACGAGAGTGTGGTTTAGAATCTGAACTATTTAGGTTGAGCAATTAAATTATTCGCAAAGAGATTTGGCTTAGTTTAATTGTGAACATATCGAACTTGAAATTAATGCTGGTTTAATCTGTTAGTAATTGCAAAGAGATTTGGATTACTGCACTTAGACTTAGAGGATTTTTGCAAAGAGATTTGGTTATATAGAGCGCCCGAAAAACGCTATTTATTACTATCATAGCGGTTTGTTAAACGCTCTATCTGCGGCCGTTATAATAGGATAGACACTTTACATAGCAGTTTTTCGTTATGCTATTATTTTAATATTTACAATAGCGCTTATTTTAGTGCAATAATAAATAATATAATAGCGTTTGATTTCCGTCATTATATATTTCCTATATATCTTTGATAGCGTTTTAAAACTGTTATTACTTATTTTGTACCCAGCTGTTTTGTTATAGCATTTTATTTTCAACCGCTATGATTTCTATTTCTTTTTTTTGTGAGCTAATTTTGCTAAAATATAATACCTGCTTTGAATACTGTATTCTGATAATATCATGAATAGAAAGTGAAACATTGTTCGTAACATTAGGCATAAAACATCTTACAACAAAACACAGTTTACAATAAGTTCACACACCAACTATTAAACATTTTACAACAAGTTCATACTTAAACTACATATGGAAGAGTTGACGGAGAATTATCAATTACCAATAGTTATGCTGATTGAAGAGTTGAAGCTGACTTATTTTCCACAGTAACAGAAACAGTAGCGCACTTCTCTTTCCCAGACTCAAGACTGTTCTTGGGTTTCAGCGATTTTTGATGGGGAAGTAAAGAAGCTATCAGGCAGAGCGTTCTCCAAACTTGTCTATTGCCTTGAGCATTGTTAATAAAAGCATTGATGAAACCCTTTTTATATCTGAAAATGGAAAAAACTTAAAGCCCTAAAAATAATGAGAATTAATCATACCCTCTGTTGAGATGGTTAAGCCACCTTCTTGGCTGTTGTTATTATCAGTATCAGTCACAAAAGCTCGGTTTGCTTCAGACTGAAAATGTCCTGAATCACCATTACCTGCTAAAAGGAAACACATAATTGATTAGATAAACACATATGTGGAGATGTCAGCTGGATTCTAGCTAACCATTTGCTTGTATTTCAAGAGTTCAGTATTGTCTAGCTGCTTCTTTGCAGGCCCCAACTCTATCCCTCTTACTCTGCTAGCAAAATTCAGTGAGCAAAGCGTTTAGCTGACGTCCTTCTCGTTAGGACTGATTTGTACAAACATGAGGGTCTTTGAATCTCCACCTGTCACATACCAGTTAACTTTCATCATAAGCTAACATAATAGCTAAGTGAAACATATGTAGACAGAGAAATTGATTGCTTTTAGAACAAGGTTAAAGTACCTAGAGAATCTTGAAGTAAGTGGGTCAGCTTTGAATTTCTGCAAAGGTAATGCAAACCAAATGTCAAGTTTGATGAAAAATGGTTGCCTGTAGTAATCTTCTTCAGTAACTCAAGGAAAATAGATGTATCATTTTGACCTGAAAGGAATATGAGAGCTTTTATTTGCAAGAGCATATACGACATCACCAAGAGCATATAATGATTTGTTGATGTTCTGAGTCTTCTTGAACCGTTCTCCTTGCACTTCTGTCTTTGCAACCCGTTCGCTTTCTGCTAAATCAACCAACCATAGTTTTCTTTTTGTGCATTCTCCATTCATTAAATTCTCCCCTTTTACCATCACGCAGTGAATGCTGTACAAAGAAAACAAAAGTTACGACATTTAGATAGCTGATCACTAGAAAGATTTTCTGAAAAAGGTGTGCAGACCAGTGAGATCGGCTGCTGTGCTCATTGGCCGTCATTTTCCCAACAGCCCTTGCATTACTTCCTGTTTTCAACACATCCCAAACCTCCTCTATGCTTGTCACACGTGCTTCAACCAATCCTGGTACGTGGTGGTTTCCTTCAGTCACTTGCCTTATCTCAAATCTGCACCGAACCGTGATATGAATTTCATTTAAAGGATATCGAACTAAGCAGAAACCATTACTTACTTTTAGTCCTTACAGAAACACCAAGTTATAATCAACGAGTCTAAAAGACCATTGAGTTTGGCATGCTCAACTATCTAAAAATCTTATGTACCTTTTCGCTGCAGATGCATTTTGTGAAACAGGGACCATCAAATCTCTTATTTGCTCGTTGTAAACTTCCAAGACACTGACCGAGATCTCATAATTGTAGCGGTTTTCTCGCTCTTTCATTATTTCGAACAGATTTTTCAGTGTTCTATAATTCACACCACGGTTATCTGGAGTTCCCTCCATGGTATAAGTTTTCTGCAACATGAAACTCTTAACCTGAGAAATCCAACACAAAATAATGAAATCAATCTGTGAAACTTAAAACCTAAATCAAAACTAAAGAGCTAATCGATTAACAATCTCATACATTTGCTTGAATCGAAGAAGTATCTCATACCTTTGCTTCAATCGAAACACTTCACCTGTGAAATCCAACAAAATTGAATGAAAGCAATATGTGTCAACTTAAGACCTAAATCAAAACGAAAGAGAGAATCGATGGATATAGCACCGGAGGCCGCGAGAGAAGCGGACGAGTAGAAGGAGGCGGCTCTGTGGGGACGAGAAAGAGAACAATACATACCCTAATTTAAAGAACAAAATCAAACTTGTTCTTTTTAATGAATTTTTTTCTAAGTAAGGCGGGACTTAAATTTTTTTATTCCCACTTAACTATACCATAGCGTTTCAGTGAAAATTATGAGCGCCGAAACTAAAAAGTAGCCGCGTAAAATTATCACCACACAAAATAGCGTTTTTAAATTTGAAAACGCTATGTAAAAAAAGACTGATATTTACTATAGCAGAAATGCACAGAACGCTATAATATACTGCTATAAATACCCGAATTTCTTGTAGACGTTAATTCTAATTCCGTGATTTGAGTTCTAGAACTGAGTTTAATTTGATCCTGACTGATTAACTTGTCTGCTTGTCTGATTTCCTGAGAATTCCCTAGACTTAGCGCTTTTAGTTAATTGCTTTTACAACCAATCTTGCTACTGATTTATTTTCTTGTTTTGCTTTTATTTCACCCACCATCTGCTTTATTCTTAGTATTAATCTCTACGGTTCTTATTCTATCGAGATCAGAGTCTCTGTGGATTCGATACCCTTTATACTACAATCACTTAACTGTGCACTTGCAGTAGAATAGGATTAAAACTAGACCCCTATCAAAGTCCCAGGTTCTAGCCGACTTCCTGATCGAGCTGCCACCCGAGCTCACCATAAGTGAAGACCAAGCCCCAAAGGAGAAATGGATTATATTCGTGGACGGCTCTTCGTCGAGAAACGGTTCCGGGGTAGGAGTCAAGTTTACATCCCCAACCGGAGAGATAATCGAGCAATCCTTTCGCCTGACATTTCCAGCCTCGAACAACGAAGCTGAGTACGAAGCACTGCTCGCCGGTTTACGGCTAGCCGAGGTGGTAGGGGCGAAACAAGTAGAAGCATTTGCCGACTCACAGCTCGTGGTGAACCAGTACAATGGAGAGTTTGAAATGAAAAATGAGCGCATGGATGCGTACTTGAAACTTGTCCAACAGATCGTCGCTAGAATCGGCTCGGTGACATTAATGAAGATTCCCCGTAGCGTCAACTCTTCCGCAGACGCTTTGGCCGAACTAGCTTCAACATCTGACCACAATCTCAGACGTATCATTCCAGTTGAATGCATAGCCCGACGAGCATTTCCCAATATGAAGATGTGCTAGTCATCACCGAAGAGGAGGAAGGAATGGACGATGCCTACAAAAGTAACGAAGAAATCACCAAGGCCACAGACCCCGAACCAGACAAAGTCATCGACAGGAGGGATGGGATCAAAGAGTACATTCTCAATGGAAAGGTTCCCGAGGATTGATGGGCAGCCCGCAGACTGAAAGCCCGATGCGTGCAATATGTAATGATGAAGGACAAGCTCACTACTAAAAATAAGGGCAATGATAGCAGTAGACGATAGCACATTTTTCGTTTCTGCTATCAATGAGGGTTTGGGGTTTAGGGTTAGTCATTCATAGAATTTTTAAAATGCTATGAAGGGAAATTAATTAGCGGGTAATGAATTTCTTTTAAGCGCCACACTTTGGTAACACTTAATCGCCATACTTGGCTAAAAAACCAATCTTGTAGCGCCAAAACTTTTATCTTGTATCACAAAAAAAGAAACAAAAATCAGAAACATAAAAAAAAAATTACCTTTACCAATTCAGCACCGGCGAGGAGACTGGCGACCGCCGTATCTGCGGGTAAGACCTGAGATTCGTCTCATTTCGACCAATTTCTAATTTCGTTTTGGGTCTAAATCAATTTCCTTCATCCTCACTCTCGTTTGTCTTCGAAGGTCTAGTCCTCTCTCGTTAATTCCAGCTGAATCTAGTGCGTCTCACTCCAGCTGAACGAAGACAAAACGGTAGTCGAAACTTCTTTCTTTACCTCTTTCGATATTGATTCTTATTTATTGGGTTCATGGTGTTCTGATTACCTATTTTGTTTATCGATTTTGATTTCAATTTCATCTGCTCTCATTCGTTTTTGATAACTCAGCAAGGTTCGATTGTGTTTAGGGATTCCATCTTACTTATTTGATTACCTATTTTGATTTCGTTTATTGCATGTTGTTGTTTTGATTTATAAAAATACATTATTACATATATATAAATATAAACAAATAAATATTCTATCGTGTTTCTTTTTTCATTCATATATCTACTGTAATTTGTCTCATGTTTTTCAGGTTTTGGCAAGCTTAATATATAACGAAGAAGGTTCACATTGAAGATAAGCCTGAGATTGAGAGGAAACATGTAATGTCAGTTCAAGATCAGTTTATATTTTAGCTTTAGCACTGTTTTTCTTTTAATTCCGATAGAAACTAGTTTTGGTGTGTAAAGTAATTGGGTTTCTTAAACTGGATTGTTAGTTTTAGGATAAGAAAGCTTGATTATTTTGTTTGAAATTACTTTAACTCACCTAAGCGTCTGTTTTGACATGCTAATTAAGTCAAATGCAGCATAACAATTTCAATCATCAATCTGCAGGCTTTATTTTGGTTGAAAGAGCATTGAAAGGAAGTACAAATCAATCTCTTATATCTTATATAGGTTAGTCCGATTCAAATTAAGTGAAGATTTTGAATGGATGATTACTTTTATGTGGTTGTGATGATTTCCTTCCTAAATTAAAAATGTCTTACGCTGGCTTGTTTGTATGTGTGTACTAGTCATGATGCGTTTGTGAGGATGTTGCTTTGAAAAACAGAGATTCATTATCAATCTTGACTTTTCCGTTTGATATTTTTGGGTTGTTTAAAACTAACATCAAAGTATACTCTTGAAAATCAGAGATTAATTGTTAAACTTTGTTCTTTTTTCAAGCTGATTTGAGTAGAAGTTTGAGTTTTTTTTTGTGTTTACAATTTTTCTGTTTACAATTTTATTAAAGGTTAAGTGATAGAATGTTGGACAAAGCTTGGGTGCATATATGCATGTATTTATATTACTTATATAGGTAGTGTTTTGATTGGCAGAATTGAGACTTTAAGTCTCTCTTTTTTTTTTTCTTAAACAACTCTACTTTAAAGTTGATCCAGCGTATGAGAGAGGCACTTGGACTTTTGTGCGGGCTGTCGCTGCAACTTCAGGAGAGGCTGAAATGATAATATGCCCATGTGTGGATGGTCGTAACGTTGATCGCCATTCATCCGCTGATGTAGTCGATCACCTTGTTACAAGAGGAATGGATGAGTCATACAAAATGTTGAGTGAGTGGTACCATCATGGAGAAATTAAATCCAGGTCGAAAGGTAGAATCCAAGTGTCACAATTGTATGAAGAGATTTGTGGATTATTTCAAGCTGCTGAGTATTTAGATGAGGAGTTGGTTAGGAAAGACGAGATTTCTAAGGGTGAAGATAAGAAGGAGGACGAGTTTCTTGCTAAGTTGGTTGATGCTGAAACACCATTATATCCAAGCTGTTCAAACCATAGCAAGCTCTCTGCAATTGTGACGCTGTTTAGAATAATGGGTGGTCCGATAAAAGCTTTGATGAGTTGCTTGATAAACTGCCTGGGATGTTGCCTGAGGATAATGTCCTTCGCACCTCACTATATGATGTCAATAAATTCCTCAAGTCAATTGAGCTTGGATACGAGAAGATACATGCTTGTATTAATGACTGCTGCTTGTTCAGGAAGGAGTATAAGAATCTGGACAACTGTCCTCAATGCAATGCTTCACGATGGAAGCTTAACATACACACCGGAGAAGTTGAAAAAGGTGTCCCACAAAAAGTATTACGTTATTTTCCCATAGTCCCTCCTCTCAAGAGAATGTTCAGATCAGAGGAAACTACCAAAGATTTACGGTGGCTTTTCACCAACAAGAGAAACGATGGAAATATTAGCCATCCTGTTGATTCTGTCACGTGGGAGCAAATAAATAGCAAGTATCCGTCCTTTGCAGCAGAACCGAGGAACATTCGTTTTGGGCTGTCAACAGATGGTTTTAACCCTTTCAACATAAAGAATACCAATTATAGTTATTGGCATGTTTTGCTAGTGAACTACAATATGCCTCCTAACCTCTGTATGAAAAAGGAAAACATAACGCTTACCTTATTGATTCCAGGTCCGCATCAAACTGGGAATAATATAGATGTATATTTAGAACCTCTTATTGAGGATCTAAACCATCTATGGAATCATGGAGAGTTAACGTATGATGCGTTTAGCAAAACCACCTTCACGCTCCAGGCGATACTACTTTGGACTTTTAGTGATTTTCCTGCCTATGGGAATCTAGCTGGCTGTAAGGTAAAGGGAAAAATGGGCTGCCCTTTATGTGGGAAAAACATGGACACTATATGGCTGAAATACTATAGAAAACATGTGTATATGAGCCATAGAAAGGGACTGCCACCCACACATAGCTTTCGAGGAAAAATGCATGGTTTGATGGTAATGTTGAATATGGGAGGAAAGCTAGGATATTAACGGTTCAATATATATCCCAAATACTACGAAATTACAGAAATGTTTTGGGGAAAAGAGTGGAACACGGCAGAAAGAGAAGAAGGATTGATTGTGTTGGATCAAAGTCTGATAGTGAGGATGTTTCTAGTGAATCGGAGGAAGAAGAAGAAGCTGAAATAGACGAGGAGGAGTTGTCAAGGTGGAAGAAAAGGTCTATCTTCTTCCAATTGCCTTATTGGGAGGAACTGCCCGTGAGACATAATTTAGACGTTATGCATGTTGAAAGGAATGTGGCTGCTAGCATTGTCTCTACATTGCTACATTGTGGGAAATCAAAGGACGGCCTTAACACTCGAAAGGATTTAGAAGATCTTGGCATTCAGAAGGATTTACACCCAAGAATTCATGGTAAAAGAACGTACTTACCTGCTGCACCTTGGTCGTTGTCTAAGTCAGAGAAGAAAATTTTCTGTAGTAGGCTTTTTGACTTCAAAGGACCTGTTGGCTATTGTTCAAATATATCTAGGGGTGTAGCATTAGATGATTGTAAGGTAAGATGGCTTAAATCACATGACTATCACGTTTTGATGCAACGGCTTCTCCCGGTTGCAAAAGGGGTTTATTACCTAAAGGATCTAGGATTGCAATTTCAAGGTTATGTGCATTCTTCAACAATTTATGTCAGAGAGTTATAGATAGACAACAGATTTCAGTAATGGAAACTAAAATTGTGGAAACTATTTGTATGTTTGAACGATATTTTCCTCCAAGCTTCTTTGATATCATGGTGCACTTGACTGTACATCTAGAAAGAGAAGCTCGATTAGGTGGACCTGTCCATTTCCGATGGATGTACCCATTTGAGAGGTGCTAATACTTCTGCATTATAACTTTTTATCTTATAGTTTCTGAATGTCTTTGGATTAATCCATCTTGATTACTGATTGTAGATATATGAAAGTACTAAAAGACTATGTCAGAAGCCCGGCGAGACCAGAGGGTTGTATCGCTGAGTCGTACCTTGTCGATGAATGCATGAGGTTTTGTAGTGAGTTTTTGAAAAGGACAACTAATGTAGAGGAAAAGGAGGACAGAAATGCTGAGTATGAGAGTAGCTCTATCGTGGAGGGTCGTCCGATATCTGCAGCCACATCTATAGAGCTTACTGAAACAGATAGAAAGATTGCCTATCTTGCAGTTATACAGAATATGGATGCGGCCAATCCTTATGTTGAGTAAGTTGCGCCATTGTTGTGTTTTAATTACTCTTTATTTAAATAGCAGTCTGGCGGCATTGATATGTTTTTCTTCAATAGCATGCACCTACAATTTTTACAAGATTCTGATGCGCGATGTAGATGAGATGCAACAATATTATGGAGAATGCACACTCAAAATTTCTCAGCATGGTTAAAAGATCAGGCAAGTTGGATGCTTCTAAGTTCAGATGACTAGTTACTAGTACAGAGTTTGCTTTGAGTATAGACTGACTTTATATTTATTTCTGTTAGATACATCTTACTTTAGCTGAGCACGAAGACACACTTAAGTGGATGGCCAATGGTCCTAGAAGTACTGCTAGGTCGTATACAAGATACATCGTTAACGGACATCGTTTTCACACAAGTTCAGTACATAGACAAAGTCAGAATAGTGGTGTTTTGTTTGAGGCTACAACAATGTGTAGATCAAGTGCAAGAGACACTGCACAAGTGGTTGATTTTGTATCTTACTACGGGAGAAATCTCGACATTATTCTCTTAGATTACAATGTCTCTTACATACCTCTATTCTGGTGTCAGTGGGCAGTTAGAGGTAATGGTTTGAAGGTTGAAGATGATTCACACTAGTTAACTTGAACCAAAATCAAGTTTCCTTCTCAAGAGATCCTTTCATATTAGCCTCCCAAGCTAAGCAGATTTTTTATTCAAGGGAAGATGAGGAATCTAATTGGTATGTAGTTTTAAGAGGTCCTTCTAGAAGATACACTGAAGAAGGTGCTGAAGATGAAAATTTAGAAGTTGGACCACTGCCTTCAGCTATTGACATGGAAGCTGAAGACTTGCTTGATGAAGCCACAAATGCAAGAAATGATTGTGAAGGCATTTATGTTTGAGTTAAAGTAGTATTGTTTCTGAAATTGTTTTGGGTTTTTGATACAGTTCCAAACTTATTTGTTTTGAATGACATTCTATTTTATTTATTTGCCTTATATGTTTCTGTGATATGTTAGTCTTTTATATATATATATTCATCTTGTTTAATTTCTATATATACTAACTGTTTGTTCCATGTTTCAGGTTGATCATTATGGGCCATCCAAGTACGAAAGCCACCAAAAAGAAGCTAAAGACTCGCAAAGGAACAAAGCATGAGTTGGAACCAGCACTTGATGCGGATCAGGAAAATATAAATGAACAAATGCACGATGCAGAAAAGACATATGAAGAAGAAATTCGAGAAACTAATAAGGGAGAAGAGAGGGTTGAAACTGATAAGGGAGAATTGGATGGAACTGATAAGGGTAGTGATGCTGAGGAGAATAATGATATAGACTCTAACATGGCTGTTCCTGTGCAAGAACATCAGCGAAAGAAACAACGAGGACCTACAAAGATGAAGGATATCGCTAAAGATCCAAATGCTCGTGAACGAGTAGACTTCAATTAATTTGGAGAACCTTTTGGTCCAGGTTCAGTTAAATTATCGTCATATCTTAGTCGTCTTTTAGTTCGTGAACATGTGCCTATTGTGATCGAAGATTGGAGAAAAATAGGTGAAGATATCAAAATTGTTCTATGGAAATGTGTCTAGGTGAATGATACTTTGAATTAATATATGTTCACTGTTATTTGATGCATTAATACTTGATATTCTCTGTGTGTTTTTGAATACAGGCTCGATTTGAACTTGATGAAGATTACCAAAGGACAGCTGTGCTTAAGCAGATTGGTTGCTTAAGGAGGGCTTCAAAGTCACGCTTAGTCAGCAAAATCATGAATCTTAATAACAACCAAGAAAGGATGAGGCTGCGACCGAAGAACGTTCTTCCAAATGACTGGCGTAAATTTGTCAAGCTCAAAACTAGCCAAACATTCAAGGTATATATATATTCACCTATACTTTGTTTTAAAACCGGATCGTGTGTATATTAATTACTTCTATATTCAGGAATTGAGTGAACAATATAAGAAAAAGGAGCAAGCAGATTCCTCACACATGTAGCCGTAGAGGAATGGCTAGACTGACTGAAGATATGGTAAGTGTGTTGTTAAGTGATAGATATTTGTTAATTGAGTCCAACTTTGTATGTATTTAGTGGTGCATTGAAGAAGAGTCTGTTTGTTGTTTCTTACTTTGTAAGGTTATTTGTTTTGCATAGAAAAAAGAGAGCGAATGATCGTCTAAAGTGACGAGACTCAAAGTCTAGGTGAAGTCGCGTACAAAAAAAGATGGTACGCCAGTCAATACAAATGCCGCTGAAACGATTGTAAGTTCTGATTTTTTCCACATGATTTATGGATTTGGATTTCTGTAATGAATAAATTAATATTTTGGTTTCTTGATTATCAGAGAAAGGCAGCTGAAATTGGTAGTGGTGATCCTTCTACACTATCAACAAATTCTAAAGATGATCTACTATCCCAAATTTTAGGCCCTGGTAATCCTGGACGTCCAAGGGCAATGGGACGAAGTATGAGTATGGCAAAAATAAACTTTTTCCAACTCAAGAACCAGTGTATGAATCAGATGCAAGAAAAACAATATGAGTTGCAGCAAAAGGTACAACAACTAGAAGGTGTAATTGCCAAAATGCAAAACCAGGTAAGACATACTCGACCAATTTAATTAGTTGTTGAGTTTTTATGTGACACATACCACTTGATAATCTAATATGTTGCGTTTTGTTATGTTACAGAAACAAGACGCTGAAGTTGGTGAAAACTCAGCCCCAAGAGTAAGTAATTTGGTTCAGATTCCTAAGTTAAGATTATGTTTTATTTCAGCTGTGAATACTGACAGATTTAATTACTAACCAATATTTTGTAGAGTGTGAACAAAAGATCACTTCCTCAATGTGTTTTAGTTGATTGGTCTGGTAGTGATGACCATGTTGCTGAGGGTCGTCTACTTTCTTCTGATCCAGAGGACTTTGTGAACAACATTCCATTGGGGCCAAATTATGTTAAAGTCTTGGTTGAAACTAGTTTGAAACTAGATGCTTTTGTTTGGAGGACAGTACCTAACATGTTCACTATTGAGACAGCTGTAGGAGAAATCATTGCATGGCCAGCCTCTAGTTGTGTTATCTTGGACAAGAAAACTGAACAAGAAGACATTGCGCCGAAGGTATTAATTTCTTACTCAAAGAACTTCTAATTGAATACTTGTGTTAAAATTCTCATCTTGTTATAATCCAAACTGGTAAGTTCTAAGTTTATTCGTTTGTTTCACAGAGCTCAGTGACTGCATCTATGAATAAATGCACACTAATGGATTGTGCTGGAAATGAAGACATTGTTGTTGTTGAAGGCCGTTGGCAGAGTCGAGATCCCAAAGCATTGGTTAATGGACTACCTTGGGGACCCAATGTTATTAAAGTTTTTGTGGACGAGGTAATGCATCTTGAAACATTCCTGTGGAGGCCAACCTCAGAAATGAAAAGTATGGAGGAAGCTTTGAATTCTTTCATAGCGTGGCCTGCCAATAAAGTTGTCTTCGACACAACCAAAGATGCATCTGCGCGTGAAAATTCTCCTATTGTCAAATCTACAGCTCTATCTCCTCTCCGAAGATCTCATGTAAACTCCTACAATTTTTATTTGTTGTGTTTATGTGTTATTGGTCGTTTTAAGTACATTTTGGTGTTAAATGATTTTATTGTTTTTTATGGCAGCGTAATAATCAGGACAAAGTTGTGAAAGAAAACCAGCCATGTAAACTGATGGATATTAGCGGCAAGAAGCGAGTGGTTGCCGAAGGACGTTGGTCATCAAACAATCCAGAGCAAAAAGTCCACTTTGTACCCTTGGGACATCACACAGTAAAAGTTTGGGTAGATGTTGTAAAGGTGAAAGATGCAGCAGTTTTGAGAACTACATCAGAAATTGAGTATATGGAAGATGCACTTGGCTCAGCTATTGCATGGCCTGAAGACAAAATCATCAATATGCTGACTTTACCAAATCAGAGGTAAGTGTTTCTATATGGGGATAAATGTGGTTTTAAGGCATTAGATGTAATTCTAGTTTACTCGATTTTGCAGGGATTAAAGAACTTGGTCCGATGTAGTTTTAGTCTCTAGGAATGCAATGAATGAAGTACTTTTCGTCCGGTGTTGATTATGTTTTGTATAAGACAATGGAATGCTTGTCATGTTTTCTTATGTATCATGTACTTTGAATGTTTGATCAAGACATGGAATGCTTGTTTAGGACATGAAATGTTGTATTTGAACCATCTTTTGGATATGTTAATGATTTTATGGATTGTTTGGATTATTTATGAATTTTAAATATTAAATATATGATTTGTAAAAATTAAATCAGGGTCTATTCTAAAAAATTTCGTCAATGCCATCAAATTTATGATAGCATCACAAAAAAGCTGCAATAAGAAATCTAATAGCATTAAGAAATAGCTGTAATAAAATATAAGACATCATACATATAACGCTATATTAAAAAAAATATAGCGTAAATGATTGGTTATGATAGTGAATATTATAGCACAAACGTTTAAACTATAAAAGTAAAACATATAATAACGTATAAAAAACGCTATTGTATGGGGTCTATTATAGCTCCGGCTGTAATAGCGTTTATGGAAGCGCTGTTATACATCTATTATAGCGATAATCGTGTGCTATCATTGCACTTATTTCTTGTAGTGGCTGTTTCGGTGGAGCGCGTCCAAGGATCTCCTACGGTGTATACATGGACAAGAAATCCAGTGGGTTACCGAGCAAACTCATGAAAGAGCAGGCATAAATCACACCAATGGCTGAGCTCTCGCCGCAAAAATCAAGCGACAAGGACACTTCTGGCCGAACATGATCGCCGACTGCGAAAAATACGTATCCACATGTGAGAAATGCCAACGACACACGCCGGGCATATATCAGCCAGCCGAGCTTATCACTACCGTGGCTACGCCCTACCTTTTCATGCGGTAGGTGATGGACATCGTCGGACTCCTTCCAGCCTCGCGCCAAAAGAAGTTTATCCTAATTATGAACGACTACTTCACAAAGTGGGTCGAAGCAGAGTCCTATTCCGAAATCCACGACCTCGATGTCCATAAATTTGTATGGAAGTATATCATTTTTGGCCACGGAGTCCCGTACGAGATTATAACCGACAACGGATCTCAGTTCATATCTACCCTATACGAAGGATTCCGCGCAAGATGAAAAATTCGCTTGAGCAAATCCACCCGAGGTACCCACAAGGTAATGGGCAAGCCGAGGCAACAAACAATACAATCATCGACAGACTCAAAAAATGAATGGAAAGCAAGAAGGCCTCTTGGCCGGCGAGCTCGATGGCGTCCTATGGTCCCACCGAACAACGCCAAGAACTTCAACAGACACCTTTCTCCCTCTCCCTCGGAATGGAAGCAATTCCCCCCGCTGAACTGTGCGTCCCAACAATCCGTCTGAGCGTCTCACCTGAGCACGAGGAGCTCAACAACATGATCATCGATCGGCTCGATCAAGTGGAAGAACTGCGCGACCGAGCACTGCTGTATCTGCAAAATTATCAGCAGCATATCACTCGCCACTACAACAAGAAGGTCAAGGGACGACGCTTCGTAGAAGGCGACCTAGTTCTACGCAAAGTGTTCGAGAACACCCGCGAATACCGAGCAGGTAACCTCAGCGCTAATTGGGAAGGCCCCTACATCATCTCCAAGGTGGTAAAGCCTGGCGTATATGAGCTCGTCACGATGAAGGGAGAAGCCATTCCACGCTCGTGGAACGCGAACAAACTCAAGCGGTACTACTACTAAACCCGAGCATCTCGCTCAAAAAAAAAGCCGAGCTCGCTATACACGAGTTCTGAGTATCAAGATGTAATGTGAACTACGATCGGCTTGATCCCCTTTCGGGGTACGTAGGCAAACTCTCACGAGGCTCAGCTATATTAATAAATAAATTTTATTAATTACACTCGTTTCTTTCAATTACCCAAATAAATCGACTTCTGGCCAAATGCTCGATACAGCACGTCTGAAGCGTGCACAAAGCACGAGTCCGATTACAGCAAAAAAAAAGAGGAAACAGAGTTACATAAAAAAAAAAAAGAGGAGGGGGAAAGAAGGAAATCTAAGGAGCTTGGAAGAACGATTCCCGGCCTGACCCTCTGCCACATTCTTGGACCGATCTTCTTCTCCGATAAATCCAGCCGCCCGAAGACTATCCGCTACCTCATGAGTAATGGCCGCCTGATTAAAACTATGTTGATCTAGGACACACGTCGCTGAGCCTTCCTCGGCACGACCATGATTATACGGAGGAGTCATGACAGAGCCACCATCGACCAAGTCAGTATACCGAACCTTGCTAAGCTCGCGCTTAAGCCGAGCAAAATCGCCATCAGCCTTTGCTATCTTCGCGGCCGGGATGTCAAAGCTATCCCTGACAAGTGCCTTCAGCATCGAGGCAACAACAGCGGCCTGGTTCATTGTTATTTGTTTCTTCCTCCCAAGAGCCTCCTCTTCCTTGGCCTTCTTAATCTTCGAGAGCCGAGCATGTGCTTTATTCGACACGCGCTCCCTTTCCTTCAGAACTTCGAGCTGTCGGGAAGCCTTGAGACGAGCACACTCCGACTTCAGCTTATCCTCCAGATCAGACACATGAGAGCCAACTCATCCGCCTCGGCCTGAGCGTTCGAGCAATCCGTCAGGCATTGTTTGTTTTCAGTGTCCAACCGAGCATTCTCGGCAGTGAGCTTCTCAACCTTCTTCTCCAAGACCGACACTTTCTCCTCCTCGGCTCTAAGAGACGAGCGAAGCACCTCCATAACAGCTACTTGCTCGTGGAATCCTTCAAGCTCGGTAACGGTCCTTCTGGCTTTGATGAGATCCCTTTTCAGCTCACCAACCCTCTCCCCGAGATCGACATGTTCCTTCTCATAACCATCAAAGAGCAGGTTATAATTGGCGAGGCCCTAAAATAAAAAGGGGGAAATAAAGACAAGTAAAATCAGAATCAAGCAAAATCATCACATGGACAAAATAGTGAACAAAGCTTTACCCGAACGATGTAATTCGCGGGCGATTTATGGAACTCCGGCATGAAAGAATTGTTGACCGAGGGAAGTTCTCTCGGCGGACTGTCCCTAAGCATGCAGAACAAGTTCGCACAAGCTGTTTCGTCGCGAACAATCGACTCCATCCCTTCATACGTAAAGGAGAAACCATAATTAGGGACCACCGCCTCGGGTTGAAGCTCAACAACTTCATTTTCCTTCTAACCAACCGAATGGACAGTCTCTGCAGCACCAGAGTGCTCCGAAGTCTCAACCCAAGCATCCAAACCCTCGGAACGAACAACTAAGTCTCCTCCCTCCGCACCAGGATGCTCAAAAGCCTCTACCAAAAATCCACCCGACTCGTCAGCAACCCCTGCAATAGCGTCATCAGCTACCCTCTTCTTTTTGATCAAGGGAGGTACATCGGAGGTATCCTCGGTATCCCGATCCTTGTCCCCTACCCGAGCCCTCTCCAACTCGGTAGTCGCCATCATCAGTCCACGACCTCTTCTTCGTATTCTTCTTTTCTTCTGATTTTCTGGTGAGAGTGTGCTGCGTCGACCGCTATGCTCTTCTGACGAAACAAGTCCCGATGACGTTCATTTTCAAAAACCTTTCCCGGAGGAATCGGCCCGATTGAACTTTCTCGATTAGGATCCAGATCGATGGAATTTACCTCCACTCCAGTCAAATTCTCACCGACGTAATCTAGAACTTCGAGATCCATCTGGCCCATATCTTGTTTCTTTCCACTCTTCTTCTCGTACTGAACCAAAGGCTTGTTGTTCACCTTAGTCAATGACTCGACCGAATGAAGATGACAACATGCAGCAGGGAAAACGTCGGTAAGAAAAGGGTAATCAAATTACCTAACAAAAGAAGGAGAATGAATACCTTTGTTAAAACGCTCTAGATCCCTTTTTACTCGCTCGGCGTGGACCTTTGGCCACTTCTGAATTCCCCGAGCAACAAGCTTCCATAAGTCTTCAAAGAAGCCGTCCGGTGGTGCGAGAGTGATGGGATGACGATCTGTAAAAAGAAAACCGAGCATGAGTTAATCAATAAAAAGGAATGAGCAAAGTAGAAATAGTTTACCATAAAGTGATTCCATCTTGTCCTATACGGCCTTTCTGGGTCGGGTACCGAGGCTGAGTTAACCTGAGCATAGAAATATCGGTCTTTCCTGTCATCGACTTTCGATGGCTTCCCGATGACTACTTTAAGACCATCTCGGGCCCTTATTCTCACATACCGGGTCTCCACTGTCGTACTATTCGTCGAGATTGACGAAATCTCTTCGAAAAACCGAAGGTTCATATCGACGCCGCATTAGGCAACCAGGATTATGGAACCGACCAAATTCTGGACAGCCGCAGGAGAAAGCTGAGATAGCGCGATCCTCCTCTCCTCGCAATAGGCAATGCGCAGACTCGACAAAGGAAACCTTATATGGATGTGCCTAAACAAAAAGTCATACAGACATATCCATCCCTTCGGGAAATCCCAAGGCCACTCACTCGGCTCGGGCTTGCGAAGCTCAAGCCGACCAACACCACCAGAGGAACAGTTGTCGGCAAGCCATATCAGGTCCTCTTCTGTACACTTCGTTTGAAGAACATGGCACAAAGGGCGAGTCTTCTTTGTTTCCTCGGCATCACCCGAGACCTGCTGCCGCATCTTCTTCCGAGCCTTCTGGGATCTACTCGGGACTGGCGAAAGAGAAGCTATCAAACCTGATCCACGAGATATACGTCTTCCTCCTTCAACAGAAGTGGAGCCTGATGCTGCCCGGATGATACAGTCCACGGCCGAACACCGTCGTCGTCCGAGTCAACAAGAAACGGCACCTGAATGTCCGGAAAACCGCCTACAACTGGAGAAGAACGAGCTAGGTTGTTTCGTGGGCTCGGGGAAACAATCTCCGTTTGTTACAAGCCAGACTGAGCAACAGACGAGCTTGATTGAGCAGAGTTTCCTTTAGACAGCCTTACCGAATGGAGATCGTGATCGGGAGATGACTCTGAATGAGAATCGATTCTCATGACTATAATACAACAACAAATCTAGAAAGAGAAAATGAATTCTAGAGATAAGTAAGAGCGAAGTACCTGCAGAAGGTGAGAAATGAGAAATGAGAAGAGCGGAGCGATATATTTATAAATCGGAGCGGGAAGTTCACAGGGAGAGCGCAATCATTGCACCTATGCGACCCTTCAGATTTTTGCGGTCACAGGTATCATCATTACGTCTACACGACTCTTCAGTATCCCGCAACTTCCCAAGAAACCCTTTGAGATTCCCAAGGAAGAAAGCAGCAAAACGGATCAACACGAACATGCCGACCAAGCTCACTCCGAACAGATTTCGACCCAACTAAACAATTGACAAATCCTCTGACTTCAACACTTTGAAGATCGACGAACTGGGGGGAGGGGGGAGCTTACTGTTATATATGGGTTTAAAACCCATCCACTTAGCATGGCCCGATATCTATTCTCTTGACATAGGTCGGCCCAACATAAACAAACTCGGCCCAACAAACAGACGGCCCGAACAAAACATCCAAAACGAGCCCATCATCAACAGCTCGGCTCAGCTCGGCCCAAGGCATTCGATCGGCTCGGCTCCACTAACAGACAAAGGAATGATCGACGTGGCCCATCTCGTCATCAAGTACGGCCCATCCGCACGAGCTCGATAAGAGGTCAACGGCCTTTAAAAAGTATGACCCTGTTTTACTATAAATAGGAGTCATCACTGTACATAAATGTAACTTTTTTGATTTGTGCACTTCTCATTTTTCACTACTTTCTCTCTCTAGAGTTAATACTTCCTGAATTGTAACCCGAGCTCGTCTTTCGACCTGCTCGGACTCTCTTCCTAAATATAAGACACGCTCATTACCGAGCAACTCACTCTCTTTCGACACACTCGTTACCAAACATCTCCCTCTCTTTCTTGCTCGTTTCCAAACCTAGTCAGTTTTTCTTTGAATACAAACTTTGATCCTCGGACCAGAGCACGTCAGCTCACCCGAGCAAGACGTGCATTTAACCTTTGTGACGAACTCGATTATCACATAGAGAATGGAAACAGAGAAAAAAAAAACAGAGCACTTTAGTCGTCTTTTGAAATGTGGGGTGTGTTTGAGCTTTGGTGTATCAGTTTGATGGTGGCGCTTGGGCAGCGAACCACTCACGTAGACTCTCATCGTAAGTGTGGGCCTGTGGTCTCCATTTTCCATAATCTTGCCACACAAATGGCTCAGGATCAGTGTTTTGAAACCCGACCCGGATCCGCGGTCGAACCGGTAAACCCGGTGATCTGGTAAACATTTCGGATCGGGTTATATGCAAAATCCGCTTAGTTAGAAACCCGGAAAAACCGTAAAAACCCCCAGTTTATTTGCGAGCCGATAGACCGGTCAAACCGATTAACCCGGATAATGAAAATTCTTAAAACCTTTTAAACTAGAAAGTAGGTTTTATTGTGATAAAATATAGGATTTTAGATTTAGTAATTGAAAACTTGAAACAATAAACGTTTCATCTACAACAGCCTCACAAATCATTCACAAACCTTCGTCCAAAGTTTAAGATCAAAACCTTGGTTAAGTTTCAGATCATACACGTAAGTTGTAATCTCTTCTCTTTTCTTTTTCCAAGACCTTTATTTGGCTTAGATTTTGATGAAGACTTTACTATGCCGCCTTGAAGAATAAAAAGGTTAGAGATAACCGAGATTGGTAGATGTGATCCGTTTATAAGTTATAACTATGTTAAGAAACTTTTTCTATTTTCTTCTCCAAATTTATAGGATTGTGGTGTTTTTACTCTTCATTAAGAACGTTCTCATATTGAAATTTCTAACGTATGATTTTTATATTTTTAATAAAATAGTGTATTGTATGATTAAGAAGACTACACATCAATATATATAACTATATATATATATATAAATCTCGTTAGTTTTAGACCCGGGGTTGACCCGCGGTTGACCCACGGTTGACCCGGTGACCCAGTGATCCGGTAGACAGTCTGGTTCGTTGTCTCGGTCGGGTTTAAAAACATTGCTCAGGATCCTCTAAAGTGTAACAAATGGTAAAAAATAAATAGCATGAAATTTTAACATATGATTAAAACTGGACCATACGCTCTTGCATGTGATATATATTAAAAGATATTGAAAAATTACTGTACATACTTTAAGAATGGGCCAGGGTGTCATAATTAGAGAAACAGAAATAAAAATAAAATGGAAAGAAAAGATTTTTAATACCATAGAAAAGATTTGCAAGAATTTAATTGGTTCAAAAAATAGGAAAGACTTGGTGGTGCCCTCAACATAATAGGAAAGAAAGACTTGGTGATCTTTGTGGAATCTTTGGTCAATGTCTCAGCTTCTCCTCCGACGACTCTCCAAGCTCTCTCCCCGTAACGGTTCACTCGTAAGGTTTCCGTTCCCTTCACTCTCTCTTAGATTTACGAAATTGAATTTAATTTTGGTTCTTGATCTCTGTGTTACTGACTCGAGAAGATTCATGAGAGGGGTCGTCTGTTTTCATCGTCAGCCACCAACCCGTATTTGTCACTTAACTGCACTGTGGAAGCCTTGCCAGGAGGAGGATTCACTGGAAATGTCCTCTTGTTCGACGCAGCTAAGCAAGATATGCTCAAGGTACCGGAAAAAACAATACCGGAAGAGATCCTTGAGGGGAAAGCACTCGGAGCTTCCCATGGATGGGCATTATTCTTTGACCCCGGCGATCGTTCCTTAAGCATCAGCGACTTTTTCAACCCTTTAGCTTCCAAAAGAAAAATGACAACAATTCCTCTGCCTCCGCTTACTGCTCTGCAATCTTGCCAATCCCAAGTTGTCTCGAATATGGCAATGTCCTCTTCTCCTCCTCCTCCTGATCAAGAGGATGAAGATTGGGTGGTTGCTATCAAGTTGTTAGGTCGACAGCTTAGTCTCTGTAGGCCCTGTCGAGACCTCCGGTGGACTAACATCCTAACCCCTTTCGGCTACTTAGAAAACTCAAATCTCATGTATTCCAAGAGAGACCAATGTTTCTACTTGCCTGCTCCTGGAGGCCACCACTTGGTATCCTATGATCTCAACTTCAAAAAAGACAAGGATCCCAAGTTCCTTGAGTTCCAGTTTCGCAACCTTCCGGAGTTGCCTCAGTCTGAATGGGAGCTGTTGAGTTCGTGTTGCAGGACGGAATATATGGTGGAGTCAGCCTCCACTGGTGAACATTTCCTCGTCAAATGGTATTATCTTATTTTGCTACTTGTATCAATTTTGTGTTTCAATGGCTGAAACATCTTTCTCAGGTATGGCCAGAGCTATTTCAAGTACGGCCAGAGTTACAAAACGAAGCGGTTCATGGTGTTTAGAGAGGAGGAGACGTCGGAAGGAAGATACATGTGTTACACAGAGGACACTGGAGATATGTGCATCTTCCTTTCAAAGAGTGAGGCTTTCTGCGTCCAAGCGAGCTCGTTCCCCGGTCTCAAGCCTAACTCCATCTACTATATAGGCCAGGGGTTTGGTATTTACGATCTTACCACCGGAACCTCCTGTCCTTTTCAACCTCCTGAAGGTGCACCACCCACTCTCCCACTCCCTTTCTGGCTTGCCCCATTTTCTTTCTAGTGTCTGTCTTGTAGTGGATGATTATCACAACTATTGCTGGAATCTGATAAGTTTTATTCTAAGATTCATTATTTTTTTTTTTTTTTTTGTAAACCAATGCTTATAATGAACTGATAAAGAACCAATCAACTAGTCTCTCTGCCCTAGAAACATCAAGAACATCTGCTTGGACAACAGAATCGTGTTCCAATGTAGCTCCACCCACTACAAATAAACAAATAAAACACAATTACCTTCTCATCCATAAGGATACTCTTGGACAAAAGCACAAGATGACTGTTTCAATGTAAGAGTTGTCATGCTTTTATTTTCTTGATCGATCTACAAAAATATATTCGAAATGATTAAGAATTGATAGTATCTTCCACAAAATTAATATTTGGTTCAAATCTGTAGTATTATTACAAAAATATATCAGATCATAAGCTTTTCAACCTCCTGAAGGTGCACCACCCACTCTCCCTGTCCCTTTCTGGCTTCCCCCGTTTTCTTTCTAGTGTCTGTGTGTGGCTACAATCGATGTGTTCTAGTTCCTTTGGATTTTGATTCATTTCATTTCTAGTGGATGATTATCATAGCTATTGTTGGAATCTGGAAAATAATATCTTGGTATTGAACATTTTTTTTTCCTCGAGATTCATTATTGTTTTTTTTTTTTTTTTTTGTAAGCCAATGCTTATAATGAAACTGATAAAGAACCAATCAACTAGTCTCTCTGCCCTAGAAACATAGAGAACATCTGCTTGGACAACAGAACCGTGTTCCAATGTAGCTCTACCCACTACAAATAAACAAATAAAACACAATTACCTTCTCATCCATAAGGATACTCTTGGACAAAAGCATAAGATGACTGTTTCAATGTAAGAGTTGTCATGCTTTTTTTTCTTGATTGATCTACAAAAAATATATTGCAAATGATTATGACTTGATAGTATCTTCAACAAAATTAATATTTGGTTCAAATCTGTAGTATTATTACAAATACCGGATGCATGGTTCGATCAACTTTCTTACTATGGTTCAGCTGATCTGGTGCTTATGATCTGATACATATGATCGAATAAAACTTTTGAGAGTTTGATTTGTCCAATAAGATTTGCTCCCACTAACAACAACCATTCGTCCATGTTTTGATGCCGTTGGTAAACCGTGTAATCCGATCAAACAATAATGAGCCTAAAAGAAGAAACAGAGCAGAACAGAACAATGTGTTGAATGCTTGATTTAGAGCAAAAACTATGAAGTTGAATTTCAAACAATTTGAAATCCAAAATATAAAGTCTCAAGCAATAATATATGGAAATAAACTGAACCAATGCGACCATAGAAACTTAGATTGAAAAGGGTGGAAGCCAGTAAGGGAGGAACGGAAGCTGCTCTGGTGCACCTTTGGGGTGTTCAAAATGACGGATGTTTTTGGTGGTGAGATCGTAAACAGCAAACACACGGCCCATAAAATAAATGGAGTTAGGCTTGAGACCAAGGGAAGAGCTAGCAGGGACGCAGAAGGCCTCACTCTTTGAAAGGAAGATGCACATATCTCCAATGTCTTCTGTGTAACACATGTTTCTTCTTCCCTCCTTTGTATCTTCCTCTCTAAACACCATCGGTATTGGCGGCGATGTAGACTTGTCAGAGGAGACACGGGAGTACCTGCATAAGAGCCAAATGGGTGGTTGTTACACCAAGGAGAGCAGCAATCACAGAGTAGTAGAGAGATATTACCATTTGACGAGGAAAGATTCCCCCGAGGGTGACTCCACCCAGTGATCCTCCCTGTGACATGAATCCAAGAGCTCCCACATGGACTGAGGCAAGTGAGGAAGGTTGTGAAACATCAGCTCATGGAGCTTAGGATAATCGTCCTTGTGGAACTGGAGATCCCAGGAGCACAAGTGGTTGCATCCAGGAGCAGGCAAGTTAAATGTTTGATCTCTCTTTGAGAACATGAGATTTGAGTTTTGAAAGCTCTCAAAAGGGGTTGTGATGTTAGTCCACCGCAGGTCACGACGGGGCCTGCAGAGACTCAGCTGGTTACCCAAGAACTTGATACCAACTACCCAATCTTCATCCTCTTGATCAGGAGGAGAAGAGGACATTGCCACATTCCAGACAATTTCAGTTTGGCAAGAGTAGAGAGCAGCAGGTGTAGGCAGAGGAATCATGGTTGGGTTTGTTTTGAACGCCAATGGGTTGAAAAGGTCGGTGATGCGTAGGGAGCGATCGTGCCGGTCACTGTAAAATCCCCATCCATGGGAAGCTCCGACCAAATTGGCGTTATCGAGCTCTTTGGGTATTGTTTTGTCAGCGACTTTGACTAGCTCTTCCTTGGCCGCATCGAACAAGAGGACGTCTGCGACGATGCCGCCGTCGCCGCCGCCCGGTGAGTCTTTCTCAATGCAGCAAAGCGTCAAATACGGGCTGGTCGAAGACGATGAAAACAAGCGAGTGGTCTTGTGCATCTGCCAGAGAAGAAAAACAAGCGAATAAATTCTCTTGTCCACAATTTCAACCCTCCGATTCACATATTTTTGTTCAAATTACCAACAGCTAATAAAATAATAATAATTCAAAGCATACGAGCGAATGGTTCCTAGGAAAGAGGCTGGAGAGTCGGGAGAGAAGACGGTGAGACATTGACGATAGATTCTACGAAGAAACCCTAAATTCTGTGGAGTTTCTACCATCTTCAACTTCTTTTCTTTTCCTCTTTCTTTCCATTTTCGGCTAAATTTTATCAATTCTCCTACTTTCGCTCCTCTTTCCGTTTTCCAACTTGGGAATGAACTAGTTCACTAAGAATACATGTATCAATCAATTTAATCAAATCAGTTTTAAACTAGAGGATTCTACTTTACTAAATAACAATTTAAAACCAGTAAACAAAGGAGCAAGTAAGCAGAAGAGAAGTAAACTAAGATCAGAAACTAATATCATGGTAATAGCTCTATGCTAATCATGTAACTAATATCAATTATATTGGTAATCATAAAACAAATATGCATTATGTTGTAACTTTATAGTAATCAGAAACTAGTTTGATATGACAAACAAGTAAGAATTAGTTTGTCGGAATTTTGATCGAAGAGAAAAAAAGACGATTGCAGAAATGAAAAGAACACGAGAGATTTGTTATCCAGTTTAGGGGCAAACCGCCACCCTACGTCTTGCTGAGGTTCTTCCTCGAAATTCACTAAGAACACTGGTGATACAAGTAATCGCCGTCGATCGCTCACCGAAAAACACAAAGCCTCACCGCACTCACCGTAACTGATTCACTCGACGTTTTCTCTCTCAAACCCGAGATCCAATGAAATTCACTCACACAGAAAAATACAAAGAAATCGACGACGACTACAATACAATCGAACTGACTTATACACGACTTAATCGACCAATGGATTCGATCCAGCTAAGTCAGCTCATCATCGTCTTCAAACAGTCAAACCAAAACCGTTACAGACTCCGTTACTTTGTTTCTTTTCCCAAGACGACGCCGTTCGAGTAAGTAGCTAAAACCGCGAGTTGAACCGAACCAGCAACTTGATTCCGCGTTGGTTTATCTCGAATTCGTTCCTAAACCATAATCCACTAGCTCAATTAGATGGTTTGTGACAAGCACAAAACTGACAAATTCTACCTTGATTGTCAAACCATCTTGCATGTTGTTCTTAGCAAACTCCGACCTCGAATTTCCTTCTCTTAAACTGGAGAAGCACCAAGTAGATTCAGTAAATCTATGAATCTACCTATTGGCAACACTTTGGTGAAAATATCTGCAGGGTTTTCACTTGTGTGGACCTTTGAAACCTACAACTTACCTTCTTCAACACGCTCTCTCAAACTAAGCTTACCACCCAAGTGCTTAGTTCGCTCATGATGCACATTATTCTTGGCCAAAGTCAGTGCACTTTGAGAGTCACCGAACACCTCAACTCTGTCCTGATGATAGCCAAACTCTTCACTCAAACCTCTGAGCCAAACAACTTCTTTAACTGCTTTAGTCATAGCAATGTACTCTGATTCTGTAGTGGATAGGGCTACTATTTTCTGTAGACTCGATTTCCAACTGAGGACACCTTCCCTTGACACAAAAGCATAACCAGAGATCGACCTCCTGCGATCCAGATCAGCCCCAAAGTCTGAGTCACAAAAACAAATGATTTTAAACTCAGACTGCTTTTTGTAAGTCAAACACATCCTTGTAGACCCTCTAACATATCTTATAATCTACTTTACTGCGCTCCAATGTGTCTTGACATGACCACTCATGAACCTACTTACCAGTCCAATGGGGTATGCAAGGTCTGGTCTGGTTCCTATCATGCCATACATTAAGCTTCCAACTGTATTACAGTATGGTACAAACTTCATATAGGCTTCATCTTGCTCCATCTGATCCTTTGTAGCTGCCATGAGCTTAAACTGAACTCCCATTGGTGTGTTCACAACCTTAGCTTTGTCCATGTTATAGGTCCTTAGAAACTTTTCCATGTACCTTCCTGTGACAGCTTCAGTTCCTGCTTACCTCTGTCCTGAATGATGTCAATTCCAAGAATCTTCATAGTTGCTCCAAGATCTTTCATTTCTAAGGTGGAACTCAGCTGATCCTTCAGTTTCCTGATACACTCCATGTTCTTGCAAGCTACCAACATATCATTTACATATAAGAGGAGATAGATACACATCTTTGATATGCATTTGATGTATACACACTGATCATGATCACTCCTTTTGAAACCAGCCTCTTACATGAATATGTTATGCTTCTTATTTCATTGCCTTTGGACTCTGCTTTAATCCATACAAAGACTTTTTCAATAAGCACACATGATCTTCCTTGCCTTTAACCTCATATCCTTCTGGTTGTGCCATGTAGATTTCCTCTTCTAGATCCCTATGTAGAAAAGCAGTCTTGACATCAAGCTGCTCAAGTTCCATGTCTTCATTTACCACAATTGACATCAAACACCTGGTTGATACATGCTTGACAACATGAGAGAAAATCTTATTGTAGTAGATACCTTCCTTTTGATCATATCCCTTAGCCACTAATCTTGCCTTAAACCGAGGTTCTTCTGCTCCTAGAATGCCTGATTTCCTTAATCCATCTGCAACCTATCACCTTTCTTCCTCTTGGTTTGGGAACTAGCAGGCATGTTTGTTCTTTCTCAGAGAATCCATTTCCTCATCAGATGCACCCTTCCACATCTTACTTAATGGATCTCTCATAACTGCTTCATAGTCTCATGGTTCTACCGGATCACCATATTCAGAAGCTAGTAGAGCTAAAACCATATGAACATAATCATCTAGCTTCTTAGGGATTTTGATTTCCCTTTTGTACCTATCCTTAGCTAGCATATAACCATCAGTCTCTTGTCCATGACTTTCATCACCTTCTGATGGCTCCTCTTCTGTATTTGTATTTGCAGATTCAAACCCCTGATTCACACCAGTATCATCTTCACCTTCCGAAGACTCTGGAACCCCACTTGAATCAGACAACTTTGGAGATGGCTCAATCAATACAACATCCAGAAATGCTATATCCATGACCTTGACATGCTTTGATTCCTTGAACATATCTTTGTAACTTTCTTCTTCTTTGAAAGTAACATTTCTGCTAATCAAACATTTGCAATCCTCAAGAGACCAAACCTTATACCCTTTACCACCAGAAGGGTAGCCAACAAACAAACCTTTTTGGCTCTTGGTTGTAGCTTCCCATCATCCTGATGATAGTAACACACACAGCCAAACCTTCGCAAATGAGATAGGTTTACATTACCTTTGGACCATATATCTTCCAATATCACCGTTAAGAATGTTGGATGGTGTCTTGTTTATAAGATATACAACAATGTTGACTGCCTCTGCCCAAAAACCTTTGGTAGACCACACTCATTTAGGATACACCTTACTCTCTCTCTAGTATGGTTCTGTTCATGCGCTCCACCACACCATTTTACTGAGGTGTGTATGGGATAGTCTTATGCCTTGCTATACCAGTCTCTAAGCAAAATCTATCAAATTCCATGTTTCAGAACTCCAATCCATTGTCGGTTTTTATTTCTTAACTTTGAGGTCAGACTGTTTCTCTACTAAGACCTTCCATTCCGTAAACTTGTCAAGAGCCTGATCCTTGGTGCTTAGAAAATAGACCCACACCTTTCTAGAGTGGTCATTAATGATTCTTAGGAAATAGTGACATTTTCCTAAGGACTGAGGAACTGTAGGAGAACCCCAGAGATCCATATGAACATACTCTAAGCAACTCTTGCTTGTGTGTTGACCTGAGATGAAATTCTGTCTGTGAGGCTGTGAGCCTTTCCGAAAATGCAGCTTTCACAAAACCTTATACTTGACACCTTACCTTTGTCTAGATATCCCTTCCTTACCAGAGTGTCTAAACTCTTTTGGCTGACATGGCCATGCTTGCTGTGCCATAGGTCTGTATTATCTTGACTGCTAACTGCATTTGCTTCCTCGATACATATGCTTCCCTTTAGCAGATAGAGATTGTTGGTTATAACCGCTACCAACATTGGATTCCGTTCCTTGATTACTTTTAGAATCCCATTTTTTGATTCAAAAGCGCATCCCTGATCTTCAGCCGTCTTTATTTGTATTGTACCAAATACCTGCAAGTGAAGATGTGGATTCATTTGCCATTCTGACTGACCCTGCTGCAAACTCCCTGAGATCATAAACCATTCTCTCCTTGAGGTCATATGAAACGTGCAGCTTGTGTCTAAGATCCAAAACTCCTTGTAGTCCACTGCCTCTGTCAAGTTCACTTCTGAAACAATAAGAGATTCAATATTCTCCACTCCTGATACAGCTGATGATTCTCCCGTTACCCTGAGATTACCATTTCCATGATGTGTCGTCTTCTTAGGAAAATCCTTCTTGAAGTGTCCTTCATATTCACATATCCAACAAGTGTAAACACCCTCCCATCCTTTAGTCTTGTGTTTTGACTTGTTGAATTTTTCCTTAGAACTAGAATCCTTCTTCCCTCCTTTATACTTAGAGCCTTGATTTGAGAACAAAACTTCCCCCTGTGACTTGTTGCTTTTGAACATTTGTAGACAAGTCCATCTGTTTTGAGTGTATGGAGTTAATAACTTCTTCAAGTGTTATAGTCTCCTTTCCATATCTTAGCGTGTCTCGAAGGTGAAAAAAATGCTTTAGAAAAGACATTAAGAGGAGGATGACCTGATCCTCATCTGGAACGTCAACTTTAACATTCTCTAAATCAGTTATAATCCTCAGAAACTCATCAATATTGTTCTCTATGGATGCTGATTCACTCATCCTAAAACTTATAAGCGCTGCTTCAAGTACATCCTATTTGGTAGTGATTTTGACATATATTGAGCATCTAAGATCTTTAACATACCAGATACAGACTTTTCCTTTATGATCTTGCGCAATATCTTGTATGTAACACTCATCACTATGGTACGGCGTATCTTTCTTTGCTTTTCAGCCAGCGATGACTTTGTTTTAGCATCTTTTGATTCATTCTCGTTCTTAGTCTCCTCGCTCTTTACATCTCCTCCTCCCTCTTGAATCATGAGAGCCTATGTGAGACATAGGAGATCAAGATTAGCTAGCAACCTCTCTTTCCACATATTGTAATCGATCATTCCATCAAACTTCTCAAACTCGATCTTTGTGGAAGGCATCAAGTCGTTCTTGAATCTTTCACCAAGCTCACAATCCGATTACTGAGTCACCTCAATTATCCTAACGAAGCTTTGATACCACTTGTTGTAACTTTATAGTAATCAGAAACCAGTTTGATATGACAAACAAGTAAGAATTAGTTCGTCGGAACTTTGATCGAAGAGACTAAAAGACGATTGCAGAAGTGAAAAAGAACACGAGAGATTTGTTATCCACTTCAGAGGAAAACCGCCACCCTACGTCTGGCCGAGGTTCTTCCTCGAAATTCACTAAGAACACTGTTGATACAAGTAATCACCGTCGATCGCTCACCGGAAAACCCAAATCATCACCATCACTCACCGTAACTAATTCACTCAACGTGTTATCTCTCAAACCCGAGACCCAATGAATGAAGGTGGTTTCAACGCCAGACTAAACAGTAATTTTCGAAGTAATGAAGGTGGTTTCAATACCAGAAGAAACAATTACTTCCAAATAAATGAAGGTGGCCTCGAAATAAAGAAACCGACCGAAAGCGCTTGTCAAAGATGTGGCGTGAAAGGACATTGGGAACTAACATGTCGTACACCAAAGCACTTTGTCGATTTATATCAAGCGTCTCAAAAGGCCATAGTTAATAATGTCGAAACCAACTTCCACAATAATGAAGCCGGAACTTCTTTCAATAGCCTAAATGATGATGATTCTTCTCTTGATATCGCGGATTTCCTTGTGAATTACGAAAACTACACGGCTATGATCGATGATACCAAATAAACTGTCAAGGAGGCTTAAAATAAATGTTTGCATTTGTGTAATATGTTTTTATTTTGTGTGTGTGTGGAATCGTGTTTTTAATTGTAATAAAAATAATAATAACTTTTATATATTTATCTTTCTTATTAATACATATATATGAATATTGTGAAACAGAAATGTCACAAATCAGAATTCATGATGGAGATATATGTCTGACAGACAGTGCTACAACTCATACAATAATCAGTGATTAAAAGTATTCCTCCTGTCTCAAAATAAAAGACTCCGCTGGAAGCGTGAGTACAATTTCTAGTAATGCAAAAATTATAATTGGCTCCAGAAAAGTGAACTTTTCAATGCCAAGGGGAACAAAGTTTGAATACATGATGCATTATATTCCCTAAAATCTCAACGATATTTATTAAGTTTTCGAGTTATCCGCAGAAATGGATATCACGTTGAGACTATGAGTAAAAATGGTATTGAATATCTTTACATTACATCGGAGAGGAAACATGTATTAGAAGAATTATAAATGTTATCCTCCAGATTATATTGCACAAAAATAAATACAATTGAATCATCTGTTATGATAACCCCAAAGCTTGTTAATACATTCAAAGTTTGGCATGAAATGCTAGGGCATCCTGGTTCAGTCATGATGAGAATTTTTTTGCAAAACTCTAATGATCATCCGTTAAAAAACGAGAAAATTTTGCAATCGAATGAGCTTTTATGTGATGCATGTTCTCAAGAAAAACTTATAACTCGGCCATCACCAACTAAAGTTGGGAATGAATCACCAATTTTTTTGGAACGTATACATGGTGATATAATTGACACATCCAGTAAATGGTCACATGTGTGTCTTTTGACCACAAGAAACACGGCTTTTGCAAAATTTATTTCCCAAATAGTCAGGTTGAGATCACAATTTCATGATTATACAATAAAGAAAGTAAAGCTTGATAACGCTGGAGAATTCATTTCAGCGACTTTTAATGATTATTGTATGTCATTGGGAATTGATATTGAACATCCGGTTCCACACGTCCATACACAAAATGGCATGGCTGAGTCTTTGATAAAATGGTTGCAATTCATTGCTAGACCATTAATATTGAGAACAAAACTCCCAATTTCAATATGGGTCATGCTATTTTGCATGCAGCAGCACTACTCCAGATAAGAGCAAGTTCGTATCACAAGCATTCCCGTTACAATTAGCATTTGGCAGAGAGCCAAATATATCTCCTCTCCGTGTTTTTGGATGTGCGGTTTATGTTCCAATAGCCCCACCACAAAAACCAAAAAGGGGCCGCAAAGGATATTGGGAATATATATTGGTATATGTCACCAAGTATAATTTGGTATGTTGAACCGCGAACTGGTGATATGTTTACGGCATGTTCTGCCGATTGTCATTTTAATAAAGATGAATTCTTCGCGTTAGGTGGAGGATTAAGAGAATCACCAAAGATATCACATGGTGTACACAATCTATGGCTTATCTTGACCCTCCTACGAATCAACACGAGATGGAAGTTGAAAATTGTGCATTTACAAAATATAGCAATCCAATTACCAAATGCATTTACAAATACAAAGAGAGTAACAAAGTCATATATACCAGCTGCAAATGCTCAATCTAGAATTGAAATTCTAAAAGAAAAAACTGATGGAAGCATTGCTAATGAAACCTAAGGTTCAATTGAAAATGGGGAGGCCAATGGGTTCAAAGGATAAAAATCTTCGGAAGAAAAAAAAGTTGGGAGAACAAAATGAAATGTTTCATATTGAACCACAACAAGAAAAAATGTCCAGAAGATATTTGTGAAAAATATCTCGAAAAACCAAATAAAGATGAAAATCTCGAAGTCGAACATGATACAGAAAAATGTGAGGTTTCCATTAATTATGCCCAAGATGGAAAAGTATGGGTAAGACATGAAATTGACAATTTGGATGGAGTAGTCGCCTTTTCTGTATCTAAGGAATTTGAACATGAAAATGATGATTCAGATCCAACGTCTATACTAGGTTGTCAGAAAAGACATGATTGAGAAAAATGGAAGATGACCATACAAACTGAATTACTCTCCCTCAATAAAAGAAATGTCTTTGGACATATTATCACAACTCCTGAATGTGTAAAACCTGTTGTATACAAGTGGATATTTGTGAGAAAGAGAAATGAGAAAAATGAAATCACAAGATATAAAGCCCGACTATTTACTCAAGAATTTTCTCAAAGACCAGGAATTGATTACGAAGAAACATATTCTCCGGCTATGGATGCAATCACATTCAGGTACTTAATGAGCCTAACGACATCTAAAAATCTTGAAATGTATCTCATGGATGTTGTAACAGCATATCTGTATGGATCACTTGATAATGATATATACATGAAAATTCCAAAAGGGATGAAAATGCCTGAAACATTAAATTTTAAATCTAAAAAAATATGTTCGATCAAATTACAACGATTTCTTTATGGATTATAAAAAATCCAAACGCATGTGATATAATCGATTAAGTGAATACTTGTTGAATAAAAGTTACATCAATAATGCGATACGCCCTTGTGTGTTTATCAAGAAATCATCGTCAAGATTTTTGATCATTTTTGTATATGTTGATGATCTGAACATGATTGAAACTCAAAAGAAAATTAATGATACAAGAAATCATATGAAAGAAGAGTTCGAAACGAAAGATCTCGGAGAGACAAAACTTTGTCTTGGACTACAAATAGAGAACCTCTGATATATCATGGTTTTTACCCATTTTATACCATGATATAGATGTGTTTTTAGTGTCTTTTGTGTTCGTTTAGAGTCTTTTACAGGTTTAATCAGGTTTGGAGCTAATTGGAGATATTTGGAGCACTTTGGGACTTTTGGGACGTTTTGGCTGAGAGCTTAACTCACTGTCCGATTTATTGATCAAGCATCGACCGACACACCTTGTGCATCGGTCGACACACTAGCGAGATGGGCCGTACGCGTCGGTTTAACAAGTTATGAAGATTTGCAAAGAGGCCCAGAATAGTTCCAGTATTTACACAGAAGCCCCAGCCGAGATTAGGCTTATATATAGAGGATTTTGGTGTTTAATTTACTTACGCTTTCATACTTAGAGCTAAGAGATTTTTAGAGCTTTCGGGGCTGATCTAATCCTGTACTTCAGTTATTTTGGAGAAGATTTCGAACCCCCTTTATCTATTTAATTTCTTATATGCAATCTATTATTTCTATGATTATGTTTTCATCAATCATGTCTGAGTAGATCCATAGTTAAGCTTAGGGTTTCTCATTAGGGTTTGATGACTTGCTAGACTTGTTTAATTCAGTTAAGGATTCATATGATTAGAATGTTCTTCAAACTAAATTGTGCTTAAAGCTAGTTCTAACCTGATCAATTAGAATCTAGATCTTAGGTTGCTAAATTCGACACGAGAATGTGTTTTAGAATCTGAACTATTTAGGTTGAGCAATTAAATTATTCGCAAAGAGATTTGGTTTAGTTTAATTGTGAACATATCAAACTTGAACTTAATGCTAGTTTAATCTGTTAGTAATTGCAAAGAGATTTGGGTTACTGCACTTAGACTTAGAGGATTTTCGCAAAGAGATTTGGTTAATTCTAATTCCGTGATTTGAGTTCTAGAACTGCGTTTAATTAGATCCTTACTGATTAACTTGTCTGCTTGTCTGATTTCCTGAGAACACCCTAGGCTTGACGCTTTTAGTTTATTGCTTTCACAACCAACTTGCTACTGTTTACTTTCTTGCCTTGCTTTTAATTCATTCACCACTTGCTTTATTTCTAGTATTAATCTCTACGTTTCTGATTCTATTGAGACCAAGTGTCCCTGTGGATTCGATAACCCTATATACTACTTTGATGATACTGTGCACTTGCAGTTTAGAATAAGGTAAAACTTAGAACCTATCAAGTTTTTGGCGCCGTTGCCGGGGACTCTTTGAGTCTTCGATAGGACCGAACTTAGGGTTTTTACTAGAAATTTTTCTTTTTATTTTTGTTTTTCGTTTTTATTTTTATAATCTGCTAACCTTTTTCTCTGTTTCTTTCTGTCGCAGGTACGACTTTCGCCTTGCGTCGATCGTTGCACCCTTAGCATCGATCGTCACTAGGTGATTCAGAGATTGAATCGATCGTTGCACTGATAGCATCGGTCGTTGCTGGACGATTACAGACAGTTTATGCAGACGCATTAAACTAGAAGTAATCCGAACTTGAGCTTAGTTAATCTCGATCTTGAAGAACTTGGACGTTTAGAAAGAACAATCAGAAGAGAGAAAAGAGAAAGGATGGTGCAAGAACGTTTGATTCTGGTACGTGATGCTGAAGGTACCCTGAGGGACCGAGATAACAACCCATACAATGCTGCTTGGCAAAGGGTTGATGCTGAAGGGAATGTCAACCCTGATCCTCCTGAGCAACAGCAACAGGAGCAGAACCAGGGTCAAGGACATGCCCAAGGTAGACAGATGGTTGTCCATGAGAGGACTTTAGCTGACTACAACAGACCGGATGTGTTTCATAGAAACCGGTCAGCTTTAGTGCTTCCTGCTTTTGAGAGGAACGATTTTGAAATCAAAACCATCTACTACTCGCTGATGAGACAGAATGCATTTCATGGTTACCCAACGGAGCAGCCTATGGATCACATTGATTCGTTTGAGGACGTAGTCACTGGCATGAAGTATGATGGAGTCTGCTCGGACTATCTGTTCCTTAAGCTCTTTCCGCACAGTCTTGCTGGAGACGCTAGTGCATGGCTAAAGCAGCTGGCACCTGCTCAGTACACTACTTGGGCAGCTTTAAAGAGGGAGTTCCTGCGTCACTTCTATGATGATGCGCGCTCAGACCAGTCCAGACAGGACATACTCACCTTTTCTCAAGGAGTTGTGGAGCCTTTAATGACTGCCTGGATGAGATTTAAGTAGTATCAGCGTGACTGCCCACACCATGGATTCACTGAAGTTCAGTTGATTGGCATTTTCTTCAGAGGCATAGATCTTCTATATCAGTCTGCACTGGACAATTCCAGTAATGCTAACTTCAACACCAGGACTCGTACGCAGGCTAAGCAGTTGATTGAGAATCTAATAGGCAGCAACAACTGCAAGACTATGGATGAGAGGAGGAAGAAATCTGGTGGAAGTGTAGAGAATTCTGACATAGCTGATATTAGATCTAGGCTAGACACAGTTTGCAATCTCCTAGCAGGAAAGAAAGCTGTCCATTTCGCTCAAGAAGTAGAAGTAATTCAGACTGAGGAGGACACTCAGGAAGAAGATGTGAATTACATCGGAGGAGCTGGTTTCCAAGGAAACAGATTTGGATATCAATCTGGGAACAGATTTTCCGGTGGAGGACAGAAGGGTGCTTTCACAGGCAATCAGAACTCTTCAAGCTTTGGACAGACCAATAATTTTCAGAAGCCTTATGGACAAAGTGCTCAGAGAACCTACGGATCTTCATCTTATCAGATACCTCCTGCACCCACTGCTTTTGAGATTAAGATGGAGACGATGATGAACCAGCTGTTGGAGGGACAGGCTAAGAGTGCCGCAGACATACACAAGAGAATATATACAGTCTATAAGGAGCTAGATGGGAAGTTTGAATACCTGAGCACACATATGAAGGAGCTTGATGCTAAGGTTGCAAGAACTGCTGGACATGCTCAGAGGGAAAATGGATATCTTCTAGGAAGAACAGACGCTAATCCCAAGTACCAATGCAATGCAGTGACTTTGAGAAGTGGTAAGGAACTGTTACCTAAACAAAACAGGCAGCTGAGCGTTGAGGAACTCGCGGAGATTGAAGATTTGGAAGATGAAATTCGCGACATTCGCGATGCATCGGTCGATGCACCCAAGCAACGGTCGACGCAAAGCGATAACATAGAAACTGTCGTCGTGAAGTCGCCCAGCAACGATCGACACAATTCCAGTGACGGTCGATGCAAGGCGACTGCTGAGGATTCAAAACCAGAGAAATCGAAACAGTCGACCGAAAGAGTTTACAAGCCTAAAATACCCTATCCCAAGAATCCCAGGAAGGCTAAGAACGAGAGGCAGTATGCCAAATGCAAAGAGTTCATAAAAAAGGTGAAAGTTGAAGTACCTTTGCTTGACTCCATGGATACCTCGCCTATGATGAGGAGATGCCTTAAAGATATGATTGCTGGAAAATGGACTGATGAAGAAAGTGTGATGATGATCAGTGAGGTATTCAGTGCAGTAATTCAAGGCAGAACTCCTGAGAAGTTAAAAGATCATGGGAGCTTTGTATTAGATTGTACTATATACAGGGAGAGATTCGAAAGATCCCTATGTGATCTTGGTTCCAGTGTGAATCTTATGCCTCTCTCGGTTGCTAAGAGGCTCTGTATGACTGATTTCAGACCCACTAGGATATCACTGGTTCTAGCAGACAGAACGATCAGGATTCCCGATGGAGTATTGGAGGATGTGCCTATAATGATTGGCCAATGTGCGATTCCCACTGACTTCGTGGTTCTGCAGTATGGACAGGAACCAAAGGATCCACTAATTTTGGGCAGATCTTTCTTAGCTACAGCTGGTGCGATGATTGACTGTCAGAGAGGTAAAATAGTTCTGAATGTGGGTGATCTGAAGATGAGTTTTGATATGAACAAGCTGGTAAAGAGACCAACCATCGACGGACAGACTTTCTATGTGGACACACTTGGTGAATTAGCTGCAGAGTACTTTCACCAGTCACATGCTGAAGATCCACTAGAAAGAGCTTTACTGAGCTCTATAATGGAGTTGGAGTACCTGCAGGACGAGCCAGCAATGTGCTATACAAGACTGATGGATTCTGTTGAAGTTGCAATGCAGGTGGAAGTATCTGACGCGACGATGCAACGATCGACACTCACCAAGCATCGGTCGTTGCAAGGCGACGCAGACTGGGCAGAGGAAAAGGCTCCGAAAATAGAATTGAAACAACTTCCATCCGGGCTAAGGTACGCGTTTCTTGGACCGAATTCAACTTATCCAGTGATAGTTAACGCTAGTTTAAACAACGCAGAGCTCACTTTACTGCTAAGCAAGCTGCGCAAGCATCGCAAAGCTCTTGGATATTCTCTTGATGATATTTCAGGTATCTCACCAGAGTTGTGCATGCATCGGATACACCTTGAGGATGAGTCTAAGACATCTGTTGAGCATCAGAGAAGGCTTAATCCTAATCTACAGGAAGTGGTTAAGAAAGAGATTATGAAACTCCTGGATGGTGGGATCATCTATCCTATTTCAGACAGTGATTGGGTAAGTCCAGTCCATGTAGTGCCTAAGAAAGGTGGAGTTACAGTTGTGAAGAATGAGAAGAATGAGCTGATACCTACTAGGACTGTGACGGGACACAGGATGTGCATAGATTACATGAAACTGAATGCTGCAACTAGAAAGGATCACTTTCCCTTACCTTTCATTAACCAGATGCTGGAGAGGTTAGCCAATCATCCTTACTACTGCTTCCTCGATGGATACTCAGGTTTCTTTCAGATTCCTATCCACCCAGAAGATCAGGGAAAGACTACTTTCACTTGTCCATATGGCACATTTGCTTACCGTAGGATGCCTTTTGGACTCTGTAATGCTCCTGCCACTTTTCAGAGATGCATGATGTCCATATTCACTGATATGATTGAGGACTTTATGGAGGTATTCATGGATGACTTCTCAGTCTATGGATCATCTTATAATGAATGTCTAGATAATCTGTGCAAGGTGCTGACTAGATGCGAAGAGAAGCACTTGGTCCTTAACTGGGGAAAATGTCATTTCATGGTCAAATATGGTATTGTTCTTGGACATAAAGTGTCTGAATCAGGGATCGAAGTGGATCGCGCTAAGATTGAGGTAATGACCAACCTTCAGGCACCTGATTCTGTTAAGGCTATAAGAAGCTTTCTTGGACATGCTGGTTTCTATAGACGATTTATCAAAGACTTCAGTAAGATTGCTAGGCCACTAACTGCCTTGCTGTGTAAGGATACCAAATTTGAGTTCAATGCAGACTGTAAGACTGCATTTGAACAGATCAAGCAGGCTTTAGTAAGTTCCCCAATAGTCCAGCCACCAGATTGGGATTTACCTTTTGAGGTTATGTGTGATGCAAGTGACTTTGCTGTAGGAGCTGTTCTGGGACAGAAGAAGGACAGAAAGCTTCATGCTATCTATTACGCTAGTAGGACACTAGATGATGCGCAGAGAAACTATGCAACCACAGAGAAAGAGCTGTTAGCTGTTGTCTTTGCTTTCGAGAAATTCCGCCCCTATCTTGTTGGCTCTAAGGTGATTGTTCATACTGATCATTCAGCCCTGAAGTATCTGATGCAGAAGAAGGATGCTAAGCCAAGATTGTTGAGATGGATTCTGTTGCTTCAGGAGTTTGATATTGAAGTGAGGGACAAGAAGGGAGTTGAGAATGGAGTTGCTGATCATCTTTCAAGGTTGCTGGTTGAGGAAGACGTGCCCATAAATGATTATTTTCCCGAGGAAAACGTCAACATGATTGGTACAATTTTTCAGATGGATTTGGGAGGTGAGTTGCAGAACTGTCGGGAAAATCGCCTTGTGTCGATCGATGCCGCATTGGCAACGGTCGATACAAGTATCGGGGAAGAAACGATCGACACATGCACACGCAACGGTCGATGCACACCTGATACGAACCGAGAATCTTTCAAGCTCAGAATTGGAATTATGACTTCGAAATTTCTGCTGTAGCAACCTCTGATCGACCCTGGTATGCATATATAGCTAATTACCTTGCTGCTGAGACTGAACCAGATGATCTGAAGGGTTATGAAAAGAAAAGATTCTTTAGGGATCTTAGAAGATACTACTGGGATGAACCTTATCTCTATAAGCACTGCTCAGATGACCTTTACAGGAGATGCATTGTTGAATCAGAAGTTCCAGACATCCTCTTCCACTGTCATGGATCAGATTATGCTGGACATTTTGCTACATTCAAGATTGTGTCTAAGGTTCTGCAAGCAGGTTTCTGGTGGCCTACAATGTTCAGAGACACTCATTCTTTCGTCTCTCAGTGTGATGTTTGTCAGAGGAGAGGAAAAATCAGCAAGAAGCATGAGATGCCTCAGAATTTCATTCTGGAAGTTGAGGTTTTCGATTGCTGGGGCATAGATTTCATGGGTCCTTTTCCCTCATCCTATGGGAATAAATTCATCTTGGTTGCTGTGGACTATGTGTCTAAATGGGTTGAAGCAATAGCTAGTCCAACCAATGATTCTTCGGTGGTCATTAAGCTGTTTAAGACCATCATATTCCCCAGATTTGGAGTGCCTCGTATAGTGATAAGTGATGGAGGATCTCATTTTATCAATAAGGTCTTCGAAAAGCTGCTGAAGAAGCATGGAGTTCATCACCGAGTCGCTACACCTTATCACCCTCAAACTAGTGGACAAGTCGAAGTTTCTAACAGGCAGATCAAAGAGATCCTTGAGAAGATAGTTGGAAAGACAAGGAAGGATTGGGCAGCGAAGTTGGATGATGCATTATGGGCTTACAGGACAGCATTCAAGACACCACTTGGGACCACTCCATTTCATCTGCTATATGGAAAAGCATGTCATCTGCCAGTGGAGCTTGAGCACAAAGCAACATGTGCTGTAAAACAAATGAATTTTGATCTTAAGTCTGCTGCGGAAAGGAGATTTATACAGCTTAATGAGTTAGATGAGATTAGACATTTTTCTTACGAGAACTCAAAGCTGTACAAGGAGAGGACTAAGGCATATCATGACAAGAAGATTGTCTCCAGACAATTTGAGCCTACTGATCAGGTACTTTTATATAACTCTCGTCTGCATTTGTTTCCAGGAAAGCTGAAATCAAGGTGGTCTGGTCCTTTCACAATCAAAGAAGTGCGTCCGTATGGAGCTGTCGTTCTAACTGGTAAGGATGGTATTGAATTCACTGTGAATGGACAGAGGGTGAAACATTATTGGGCTAAGGCCGAAATTCCAGATGGTCAGATTCTGCCTCTGGATGATGCACCCTCTACCTAAATCAGCTGAAGCGTCAAGCTAATGACCTTAAACAAGCGCTTAGTGGGAGGCAACCCACTGTTTTCGTTTTTGCATTTTGATTTTAGTATTTTCATAGGATTTTATGCTTGTTTCTGGTTTTGGTGAATTTTGTTTGCAGGTCTCGGATTAAAACGCAGTGCGTCGATCGTCACAACACGATCGGAATCGCATTGCAGCGATCGTTGCAGTTCTGAGCAACGATCGATCCCCAACGAAAGTCGCACAGCAACGGTCGGTGCACCTAGTGCAACGATCGATGCTTGACTGCGACAGAGGTAAAACCCGAGAGAACTAACCATCCCATTAACAAATTTTTATTTTCTTTCTTTTAACCAATCCCTTGCTTGACACTACTGGGGACAGTGTGTCTTAAGTGTGGGGGAGGTTCTACTAATTACTTTTTTTTATTTTCTTAGAGTCAGTTTAATTTTAAAAATTTGTTTTTTGAGTCAAAATTTGTTCAAGTAGGAAACAATGATTTTTTGAGAAGATTAGCAGCATTTGCAGGAACTTAAGTAACCACTGGGATGAAGCTGCAGATTATCTATGACTATTAGAAAACCCAGACACAGATCAGCCTACTGAGAACACCCACATCGCTTCAGGTATCAGAGGATCTTTTACTGACTTTAATTTAATCCTGATTTTAGATTTCTCACCTAAGGGCTTGGTATACTTTATGTCGGACTCCCTTGTTGGTTCTGACACAGCCTATTAACCTGTCCTATTTGGTTCCCTTCTCCCCTTCCATAAAGTAAAAAAAAAAAAAAGATAATAAACTGAGGATGAGTTAGTAACTCCGAAGTGGTCATGAGAATGGTAGCAAACACTATTTTCTCTCATGTGATCCATGGAATGTGTCCAAAGTACACCCCAAAACGGGAAGAACACTGATAAAAAAAATAAAATGATACCCAGTGGGGAAAAATCAGTTGTTAAGGAAGGGAAAAGAGAAGAAAGGGACTAAAGAAAGACAGTTTGGTGGTCTAGAGCTGGCAAGGTAAGAATCCATGTGCCTTTAGATCGATACCCCTTAGGTGAGACCGCACTTAAATACTTGCAGAAGTCAGTAGGGAGAATTTGAATGCGTGAATGTGATTGTGGCGTTTACTTAGGACAATTGCTAAGTGTGGGGGAAGTATATGTTGGTCTTGATGTATGTGGATTGACTCTTTCATGTTGATTACTAAGGGGAATCTGAATGTTGCTGCTTCTACGACAAAATGAGTTTCTGAAGAGTTTTCAAACCTCTTCACTTCATTTTAGTTCTCTGTTTTGCTTGAGGGCAAGCAAAGGCTAAGTGTGGGGGAGTTGATATATCATGGTTTTTACCCATTTTATACCATGATATAGATGTGTTTTTAGTGTCTTTTGTGTTCGTTTAGAGTCTTTTACAGGTTTAATCAGGTTTGGAGCTAATTGGAGATATTTGGAGCATTTTGGGACTTTTGGGACGTTTTGGCCGAGAGCTTAACTCACTGTCCGATTTATTGATCAAGCATCGACCGACACACCTTGTGCATCGGTCGACACACTAGCGAGATGGGCCGTACGCGTCGGTTTAACAAGTTATGAAGATTTGCAAAGAGGCCCAGAATAGTTCCAGTATTTACACAGAAGCCCCAACCGAGATTAGGCTTATATATAGAGGATTTTGGTGTTTAATTTACTTACGCTTTCATACTTAGAGCTAAGAGATTTTTAGAGCTTTCGGGGCTGATCTAATCCTGTACTTCAGTTATTTTGGAGAAGATTTCGAACCCCCTTTATCTATTTAATTTCTTATATGCAATCTATTATTTCTATGATTATGTTTTCATCAATCATGTCTGAGTAGATCCATAGTTAAGCTTAGGGTTTCTCATTAGGGTTTGATGACTTGCTAGACTTGTTTAATTCAGTTAAGGATTCATATGATTAGAATGTTCTTCAAACTAAATTGTGCTTAAAGCTAGTTCTAACCTGATCAATTAGAATCTAGATCTTAGGTTGCTAAATTCGACACGAGATTGTGTTTTAGAATATGAACTATTTAGGTTGAGCAATTAAATTATTCGCAAAGAGATTTGGTTTAGTTTAATTGTGAACATATCAAACTTGAACTTAATGCTAGTTTAATCTGTTAGTAATTGCAAAGAGATTTGGGTTACTGCACTTAGACTTAGAGGATTTTCGCAAAGAGATTTGGTTAATTCTAATTCCGTGATTTGAGTTCTAGAACTGCGTTTAATTAGATCCTGACTGATTAACTTGTCTGCTTGTTTGATTTCCTGAGAACACCCTAGGCTTGACGCTTTTAGTTTATTGCTTTCACAACCAACTTGCTACTGTTTACTTTCTTGCCTTGCTTTTAATTCATTCACCACTTGCTTTATTTCTAGTATTCATCTCTACGTTTCTGATTCTATTGAGACCAAGTGTCCCTGTGGATTCGATAACCCTATATACTACTTTGACGATACTGTGCACTTGCAGTTTAGAATAGGGTAAAACTTAGAACCTATCAACCTCCGAGATGGAATATTTGTACATCAATCAAATTATACAAAAAATCTCTTAAAACGTTTTTATATGGATAAAGCGAATCTTTTGAGCACTCCAATGGTAAATAGATCACATGACGTTGATAAGGATCCATTTAGAGCTTATGAAAATGACAAAGATATATTAGGTCATGACGGTACCTTATATGAGTGCTATCGATGGGTTCATGTATCTTGCAATTTGTATTCGACCAGATATATCGTTTGCTACTAATTTACTCGCAAGACACAGCTCATCTCCCACTCATAGACATTGGAACAGAATAAAACATATTTTTCGTTACCTCCAAGGTACGATTGATTTAGGTTTATTTATCCTAGAGAACTGCAATCTCTTGGCTTTCCCAAAAATAGACTTTGGTTGCAACTTCATAAAATCACGCAGAAACTATTACGCTCCACGAAGCATGTAGATGTTTGAGATCCATAACTCATCATATTCAAGAATCAAGCTGAATAGTTACAAAAAAAGAACCAACAATTTTGTTCTAAGATAATTCTGCATGTGTCACTCAATTGAATGAAGGATATATCAAGAGCGACCGAACAAAGCATATCTTCTCATACATTCAAGAACTCGTGAACAATCAAGAATTCACCATCGTGTATGTCCGTTCGTGTGACAATGCAGCATACCTCTTTACTAAGGCGCTTCCTACCTCAACATTCAGAAAACATATTCCTAATATCGGAATGCGTCATCTACGTGATTTGTGAAGATCCATCATTTTCAGGGGAATATTATGTTACTGCACTTTTTTCTCTTTTTATAGTTTTTATCCCATTGGATTTTTCCATGATAAGATTTTAACGAGAGAGTAAGTAATTCAAAATGGATAATTAAGAGGGAATTTTAAATTCTGAATAATTATTCATTTACTCAACAACTTCCTCCACTCCACTTTACCAATTCTCTCCACTCTATTTTCACCAAATCTTACCACCATCATAATATTTTACAATTATTTTTACTATAAATATGTGAAATTCCTCGGATTAATTGCACCCAATGTATCTTATTTGTAAAGTAATAGCAATTTTATATATTTCAAAAACTTCTTGCAATTCTATATCTTTTTAAGTGATTTTTAGGTGTGGAACGTCTAATTTAACCGTGCTCAAGATACCATAGTTAGCTAACATAGTTAGCTTGTAAACTAGTTAGAATAAAGGGTGCTTTTTGAATTAGACTAGTTAGTTTTTGTCAATTGATATTAGTTAGACTTTATTTTCTGAATCAGATTGCAAATTGTTTTTGTCTTAACTTGGCAAAGAAAACTAATTCACGGTGGGAAGTCGATGTCAGTGTCAACTTTGTTCGATGCTATAGTCGCTGTTCATGGCTGATGAAGGGCGTCTGGGCTGGAGATCTTGTCTCGCTTTGGAAGCTGCTATCCTGTTTAAAAATGTCTCGCCGCCGATTATGGTGGTGAAGATATGTACATGAACCGTTTATTGGTGGAGCCTCCTCTTCCACTAAAGTAAGCTCGGCGGCGATTGTCTAGCTTTCGTCTGTAAAAACAGCCTCCTCTGTTAAGGTTGCTTCCTGTACATGTTGTCATATAACCGCTCAATCTCTTCTTCAGTCCGTAGCAATGTAACTCGACCAAATCCTGTTGATTCTGGCAGTCTACAGGAACATTGTGTATTCATTCATATCATCCTTTCTTGTTCGTTCTTTTTGGAACTATAACTGAAAGCTATGTTATACTAGTTGAATTTTATCAACTAGCTTGGTCTCATAGCATAGGACTTAGAATACGAATGAACTATCCATCCCTTTTGGTGAATTCCATAATTACTGTACACAATGGATGGAATTTTAATTTTTTTTTACTATGGTTGTATGTTTCGAGGCTGATGTGTTCCGATAGCTCTGTTATACTATTTGAATTTTATCAACTATCTTGGTCTCATAGCATAGGACTTAGAATACGAATGAACTATCCATCCCTTTTGGTGAATTCCATAAATATTGTACACAATGGATGGAATTTTAAACCTTTTTTACTATGGTTGTATGTTTCGAGACTGATGTGTTCAGTTACTGTACCCAATGGATAAATACTGTACACAATGGATGAAATTTTCATTATTTTTTAATTTATATTGAGACTTTTGTGTATTTTGTCCTATATACCATGGATGGATTTTCGGATGCTTTATATCTATCCATAAATGTTTGGTTTATTGAATCATTTTATGGGCTATGAATCGTTACAACCTAAAAGCATCTATATATATATAAGGAATGGCGGCCCTATCTCACTATCCAGTAAAACCAAACCCATTTTTCAAGATGAATACAACGGATAACAATCACGTCGTCCCTTCCTCTCCCAGATTTCTCGATCTGCCGGATGAAAGAAGTCGTTCGTGAGCACTACAAAATTAGGGGCGTCTGAAAAACTCTTTGAGATGATGCTGATCATGTGGATACCCTGTCCCAGATTGATCTTATAAAAACTAGCCACAATTTTTAGGGATAGACCGCTTGCAACATGGCTGTCTAGTTGCCAACAATACTGCAGCAGTGTTTCTAAAAGCAATCTCGGATTTCATGAATATAGAGGGAGTGTCCACAGAAGAACGAGCTGACGCACTTCTCCGCCTAAAAAACTGCGTTCTTGCTGGAATCAAACCCGCCTTGTATTGCTACGACCTCATTCGCCGTTCCATCTGCCCTAACCTGGATCTTGACTTAATGATGCCTCTTCTATCTCGCACTGCTATCCGGGCGCTTAGGAGGCATGTCAAGTCGTTTAAGAGAGCAAGTTATCCTTGGTGCATCCCACCTTATCTCATAACTTTCCGCGACTCTGTCGACGAAGAAAGAATCGCAACATGCCCTTGTGCCGTCCATCGTAACAGGCTTGGCTTGGAAAATTAAAATGTAAAAGGTCTAGGTATGTGCGATTTATGTTTCTGGTCTATTGAGACTGTTGTGTTCTTCGTTATGATCTCATAGACTTTTTCAATATAGTCTGAGTTAGTTGAATGAGAAGATTCGTCGCACAACACTGGCGGTGTGCCCGCTGATAATGTGCAGGGCGACGATGACGCTGACGCCGGTGTCAATCTACACCTCGAAGTCGACATCGGCGATGCTACTGGGCAAGGAGCCGGTGTGTTGGACGGTGGAAATAACCAAAACGACATACTTGCGGGTTAGAGGCATTCAAACGGTTTCTAATACTGTCATAGTTTTCATCATATCCATCAATAATAGGGTGCATGAATATAAACCTACTGCTATTGTATTTTCTATCTACCGTATTAGTATCCATATTACTCTTCTCTATCCCCCATTTAGGGACAACAAAATATTAGCTTACTGTTTAAGTTTTAACTCAGACGTTTTGTTTAATCAATTTACTATCCGCCAACCAATTTTGAACAATGTACCTACTCCTCTATGATGCTTTGTTCAAGATAACAAAACTTAAATTATTTTAACTGTCAAATCATAGCTTATAGTTCCAAGGCGATATATTATTACTTTCGAGTTTATTCTATACGTTTATTAATTATCGATATTACTGTCAAATCATATGTACTGTCAAATCATAATTAACTTTACTCTGCTGCCTACGGTTAATTCAATCTATACCAGACATTACTTTATACAAATTGATATTCATATTTTGTATCCATATATCCCACTAGTTTCGTTAAGAAGTATGATTATCCATCACTTTAACTACAAAATACTCTTCGTTTCGTACAACCTTTTCCTAGTACATTTTTGTCAAACTCCTTTCTACCTTGATCACGTGTGCAGTATCCATGATCACTAATATGTATACAATACCTTAAACTAATTACCCGATTTACACAATTTCCCTAAATATAATAGTTTTATCATGTCCAAGTATATGCCGTGCATTGCTATACATTATTTATGATTTAGAGATTTAACAACCATTTTCCCATCTACAACCATATCTTCATTTGTGGCAACATACCTATCCATTTGTTATGAACCAAAACGGTGAGAGGAAACCGGAATGTTGTGTCGCTTCACATTTATAAATACTTGAATGTCGACCCAAAACATTCGTCCACAGACTCAACCCTCCCCTAAAAATGAGAAGAACAATCCCCCCGCGTTGCTGAATCATCTAGCCCTAATCGGCCAGTTCTCAACCTTCTAGATATGCCGCCCAAGCTTAGGAGGTTAACCCTTCGAGACGACGCGGATCACGTGGATACTCAAACTCAGATAAATCTTATCCAGACAGCTCCATTGGAAGACCCCCCAGAATGCGTAACCAGGCTGTACAACGCTTGTCTGGCCGCCAACAACATAACCGCTGTGTTTCTGAAAGCGATCTCAGACTTTATGTACACAGATGATGGAAAACCGGTTGGTTTTCAAAAAATCAAACGATGCGCAACCGCTGGATGCAAACCTTCTGTGTATTGCTATGAAATCATCCGTCGATCTATCACCTCCGCCTTGGATTCAAGTTCCGACATCCCTTTCCTCTCTCGTTTTGCTATACGTTCTCTGAGGAGGCACGTCAGAGAGTTCGAGCGTCGTCTCTGGGCTATTGGAATCTCCATGTATTTGGCAGATGTGATAAGGGATGAGATTGACGCAACAAAGATACAGAGATGCCGCTGCTCCCTTTATCGATATTGGCTAGATTTCATGCACGAAGATGTCAAAGGTTATGGTATGTGCAATGAATGTTTCTGGGCTATTGAGACTTTATGCTTCTTCCAAATCATTTCCCAGACATTCCTCGAGTGGCCTGAGATTTACGAAGCCGTTTCGGATAACGAAGGCGGTTGGCACCAGGCGACAATGCAGGATGGCGGCGGTTTGGGGTATTGGGGTGGAGGAGGAGGTGAAAACGGTGGCGTTTGGGGCGCTTAATGTAAAAACTAAATTTTTTTTTGTGCATCGCAAATATTAGAGTCCAAAATATTATTTCTGTTTAATACCCATGTTTGAATAAACTACCAATCTTTTGTCGGTATCCACCAATATATATGTCATCCTATCCATCATATTGTATTTACCTGGCACTTTTCAAAAAAAAAAAAAAATAACAAAAAAGTGATCTTCAAACCCTATGTGTCAGAAACATTGAAACCCCAGTCCTTTTGCAGTCAAATCACAGTTCCCAGGCCATCATTATGCATTATAACAAGATAATCGTTATCTTTTAGTCTAACATATAATTAGTTTTCGGATTTTCCTCCTTCAAAATATATATGTTTCCGCACTATCCACTAGGCAACATGACTTACTAATTCTAGTACCAGGCATGCACCCCAATAAGACAACTTAAGATCTTAATTTTCATATTTCTCATTATCCATAACGGGCATTATGTTATTTTCGTTCTACATATAATACTTTTTTTACACTCTTATTATCTAACATATAAGTTCCGTCGCCAGATTAGAAACCAAAATTGTACTAGTCTTCAGCGGCCTGATTAGATACCAATTCACCTAAAGCATTACTATTTAGGCTTATTTGTTGCTTTGGTATGGTATTACTATCCATGAAGGCGTCTTTCATATCCTATCCAAATAACTCACTATATCCACTCACGAATATGGCTATCCATCATCCAGTTACACAATCCTTTATATTTGTATCAACCTCTCCCTACTGTGTTGACGTCAAGCTCTTATTATATTGATTACGTGCTGGAGTATCCATGTTCACAAAATATTTATAGAATCCATATAACTAATTCCCCGTTTTTAAGCAGTATCCATAAATATAATAGTTTCCAGCTTCCGACAACAAACCCCCCAGAGCATTTCCATCCATTCTTAAGTTCGTTACTCTATCACGAGCAATACTATCTATCTTGGCGTCTGTTTACCTAATTTACTGAAATTTCTCTACATCTACATCTATACCATATAGACACCAAAGCCAAATGTTTGCTACGAAACCGAAACGTTGCATCGTTTCGCATCTATAAATAGCAAATGCCGACCCTAAATCCCTATCCACTCTCTCAATACACATCACTCAAAATGAGAAGAATAGCGCCCCGTGTTGCTGAATCATCTAGGCCAAACCGCCTGGGTCCCAATCTTGTAGATCTTCCGCCTAATCTGAGGAAGCCAATCCTTGCCAGGAATTCTTGTGATAACCTTCGGGAACACTTTAGGGTTCGCCACATCTACAATACCCTTCAAAATTGCCCCAATCACCTCGATACTCTTGATCAGATTATTCTTATTCCAGTCTGCCTCTTCAGAAGACAACCATTGTGATACCCCGTATCCAAAAATGTGGTCAACGGACAGAAAGACGGTCAACAGGGGCAAAACCGTAATTTTACCAAACCCAGGGGCAAAATAATCATTTTGCCAAATTTCAATACGGAAGCCGGGACGGGCCAAATGTTCTCGTTTAAAACCATAAAGAACATTTACAAGATCAGAATTGGAAAAAACGGAGCGGAAGGGTGTTTTTCGGCTTGTCGGGTGGAAAACCGACTAAACCGAGAAAACTTCGGAAATTCATAACGGGAGCTAGGAAACTCCAAACGAGATGATTCAAGTTGCTAAATTCATCTAAAAAAAAGAAGAATCAGTTTATGGAGGTTTGGAGATTTAAGGAAATCTTCAAGTATTTATGAAAATAATTACCGGGAAAACGGACAAAACGAGCAAAAGTGTTTAGTCAAGCTAAGGAGGGGTTTTATTGGATTGGGCCGGTGCTAATGGGCCTTAGTGGACTTCAAACACTCACCAGGGACAGCTGTGAGCTCCCCAGGTCGCCAGCTTTAAGGGAGAGGTGGCAACACCACAATGGATGCATGAGAAAAAGAGTGTACATGCAAAGAATCTCACTATTCATTCCCTTTTGCACATTTTGATGCAATGCATTTCTCACTCTAGCCTCTCTCTGTCGAAAACTATCTCCATTCTCTCCAGAAAACATTCATCAAACACATCATCTTACCTTGAAGATCCAAGAACACTTCAAGAACAAAAGATGTTCTTCATAGCTTCTCACACAAGAAAGTGCATAACTTTCTCATCCTAGATCCAAATCTTCTGCTTCCAAGTCCAGTAGCTTCATCTCCTTCTCCTCTTCAACTTCCAGACAGCCGACGTTGTCGCCGTCGCCGGAGCTCGCCGGAATCCGGACAAGAAGCAGTCGCGGCTTAGGGTTCTTGGGATAACTCTCTCTCTTCATCAGATCTTAGTGATTCAAGGACATGAGTGGGTAGATCTCATCAAAAGGAGCAGATTGGTGTGTGGTTCGCCGTCGGAAGTCGCCGGAAAAGTCACTGCTGCCGCGGTCAACACCGGAGGAGTCGCCGGAAAACCTCCTCCGCCTTCAAATCTTCAGCCGGTTCATCCAGGGGTTGGTTCAGAGGTGTTGGTGCAAGAATGGAGCTGATTTGGTTGGGTTTAGATCGGTTTAGGTAACCGGTCAACTCTCGGTCAACATTTTGACTTTGACCCAGTTTACCTAAACCGGTCAATTGGATTCTTAGTTCGTGGTCAACCGGTTCAGAGGAGTGGTCAACTGGTTAGCTTGGTCAATGGTCAACGGTCAATGGTCAGCTTCGGTCAACGCCGGTCAACGCCGCCGGTCAACGCGGTCAATGCCGGAAAACGAGCCGGTCAACGCTCGGTTTGACGGTTGTTTGGTAGTTCGGGGTGTTCGGGAGTTCGTGTTCGGGTATTTGGAGAGGTTCGGGTTTAGGTCGAGGTTCGGAAAGTCGTATCCGCATCCGGTCCGCCGTTCCGCAAAATCACTGTGAGTCGGCTCAAACACCGTAATTGCATATAGAACAATAACTGGGAACCGTAGAGATATGATTGCATACCCGTTCGTGATTAATTGAATTGAATTGAATTAAATATTGATTGGTTGAATTAACAATTAAACCGGTTAGGGTTAAAGAAGCATGTTAAACTTAAAACGGATTAAACCTGTTGAGTGCCGCTAGGTTGTTAGTAATGTTGTGTGATGCATTCATTTAGTCGTGGCATGAGTAGGACCGTATATGCATAAAGAACGGTAATAAATGAATCTATATACGGGAATTAAGACGAACTAAAATACGGAATTAAACCTGAACAAACGTATAGAGTACGGAACGATATCGGGTTACCGAGAATGAATGGATTTAATTAATGAAAGATGAGACGTCGGGGAGTCTAGTAAGCCACTAGCTCTAACCGACGGATCAGGGATTGATAAAAGATACTTAGGAAAGATTAAGAAATGAGAAGTGTGAGATTGGTGAACCGTCTACGGGTTAGCAAGCGGCTAATCCAAAGTAGCGGGCGTAAATTGACTAAAAGACGTTAGCAACCCTAATAGTCCTGTTGTGTGTTGATTGGGTGTTGTTTGCGTGATTGTGTTGTTTTGTGGTTGTGGTTAACCTTTTGTGCATGCCTTTAGATCGTCTCGGTGTTGGGCCGAGCGATCTGTGTTGTGACTTAGCTCGGTCACGGGACCGGTTAAGTTGTGGTGCTGACTCGGCACGGTGCCGAGTCAGAGCGGTGGTGTGTGTGAGTAGACTTGCGGGATATGGGGTTGAGATGGTTGATTATTGATTAAATTGATTGCTAGAGTCCAAGCGAGTCTGCGTGTTTACATTCCTGTACTAGGACTATAGGGTGCGTTAGATCCCGCAAGTCTAGGTGTTTGATTACGTTCTGGTACTTCCGACCCGATTGGATCCTCGGGTAGTTACCTAACCGGACCGTGGTGATTCTGGTTATGGTGTTAACCTATGGAGTGACGTCTGTAGGTGTGTGGTCCGGAGAACACGGGGTCGCGTCCTAGGGTCGGACTGCATAGAAACTTGGGTTATCTAGGGGTAGCCTGAGTCGCCGCGTATCGATGGACATAGAACGGTGTCCTAGTCGTTGGTCGGCTAGGAGTCGAGGGTAAGTTACCATATCGGTAACGGTGAAAACCCGTGGAAGTTACCAAGATCGTAGGTGCCCAGCAGGGAGGTGTAGTTTGGTGTTGCGCGGTAGATAGATCGAGTCTCAATCGGGAACATGTGCTGCAGTGCTCCCGATTTCCTCTAATCGCCTTCACTTCCTTTTGGCAATTGATTGTGTGTGGGCTCGACACGACGTGGTAGTGCGTGATCGGCTGTTTTGTTATGCGTGATTGTTATTTTGGGATTTCGGGCGGGGATCTATAGTTGATAGATAGATTAGAAGCCTTAGTGGGGAGCCGATTCACTGGGTGATCTTAGATCGCTCATTAGACTCTTTTTGTGTTTTCCAGGTTAAGCAGCGACGGACGCGGGAGGTCCTCGGTATAGTTTCGGGATTGCTTGTGGGAGGTTTTGATTCGATGTGTTTTGGGTTTTTCTCTCGGTTCGGCTTGACGCCATTTTGTGTTAATTTATGTGTTGATTGTTTAGTGATGAAAACGATTTGTAAAGTGACGATTAAACGTTGTGCTGAACGTTTGATTTACTCAGATATGAATATGCTTTCCTGATATTGTGTTTTGTCCGAACCGACACAACTCGCGGAAGTAGTGCAGGACGGCCGACTTGTACTATAGAAGCGAGGATAGCAGAGTCAAGGATGGGTTGGTGCGAGCCTTCGTCTCAAACCGATCTGTCTCTGGCTTCGTCCTGTGACGAACTTTTCCGGTTCGACTTGCTCAGGTTCGGTCGGTCATGTTCTTGTTTGATTGTTGACCGGTCAGCTCGACGGTCAGCGGAGAACGGGAAAGGGGCGTTACAACTGTGAATGCGTCGCCTTATTGTACAACGCCTGTTTGTCCGCCAAACACATAACTGCTGTGTTTCTGAAAGATATTTTAGATTTCATGTACACACAATACATATATGGTGGTCTAGAAGCCTTCCAACAGATCAAACGATGCGCAGTTGCTGGATGCAAACCTGCTATCTATTGCTACGAAGTCATCCGTTGATCTATCTATCCTGCCTTGGATACAGGTTCCACCATTCCTTTACTTTCTCGTGCTACTATACGTTCTCTCAGGAGGCATGTCAGGTAGTTTGAGCGTTGTCCATGGCCTATCGGTTGTATCTCCCTCGATATGTCTGTGATCAAGGATGCGGTCGACGAATATAGAATACAGAAATGCAGTTGATATGTATATCGCAATTGGCTAGATATCATGCACGAAGATGTCAAAGGTCACGGTATGTACAACGAATGTTTTTGGGCCATTGAGACTTCTTGCTTTTTACAAATAATTCCCCAGACATTCCTCGAGTGGCCTGAGATTTTCGAAATCACGGTAGCCGGCAGTTTGGTAGATAACATCGGCAGTTGGCACGAGCAGCAATGCAAAACGGTTCCGGTTTAGTTGACGGAGGAGTCCAAAACGGCGGTGTTTAATTTAGACTACATATTTACTTATAATGTCCCTAAATATGTTTAATTATTGAAATACTGTAAGGTCCAACAAATAACGCAAGTAATTACGTTTTTAGTTTGTTTTTCCCTCATCGTTTGTCTTGCACTATCACTCTTTGTTTTGGTATACATCAAAATATCTTTTCTCCTATCCACTATCTAATAGTATAACTTTTTGTAAATGCCAAACGTATAACACAAATGAAATATTATTTTATAAAACACGTCATTTGTACACAATACCAACAAATGTCTAACTTTATTCCCTGCCCTACCCGCCGTCGTGTACGCTGACTATGAATGTTTTTAGTTCACCAATTTTTTCTTTTCATTAATGTAAGTCTGGGCTCGCACTTAATTCTATCAACACTGCTATTGTTTTTTACGTTCTCTTACCTACGTCTATGCTGGGCAATATGCTATCCACCGAACCACACAATGTGCTACGTTTCAATAAACCAATAATCTCAAACAACAAAATCTTTTATAATGTCCATCCATGCCACGGCCCACATTCGATATATTAACATCTCAATTTACCGAGTCAAAAAATTAATTCTGACTCACGTCTCCTCAAACCTTCTTTCTTAATTAATTTCAACTTCCAAAACGTACACTTAATGCCGTCTATTCACTCATCGGGCATTTTCACTCCTATGCTCTCATCATTATCCTCTTTTTTATATTCCAATATACATTAGTTATACTTCTACACCCAAACTGGGTATTATTTTCTTATTTTGCTCCTACACCCAAACTTAAAATCCATGCATACTAACAACTCTAAACAATTTTTTTTATCTCATCTATTACTATCCATTGTTTACGATCAACACATTGTCAAAGCTTCATATCATATGGGTACATACAGTCCAATCCCAAACGAAAATGTATATTTTAATTTAATTCGTCTATTACCATATTCATTTAGTAACATATTCGTATATTAAATATCTCATCTGTACAATCAAACCCGTGTTTTACTTTATTACCTGCACATCACTAAATTTACTCGCTTTTATTTCATCCATATTTTTACATGCATCAATAGATGCTCCTTTTATCGGTTTGATTTATACCGTTACATGCAATTAATGTACGTGCTCAGAAGATGAAACGTTATAAGCCCATATGTCTATCTGTTACACCGTGTCCAAATACTAAAAAAACATCGCCATTGATGAGCGAAGCAAATCCTAATAACGCTTTCCTTCCATCTCCCAATCTGCTCGACTTAACACCCGCAACTAGGAGATTAATTTTGTCTAAGAACGCCGGCAAAAACATCCGTGAACACTACAAGATCAGAGCGGTTTACAAGACACTTCGTGATAACGCTGACCACATGGATATGCTATTCCAGATAGATCTAACCAAGACTCACCACGATAGGATATGGTTCATCAAACTGCAGAATGCATGTTTCCATGCCAACAATCCAACCGCAATGTTTTTGAAGGCTATCTCTGATTTTACGTATACAAATGAAAGAGAAGATGCCTTCCAACGCCTCAAAGAGTGTGTCTTTCGTGGTATCAAGCCAGCCGTCTACTGCTACGAAATTATCCGGCGCTCCATCTTCCCCGAGTTGGACAATGACTCAACCATTCCTATTCTCTCTCGAAGCTCTATTCGTGCTCTTAGGAGGCACGTCAAAGAGCTCCCAGGATTAAGATGACATATCCAGCTATCCAACTGCCTACATGGGAAAAGAAACGCTGTGGACAAAGTAAGAATATCGACTTGCCATTGCGCGGTTCATCGTTATTGGCTAGACATACTCCATGAAAGAGTCAAAGGTGACGGCATGTGTGAATATTGTTTCTGGTCTATTGAAACCTCAGCATTCTTTTGGATCATCCCAATTACTTTCTCTAAGTGGACTGATCTCCGCCTTATGGCTGTCGAACAAGCAAAACGCTGTGGTGTATTCTGACTATGAATGTTTTTTATTATTTTAATCTAATATTTTTAATGTATGTCCGGCTACGCCATTACTTCTATCCATACTTTCGTTTTTGCGTTCCTTACTTTCGTCTTTGCTGGCCAATTTGCTATCCATTGAAACACATGTTGTATGCTTCGATAAATAAACCAACTAAACAACAAATTCCTTTGTTATCGCAAAACCCGACGTCTTCTTAACCATTAAACTTCATATCAGATTCATATAAATTATACTAACCCTACACGATCAACCCATGCTTCATCTAGACACTTCCTTTTTCACAAATTAGTGTACAATCCACCTTTTCTCACCCATAACCGAACAATCTACCAACTGAACAAAACCATCACACCAAAATCATAAGAATGACCATTAAATTACCTATCCATATAAATTATCTCCCAAAACATTACCGCCTCTCCATGCCTGGAAGCAAGTCATTTCCATAGCTCCATCAATTTAGATGTTTAACCATTCTCTGGATTGTAGCATCTGGTCTGAATCATCTTTAATCTCTGGAACTAATCTCCAACATCCGATTACTAGCAAGCCGGAATAGACACCGTCGTTTATTTTAACCGTTGTTTATTTTCTTGCACCTGAGAAAGAAGTGTCTATAAGTATTAAAGCATTAATCCAGATTACAAGGTTTATGAAAATCGAAATGGAAACGCGACACTTCCATGAGGTGGCCGACATCCAACACCGACTGCGGAAGCCTTCCCGGACCACCGACTCGGGAGCATAAACCTACAACCAAGCTTCTGCCTTTGGCGACCATATTCTTTCCCAAACGAGTTATCATAACAAAATTTGAATCCATCCGACAAACAACCATGCCAACAATCCAACCGCAGCATTTTTAAAGGCTATCTATGATTTTATGTATTCAGATGAAAGAGAAGACGCCTTCCAACGCCTCAAAGAGTGTGTCGTTCATGGTATCAAGCATGCCGTTTACTGCTACAAAATTATCCGGCGATCCATCTTCCCTGAGTTGGACAACGACTTAACCATTCCTCTTCTCTCTCGAAGAACTATCCGTGCTCTTAGGAGGCACGTCAGAGAGCTCCGGGAATTAAGATGGCCTATCCAGATATCCAACGGCCTTCGTGGGAAAAGAGACGCTGTCGACAAAGGAAGAATATCGACTTGCCCTTGAGCGGTTCATCGGTATTGGCTAAACTTACTCCATGAAAGATTCAAAGATCACGGCATGTGTGATTGTTGTTTCTGGTCTATTGAAACTTCAGCATTCTTTTGGATCATCCTAATGACTTTTTTTAAGTGGACTGACCTCCGTGGATAGGGCGATGCTGTCGGAAACGCAAAACGCCGTCGTGTGGCCTGACTTTGAATGTTCTTAGTTCATTATTTTTATCTTATATATTTAATGTATGTATGGCCACGCGCTTAATTCTATCCACACTGCCATTGTTTTTTATGTTTCTTACTTTCGTCTATGCTGGGCAATTTGCTATCCACCGAAACATATGTGGTACGCTTCAATAAATAAATCAACTAAAACAACAAATTCCTTTATTATCACAAAACCCGACGTCTACTTTAACCATTAAACTTTATGTCGCAAATTAATCAAATCATCAGACTTCATAGAGTTCTAATGCCTCCATTAAAACTACTATTAAAAACAAAAAATAGACATCAATTCGGTCAACAACGCAAACTTCTCAGTAGTCCAAATCAGCTGTTAAAAAAAAAAACCTTCCAAATAGTCTATCCACCTGAAATGCATCTAACATCAAGCTTTCTACCCAAACCGGATCCATATATATTTTGCTGACCCTACACGATCAATCCATGCATCGACTAGTGACTTCTTTCTTACAGATAAGTTAACAATCCATGTAACTCCATCTGGACCGGAACATCTGGAAAGGATCATCCTAAATATCTTTAGTTTCTCCAAATTACTAATTACCCCCACTAAATAGAACTCTGTTTACACTGAAGCCTCAAACAATCGTTCCAAAATACTTATATGGAACTGTTGGAATTGTGTCCAGTAATCTCGGTACTGTCTCTAGAAAGTAAGAGTATGTCAATGATCAGACATAAGTCATATAATACTGGGGGTCATGATGGCTTGCTAGAGTCCGCTCATGATCTATAAGTCTTGGACTTATTGCCTTTATTATATGATCCCATATGGGTCACACGCCTAAGCTAACAGGAAAATGTGTAGGAACGGCTTAGCAGAAGTACGGTAAAAGTGCCAGGCATTTGTCGTACTTAGAGAGAGATAAATGGGTCTGATTAAATCCAAGGGATTTAATCAGATTGGTATTTGGGCCCAAAAGCCCAAAAGGGAAAGAGAAGGGTTTTATAAACTAAAACCCAAATCTCTTTCTCCCTAACCCTAGCCCCCTAGCCGCGCCTCTCTCTTTCTTCCTGCGCCTCCTCTCCCTTGGTCTAGCAGCCTCTCTTCCTGCTTGGTGTGCGTGTGTGAACCTCTGGAGGAGTTATCACTCGGTGGCTCTCTGATCTCTGACCTGTTCTCTCTTTCCGCTGCATAAACAGGTAAAAGGTGAGATCTTAATTGTTTCTATTCAAGAGAACCTAGATCCGCATGTTTAGGAACTGTTGAATCTGTGAATTGAACCAGGATTAACAACCAAAACATCCTTCAGTGGTATCAGAGCCAGGTTCTGGTTTTTCTTGTTTAGATTCATGTTTAGGATTGTTTTTCTTGTTTAAAAGTGTTTTGAATCAACTACTGATAAGAGAAATCACTTAAGCAACAAGGAATTGAAACCTAAACAAACTAAAGAAAATCGCATGACCAAACTATATGATTTGGTATGCGTCGGTTTGATGATGCACGGACCGATCGCCAAAGGATCGAGTCGCGTGATCATCGGCTCGATCGTGAGCATGGCTGGACGTCGAGTGATCGATCGGATCAGCCGAGGATCGCACGATCGATTGCGATCGGATCGTCGCGGCCATCGTCCCGATCGTCCAGCGTCGTCCCGCGTCTCGATCGCTCGGCGATCGCATGACGCACGACCGGCCAGCCCGCGATGTCCCGTCCCGTCCCGACAGTAGTCCCGATCGTGGAAGCAAGCTGCTTGCGGCTGAGGCTGTCCCGATCGTGTCTTGCGTGATGATCACGGCTAGGTCATGATCGGATCACGTAGTGTCGTTTTCGGTTCGGTTTAAGGTTCGGTTTAAAACTTGATTAAAATCAAACGTCACGGTTTAATAAACAGAATTAATAATTTTATTAAGTTCTGGTTAAACCGGGATAAGAAATCCAAAGTCGAAAAATTGGATTTTGTGCCTAAACCAGGATTTTCTAATTTGATTTGGTTGGACCAAATAAATTGAGAAAATCCGGTTTAGTAAATAACCGGTTGACAATTGTGGTCATCGTAGTAATTAAAATTTGGTTAGACCAATTTTAATGAACCAGACCGGTTATGTCAATTAATTGGACAATTGGGTCATGTCTTGGACATGGACCAATTCTTGGGCCTCGGGCCAAGAAGTTAAAACAATTGGGCCAATTATTTGAGTCTTTCTTCAGATTTAATTTAAAATTTATTTTATAAAATTATAAATCGATTTTAAATTAAAGTTTCCGAATTTTTTGAAATTAGAAAGTTTCTTAAAATAGAAGTTTCTAGATTTGCGGGTTTTGGATTTTAAGAAATTTCTAAAGTTAGAAAGTTTCCGGTTTTAGAAAGTTTCTAATTTTAGAAAGTTTCCAAAAATAGTAGGTTTCCATAAATGGAAAGTTTCCAAAAATAGTAATCTTCTATTTTGGGAATGAAATTTTAATAAACCTACAAACCTCAAATAATATCAAGCGTTGGATGTCTTGTCCAGGCTATGTCAGCTGTCGAAGCCCATTCAATTGTATTCATGGCCTTACAGTGTGAGGGTGTCTACTTTTGCGTGGATAAGACGGTTTGTGATTCATAAATGTCATTGGGAGTCCCAGACATTAATGATTACATGACTGTATAGTCTGGTTTTCTTGACTAGGCCATCGGGAGTCCCGGGCCTTGAGACATCAGAGTGAATTGGGCCTCGGGCCCAGATTCACAACCAAGAGTTATATCACAGATATAATTAGCCGACATAGGGCTTACCGATATAAGCTAAGGTTGGGTGACGGCCAGTGGCCCACTTTGATCTTAGTTATATGTGGATCTTGGAATCATTATATTCTATTGAGGGTAACTTAGGTTATTGAATATAATGCATGATTGATCATATTAAGTATAATATAAGATTAATCATATTGAACATATTAACTAATAACCTTTTATCTTATATATTTCAGCTATGACTACTACAAGCACACAAAACACATTCTCAATCCGGTCTGTTCTCGAGAAGGAGAAGCTGACTGGAACGAACTTCCTGACGTGGTCAAGGAACTTGAGGCTGGTCCTCAAGCAGGAGAAGAAGGATTATGTCCTTCGTGATCCTCTCCCCGAGAGGCCTGCTAACAATGCCGCCAGGACTCTGCATAATGCTTGGGAAAAGCATTCGTCAGATGAAAATGATGTGTATTGCCTTATGTTGGCGACAATGACTGCTGAGCTGCAAATGCAGTTCGAGAGTGTGTTGTCACCAATTGAGATAATGGCAAGCCTGAAATCGCTTTTTCAGGAGCAAGCAAGGACTGAGAGGTTTCAGACAGTTAAGAACCTCTTAGACTGTAAGTTGGCTGCAAATGCGGCAGTGAGTCCTCATGTCTTGAAGATGATGGGTTATCTCGATCATCTTCAGAAACTCGACTGCCCTATCAGCCAGGAACTTTCCTGCGACATCATTCTGCAGTCATTACCTGCAAGCTATGATCAGTTCATTCTGAAATTTAACATGCATGGCTTGAGTAAGACATTGCCTGAGCTTCACGGAATGCTCAAGACTGCAGAGCCCAACTTGAGGAAAACCGCCAAGGACCCCAATGTGCTTATGGTCCAAAAGGGCAAGGGGTTTAAGAAATCCTCTGCTAAGGATAAGGGAAAGGCCAAGGCTTTCCAAGTCGCGGACAAGGACACGCCAAAGCCCAAGCCCAAGTCCAAGGCTGGGCCAACTGACATATGCAGGTTCTGTAAAGAACCAGGGCATTGGAGGAGAGAATGTAAGAAATTCCAAGAAGGTCTAAAGGAATTGAAGAAGAAGACTCTCGAGACTTCTTCGACAGGTATTTTTGTTATAGAAGTTAATACAACTACTTCTGATAATACCTCATGGGTTATGGATACTGGTTGTGGGGCTCATATTTGTACTAATATGCAGGCACTCAGCAACAGTAGAAGGCTGAAGCAAGGACAAGTGGAGCTACGAGTTGGGAATGGAGCGAAAGTTCCTGCACTAGCTGTAGGCACATACTTGTTGTCTTTACCTTCGGGATTGATTTTAGAACTCAATAATTGTTATTTTGTACCTGCTATAAGCAGAAATATTATTTCAATTTCTTTGTTGGATTTGGAAGGTTATGATTTTTCAGTTAAGAATAAATTATGTTCCTTCAATCGCAACAATTTGTTCTATGGTTCTGCCCCTCTTACGAATGGGCTTTACATACTCGATCAATCCGCGCCAATTTATAACATTAATACCAAACGGTTCAAACCTAATGAGGAGAACCGAACGTTTCTATGGCATTGTCGTTTAGGGCACATCAGCGAGAAACGCATCAAGAGGCTCCATTCGAATGGACTTCTTGGCTCATTTGACTTTGAGTCATGTGAGAAATGCGAATCCTGCATGATGGGCAAAATGACACGGGCCCCCTTTAATAAACCTAACGAGAGGGCCAGAGACTTGTTGGGCCTGATACACACTGATGTGTGTGGCCCAATGTCCACAAATGCAAGAGGAAACTATCAGTACTTCATTACCTTCACTGATGATTTCAGTAGGTATGGATATGTTTATTTAATGAAACATAAGTCTGAATCTTTTGAGAAGTTCAGAGAATTCCAGAATGAAGTACAGAATCAACTTGGCAAAAGCATTAAGGCTCTTCGGTCCGACCGAGGAGGAGAATACTTAAGCCAAGAATTCAGTGATCATCTAAGAGAGTGTGGGATCGTATCCCAACTCACTCCTCCCGGAACACCTCAATGGAATGGTGTGTCTGAGAGGAGAAATCGGACCTTATTGGATATGGTTCGATCTATGATGAGTCACACAGACCTTCCAATATCCCTTTGGGGATATGCTCTGCTAACAGCAGTGTTCAATCTAAATAGAGCGCCATCGAAAGCAGTAGCAAAGACACCATATGAATTATGGACTGGAGTGGCTCCAGTGCTGTCTTATCTAAGAATTTGGGGTTGTGAAGCCTATGTCAAGAGATTAATCTCAGACAAGCTTACACCAAAGTCTGATAAATGCTACTTCATTGGTTATCCGAAGGAAACCAAGGCTTATTACTTCTATCTACGTTCCGAGAACAAGATATTTGTTGCCCGGGATTGTAACTTTCTTGAGAGAGAGTTTCTCTCTAAGAAAGACAGTGGGAGTAAGGTACTGCTTGAAGAAATTCAAGATGAACAGGATACTGCTCAACCTAATGAGGAAGAGCAGCAGGAGGACCTACAAGAAATTGTAGAGCCTGAACCTGTAGTACCTGAAGTTCGAAGATCCGGGAGGATCCGTCACGAACCCGAGAGATATCAAGGATTCCTCGTGACTGACTGTCATGATCTTCTGATCATTGATGGTGATGAACCATCGAACTTCAATCAAGCCATGATGGGCCCAGATTCCTCAAAGTGGCGCAAGGCCACTGATTCCGAAATGGACTCCATGTCGGTCAACCAAGTGTTTTCGTTGGTTGACTTACCCGCTGGTGTAAAAGCCATCGAGTGCAAATGGATCTTCAAGAAGAAGATTGACGTGGATGGAAATGTCCAGATTTATAAAGCCAGGTTGGTGGCAAAAGGTTTCAGACAAGTTCACGGTGTGGATTATGATGAAACCTATTCACCAGTGGCTATGATGAAATCTATTCGGATTCTACTAGCAACTGCAGCTTTTCATGATTATGAAATTTGGCAGATGGACGTGAAAACCGCCTTCCTGAATGGTATTCTGGAAGAGGATGTGTATATGACGCAACCTGACGGTTACATAAATCCAAAGAATGCTGGGAAAGTATGCAAGCTTCATAAATCCATTTATGGATTGAAGCAAGCATCGAGGAGCTGGAATCTTCGTTTTGATGAAGCGATCAAACAATTTGACTTCATCAAAAACGAAGAAGAACAATGCGTGTATAAGAAAACTAGTGGGAGCAAAATAGTATTTCTTATTCTGTATGTCGATGACATACTGCTTCTCGGAAACGACGTTCCAATGCTGAAGTCCGTAAAGGACTGGCTTGGAAGTTGTTTTTCCATGAAAGACATGGGTGAAGCCGCATACGTTCTTGGAATCAGGATCTACCGGGATAGATCTAGAAGGCTGATAGGCTTGTGTCAAGATTCATACATTGACAAAGTCCTACAAAGATTCAGCATGAAAGATTCCAAGAAGGGCTTCACGCCAATGGTACATGGCACAACGCTAAGCAAGAAGCAGAGCCCTACGACGGCTGCTGAGCTTGAGCGCATGAAGAATATTCCTTATGCATCTGCAATAGGATCTGTCATGTATGCCATGATCTGTACTCGTCCTGATGTTGCTTATGCATTAAGCATGACGAGTAGATACCAGTCAAATCCAGGCGAAAGCCACTGGATTGCCGTAAAGAATATCTTGAAGTATCTAAGACATACTAAGGATAAGTTCTTGGTGTACGGTGGAAGTGATGTGCTTAAAGTCAGTGGATTCACGGACGCAAGTTTCCAGACAGACCAAGATGATTTCCGGTCACAGTCCGGTTATATCTTTTGTCTGAATGGCGGTGCAATCAGTTGGAGAAGCTCCAAGCAAGACACCGTTGCTGATTCCACTACAGAAGCTGAATATATCGCCGCCTCAGAAGCAGCGAAGGAAGCTGTTTGGATACGAAAGTTCATTATTGAACTAGGTGTGATACCAGATGCGGCTGAGCCTCTGGCACTGTTTTGTGACAACAATGGTGCTATAGCTCAGGCAAAGGAACCAAGATCACACCAGAAATCCAAGCATGTTCTAAGAAGATTTCACTTGATACGTGACATCATTAATAGAAAGGAAGTCAAGATCAGCCGAGTTCAGACAGATGATAACGTCGCTGATCCGTTGACAAAGCCACTCCCAAGGCCTAAGCTCGAGTTTCTGACTGAAGCTGTAGGCATTAGAGACATTGAAATGTAATCTAAATTTGAGTGGGAGTTTGAGGGCTTTTATTTAGTTATTTGATATGTTCTTGTAAAACATTCTTATGTTTAATGAAATTATTATTTCAAGATTATTTTAACTGTGATGAAATAATCGTTCCAAAGTGATATAAACCATTTTATAGGTCATCGAAGTAAGTGACTTGATCTTGAGTCATCAAAGTCATTTAGCTTGATCATGAGACCCTATATTTGATAGATGGCTTATATCATTCTGTCCCTAGTCGAAGGTTGTTGAAATTGGAACACCAACAACCGTGTGAGACTAAATTGGTATGTGACTTATGACCAAGTTTCATGTGTCATAGATGCGCGGCATCAAAGTCAGTACATAGGTGTATGTTGGGAACATACGACCGGACATGACCCGCTTTAGAGAACTCTTCAGGATATTTATATCTGTGTCATAAGAGATTCTCACTACGACTATAGAGTATAGTCCTTAGACCTGAGTTCGCATGCATGTGACTGCACATGGACTGATGCACTTTGATCATTGTCTAACGCTGTCGTTCTGCGATAGTTATAAGGACCTTGTTTGGGTACATTATGAAATGAGTAGTTTACAGTGATGGAACAAGACGGGATTTGTCCCTCCAATATAAATGGAGTGAATATCTCTAGGCCAATCGGAGATTTGAATACTGGAAAATGCATGGCCATGCTCAAACGGACTGTCCCGAGTCGTTTGGATTGTCAGTATCGAATCAGAGTCCGATGAACAAGATTAGGCTTTATAAGGATGACACCAATCTTGCCTTATGACTAATCGAGATATTGTGACAAAAGGATTATGAATACAGAGATTCCAGTACAAGTGGGAGATTGTTGGAATTGTGTCCAGTAATCTCGGTACTGTCTCTAGAAAGTAAGAGTATGTCAATGATCAGACATAAGTCATATAATACTGGGGGTCATGATGGCTTGCTAGAGTCCGCTCATGATCTATAAGTCTTGGACTTATTGCCTTTATTATATGATCCCATATGGGTCACACGCCTAAGCTAACAGGAAAATGTGTAGGAACGGCTTAGCAGAAGTACGGTAAAAGTGCCAGGCATTTGTCGTACTTAGAGAGAGATAAATGGGTCTGATTAAATCCAAGGGATTTAATCAGATTGGTATTTGGGCCCAAAAGCCCAAAAGGGAAAGAGAAGGGTTTTATAAACTAAAACCCAAATCTCTTTCTCCCTAACCCTAGCCCCCTAGCCGCGCCTCTCTCTCTCTTCCTGCGCCTCCTCTCCCTTGGTCTAGCAGCCTCTCTTCCTGCTTGGTGTGCGTGTGTGAACCTCTGGAGGAGTTATCACTCGGTGGCTCTCTGATCTCTGACCTGTTCTCTCTTTCCGCTGCATAAACAGGTAAAAGGTGAGATCTTAATTGTTTCTATTCAAGAGAACCTAGATCCGCATGTTTAGGAACTGTTGAATCTGTGAATTGAACCAGGATTAACAACCAAAACATCCTTCAGGAACATTACTCACATGTACTTAAAAACATTTTGCAGACTAGTACCTATGCGGTAGGATAGTTCGAGTTTCCTCTAAACTTATGCCTGAGCTCGACTTCAAAGGAAAACCACGGAACCATCCAAACTTGTCTGATCAACCACCTTCAGTACGCCTCATATCCTCATTCCCGTGTCCACCTTGAGTCGTCAATAATCTCACAACTAAGCAAAACCATCATCCCAAAATCATACCAATGACCATTAAATTGCCTATCCATAGAAATCATCTTCCAATAAATCCCCCCAAAAAATTATGCTCAAAAAAATACTGCAAATTAGTAAGTATACTGTGTTCAACACCTATCCATAGCTCGAGTATCCACTGACATGAGGCCAATCATGTCCATAGCTCAATTGAGTTAGATGTTTATCCATTCTTTTCACAAATCAAAAACACCACTTTCGTTTCGTGCACCCTAAACATCTTGATTCTTGATTGTAACATATGGACTGGATCATCTTAAACATCTAGAGTAAATCTCCATCATCCGTTTACCAGCAAGCCTAATCAGCCGTCCAATATTTGAACAGAGGTTGCTCGGTCTTGTCAGGAAAAAACGTCCTCTTCAGTTGTCTAGCTTGTCTGAGATGTAGCATGTCTCACCTGCTATGGTATGCGATACAATCGATCTTCTACAAATAGGTCGGCTATGGACTGCGATCCGATCGTGAATAGCTTCTCAAATCATCTGTTGAAACACGACGGGGCTAACAGCTCCGACTGGGAATATCATTCAGGTCAGGATCCCTGGTTCCACCTTGAAAACTCATTTTTCATCCAACCGCCTTCTTTCCTTTTGGTAAAGGAACAAAATCCCATGTCAGATTCTTGTCGAGACTATCGATTTCCTTTGTTTTCAGTTTCCAGCCATTGCTCTTTCTCTTGTCTAGAAATAGACTCTCGAAAATTAGCCGAAAAGTTGTTCTCCTTGAAGCTTGAACACCAATACCCGAACGTGAGTGAGAGAGAGAAGCAGCTAGTTACAACTTTATTTTTTAAACACATGTAAATTTATTTAGCATGTTGTAGTTAGATTAAAGTAATATGGTCTTTTCATACCCTCAAATCACTCAAAAAATACATAAGTGCAATAATTTTTCAAAAAATACTAAAATGCTTGAAAAAGATTAAAAGATATACCTGGTGCAAATCACCCGAATTTCCTCATCGTAAAACTCACTCCAATATTAACAAAATCACTTCTCTCTCTTTCTTAAGATCATATTCTCATCCATAAATAATCCATAATAGATACATTATTATTTTTCACTACTTGTGATTGCCGTCAACCATCAATGTGCTGTTCTTTTGTGCGTTGAGAAACTGCATCACTGCAAAAACAAGATGATGTTCTTTTAGTGGTACTTAAGAAATGCATACAGTTGCAAAAACCAGATATTGCATCCAAAATAATTGGAAATTCTGGATGCATTTGAAAGTAGAGTTGAGACGCACTTTAGTGCGTCTCAATTACCAAAAATCTAAAATAAGCATTTTTCGCCAATACCGTAAAATAGCGTTTTGCCGTCAAAAATCACAAAATAACATTTTTCGCAAAAATCACAAAATAACATATATTTTTTTTCAAAACAGCGAAATCATGATTTCCCGCCAAAACCGCAAAAAATTGCGTTTTTCCGCCAAAACCGCAAAATCGCGTTTTTCCGCCAAAACCGCAAAATCGCGTTTTCCCGCCAAAACATCAAAATCACGTTTTCCTGCCAAAATCTCAAAATCGCGTTTTCCCGCCAAAACCGCAAAATCGTGTTTCCCGCTAAAATCGCAAAATCGCGTTTTCCCGCCAAAACCGCAAAATCGCGGTTTTCCGCCAAAACCGTGAAATTGCGTTTTCCAGCCAAAACCGTAAAATCGCGTTTTCCCGCCAAAACCGCAAAATCACGTTTCCCGCCAAAACCGCAAAATTTCGTTTTTCCGCAAAAACCGCAAAATTACGTTTTTCCGCAAAAACCGCAAAATTGCGGGTTTCTTCCAAAACCGCAAACTTGCAATTTTTCCCGCCAAAAATCGCAAATCATGGTTTTCGCTAAAAAGTGGTTTCTTGCCTAAACCGCAAAATAGTAGTTTTTTTGCAAAATAACGTTTTCCCGTCAAAATCGCCAAATGACGATTTTCTGCAAAATCACGTTTTATTGCCAAAACCGTAAAATTTCGTTTTTCTTCCAAAACCGCAAACTTGCATTTTTCCCGCCAAAAATCGCAAATCATGGTTTTCGCTAAAAAAGTGGTTTCTCGCCTAAACCGCAAAATAGTAGTTTTTTTTGCAAAATAATGTTTTCCCGTCAAGATCGCCAAATGACTATTTTCTGCAAAATCACGTTTTATTGCCAAAACCGTAAAATTGTGTTTTTCGGCCAAAACCGTAAAATTATGTATTGGCGTCAAAACCGCGAAATCATGATTTTCCGCAAAATCATGTTTATCTCAAAATCGCAAATAAAGGTCTTCCGCCAAAACCGCAAAATCGCGATTTTACGCCAAAAACCGAAAATACTAGTTTTCCATCAAAACCGCAAAATAGCGGTTTTCCGCCATAACTGAAAAAATTTGTTTTCCCGCCAAAACCGTAAAATAATGTTTCCCACCAAAACCACAAAAACTCAAACCTTAAAAATAATGCATCCAACTAAAATATACAAACACACAAAGAAACATAATTGCATCTAGACGCAATTTTCAGACGCAGTTTTTAAATGTACAAAAGAACTACATCCAAATTGAAGAATTGAGGAGAATTAGAGCTTATATATTATTTGTCATTTCTTGAAATATCGAGCCGTCCTTCAAGTTGAAGAGTTGAAGAGAATACAGCTTATATATTATTTGTCATTTCTTGAAATATCGCGTACGACAAAGTCTACTTATCTACTACACAATACACACATGTATAAGATTCTAGACAGTAAAAGATTGAACCCTAATATAGGTTGTCTCTCCGCAAGCTACGGTTGTGGTAGTAGGGTCATCGTTTGTGGCAACCACGTGTGTCAGGTTGAATTGATGTTTATGCTATATATGTAAGAAATCAAGAATGTCGTTAAAGATGATATAACACATCAAGAATCGATAATACTTTTGTTTTCCATTAAGAGAATCGATAAGAGTGACTTATATGTTCGGATTTGATGCAAGAAGTCTCCAGTTTTGGTCTCCCTTATTTTGTTTATCCTCCCTGACAATATTCTTTGAATGGACCATTGAGAACATATGCTTCTTATTCGCGATTGGAAATATATCAAAAACGATTCTCGTGATATGGAACAATTCGAAGAACAATTTATGGCTACTCATAATGCCATAAATTATCGAAGATGTATACCGTTTTCAAGTATAGTCATTGTGACTTGCGACTGATATGTTAATTAACTGCTTTTGTACTCACATTATCATCGTTGAAAATTGTGAATACCGAAGTGGTCACAGAGTCCGAATGCGCGTCCTGCTCGGGAGTTGACGTGCTCGGATCCGAAGGAACTAAGTTAATCTTAAGAGAGAACTGACTAGATTCGGAGATAAGCGTGAGATGATTTATGTTCGGGAATGAGCAAGAGAACAGTATGCTCGGTGACGAGCGTGATTTGTATTTAAGTACCCGAGCAAGTTGAAAGACGTGCTCGGTTTTACAATTCAGGAAATGTTGACTCTTAGAGAGAGAAAGTAGTGAGAAGTGCACAAATCCCAAAAAGTTACATTAATGTACAGTGACGACTCCTATTTATAGTAAAATACGGTCGTATTTTTCACAGGCCGTTGACTGCTTGTTGAGCTCGTGCGGATGGGCCGTACTTGGTGACAAGATGGGCCGAGCTGTACATTCCTTTGGCTGTTAGCGGAGCCAAGCCGACTTGCTGTTGTGGGCTAAGCCGAGCTGAGCCGATAATAATGGGCTCGGTTTGAAGGTATATGTTCGGGCCTTTAGCTTGTTGGGCCGAGTTTCTTTCAGTTGGGCCGACCTTTGTGCAGAGGATAGGTATTGGGCCTTCCAAGTGGATGGGGTGCTAAACCCATATATAACAGTAAGCCCCCCCCAGTTCGTCGATCTTTGTAGCATTTCGAAGTTGGCGGATTTGTTAGTGTTTTGGTTGGGTTAATACATGTTCGGTGTAGATTTGGTCAGCCTATTTTGTCTGCTCGTTTTGTCGTCTCTTCCTCGGGAATCTCAACGGATTTCTTGGGAGAAACGCTGGATATTGAAGAGTCGCATCGGTGCAATGATGATGGCTATAACCGCTGAAGTTGAAGAGTCGCGTAGGTGCAATTATTGATCTTGCCTCGATAACTTCCCGCTCTGTCTATAAAAACCTTGCTCCTCTCCTGTTTCATTTCATTTCTCTCATTTCGCAGGTATTTTGCTCTCCCTTCTCTCTAGAATTTACTTTCTCTCTCTAGCTTTTGTTGTTGTACTATAGCCATGAGAATTGATTCTCACTCGGAATCATCCTCCGATCGGCTTCAATTGGTAAGGTTGTCTGAAGGTGATTCTGCTCAGTCCAGCTCGTCGGTTGCGCAAGAGAATTCTTCGTTGGGCTCGAAACGAACGGAGATTATTTCGCAACGCCTAGCTTCAGGCGGCTCTCCGAGCATACAGATTCCGTATTTGGTAGATTCCAAGGACGACGGGATGCGACCTTGGACTGCTTCGTTAGGTAGTCTTCCTGTAAAAGAAGAAGAAATTTATCTTTTCGATCAAGCCTTACTCGGTACTCTTGAACCAGTTCCGAGCAGGACCAAGAAGAATCGGAAGATGGCGAGCCAAGACGCTTCGGGTGATCCCGAGAAACCCAAGAAGACTCGTCCTTTACGTCCGGTGTTACCTACGAAGTGTACGGACGATGATCTGGAGTGGCTGCTGGAAAATTGCTCCTCGGAGAGTGCTGGTCGGCCTGTGCTTCGCAAACCTTAGGAGCACGAGAGGCCCTGGAATTGCCCAGAGGGGTGGATCTGTCTTTATGATTTCTGGTTTAAGCAGATCCATCTGAGATTTCCCCTCCCGAAACTTCTTTTCGCTTATTGCGAGGAAAGGCGAATTGCGCTGTCTCAGCTCTGTCCGGCGGCCGTTCAGAACTTGGTCGGGTCCATGATCCTTGCCAACGAATGTGGAGTTGATATGATTCTCCGATTTTTCGAAGAGATTTCGTCTATATCGACGAACGGTACTACCGTCGGGACTCGCTATGTCTGTTTGAGATCGCGCTACAATCTCAAGGTGGTGATCGGGAAGCCTTCGAAGGTCGAGGATTGGCAAGACCGATATTTCTTTGCTCGGGTTGATTTGGCTTCGGTTCCTGATCCGGAGAGGCCGTATAGGACGCTATGGAACAATTTTCATGGTAACTTGCTTTTCTTTGCTCGTGCCTTTTTATTGACTAACTCATGCTCGTCTTTTATTTTTGCAGATCGTCATCCTATCTCTCTTCCGCCTCCAGTCGGATTTTTAGAAGATCTCAAAAAACTCGTTGCTCGGGGTATCCAGAAGTGGCCGGACGTGCACGCTGATCGGGTGAAGCGAGCTGTAGAGCGTTTTAACGAAGGTATTTTTTTTGATTTTTTGACTTGCATTTCTTTTCGGTCTTTGTCTGATCGGGGTTCTATTGCAGGTTGCTGTCTTCGTTCGGTTGAGTCCATGTCTGAACTTAACAACAGGCCTCTCGTTCTGATCATAAAGAAGAGCAGGAAGAAGGAGAACATGGGTCGAATGGACCTCGAGGTTGTAAACTATGTTGAGGAGAACCTCGCTACTTTCCAAGAGAATCCTATCGTGACGCAGGAGAATCCCTCCGAACCACAGGTAAATCCTGTTGACCTGGATCTTAACCGACCATTTTCACCATGGGTTGGGGAGGTTCCCCCTGGAATGGTTTTTGTAAACGAGTATCATTGGGATTTGTTTCGTCAGGTGTGTGCCGCGATGGAAGCAGTTGATGCTCAGAAGAAGAAGAAGAAAAAGAAGAAGAGATCGCGAGCCGAGAATGCGGTTTCTGCTGAGCCGCGGATCGAGGATACGGCTACCGCCAAACGGGGACTCCTTTTGTCCCTGAAGATGGTCGGGAGACCGAGGAGACCGCTGATGTTCCTTCCTTGGTGAGGAAAAAGACAAAAACGGTTGCTATCGAGGATCAAATGGTTGATCCCTCCGAGCACACTAATGTTGGTGGGATGGATCTGGCGGTTCTTCCCGAGGCTGCGGGTACTCAGGTTGAGGATACTGAGGGCCCAGGTGTTGATGAGGCGACTCTTTTGGAGCACCCAGATGATGATCAGGTCGCTGAACGAGGTGAAACAGATGGTCGGGAGGAGAACGAGGATTCTGATCCTCAAGCCGAACGGTCTGTTCCGGATTTGGATGAAATCGCCGGGCTCACTTTCCTAGGTGGACCGGGTGAAGGTGCGTTCACAGACTATGGCTTCTCTGTGAGGTATGAAGGTTCGAAGCCGCTCCTTCGCGATGGGGAGGCCTGTGCGGATTTGCTTCGGTTGCTAAGAGATAGTCCTCCGAGACTGCTTCCTCCTGTTGATCACACACACTTTTCCGAGCGCAAAAAGGCAGCGGCCAAGGACTTTATTCGGGTGAATTTTTTGCTTGTTTTTCTTTTTGGTGATTGCTTAGTTTTGACATAGCTTCTCGTTCCAGGGTTTTGCCAATTACAATCTGCTTTTTGACGAGTACGAGCAGAGGCAGATCGATCTCGAGAGGGTGATCAGTACTCTGAAGAGGGAGCTTGGTAAAGCCGGAAGGTCTATTACCGAGCTTGAAGGGTACCGCGAGGCAGCGGCTGCTACATAGGCGCTCCGTTCATCTCTCAAGGTCGAAGAAGATAAGGTGTCAACCTTGGAGAAGAAGGTTGCTGATCGTACCACCGAGAATGCTCGGTTGGATGTCGAGAACAGACAGTGCCTGGCCGACTGCTTGAACGCTCGGGCCGAGGCTGACGAGTTGATTGTTCGAGTGTCTGACCTGCAAGGTGAGCGTGAATCCGAGTGTGCTCGGCTTAGGTCTTCCCGTACGTGCGAAGTCCTGAAAGAAAGGGAGCGTGTTTCGGACAAGGCGCAAGCTCGGCTCTCTAAGATCAAGAAAGCCAACGAAGAGAAGGAGCTCGGGAGGAGGACCTAGATAAAGATGAATCAGGCTGCTGCAGTTGCGTCTATGCTGTAGGCGCTTGTCAAGGAAGGGTTTGCTATTCCCCTTGAGAAGATAGCCAAGGCTCATTCTGATTTTGCTCGTTTCAAGCAAGAGCTCATCTCGATTCAGTTCACCGATTTGGTCGATGGGGATTTCAATATGACTCCTCCGAGCAGCCCGGGTCGTCCCGATGAGAATTCTTCGTTGCTCGTTCAGGATCAGCATGGCTCAGACCAGGCGATCGTCACCCATGGAGATGACGAATGATCTTCTTAAGAGCGCGGCGGGAAATCAGGACATCGATCGTTCTGCTGAGGCTTCTTAGATTTAAGCCTTCTTTTCTTCTCCTTTGTTTTGTAATCGGGCCCATGTCTTGTATTAGCTCGGGATTCTGTTTCCTTTTTATGACCGAACATATTATATATATATATTTTTTGGTAATATAATTTTAGATTGTGTTCGTCTATGACTTGCTCGGCTTTTCTGCGTACTTAGATTTTCATTCCGCGTCTTTGGCCCAACAGTGCATTATGATTTTAGCGAGTGATATGCTCGGTTTAAATAGATAATGAGGAGCAAGCAAAGTGCTCGGCTTACCCTGTAGAACGGACCAGGACAGTTGTGCGAAGCTGGGTTTGGCTTATTTATCCTGTCAGTCGTCCTTGTGCGGGAACTGGGCCCGGCTTACTTGGTTGTGGGATTCGAGACTATGCTCGTTGTACCACGGGTCGGGTGCGAGTAAGTGCTCGGCTTACCCCTAAGGTCTGATCGGGACATTATGCGAAAACTATGTTCGGCTTATTTACTGTCGATCAACCTTGTGCGGGAACTTGGCCCGGCTTATGATGTATCGAGCATTTGGCCAGAAAGACGATTTTGTTCGGGTGATTGAAACAAGAATTTAACTTGATAAAATTTTATTATTGATATAGTTGAGCCTCGTGATAGTTTGCCTACGTACCCCAAAAGGGGATCAAGCCGATCGTAGTTCACTTTACATATTACTCGAACTCGTGTATAGCGAGCTCGGTTTGGAGCGAAATGCTCGGTTTTTTTTTTTGAGCGCGATGCTCGGCTTTTCTGTGAGCGAGAGAGATGCTCGTTTTTTTTTTTTTTTGAGCGCGATGCTCGGCTTAGTAGTAGTACCTCTTGAGCTTGTTCGCGTTCCACGAACGTGGAATGGCTTCTCCCTTCATCGTCACGAGCTCGTAAACGTCAGGTTTTACTATCTTTGAGACGATGTACGGACCTTCCCAGTCTGCGCCGAGTTTCCCTGCTCGGTATTCCCGTGTGTTTTCGAACACTTTCCGGAGAACGAGATCACCTTCTCAAAACGCCGACCCTTAACCTTTTTGTTGTAGTGTCGGGTGATCTGCTGTTGATAGTTTTGGAGACGTAGAAGTTCTTGGTCTCGTAACTCTTCCGCTTGGTCGAGGCAGTCGACGATCATGTTGTTGTTAAGTTCTTCGTGCTCGGGCGCGACGCTCAGGCGTATTGTCGGGACGCACATCTCGGCTGGAGACATTGCCTCCATTCCGTGAGAAAGTGAGAAAGGGTTCTGAACGGTTGATGTCCTCGGTGTGGTCCGATGAAACCAGAGGACGCCATCGAGCTCGTCGGCCCAGAGGCCTTTTTTATCTCCATTCGCTTCTTCAGCCCGTCAATAATCGTTTTGTTGGTCGCCTCGGCCTGCCCGTTTCCTTGTGGGTATCTCGGGGTGGATTTACTCAGACGGATTTTCCATCTTGCGCAGAAACCTTCAAACAGATTGGAAATGAATTGAGATCCGTTATCGGTTACAATCTCGTACGGGACACCGTGGTGACATATTATGTATTTCCAGACGAACTTCTGAACGTCGAGGTTTTTTATTTCTGAGTAGGATTCGGCTTCAACCCACTTGGTGAAGTAATCGGTCATTATCAGGATAAACTTCTTTTGATGCGAAGCCGGTAGGGATCCGACGATATCCATCACCCATCTCATGAATGGGTAGGGTGTGGCCGCAGTGGTGAGGAGTTCGGCTGGCTGATGTATGCTCGGCGCGTGCCTTTGGCATTTCTCACACTTAGCGACGTACTTTTCGCAGTCGGTGATCATGGTCGGCCAGAAATGCCCGTGACGTTTGATCTTTGCCGCGAGAGCTCGACCGCTGCTGTGGTTGCCGCCCGCTCCTTCGTGGGTCTGTTCGGTAACCGATTGTATTTCTTGTCCGTGAATGCATCGGAGGAGAGCTTTTGATGCACTCCAGCGGAATAGCTCGTCTTTCATCATCACGTACTGCGCGCATCGAGCTTTGAGTCTGCGGGCTGCCCATCGATCTTCGGGAACCTTCCCGTTAAGGATGTATTCTCTGATTTCGTTTCTCCAGTCGACGGGCTCAGTTTTCTTGGGCTTGCGAATCTTGATGATATCTTCATTGCTTTTATAGGCGTCGTCCAGTCCCTCGTCTTCCTCGGTTACGATTAGTACTTTTTCGTTTGGCGCGATGCTCGGTCGGGCTATGCACTCTACCGGAATGATCCATGGGAGATCGGGGTCGGATGTCGAAGCCAAGCGGCCAGAGCATCTGCGGAGGAGTTTTCGCTTCGAGGGATCTTTGTCAGTGTAACTGATCCGATTCGTGCGGTGATCTCCTGGACGAGCTTGAGATATGCGTCCATGCGTTCGTTTTTTGCTTCGTATTCTCCATTAAATTGGTTCACCACGAGTTGTGAATCGGCGAAAGCTTCCACCTGTTTTGCCCCTACTACCTCGGCTAGCCGCAGTCCTGCGAGCAGCGCTTTGTATTCGGCTTCATTGTTAGAAGCTGGGAATGCCAGTCGGAAGGATTGCTCTATTAGTTCTCCGGTCGGGGATGTCAGTTTGACGCCTACTCCCGAACCGTTTCTTGACGAAGAGCCATCTATGAACAACACCCATTTCTCTTTCGGGACCTGAGCTTCACTGATGGTGAGCTCGGGTGGTAGTTCAATGAGGAAATCTGCCAGGACCTGCGCCTTGGCACTTGTTCGGGGTTTGTACTCGATGTCATATTCACTCAACTCGACTGCCCATTTAGCGATTCTCCCTGATTGGCTTGGGCTATGCAGGATCGTTCTGATTTGTTGATTTGTGAGCACGACCACCGAGTGTGATTGAAAATACGGGCGAAGTTTTCTTGCCGAGACGACGACGGCTAGCGCAAGTTTTTCGAGCGTGTTGTAACGTGTCTCGGCGTCGTCGAAGATCTTGCTTATATAAAAGATTGGCTTCTGGTCACCGCGGTCGTCTCGGACCAATACGCTGCTTATCGCCGAGATTGACACGGAGATGTATAGATAGAGCGTTTCTCCCTCTTCGGGTTTGGCCAGGATCGGTGGGGTGGACAAGTAAGTTTTTAGTTGTTGGAATGCGTCCTCGCACTTGGCATCCCACTCGAATTTTTTATTTGCCCGGAGGAGGTTGTAGAATGGCAGGCACTTTATTTGCCGAGCTTTCTTCTTTTCTTCTTGATTGGTTTGAAAATTGGATCCACATGCAGCTCGTGGCATGCGATGGAAGGGTCAATTCCGGTCATATCGCTTGTAGTCCAAGCAAAGGTTGTGGCGTTCTTTTTGAGGAATCCCACAAGTTTGCTTCGTAAATCTTCGCGGAGGTCGGCTCCTATTCCCACACAACGTTCGAGACTGCTCTCATCAATGTTGACTTGAACGACTGCGTCCTTTTCCAGCCGATCAGGAGGTGGAAGCTCAATTATGGGCTCGGCGACCATATAGGCCTGCGACTTGTGGCGCAGTTTGTGCTCGATACGAAAGTATTCTCGGGAGATCCGTTGATCTCCTCTTAGGGTGAATATGCCGAAAGGGGTGGGAAACTTCACGCCTTGGTGATATGTGGATGGGACCGCTTTCATCTCGTGGATCCAGGGAGTTCTGAGAATGACGTTGTAGATAGTTGGTCGGTCGACAACCACAAATTTTATCAACTTGGAGATTCGGCCAACGTAGCCTGGGAGCTTGATCGTGCCGACCGTGTTGATCGAGTATCCGGAGAAACCTGTCAAGGGCTTTATGGACGGCTTTATGGGGTAATTGCTAAGCTCCATCCCTTGTATTGTTTCCCTGAAGATTAGGTCGACTGAACTGCCGGTGTCGACCAAGATTTTCAAGACCTCACAATCACCTATCCGCATTGCAATGACGAGCGGATCTTTATGCGGCTTGTCTACCCATTCTTCGTCTTGCTCGGTGAAAGTGATTTCGTTTCCAACTTTTGGTTCATCGACGACGCTCGGCTTCCACTGCTGATGAGCTGCTGCTCGTCGCTCGTACCCCTTGATCGGTCAGACCGAATCGTTGACCATTGGCAGTCCTCCCATGATCATGTTTATTCTCCTCCTTGGTGGGGGTGTTCCTTCCTTATCCTCTTCGTCACGAGCCCGTTTGTTTTCAGCCGCAGTATTTGCGTCGATCTGTTCGATTTCTTCGGCGAAAGCTACTTGCTTCTGTCGCTCCTCTTGGACGAGTCTGAAGCGCTCAGCTTCGTTTTTTGGATGTGTCACTTGATTGATCTGCCTTGTGGGCGGCTTGTTGCGATCCAGGATCAACTTTTTGCCGTCCTTCTGGTAGTCGGCATAGAGAAGGGCTTGTAGGTTTCTGCAATCCTCGGTGCTGTGACCTCCTCGTTGGTGATATTCGCAAAATGACTTGCTTTTATCGCTTCCTCAGGCGGGTTTGTTCCATGGCTTGCCCTGCGACTGACCTTGATAGCCTTGGGATGGTCGGTCTGGTTGAAAATTCTGTGGTCGGTCAACTCGCTCTTGTCGGTGACCTTGGTAAGGATGATCCTCGTCTCGTTGATTGTCATGCGATTGATCGCTGACGTAGTATGATGATTTTCCTTTTTTTGAAATTTCTTCCTCTTTGGTTCTCTTGTAATCCTGGTCGTAATGTTGCCGAGGTTCGTATTGATCGGTGCTCTTCTCGACCTTTTCTTTTGATGTCGAACTCTTCGGGCCGAACTTCTTAGCCAAATTTCCTTTTCTTCCTCGAGATCGATGAAAATCAATGCTCGGTGGAGAGCGTCCTCGAGCGAGCTCGGCTTGTTCTTTTTTAACTCTTCTCGGAAACTTGATTCGTACCATAGGCCATTTCGGAGAGCAGGTAAACCCTCACTGTCGGTGATCGTGAGCTTAGCAAGTACGCTCTTGAAGCGATTTATATAAGATCGGAGGCTCTCTTTTTGTCCCTGAGTAACGGCCCATAAGTCGGCGTTGGACACTTCCTCCTGTATGTACATCGAATAATGCTTCACGAAAGCATGCGTTAGATCGTCGTATCCGTCTATGGAGTTTGGTTTTAAACGGGAGAACCAGTCCAATGCCGATCCGGTCAGATGCTCCACGAATAACTAGCAGTAACCTGCGTCTCGTTGACCGAGGCTGAAGTGAGTTCTGCCCATTTCAATACGAAAGGCTGTTAGGAACTGCCTTGGATCGGTCTTTCCATCGTACGTCATCATTTTGATCTTGACCTTGGACGCGGGATGCTCGGTTTGAGTGTTCATGAGTCGTTGAGTGAATGGAGTATTTTGAGTTTCTTCTATGACGCGGTCGATTTCCGGTGCCGAACTAATCGCTTGATGGACTTTCGATGTCATGTTCTTCAGCATCATTTTCAGTTCCTCGATTTCATTATCTCTGAGGGCGTCTTGTGTTGAGTTGTTCAAAGCTCCATCGTCGTTGGGTTCTTCGGTGTCTTCAGTTAATTGTGTGATCGTCCGACTCCTGGAGGGTCACTTGACCGAACAGTGCTCGGTTAAGACGGGTCCTGGGAGCGGACTCCTGCTGACTTGCCAATCTTAAATCGTTGATATGGCCTTGACATATCGCGTGCGCCGTTGCGAGCTGGTCGAATCGAGCATTATTTCCTTGAGATAGCTCGGAGATCTGTGTCACGAGAGTCTTGAGTAGAGCGTAAGTGTTTTGCTCGGTTTGCCCGTCATTCGTCTCTGTTCGAGGCTGCTCGATGACTGGAGATTGTTGCTCGATTCCTGCCGGCTGGATGATCGGATTTGCGACTTGAGAGATGTGTTGAGGCTGAGGCTGGCCTCCTGCTTGAGAAGAGCTCGTTCCTGAGGTTGATTTTTCCTTTACGAGAACGAAATCTTTGATCGGTTGTGGTCATGCCATCACTGAACCTGTCCGTTAGTGAAGAAAAAACTTAAGTCCCCACACACAGCGCCAATTGTGAATACCGAAGTGGTCACAGAGTCCGAATGCGCGTCCTGCTCGGGAGTTGACGTGCTCGGGTCCGAAGGAACTAAGTTAATCTTAAGAGAGAACTGACTAGGTTCGGAGATAAGCGTGAGATGATTTATGTTCGGGAATGAGCAAGAGAACAGTATGCTCGGTGATGAGCGTGATTTGTATTTAAGTACCCGAGCAAGTCGAAAGACGTGCTCGGTTTTACAATTCAGGAAATGTTGACTCTTAGAGAGAGAAAGTAGTGAAAAGTGCACAAATCCCAAAAAGTTACATTAATGTACAGTGACGACTCCTATTTATAGTAAAATACGGTCATACTTTTCACAGGCCGTTGACTGCTTGTTGAGCTCGTGCGGATGGGCCGTACTTGGTGACAAGATGGGCCGAGCTGTACATTCCTTTGGCTGTTAGCGGAGCCGAGCCGACTTGCTGTTGTGGGCTAAGCCGAGCTGAGCCGATAATAATAGGCTCGGTTTGAAGGTATATGTTCGGGCCTTTAGCTTGTTGGGCCGTGTTTCTTTCTGTTGGGCCGATCTTTGTGCAGAGGATAGATATTGGGCCTTCCAAGTGGATGGGGTACTAAACTCATATATAACAAAAATCATAAGTTCCAGAATGTTTTCCTCAAGATAAATGAGCACAATATATAGCCTCTGCTTTTTTTGCATGAATGTTCTGAAATTTATATTTACTCTTTATTACGTGAACTACATTATTTTCCTGAAGATACAATCACGCTACGACAAATTTACTTATCCATCTACACAATCCACAACATTAATTATGATACAATAAAGTAAATTACAAAGATGAATTGGAATCTTTGATGAAAAGGGTTTTATGTATCGCTCCATGTATCACTTTCATCTCCATCATTGCTAGCTACAGCTTGAAAAGGACAAGAGAGAGAAAGTGAATGAGTGATAGATAAACCATGTGCTGGAATTAGACAAAAAATATACTTAAGATTCTGAACCAAATATTCGATTTGGTTTAGATATATACTGGATTAACCTGGCGTACTGAGTTTGCTTTCTCCAAAAACGCACTGGTCTTAATGTTTATAGTAGGGTCAATTGTTGCAGCAGGAGATAAAGTCCTTGTCATAACCACAGGTCTCAGGTTGAATTGCTGTTTACAAGTTGATAGAAATCAAGAATGTAATCGAACATAACTTTTTCACAAAAAGAATCCACATTGCACTCACTTGTGTTCTGATTTGCTGCAAGAAATCTCCAGCTTTAGTCTCTTTTGTAATGGTCTGGTCCAGCCTAATTTAAAAAAAATTGGAAAAAGGAGAAAAAGCCCAAGGCCCAGGAGGAAAATACAATTTCCTTATTTGAATTAGGACTTTCCCCCTTTTCCACTCCTTAAAAATACAAGACACCCCTCTCAGAAAAAAGTTATCCTAAACCTTTTCCGGCAGGTATTGGGTTCGAATCCCTAAAGGCGCAATTTTACAAGATTAATGAAGGCAAGCTTATAAAGAAGTTTTCAGAAGTAGGTGGAGCCGTTGATCGTGACCGTTGATGGATTCTCGTAGAACGGATGTAGTATTATCTGTAAAATTGTCTTTGTAATAGTTCTCATAATCTGTATCAGCGTTAAAAAAAAAAAAACCTTTTCCGGCAAAACCCTGTCGAGATCCTGAGCTGTTCGAAGTCCTAGCAAGTCATTCCAACGTTTTTCCTTCCCCCCATCTTCACCAGGTAACCCCCGAAACCATAGATCTAGTGTGTTTTCAAAGAAAACGTTTTGATTTTGCTATATCTTTCAAAATACTCTAAATCCCGAGAATCCCAAGCCACCACTGTGATCAGCTCGACGAGACGAGGCCAGAGGAGTCGACCGTTCGCCAAGACGCCGCCTCACGCGCACCCACGCGCCGGAGAGGAGTCGCACACGTGAGATCCACGAGCGGCCACGCGCTACTGGAAATGCCCAAGTGCCGCCGTCACGCACCACCGCCTATCGGAGTGTTGCCGGAGCGCCGCTATCGTCCCCTGCCGAAGAGCCGGAGCCACCGTCGCCGTCGCCGGAGCTGCCGCCGAGTTGACCAACCGGCGATCCGGGTTGACTCGGTTGGGTCAACTGGGTTGACCGGTTCGATCCGGTTCAATCGGGTCTGGTCCGGTTAATCTGGTTCGATCCAATTCCAATCCGGTTTCCCAACTTTATTCTGGTTTAACTGGTTTTCAATTTCAATCTTGGTTTTGTTCGGTTTCCAAAAAAAATCAGTCCGATTCAATTCGATTTTTAATTCCAATTTCCGGTTTATCCCAAATTCGATTTCAATTATCAGTTTAGATGGTTTAGGTCTATTTAATCTATAGGGCCTGTGTTACTGGGTTTGGGTCTGGATCTGGGTTGACTGGGTTGATCCGGTTGACCTGGGTCTGGACCGTTGACTTCTAGTCAACCGACTTCAATTGACCATAACATGACCGTCTTAAACCCGATTCGAATGAAACGAAAGCCTAATTCACTTATTTTCCATCCTATTTCCAGATCTGATGTCCATTCAGGCTAATGAAATTCCTAAATTACGCTTTTTCCCTTCTTTGGCCAAGGTGAGGATCGGTCTTGACCCTTGCTTACTCATTCAATTCCGAACGATAGTCCTTTGTTAATACTGTCTTTCCTAGGTAGTGTAGGGTAGCAAAGCACTTGATGTGATTGATTGTAGAACATAGAAGCGCTCTGATATCGCTTAAACCAAAAATGTTGATTGTGCGTGATGGATATGCGTGTTAGAATTGTGCTAGGGCTTTGCGTGGAGGGCGCGTATAATGGGAATGGTATGCATCCTGTCGTCGGGGAGGGTGTGACGAGCCATCCGGAGTGTATGTAATGGAACGTGTGTGAGGCTTCGGGCTCGTAGATGTTCGGGAGTGTGTGGGCTTTGGGCCAGGTAAGCACGAACGGACGTAGATTGTGTGGTGTAGCCTTCGGGCGTGCGTGCAAGATGATATTAGCTTAGGACTTGTAATTCGTGGTTGTGTGGCGTAAGCCGGGATCGCAGGTTCCTAGAAATCCGCCTTACTGGATAATTGTGTCTGAAACAATTACTCAGTCCTCCTTTTTCCTTCCCGTCCCCTTTTTCGTTGGCACTTTGTTTGTTCTCCCTGGCATAATTCTTCAATTGGACCTATGAGAACATATGCTTGTTAGCATTTCGTAATCTGGAATATGGAATTGACCCCACACAGTACTTGGAAAACTTCTTCGTACCTTAATTTCTGGTTTAGGAGCAGAAGCCACAATGTTAGACTCTTCTTTGTTGACTGTAGACAATGAAATATGATTCTCAAAGGCTAACCTGAGAGCGTCTTGTAGTTGTAGGGATGGTGTTCTTTTGCTGTCAGATGTTTCTGAGGCTGTCTTAGAAACCATCGATTGCACATGTGGAAATGGTGGTGGTAAAGACTCAACAGGATTCTATAGGTACGAGAGGTTAACAGACATGCAACCACTTTTAACTTCAATCTCTAAAGACGAAGGTTCACCATTATTATCATGCCTATTTTCATGGAAAGAATCATAAAGCTCCTGCTCATTTCTTTCATGGTTGTCACTGAATTCTTCCCACTGCTCAGAATTTGACAAGGAGTGGTTGTCGCTAAGATAATCAGTAATATATGAAATGTAAGGAGAGGATCTACAAAAAGTGTCGTCGTATTAACAAGAATCAGGAGGGGAAGTTGCAGCCTCTGGAAGCAACTGAAAGGAAGAAAACGTATTATAGTTTTTGTCCGCATCTGAAAATCTCAGGTTTAATCTGGAAGCCTCAAGGGTGTCAACGGGATTGAGAGATAATTTCATGTGCCAAAGAGGTGGGGACGATGTACTCCAATCAATAGGACCTTCGTCTCTAAACGGATCCTTACGATATCTGCTCTTCTATGTTGTCATTTCTATTAGGAGATTTTATATATATATATATATATATATATATATATATATATATATATATATATATATATATATATACTAGTATGATTCGCTCGCACCATGTGCGAGCACAAATGCTTTTAAACATAATTTAAAAAAAAATATTATCAAATAATTTAACAACAATAATAATATTATAAAATTTTATATGAGATAATTTAGAATTAAACATACATACATTATTATATTTAATAAATTTTTTTATAATTTATTATATTTAAAACTAAGAGTAATCAAATAAATTGTAGTTACACATATTTATGTTCAAAAATTAAACATAAAATATTTATCAATTATATATAAATTAAAAATTATATAAACAATATGAATTTACTAAATAAAATCCAAAAGAATATTTATTAGTATTTGTAAACATTTTTATATTTATCATCTTTTTTATTAAAGGTTATGTATATATCTTAAATATAACTAAAAACTTTATAAATATTTTCATATTTATCATGTTATCTTACTTTTTTATTTTTTTATTCAAGGTTATCTCCAAAATTAAATTTAAAAATAGGATGATAAATATGAAATAAATTAAGGTTAGCATAATAATTAGCCTAATTTCATTAATGGTAAAATAGTAATCAACCATTTTGAGAGTGAATATAAGGCCAAAAGCACTTCTCATTTAATATATATATATATATATATATATATATATATATTTTTTTTGTCAACAACAATAAGAGTACTACCTAATCTCAGCAAGCCAAGATGGTGCCTCTGAATTTATGAAAACAAAATAGGAAGGCTGGATCCTTGCACCGCGTGCTAGCTTATCCGCCATTGTGTTGTTTGCTCGTGGAGTGTGAGTAATAACAAACCTTGTGAAGAAACTCTTGCGACTCTCATACTCATCCAAATGTATCGTGAATGCAGGCCATTCTGTAGGTGTAGACACTATCTTCACCAGCTCTGAACAGTCTGTTGCGAAGGTTACATCGCGTTGCTCCCATCTCTTCATACACTCCATCGCCCAAATGAGTGCTTCGAATTCTGCATGGAGAGACGATAAACTGCATCTGATATTCCTCGCGCCCATCATCACATCTCGGTCTCCTTCGTAGCTGCTATGCCATCCTTGTCCAGAGAAGTTACTCCCTTCCTTCCATGATCCATCCACAAAACACCATCTTCCCTGCCTTTCCATCTGAGCCGGTATGGAGACCAAGTTTCCATTTCTCACTTGTGAACCCGTCCCAACCAAAGCTTCCGAAGCTTGAGCATCTCCCCATGCAAGGGATTCACTTTCCGCTAATCTTAATATTTCCCTTGGATCCCGATCAAGATTACTATATACTTTATCATTCCTGCTTTTCCAAATATACCAAATGATCCATGGGAAGTATGATACATCCATGTCCGATTTCACCCTCCAGAATAGGTAGTCCATATTGGTAAATAATGAGGATAGAGGAAAGACTCTATGATTTGAAGTAATATTTGATAATGCCCATGTTTGCATAGCTGGTGGGCATTCAAAAAGGACATGGTTTATTGATTCTTCCTCTGCTCCACACTTGACACATTGGGTGTCACACCTAATTCCCTGAGCTTTTAAGTTTTTTGTAACCGACAGACATCCAGAAACTGCTTGCCAGATAAAATGCTGTATTTTTGGTGGACATCTTAGTTTCCAACAGAACTCTTGAATTCGTTTAACGTCGGGTCTATATACCGTATTTATAGTACCGTTGTCCGGGTGGGTTCGTTCAAGATAGTAGCCTGATTTAACCGAATATTTTCCATTCTTTGTATCATGCCAACCGATACTGTCCGGTCTTGCATGTCTACTGATTAATAAACCCAAGATTAATGCAGCATCCTCTGGAACAATGATGCTGTGAATCTTCTGTTCATCCCATACATGATAAGTATGATTGATCAACTGACTCACTGTAAGTGAGGGATCATAAGAAGTTGTTTTACTAGTTGCTGATCTCGGGCGGTGGCCTGGAATCCAAGGATCGTTCCATACATATATGGTGTCTCCTGATCCAACCCTTTTGATTAGCCCTTTATTAACCAGAGATCTAGCTGAAGTAATACTTCTCCATCCATAAGATGAAGAGTATGACTTGATTGGGTCTAAAGGACCCCCATTCCTATAGTATCTACCTTTGAATACCTTTGCAAATAATGAGTCTGGTTTATCTATTAATCTCCATAATTGTTTTCCCAGAAAAGCCGTATTAACATTCACCATGTCTCTTAAGCCTATTCCTCCATCTCTTTTATCCCTACATAACTTATCCCAAGACATCCAATGCATTCCTTTTTGGTTACCATTCGTACTCCACCAGAACTGAGCTGTAACACTGGTCAGTTTGTTTGTCACTGTTTTGGTAGTCTGAAACATGACATTACATGGTTGGGTAATGTTGTGGCTACCGATTTTATTAAAACCTCTTTCCCTCCTTTTGTTAAATGTCTAACCGTCCATCCATTGACTCTATTATGCAGTCTATCATGGAGAAAACTAAAAATCTGAGTTTTCGAGCCTCCCAAACTTTCCGGAATTCCCAAGTATGTACCCATCCCTCCCTCTTTCATAATACCTGAAGTTGCCTTTATTTCCCCACGGATTATATGATTAACCTTGTGCCCAAACTGTATTGATGACTTATCGAAATTTATTTGCTGTCCTGAAGCCGATTCATACCCTTTCAGAATGTTAATTATAGTTTTACATTCCTCTGCTGTTGCTTTACAGAAGAATAGACTATCGTCCGCGAACAACATATGTGAGATCGGAGGGCATGCTCGTGCAACCTTCAAACCCGTCCAAACCTTTTCTCGTTCCGCCTTTTTAATGTTGGCAACTAATGCTTCCGTACATAAAATAAAGAGGTATGGAGATAATGGGTCCCGTTGGCGTAATCCCCTATTTGGCTTGATTAACCCTTTCGGCTGTCCATTTAATAATATTTTATATTGCACTGATGTAATGCAGGCCATCATAAGTTTTATCCATTGGTTTCCAAATCCCAGTTTCCGTAACAGTTTGTCAATGAATATCCATTCGACTCTATCATATGCTTTGCTCATGTCCGTTTTGATTGCCATAAACTTTCCTTTACACAATGGATTCGTTCGTAGACCGTGGAACATTTCTTGAGCAATTAATTTATTATCCGAGATTAATCTCCCCGCTACAAAAGCCGATTGTGTTTCCGATATGAGATTCGGTAATAAAGGTTTCAATAGCTGACATAGTACCTTAGATAACAATTTGTATCCCACATTACATAAATAATGGGTCTAAGTTCAGTCATCCGACTTGGTCTTTCCGTCTTTGGTATCAAACAAATGTTCGTGATATTCAGTCTAGAATCAAAGACTCCGGTCTGAATAAAATCATTTACGAACCGAGTAATATCATGTTTGATGATAGGCCACGATTGTTGGAAGAATAATGATGTCATACCATCCGGTCCAGGGGCCTTCTCCGGATGCATCATAAATAAAGCTTTACGAATTTCTTCTTCGGATGCAACCGCTGTTAGTCTGATGTTCATTTGTTCCGTTATTAATTCTGGTAACTCTAGAAGAAAGGCATCCATGTCTGATGGATTGGATGATGTGAATAATTTATCAAAATAATCTACTGCCACCTTTTCCACCTCTTCGTCCTTCGTTACCCAATCCTCAGCCTCAGTATACAGTCCTACAATCCTGTTCCTTGCCCTTCTTTGTTTTGTTAATGCTTGATAAAACTTTGTATTCCGATCCCCCGATGTATACCACATATTTGCCAGTATAGTTCCTCATCCAGATACGCTTCCTTTAATTTTCGAGAAATTTCCAGAACCTCCTCATGTGATCTGCTATCATCATTCTGAACCTCTTCTAATGCCTTTTTCAACTCATTTATTTTCTCCTTGCCATATGGTAAATTATTCTTCCTCCACCTCGAGATCTCATGCCTACAATTCCGTATTTTGGATACAATATTAGGATTTCGTGTCGTTTCAGATGATTGCCACCCATTTATTATTGAGTCCATTAATCCCTCTTGGCCAATCCATCGTTTATCAAACCTGAATTATGATCTTTTTCGCTGAATCTTATCTTCTATAGTTGCGACTATTTGACGATGGTCCAAACCTATCATACCTAAATATTCCACAAAAGATTGTGGGAATAAAGAATGCCATTCTTTATTTGCCAACGCTCTATCTAATCGACATCGTACCATTTTCCCCCTCTCCAACCTCTCCAGGATAATGAATTTCCCAGATATGGGAATTCCAACAGGCCACAGTTTCTAATCATGTTGTTGAAATCTACGAAGCTAGCTGCACTCCGTATGGTTCCTCCCTCTTTCTCATGGTTTCCTGTGATTTCATTTAAATCCCCAATGATAAACCATGGCTCCTTCCGACAAATACCTATCCATGTTAATCGTTCCCAAACTTGATGTCGAAGTTTTTGATTTGGTTCTCCGTAAACAAAAGATAGGAAAACCTTCTGATTATGCATCTCTGCTTCAACGTCAATCAACCTATTGTTTGCAAAAAGAATATTGACATTGTACATATTCTTATAATACAAAGCCAATCCACCACTTAGACCTTGAGGTTCAACCGTATATAAGTTATCATATCCAAAATGACCTTGAAACATTTCCACAAATGGCCGCTGTTGTTTTGTCTCTGACAAAAATAAAAATTTCGGTTTATGTTTAAAGCATGATTCCCGTAAATAACTTATCGTCCATCTACTGCCTAGCCCTTGGCAATTCCAACTTAAGATACACATCTAATGATTTTATTGTGTTTCATATTTGTATAGAAAGGATCTGAAGACACCCTTTCTGACAAAAAGTTTGTTTTTAAAACCAAAAATAACGATCTGTTACCCTCTGATTTATATTTATGCGCACTGGACAACATGATTCCAATATATCCCATGTCAATCTTTTTACCGTTGCACATATGCCCAAACATACTTGTAAACTCCAATGATGAATCCATTAACAACATATATTTCCCCCCGAGACAAACATAATTACTCAATTCCTTGTTACTTGATAATGTTAGAGCCATTATACAGACCACTATAATTTTATAAAAACCGTAAACTTTACATCTCCAACCATTTTGCCATCTCCACCGCAATACACAACCGTAATAATCATCCGCAAGAACTTCAAGTAGTTTGGTCCGTACATCTCTGTCAATAAATCCCTCATTATACCTTTTCATACCCGAGAACTTATATCCACTTATAATCCCATATAAATGTTTATGCCCACCGCTTGTGTCAAGACAAGCCTTCCCATAATAACCGATAATATAGATGATAGGTGTGTAGTTTTATCCCTATTCTACTGCAAGTGCACAGTTAATGCAATCGTAGTATATAAGGTATCGAATCCCACAAGGACTCTCAGTCACACAATAGATTAATAGCAGTTCAGATTAAATTAAGCGAAGCAGATGTGAAAACAGTAAGCGAAATAAAAGGCGAATCAAGTGAGTTTGTAAGCAAGAGGGCAAAGCGTTAGGTTTCAGGAGTTCTCAGGAAATCAGGAACACAAGCAATCAATCTATCTAGATCCAATCAATAACTATTCTAGAACTCAAACACTGATATAGAATTAACCAAATTCCTTTGCGATAATTCTCTAAGTCTAAGTGCAGCAAACCAAACTTCCGTTTGCGAGAACTAACAGATTAAACTAGCATTAATTCCAAGTTTGATATGTTCACAATTAACCTGAACCAAACTTTCATTTGCGAACAGTTTAATTGCTTATCTAAATTCTTTCTAGTTAAATTAACCAACTTCCGCTGAATCAATCAACCTAACATCATAACTCTGATTAGCTACTTCAGATTTAGCATTAAGAACAACTTAGATAAAGAACTAGCATATATGAATCTCTATGGATTAATTAAACTATAATTCTCTGAAATCCCTAATGAGAATCCTTCAACCTAACAGGTGATCTACTCAGACATGTTCATCGAAACAGAAAACATCTTAAGTAGAAAACCAAATATCATAAAATCAAATAAGAACTGGGGTTCAAAATCAAGTCTCTTGCGAGATCAGGATCAGCCCCTCAACTCTCTCTGAGCAAAACTTAACGTCGGAAAAGCTTAGCCTAACAAGTGGCTGTAAAACCTAATTATAATCCTAAAACACGTTTTGGGGCTTCTTTGTAAATATTGGGAACTTCTGGGCAGGACTGCAGTTTCATCATTCTTTATTAGACCGTCTTTTGGCCCATTTCGCTGGTGCATCGATCGATGCTAGGAATGCAACGATCGACACCTTTCTCTGTTTCGGACAGTGAACTCTATCTCTCGGCCAAATACTCCAATTAGCTCCAGAAAGTGTCTAAATCACCAAATATGCTCCAAATGTGTTTGTACCTAATAAACACCTGAAAAGACTCTAAAACATAGTAAAAGACTCGATAAATAACACATATACCATGGTTAAAAGCCAGAAAATCCATGGTATATCAACTCCCCCACACTTAGCTCTTGCTTGTCCTCAAGCAAGACAAAGAACCAAATGTAGTCAAGAGGTTTGAAAACTCTTCAGAAACTCATTTCATCTAGAAGCTACAATACTCAGATTCCCCTTAGTAAACCACTGCAAGAATCAATCACAGGATATCAAGACCACAATGTACTTCCCCCACACTTAGCAACTGTCCTAGGTAAACTCCACAATCACATTCAAGCATTCAAATTCTCCCTACTGACTTCTGCAAGTATTTAAGTGCGGTCTCACCTAAGGAGTATCGATCTAAAGGCACATGGATTCTTACCTTATCAGCTCTAGACCACCATACTATCTTTCTCTAGTCCCTTTCTTCTCTTTCCCTTCTTTAACAACTGATTTTTCCCCACTGGGTATCATTTTATTTTTTTTATCAGTGTTCTTCCCGTTATGGGGTGTACTTTGGACACATTCCATGGATCACATGAGAGATAATAGTGTTTGCTACTATTCCCATGACCACTTCGGAGTTACTAACTCATCCTCAGTTTATTATTTTTTAGTTTTTTTACTTTATAGAAGGGGAGAAGGGAACTAAATAGGATAGGTTGACAGGCTGTGTCAGAACTAACAGGGAATCCGACATAAAGCATACCAAGCCCTTAGGTGAGAAATCTAAGTCAGAATTAAGGTTGAAGTCAGTAAAGGATCCTCTGATACCTGAAGTGATGTGGGTGTTCCCAGTAGGTTGATCTGTGATGGGGTTTTCTAATAGTCATAGATAGATCCTGCAACTTCATCCCAATGGTTACTTAAGTTCCTGCAAGTCTTGTAAATCTTCTCAGAAAATCATAGTTTCTTACTTAAACAATTTCGACATAGTAAAACAAAAATTTAGAAAAACGGACTGACTCTTAAGAAAACAGAAAACAAAAGTCAGTAGCACCTCCCCCACACTTAAGACACACTGTCCCCAGTAGTGTCCAGCGAAGGATTGGTAAAAAGAAAAATAAAGATTGTTAATGGATATTTCAGTTCTGTCGGGTTTTACCTCTGTCGCACAAGCATCGATCGTTGCACTAAGTGCACCGACCGTTACTTGGCGATTTTTCGTTGAGTGTCGATCGTTGCTCAAAGCAGCAACGATCGTTGCAATGCGCATATCGGATCAGACAGTTAGTTAGCAGGTTAGTCCGTCGGTTTTTGTCAATTTTTAAAAACCTGCAAGCTGAGAACACTAGAAACACAGTAAAATCGAAACAAAAGAAGTAGGTGTGTAGTACAAATCATCCAAACATAGCAAATCCTAAATAAATGAAAAACAAAAGTGCAAGAAAAGATAAAAAGTCAGAATACAGAACCGAAAGTATGGAGACTACTCTCACTCGCTCACATCGTCTATCCCACCATACAATGCATCGTCATCGGCTGCCTCGGGTGCGGGATCGGTATCAGTCGGAGATCGCTGTCGACGACGGTCAGGTACGGGCTGATGGATCTGTGGTGGCCTCCTGCAGCTGCAAGTACGCATGAAGTTCCAAAGAACTCGAAACATACCGTCGGATCTCTCTCTCCACTCTGCCTCAGAATAAGCACCGTAAGCCATCGCAGGCTCAGGAAAGGGACCCACAATGTCGACAGGGGCAGGTGCGGGCGCAGGAGCAGAAGATGTCGAAGCTCGTGAGGAAGGCTCTCCCAGTGGATGAGCCATGGTCGGAATCCCACGCTGCGCAGACTCAGGAGGCTGAAATCTCAGTGCCTCTAATGTGTCAATCTGTGTCCATCTGGCAGCGGGAAGCTCGATACCAGTCCTCCCAGTGGTCGGATCAGTGTAAACCCAAATGCGCCCCTCCTTGAGCCAGGTAGCGCTCTGCAGATGACTGAGATCCAGGAACTCGCGAGCCGTATCACGCTCTGTGCCATGCAGAGGAATCCCACAATACTCAAAAATGGGAGTAAGTAAACTCCCTACCGTCTCTGTGCCAGCTCCATCAAACGGCTTCAGCTGCAAATCAACCAAATGCTGTGCGAAAATAGCTCCCAAGTTGAGACCCGCAGTCGGATCTCTCACGCCACTCTGCCTAAACTGATCTCTCAGCCCCATAAACAGCAACTCCATCTCAAGTTTGCGCATCTTGTTGGCCTCAAACTTGCAAAGCAAGCTCCAGCACAAGATACGCGAGACATATCGCAGCACCGGTTGTCTCATCTGCACTACTGGCGTGGTCCTGGAGTTGTATCGACCGCTGCCAATACTCTCCCAGAATGTGCGAGCCTCCAGCGGATCCCACTCGAGTGGCATGGCTATGCGCCTCGGCGCAGTACTGAACCCGTAGATCCTGTAGAGATCAAGTAGAGGAATCCGATACCTGACCCCCCAACTCATGAAGGTGAAAGCACCCCCTGTAGCGCTCCTGTGGTCGGGATCCGAGTAAACCACTCTGCAAGTGGCCAATAGCTGCCTGACCAGCTCAGGATAGAGGTCATAGTGTCGCATCGGCATTGTCCCTAGACCAATGCCTCTGCACACAGCCATCACCTGCTCATCGATCCCCAGAATCCTGCAGGTGGAGTAGTCCGCGAACTTGGTTGGCTTGATGATCATCCCACACCAACCACTGTAGAGTAGCGAGTCATACTCGTCCCATGAAGAGAGCAATGGCCGCTCTGTGAACTCAGCGGACCTTAAGAAACGTGTGAGGTCCTCCGGCCACTGTCGGGTCGTCGGAAATGGTGTCGCGTCCTCTCTGGGCCACGGTAAAGCAATTGGTGGCCCATATCTGTTGTACGGTGCGGGTGACTCTGATTCCCTGTTAAACCATTCAGGCGGTGGGGTGTAGTGTCTTGTTGCTGTGGACGCTGTGGCTCGCTTCTTGCGGGGTTGCCTTTGAGACGCCATCTGCAAAAACAAAGTTCAAATCTTTATAAGTCTCGGCAAAATTTCACTGTGAAATCGCAGAGCATCGACCGTTGCATCTAAGGCATCGATCGTTGCAAGGCGATTTCGCGTTATCGAACATTTCCCAAAATCGCAATGCAACGACCGCTGCTCGAGAGCAACGACCGTTGCAGGGCGATTTTGCCGCAAACAATTCATCAAAAATCAGTTTAAAATGGTGTTATCAACCACAAAATCAACAACAATCCATCACTAAACAACCTAAAGCATAATCATGTCAACATGCATTCATCAATTCCATCTAAAATCTCCAATTTCTAAAACCCTAAAAGTGAAATCCGAAAAATCAAAAATAGAAGTACATTACCTTGATTTCGTGAGAATTGGGTATGAGAAACAGATTGGGGATGTAAAAATAAGTGAAATAGTGCTTAGAATCAAAGAAATCGATGAAGAAATGGTGATTTTCGGTTTGGGTTCTCGGTGTGTCGACCGAAAGAAATGGGGAAGAAGAAGAGAAAATAGGGTTTAAGGTGACTTACCTGGTCGTGGGTGCAACGATCGTTGCTTTAGGGGCAACGATCGATGCTTGTTGAACCAGATTGATTCCGGTTTAGCTCAATGTACCTTAATTTCAATTTAAACCAAGTGCAACGACCGTTGCACATGTATGCAACGATCGTCACTCCTCTCCAGACTTGGTTCTGTATCTAAGAACTTACAAAAACAACTAAAAACGTTAAATCCTAAGAAAAACACCAAAAATGAAAAAGAAAAATAATTAAACCTAACAGTGGGTTGCCTCCCACTCAGCGCTTGTTTTAAGTCATTAGCTTGACTTTTGGAAAGGAGGTCAAACTTATGGCGGTTTCAACAGAGACTTTGAGTGTCTCTGTGAATGCCTTATCATCCATGGTGGTGTATAAGCAGTAGCAGCATGACGTCGTCCTAGGAATGTGGGGAGGAATGTAGGGTGGGATTGACACTTGGGTGTTTTAACGCTCTTTCCTGCATTCAAAACAGTGGAGTCAGGAGGTTTAGACTTAGAGGATTTATGTTTTACCTTTGGTAGAGATTTGATGTTCGGAGCCTTCTGTTTATGAGTAGTTTTAGGCCTTGAAGATGTTAGAATAGGCTCTTGTGGAATCATCATCTTCTTGTCAACCACCAATGTGCACTGAATCTCATTTGTAGATTTAACGGGAGCTTTCGGGAATGGTATCGGAGGTTTGTAGGCTTTTTCCTTAGCAGGTTCTCGAGATATGGGTGAAACTGGTTCCTTTCGGGGTGCAACGATCGGTGCGCGTGATGCAACGATCGATGCTGTCGTCTCAACTCGGGTTTCAACTACAGTCTCGGGTTTATCTGCTTCTCGGTCCATTCCAGCTATCTCAGATTCAAATTTCTCTTCTTGGCTTGGTCCCTCTTCAATCTGGACTATCCAAGTCAAAAGATCCATGTCAATCTCTGTTGAGTCAGGTGCATCGAAGCTTTCGAGCTCAGGTAATCCAACATCAAATCTCCCTCTGTCTTCCACAAATTCCACAGCCTTAACTGCTAGACATGATCCATGATCCATCTGTGTGTTATCCTGAGTGAGAATGTTGCTGTCATGAGCTTCTTGAGAATCCTTTGTTGGGGTAGAACTTGGAACTTGATCCATCTGTGTGTCCAGCTGCTTCATGCGAGTGCTCAAGGATTCAAATTTCTCATTCAAATTAGTGTACAGGTTCTCTAGCTTCGAGCTGAAAGAAGCTGTGTTCTGCTGTTGTCTTTCAATTGATTGCTCCAACATCATCTCTAGTTTGCTCCTTTGTGTAGGAGATGCCAGATGGGAAGTATAATTATGGTCTCTCGATCCTTGAGTGTGCCTAGAACCCTGTCTCTGCTGATGTTCCAAGGTATGTCCATAAGAGTCGGCTCCAGCCATGTAATGTACCTCTGCAAATTTACCAGTTTTTGCCTCTGCTCGGAACTGTCTCTCCCTAAGTAGGATGTCGTGGATGTCATCTATCTTACTCTGCATTTCAGTTACTTTCCCAACCAATACATGGTAATCTGGTAAGATGGGGTTTCCTTTCCCATCTATTTTCTGACCTTTTGCGTTGCATATGTGACCCTCTTGGTCTCGTAAAACGCCGTTTTCACCGCGAATCAAAATAACAGGTTACATGGCGCGGAACCTATTGAACGTCTCAGATCTCAGCATCGCTGTTCTCGCCTTGTGTCGATCGTTGCAATGTGAGCAACGATCGATGCAGTGCGAATCCCTGCGAATCCAAAATTCAAAAACGTGAGTAAACAAGAAAATTAAAAAGAATGCTCAGTCTAGATCCTAGTACTAAATCTATAGGTGAACTTAAAGAGTCCGCGGCAACGGCGCCAAAAACTTGATAGGTGTGTAGTTTTATCCCTATTCTACTGCAAGTGCACAGTTAATGCAATCGTAGTATATAAGGTATCGAATCCCACAAGGACTCTCAGTCACACAATAGATTAATAGCAGTTCAGATTAAATTAAGCGAAGCAGATGTGAAAACAGTAAGCGAAATAAAAGGCGAATCAAGTGAGTTTGTAAGCAAGAGGGCAAAGCGTTAGGTTTCAGGAGTTCTCATGAAATCAGGAACGCAAGCAATCAATCTATCTAGATCCAATCAATAACTATTCTAGAACTCAAACACTGATATAGAATTAACCAAATTCCTTTGCGATAATTCTCTAAGTCTAAGTGCAGCAAACCAAACTTCCGTTTGCGAGAACTAACAGATTAAACTAGCATTAATTCCAAGTTTGATATGTTCACAATTAACCTGAACCAAACTTTCGTTTGCGAACAGTTTAATTGCTTATCTAAATTCTTTCTAGTTAAATTAACCAACTTCCGCTGAATCAATCAACCTAACATCATAACTCTGATTAGCTACTTCAGATTTAGCATTAAGAACAACTTAGATAAAGAACTAGCAGATATGAATCTCTATGGATTAATTAAACTATAATTCTCTGAAATCCCTAATGAGAATCCTTCAACCTAACAGGTGATCTACTCAGACATGTTCATCGAAACAGAAAACATCTTAAGTAGAAAACCAAATATCATAAAATCAAATAAGAACTGGGGTTCAAAATCAAGTCTCTTGCGAGATCAGGATCAGCCCCTCAACTCTCTCTGAGCAAAACTTAACGTCAGAAAAGCTTAGCCTAACAAGTGGCTGTAAAACCTAATTATAATCCTAAAACACGTTTTGGGGCTTCTTTGTAAATATTGGGAACTTCTGGGCAGGACTGCAGTTTCATCATTCTTTATTAGACCGTCTTTTGGCCCATTTCGCTGGTGCATCGATCGATGCTAGGAATGCAACGATCGACACCTTTCTCTGTTTCGGACAGTGAACTCTATCTCTCGGCCAAATACTCCAATTAGCTCCAGAAAGTGTCTAAATCACCAAATATGCTCCAAATGTGTTTGTACCTAATAAACACCTGAAAAGACTCTAAAACATAGTAAAAGACTCGATAAATAACACATATACCATGGTTAAAAGCCAGAAAATCCATGGTATATCAATAGACCAAAGTATCTCTGTCACACTTGTACTTTGTCATTCCCGGAGCTTTCTCATTCCTCAAACCAGCTTTATTAATCTTTTCCCCTGCAAACAACAAATGCATCTCTCCCACTTTCGGAATTGATGTCAATTCCTCACCCTGAAAAACCCATCACTACAAGAAAACATTGATTTAGTGACACCCAATTCAGTCGGTAATCAGTCGCAAATCCTAAAAAAACGACTGATTTACGACTAAACCGTTCAGTCGTTGATCCTTGGTCGCAAAATTATACTGTCGCAATTCAGTCGTTAAATTACAACTGAATTGCGACTACGTCTAGCGGTCGTAATTCAGTCGCAAATACGTCGTAAATAAGCCCGACTGATTTACGACTGAATGTACGACTACTTTCCGACATAATGTTTCATCGTTTGATAGTCGTAAATTTTACGACTAAATTGCGACTCAGGAGCGACTGAATTGCGACTAAAATAACGACGGAATTGCGACTAAATAGCGACGGAATTGCGACTAACTAGCGACTGAATTGCGTCTGAATAGCGACTGATTAGCGACTGAAATGCGACCAAATAGCGACTGCTCTAACAATATTTTGACCAACAATATATTTGGTATACATTTTACCAATTTCAATCCTGTAACAAATACACCAAACACTATTTAAATTGGTTGACACAAATGTAAATAAAACTTATAACATTAACCATTTCATCTGTCTATTCAAAAACAACATAACATTTCAACGATTCAAGTTCACAAAAAAGATTGACATCATAAAAGAGAAAGCTTGAATCCAAAAAACAGACAAACAAAGACCTACAAATTCCCATTGGCTATTTAGACATCTCCAGTAGCAGAAGAAGTCTGAGGAACAGAACTTGCAGCTCTGTTTGCAGCTAGATAATCCAAAAATTTTGGATCAGTTTCAGAGAGATACTTTTCCACCAATGACAACTGATCGATCTTGGCTTGTTGGGTGGATGAAACTCGTTTAAGCTCTTCCTCACGAGCAGAATTTGCAGAAGCTTGTGCTTCTATCTGCGCCTTTGCTTCCTCCAATTGTTGTTGCAGACTGGTGAATGAGGATGAACCGTCCGTGTACTTCTTCTTCCCATTTACATGTCTCTGGAGGCTTCCTACTCCATATAGAGCTCCTTTTTCATTTGAGAAAGTTGACTGCAAAACGAATAAAAACATCATGTAATTAATAAACAAACCAAACAACATCAAACGGATTGGTCAACTTAACATAAATACTAAACATAAAAACGCAATAAGAGATAGAACTGTACCCGCAAAAATATTTCATTCTCCTCTTCAATGGTAAGCTTCCGTGAAGCACCATTCGAAGTCTCAGAGTTCTCAGCCTCAAGGTTGGCAATCGTGGCTTCCAAGTTCTCCGAGTAACGCTCTGCCACTATCTGCGCCTTTCGATCAACAAAGGTTCCATCCGGTTTGGTATGAGTCTTGATGAAAACTTCCCCAAGACTCACCGGTCTGTAATTAAACACAAAAATAAACTGTTATACAATTCTATTTAGTGATAAGAGCTCTAACTGTGGAATGAAAAGATTGAAATATATTTAGTAAATTACCATTTCCTGTTGGATTTGAAGGTAAGACTTCTGCCCGGATAAGTGGACATGAGGTCCAAGACCTCCACGGTCAGACATCCGAGCATCATAAGTGGTTGTACTCTTCTCTTTCGCTTCATCAGTGTCCCAGTAAGCTGTCATCTCATCCCAGATAGTTTTCGTAATCCACTTTGGTTGCACTCTTGAGGTTCTTGCGGTGCTAATCATATCCTTCATTCGCCTTTGACATATCCTTTCAAAGTGCTCTTGAACCACACCTGTTATTAAAATATCCCATGTGTGGGTTTTCTACAAGAACAATACACAATATAAGTGTTAGTGATTATAAAACCGAAGTAAGTAAACTGAAACAAAAAAACAGATTTACTAACCGTGAATTCAACAAAGAAGCGCTCCTGTCTCTCCCATGGCACCCATGTCCAGCTGTAATATGGGCCATTGAACTTGTTGGTGAAGATTCTAGTGATCTTGCGGGTCAGTGACGACTTGTCACGACCAAACCTGCAAATATAGAAAGAAATCATCAAGTCAGAAGTAAGGCATGTTCAAAGAAATAAGAAACATAAGCTAAGACAGAAATTAAACAAGGCTACACAAAAATCAGACACAATAATATCTGATTTATTAGTCTCACAGACAAAGTAGCCAGACACATTAGACAGTAAACATTGTTTCAGTCACAAATCAGAAACTAAACAATGCTAGAACCGAGATCAGACACATATCAGAAACTAAACAATGCTAGAAACAAGATCAGACACATATCAGAAAGTAAACAATGCAAGAAACAAAATTGAGGGAAACAAATCAGACACATATAAGGGACATTAAACTGACAGACAGTAGCCAGACTCGTAGACACAGTTGTGGGAAACATTAAACACATGTTATAGCAGTCACAAGACTAAGACCGAGTGAGAACCACAAGCTTCATAAACAAACAATTATCAGACACATTAGACAGAATAAGAACCACAAGCCACATATGATTAAGAAAGCCATAAGACTTAAACATAAGACTAAGAAAGAGTTCAAAACACAGACTCGCAAACAGTAACCAGACTCATAGACACAAACTCATGTTATATCAGTCACAAGACTAAGACCAAATAATAATCACAAGCCTCAGAAACAAACAATTATCAAACTAAAATAAACCGAATAAGAATCACAAGCCATATGATTAAGAAAGACATAAGACTCAATAATCATAGACACATACACAGTAATCACAGACAGCACAAATAATCCAATATTCAGAACAATACCAAAATCACAGACAGAACATTCAATAATCAGAAGCATAACAGAACATAGGAGGAAATCGTTACCAAGTAGTGTTTGGTTTAGGGATTGGAGACCATACAGTGGTGTACTCTTCACGCCCTGGCTTCAAGAGGAGAGCGGTGAGAAGAGCCATCTGGTCTGGATGAAGACTCGCCTCTGGAATTCCTATGCCTTCCACTTCGTCTCCACTGTCAGCAGGAGAGCCCGGTTGAGTTGCTGGAGCTCGAGAGTGTTGGGAAGAGCGAGGTAGAGACGCCGGAGTTTGAGTCTCGATATGTTGACTAAGCGGAGGAGACGCCGTTGCTTTAGGTTGATTCGCCGTTTTCCGAGTACGAGTTTCTGGACACGAACGGCGCTGACTCGCCGTTGCTTGGGCCGCAGTTGCTTGAGCCGCTGTTGCTTGAGCCACCGTTGCTTCAGTCTCTCTCGCCTGGGTCGATGGTGGATGAGACAGCGAGCTTTGGAAGAGGCGTTTGGGAGGTGGATAATCCCTCACCGTCGGTGTATGATTTGGGACGGGGTTTTCCGGCGGGGATGCAGTAGCGGTCGCCGGCATGAAGGTGTAGCGATTTGGCAAGGGTGACGGAGAGTTCGCTTTCATGGGCTTCTTCCGAGATCCTCGTTGAGTTGGCTTCTTTCTACCGCCGGCCATCTTAGGTCGGAGAAGACGATTCGAGTAATGGAAGAAGTGAATCGGAGTCGGTGATGAAAGATGAACGAAGGAGAAGAAGGGATTGAGAGAGCGATTAGGGTTTGAGGAGATAAGAATTTTGGGATCTAAAATCGTGATTTTAGGTTTTGTGGGAATTAGGAATTATTTAGGCGGGTTAACCAAAATTTTAGCGGTTTAGGAACAAATTTGGGCGGTTTATTGAAATAATTTTGGCGGTCACACGAAAATAATGGGGAGGGAATTTGATAATTAATTGGGGTTAGTGTTTATGTTTTTTTTTTGCGTTTATAGTTTAATTTAAAAAATTTGATTAATTATTGTAATCTCGGGATGAAACGAGATAATATTTCTAATAGAGTTTCGAAAATAATTTAACATAATGGTTTTCGAGAACAAACGGCATAATTTTACATAATGGTTAGTACGCTTCTTCGTCGTCTTCATCATCGGAAGACGATAAATTACACTGAAATTCATCTTCTTTTTCCGCATCATGGACATCGTAATCGAGAGTTATTGGGTTCACTCTCTGCACCAAATTCTCGACTACAATATCTTCAATTGAAGTCAGCATTACCGAATCGTCATTATCTTGTTGCAAAAGAGTAGGTTCCGCATCTTCATACTCTCCTGAAATGTATCCCCTCGGATTGACTTTCACAACATTTAGCCACAAGTGTTTCGGTTTCTTCGTGTAAGGATATGGGATATAACAAACCTGATCAGCCTGCGAAGCTGAACCAAAAATTTATTTTTAAGTTATATAAACATCCATGTATATAGAAATATAAACGTACATACCTAAAATATAAACGTACATACCTAAAATAAATGGATCATATTTATTGTATTTTCTCGACGAAAGAACGTCTACAATGCCACCATTGCTCTTTCGAGTGCCTCTACCGATAACAGGGTCGTACCACTTACACTTAAAAAGTGTGATCCTCAGATTAACTATCCCTTCATACTCTAGCTGCATGATATCAGTTAAGATCCCGTGGAAAGCTGTTTCATCGGATGCATCATTGAAACTCTCTCCTTTAACACAAACCCCATAGTTACATGTCTTTCTTCCATCGCCGTGACTCTGCGTATGAAATAAATACCCTCTTGTGAAATATATAGGCCAAGTTTTGGCCTTATTCACCGGTCCATGCACTATATCTAGAACCCAAGGAGGAAAAGGATGTGTGGCTTTCCAGTAATCAACCTGTAACAAGAAAACAATTGAAATATATACATCGTAGGTAAAAAATTGAAATACATCGTACATATAGTTTAAAATATTATGTAAACTTACATAATTTTCCACCCAAGTATGATATTCGTTAGCTCTGTTTATGGATAGTTCTTTCTCAGAGAGATCTGGATATTTTGCAGAAATATAATCCTCGAACATACTGTTTAAAACCAGCACATATATGAGACAAATTAAACACCATAGTTCTATGTGATAAATAAAGTTATAAAATACATGTTAGTTATATACCTTTCAATTGGTTGAAAATAACCGCAATTCTGTAATACATATGCATGTGCACATCGATAGACTTTCTCTGAAAGCCAAATTTCTTGCATTTCTCCACTTGGACGACCAACATGAGTAAATATATCAGGTACTTCGACATGATACTCGGGGACTTCACCTTCATCAAATCTTGTTAACCTTACAAAATAAATTGACATGAGTAAATTGTATCCTCAATGAGAGTAATTAAAATGTATACCTTGATTTTGTTGTTATGCTCGCATCAAAGTAATGCTCTGAGAAATAAGCTATCTCCTCATTGATATAAGATTCAACAATCGATCCCGAAGCATATCTTTTGTTCTTTGCTTTCCCTTTCAACTTTTTGAAAAACCTTTCAAAGGGGTACATCCATCTATATTGCATGGGGCCTCCTAACTCCGCTTCGTAGGGAAGATGAATGGGCAGGTGTTCCATCACATCGAAAAATGATGGAGGGAAGATCTTCTCCAAATTGCATATGATTAGAATTATGTTTTGTTTTAGAACTTCGACATGACTCTTCTGCAAAGTTCTCGAACATAAGTCCCGGAAAAATCCTCCAATCCCTACAATAATAATAACCATTAGAGAGACAGGTCACAATAAATATAACAAAACAAAGTCATTTTTGCATATCAAGTATAAATAAAGTGTTATAAGTAAGCAGTACCTGATAACGCAATATGGACGTTCCGGTCCAGGAGTTCTGCAAAGATAAATGGAAGTAACCGTTCCATAAAAACTTGGCAGTCATGACTCTTCATCCCCGAAAACTTTCCATTATCCAAATCTGCACAACTAGCTAAGTCGGAGGCATACCCATCTGGGAATTTGACCGCATATTTCACACATTCCAATAAACTCTTCTTGGCGTTGTCTGTCAGTCTGTAGGCAGGAAAAGGAGCTTTACCCTCATCATCAATGTGTAAGTGTGACCGAGAACAGAATCGTGCTATATCCAATCTTGACATGATGGTGTCTTTTGATTTACCTTTCACACTCATAAGAGTGTTCATGATATTGTCAAAAACATTCTTCTCAACATGCATCAGGTCAAGATTGTGTCGGAGATTAAGGTCCCTCCAGTATGGTAGCTCCCAGAATATGCTCTCCTTGTGCCAGTTATGCACCTTCCCATAGTCAGGCTTCTTCTTTTCGTGCCCGTTTCCACCGCATTCTTTTGTTTTTGGTGGATTTACGCCTTGCCGCTCGCAATAAACTTGCTCACCAGTCAAATACTCAGGAGGGCAATCTTTTGAAGCATCTTTTCCCTTCAAGAAGTCCTTTTTATTCTTCTTAAGTGGATGACCATGAGGAAGAAATCTTCGATGACAATCAAACCAACACATTTTTCTTCCATTCGGCAGATAAAAAGCTTTAGTATCTTCCATACAAACTGGACATGATAGTGCACCATGCGTCGTCCATCCTGATAACATGCCATACGCCGGAAAGTCACTTATTGTCCAGAGCAACACTGCTTTTAGATTAAAACTTTGATTCAGGGATACATCGTATGCATCGACTCCAGAAGACCATAATTCCTTCAACTCCTCAATAAGAGGTCGGAGGAATATATCAAGACTAGCTCGCGGATGCTTTGGCCCAGAATTCAGAATTGTCAAAAACAAGTATTCTGTATTCATGCACATACCAGGGGGTAAATTGTATGGAGTCAAGATGATTGGCCATAACGAATGATTATTAGACATGCCAAATGGATTGAACCCATCTGTACATAATCCAAGATAAACGTTACGGGGTTCTTGGGCAAATCGGGGATGTTGCTCTTGAAAAGATTTCCACTCCGCTGCATCAGACGGATGACACATTTCGCCCTCATTTGTTTGGTGCTCGGCATGCCACCTCATTGCTGATGCAGTTTTCTGGCTTTGGTACATTCTCTTCAGCCTGTCAGCAATTGGCATATACCACATACGACTATATGGTATATTGGTTCTCCGATGTCTCTCATTAGGCTTCCATCTTGGTGATTGGCAGAACAGACACTTATCTTCCTTTTCATCTTCTTTCCAGAAAATCATACAATTATTGATGCAAACATCAATTGTATAATAGGGGAGACCTAAATTGCGCATCAGTTTTTCTGTCTCGTAATGTGAAGCAGGTGCCTGGTTTCCTTCTGGTAAAAACTCGGTAAACATTTCGCATATCGAATCCACTGCCCTTTCACTCATATTATGTTCTGCCTTTCTCTGCAAGACTCGAGCAGCTAAGGATAACTGCGAGTGACCTTCCCGACAACCATCATATAATGGATTTTTCGCTCCTTCTAGCAGATCGTAAAATTTTTGTGAATGATTACGGACAGGTTCTTCCAAATTTTGATAACTATAATCCTCGTAATAGCTATCAAAATTTTCGTTATCACGAAATGCATCATTCACCATATCCACATATCTATCTTCTACTACATAATTACCAACATCTTCACTCCCAGAAAACTGTGTGCTACCAGCATAACTAGTTCCTAAATCCATACCGATTTCCTCTCCATGTTTATACCAAACATAATAATCAGGCATAAATCCTTTACCATACAGATGACTCCAAATTTTTTCTGCAGAGACTATCGGTTTTTCGTTCTTGCAATCCTTACAAGGGCAGTGAAACTTACCGCCATTACTCTGCGCTAGAGGTTGGTTGTTTGCAAATGCCATGAACTGCTCCATCCCCATTTCGAACTCCTGGGAAAAATTTCCCGTCGCTTCATCGATCCTCCGATACATCCACTCCCGAGAATTACTATAATTGTAATTTCCCGACATTTCGTGAGTATAGAACAACTCGTTTTTTTCTCTCTCTTTTTCGCAACTTTTTCTCTCGAATTCTCCGTTTGTAAATGATTTTCTTGAGTGGTTGAGAATGAGGAGGAGATATCCAGGTCTATATATATAATTTTTACGACTGATTTGCGACTCTTTAGCGACTGATTTGCGACTACCAGCAACGGTCGCAATAATTAGTTACACCGACCTACAAACGAGGAACATATGTTCCATAACTAATTTTTGCGACCGTTTTTGCGACTGAAGTTTTCCCGACTTATATTCAGTCGCTAATCAGTCGCAAATTTACGACTAATTTGCGACTTTCTATTTTGGTCGTAAAAGAACGACTTATTTGCGACTAAACATGTTTAGTCGCAAATCAGTCGTAGAAGAGTCGCAAAGTAGTCGGTACTTTTTGCGACTGAAATATCAGTCGTAAAACATAGTCGGTAATTCCCTGTTTTCTTGTAGTGCATAGCCACCGTAACATACCATTCTTTCTATCACCACGAAACCAGTTTTTCCTATTCCACACCCTGTCTATTAAAGATGTAGCATATCTTTTTATCCCAAAACATGTGTAAAGAGAACATACCAGCAAGTGAAACCTCGTTGTATTACTTTCATCCGCAAATCCCCTCTGCATATCAATATCACCTATACAAAGAAATACCATCAATGATCTCAGATAATGTATAATTCTATGAAACCTACACAATTTATTTAACAAGATCCGAAAGTAAAACCAAACTCTATGTATTGTAATGGTATAGCCTAGGATAATATGCTCACTATGGTATAGCCTAGGAGATTATATATTTATATTGTCATAAAGGAATATTTTCTTATTGTATATTGGGATTGATTCTAGGTTAGAAGGTTGTTAGGCACATACATATATATAGCTTACGACCGTCAATGTAAATAGTTTTGAGATTCAATAATATAATCCTTCTCCAAATATTTTATGGTATCATATTCATCATACTCTTGGGATTGCGATTGAATCTTGTTCGTAAGAAGACGTGTTCGACGCAATTATCGTCTCGGCGTCGGCGATTATGGATATTGGAAAAAATGGAGCTGCTAAAAGTTCCGGTGAAGAAGATGAGTATCAAGAAAAACGGAGCTCCGGAAAGCGCTCTAGATGAGATGAAAAAGGGAATTGCAGAAGGCGTTCCGTTGATGGAGAAATTTAATGTTGTTGCACATACACATGTTGTGTCACGCATGAATGTTTCCGTGCAACACACTGAAACGACTAGGTTGAAGAAAGGTGAATGGGATCGACTTTTGAGTATTGGGATTGATTCTAGGTTAGAAGGTTGTTAGACACGTACATATATATAGCTTACGGCCGACATTGTAAATAGTTTTGAGATTCAGTAATATAATTGATAGGGGTCTAGTTTTATCCTATTCTACTGCAAGTGCACAGTTATGCAATCGTAGTATATAAGGTATCGAATCCACAGAGACTCCGGTTTCGATAGATCAAGAACAATCAGATTTAAACCAAGATGAAAGCAATGTGAAGTAACTAAAAACAGTGCGAGAAAGTAAATAAGTAGCAGGATTATCGGTTGTGGAAGCAGTTAATTAAGGGCGCTAAGTCTAGGGCGTTCTCAGGAAATCAGACAAGCAGACAATTCATTCAGTCAGGATCTAATTAAGCTCAGTTCTAGAACTCAAAACACGGATATAGAATTAACCAATTGTTGTTGCGAGAATTCTCTAAGTCTAAGTGCAGCAATCCAAATTCCTTTGCAATTACTAACAGATTAAACCAGCATTAATTCCAAGTTCGATATGTTCACAATTAAACTAAACCAAATTCCTTTGCGAGAAGTTTAATTGCTCAACCTAAATAGTTCAGATTCTAAACCACACTTTTGTGTCGTATTTAGCAACCTAAGATCTAGATTCTAATTGACCAGGTTAGAACTACCATTAAACACAATTTAGATCGAAGAACAGATATGATATGAATCCTTAACTGAATTAAACAATTCTAGCAAGTCATGAAATCCTTAATGAGAAACCCTAAACCTAACTATGAATCTACTCAGACATAGAATATGTAAACATAATCAATGAAATAATAGATATCATAAAAGAGATTAAACAAGTAAAGGGGTTCGAAATCTTCTCCAAAATAAAGGTGTAGTACAGGATCAGATCAGCCCCCAAAAGCTCTAAAAACTCTTTGCTCTAAATTATGAATGTTGTCTCAAAAATAAAGTCTAAAACCTAATTAATATAGCTAATCACGTCTTGGGGCTTCTGTGTAATATTCTGGAACTTCTGGGCTTTTCTGAAATATTCAATAACTTCATAACTCGCCGAGATCTGGCCCATTCGCGCTATGCATCGACCGATGCAGGTGTGTGCAACGATCGACGCAGTCCTCAAATCTGGACAGTGAACTCTATCTCTCGGACCAAATCTCCAAAACGCACCAAATAGCTCCATAATCTCCACTTCTGCTCCAAACGTGCGTGTACCTAATAAAACCTGTAAAAGACTCTAAAAACACAAATAGACTCTAAAACACACTTATATCATGGTCTAAAACCAGTAAAAACCATGATATATCAACTCCCCCACACTTAGCCTTTGCTTGTCCTCAAGCAAAACAAAGAACTAGAATGTAGTGAAGAGGTTTGAAAACTCTTCAGAAACTCTTTTCATCGTTGAAGCAATAACACTCAGATTCTCCTTAGTAATCCACATGAAAGATTTCACCTGCAGACATCAAGACCAACATATACTTCCTCCACACTTAGCAACTGTCCTAAGTAAACTCCACAATCACATTCACGCATTCAAATTCTCCCTACTGACTTCTGCAAGTATTTAAGTGCGGTCTCACCTAAGGAGTATCGATCTAAGGGCACATGGACTCTTACCTTGTCAACTCTAGACCACCATACTATCTTTCTCTGGTCCCTTTCTTCTCTTTTCCCTTCCTTAACAACTGATTTTTCCCCACTGGGTATCATTTTATTTTTTTATCAGTGTTCTTCCCGTTTTGGGGTGTACTTTGGACACATTCCATGGATCGCACAGGAGGTAATAGTGGTAGCTACCACTCCCGTGACCACTTCGGAGTTACTAACTCATCCTCAGTTTATTACTCTCTTTTATTTTTACTTTATGGAAGGGGAGAAGGGAACCAAATAGGACAGGTTAACAGGCTGTGTCAGAACTAACAAAGGAATCTGATTCAAGGTATACCAAGCCCTTAGGTGAGAAAATTAAGTCAGTATTAAGATTGAAGTCAGTAAAAGGATCCTCTGATACCTGAAGCGATGTGGGTGTCCTCAGTAGGCTGATCCGTGTCTGAGTTTTCTAATAGTCAGAGATCATCTGCAACTTCATCCCAATAGTTACTTAAGTTCCTGCAAGTGCTATTAATCTTCTCAAAAAATCATTGTTTCTTACTTAAACTATTTTGACTCGATAAAACAAATTTTGAAAAACATATTGACTCTAAGAAAACAGAAAGATAGATGTCAGTAGCACCTCCCCCACACTTAAGACACACTGTCCCCAGTAGTGTCAAGTGAAGGATTGGTAAAAAGAAATAAAAATTATGTTAATGGACGTGTTGAGTTCTGTCTGATTTTACCTCTGTCGCACCTGCATCGACCGTTGCACTAGGTGCATCGACCGTTGCTGGGCGATTTTTCGTGTATGGTCGATCGTTGCTCAGGACCGCAACGATCGCTGCAATGCAATTTCTATCATGTTGTGACGATCGACACAGTGGTGTGTCGATCGACGCACTGCGATTTTCGAGGCCTGCAGAACAAAACTCACCAAAAATAGAAAGAAAACGTAAAATCCTACAAAACACTAAAATGAAAATGCAAAAACGAAAATAGTGGGTTGCCTCCCACTCAGCGCTTGTTTAAGGTCATTAGCTTGACCGGACGAACATGATTTTTAGGCACCAAGAGATCTTGATAGAGACTTTGATTGTCTCCGTTCAAGTCTCCTCATCCAAGGCGGCGTATAAGCATTCGGATCATGGGATCTCCCAAGGAAAATGCCAACAGAATCAGGACGGGAGCGAAGCTTAGGTGGAATATTGCATTTTCCTGCATTCAAAGCAATGCGGTTAGGAGGTTTAAGCTTAGATGATTTGTGCCTTACCTTTGGTGGAAATAAGATGTCTGGATCTTTCTGTTTATGAGCAGTTGCAGGCACTAAAGATGTTAGAGAAGGTTCAAGAGGAACCGCCATCTTCTTCTCTCCAATCTCAGCTTCTAGTTCTATATCAATGCTGAAACTCTGTCCATCAATGGTGGATCTCTTCAACTTATCCATCTTGAACTGCAGAGACTTATCTCCCAGGTGGAGATCAATCAATCCATGTCGTACATCAATCATAGCCCCAGCAGTGGCTAAAAAGGATCTACCAAGCAGTAGAGGATCGTCAGGCTCAATCTCATACTTCAGTACCACAAAGTCCGTTGGAATAAAGTAATTTCCAACTCTAAGAGGGACGTTCTCAAGAACTCCTTCTGGATGTCTCTTTGACCGATCAGCTAGGACCAAAGAGATCCTAGTAGGCTGGAAGTTCAGTAGTCCCAATCTCATAGCCACAGAGTACGGCATGAGATTTATACTTTAGCCGAGATCACACAACGCCCTCTGAAATCTGTCTCTATAGATGATATATCATGGTTTTTACTAGTTTTAGGCCATGATATAAGTGTGTTTTAGTGTCTTTTGTGTTCTTTTAGAGTCTTTTACAGGTATAATCAGGTTTGGAGCTGAATTGGAGATAATGGAGCTTTTTGGAGATTTTTGGAGTGTTTTGCCGAGAGATAGAGTTCACTGTCTGAAACAAAGAAAGGTGCCGATCGTTGCACACCTGCAACGGTCGTTGCACCAGCGAGATGGGCCAAAACTCGGCGGTTTAGAAGAATCAAGATATTGCACTTTGATCCAGAAGTTCCTGATATTAACAAAGAAGCCTCTGGCCGAGATTATACCTATATAATTAAGTTTTAGCTATTTTTATTAGATACGCTTTCATAATTAAGAGCAGAGGATTTTTAGAGCTTTTGGGGCTGATCTGAACCTGTTACATCATCTGTATTTGGAGAAGATTTTGAACCCCTTTAATCCTTTATCTTTTATGCAATCTATTATTTCTATGATTATGTTTTCATCAATCATGTCTGAGTAGATTCCTTGTTAGGTTTAGGGTTTCTCACATAGGATTTCATGACTTGCTAGACTTGTTCAATTTCAGTTAAGGATTCAAACTATATCTGTTCTTCAATTTAATTGTGCTTAAAGCTAGTTCTAACCTGATCAATTAGAATCTAGATCTTAGGTTGCTAAATACGTCACGGAAGTGGGGTTTAGGAATCTGAACTAATTAAATTGGGCAATTAAACTTTGCGCAAACGGAAGTTTGGTTTAGGATAATTGTGAACATATCAAACTTGGAATTAAAGCTGGTTTAATCTGTTAGTTCTCGCAAACGAAAGTTTGGTTTGCTGCACTTAGACTTAGAGAATTATCGCAAAGGAATTTGGTTAATTCTATATCTGTGTTTTGAGTTCTAGAACTGTGCTTAATTAGATCCTTGCTGAATGAACTGTCTGCTTGTCTGATTTCCTGAGAACGCCCTAGACCTAGCGCTCTTAATAACTTGCTTTCACAACCAACAATCTTTGCTATCTGCTTACTTTCTTGCATTGCTTTTAATTCAATTACATTGCTTTCTTCCTAGTTAAATTCATGTGCTTGAGCTATTGAACACCGGAGTCTCTGTGGATTTCGATACCCTATATACTACATTGATATTGCTGTGCACTTGCAGTTTAGTATAGGGATTAATTCTTGACCTATCAAGTTTTTGGCGCCGTTGCCGGGGACTCTTTGAGTCTTCGATAGCTTCGAGCCTAGGGTTTTACTAGGATTTTTCTTTTTATTTTCGTTTTTGTTTTTTTATTTTCAGTTTTATTAATTTTCGTTTTTCTCTCTGTCGCAGGTACCGATTTCGCACTGCGTCGATCGTTGCACCCTTTCATCGTTCGTCACTAGGCGATTTGAGATTGAACCGATCGTTGCACTGATAGCATCGATCGTTGCTGGACGATTACAGACAGTTTATGCCAACGCAGAAAACTAGAAGTAATCCGAACTCGAGCTTGGTTAATCTCGATCTTGAGGAGCTTGGACGTTTAGAGAGAGCTAACAGAAGAGAAAGAAGAGAAAGAATGATGCGAGAGCATTTGATTCTGGAACGCGATGCTGAAGGTGTCCTGAGGGACCGAGATAACAACCGCTACAATGCCGACTGGCAGAGGGTTGATGCTGAAGGGAATGTCATTCCTGAGCAACAGCAACAGGAGCAGAACCAAAACCAGGGTCAGGAACGGGCCCAAGGTAGAGAGATGGTGGTTCATGAGAGGACACTAGCTGACAACAACAGACCTGATGAGTTTCATGCAAACCGAGCAGCTCTAGTGCTTCCTGCTTTTGAGAGGAATGATTTTGAGGTCAAGACCATCTACTACCAGCTGATGAGGCAGATTGCTTTTCATGGTCTTCAAGCAGAGCAGCCTATGGATCACATTGACAAGTTTGAGGACATAGTCACTGGCATCAAGTATGAAGGAGTATGCCCGGACTATCTGTTCCTTAAGCTATTTCCGCACAGTCTTGCTGGAGACGCTAGTGCGTGGCTGAGACAACTGGCACCTGGTCAGTATACTACTTGGGCAGCCTTAAAGAGTGAGTTCCTGCGTCACTTTTATGATGATGCGCGCTCAGATCAGTCCAGACAGGACATACTCACTTTTTCCCAAGGAGCTGTGGAGCCCTTGAAGACTGCCTGGATGAGATTTAAGCAGTATCAGCGTGACTGTCCACACCATGGATTCACAGAAGTACAGCTGATTGGTATCTTCTTCAGAGGCATAGATCTCCCTTATCAGACTGCGCTGGATAATTCCAGTAATGCTAATTTCAACACCAGGACTCCTACACAAGCTAAGCAGTTGATTGGGAACCTGATTAGCAGCTACAGTTGCAAGACTATAGATGAAAAGAGGAAGAAATCCGGTGGAAGTATAGAGGATTCTAACATGACTAAGATTAGATCTAGGCTAGACACAGTTTACGATCTCCTAACAAGTAAGAAAGCTGTCCACTCTACCCAAGATGTAGAGGTAATTCAGACTGAGGAGGACACTCAGGAAGAAGAGGTGAATTACATGGGAGGTTCTGGTTTCCAAGGTAGTGGATTTAGAAATCAACAGGGAAACAGATTCTCCAATGGAGTTCAGCAAGGTGGTATTAAGAAAGCCAATGGGTCTGAGAGTAAAGTAGAGATGATGCTAAGACAGCTAATGAAGAGTCAGACTAAGTACGCAGCAGATGCTGACGCGAATATGGATACAATCTACAGGGAGCTGAATGGGAAGTTTGAGTGTTTGAATACACACATGAAAGAGCTTGATGCTAAGGTTGCAAGAACTGCTGGACATGCTCAAAGGGAAGACGGATATCTCCCGGGAAGGACTGATGCCAATCCTAAGTACCAATGCAATGCCGTGACATTGAGAAGTGGTAAGGAGCTGTCATCTGGCCAGAAAAAGCAGTTAAGCGTTGAGGAACTCGTGGAAATTAAAGAGTTGGAAGATGAGATACGCGATATTCGCCGCGAGTCGATCGATGCATCTAAGCAACGATCGTTGCCAAGCGAAATCAAGGAACCGGAGGTCGTAACAAAGTCGCCTAGCATCGATCGATGCGATAAGAGCAACGATCGACACAAGGTGACTGCAGAAAGTTCGAGTGCTGAAAACCCAAAACACTCGGCTGAAAGGGTATACAAGCCTAAGATACCTTATCCCAAGAACCCCAGAAAAGCTAAGAATGATAGGCAGTATGCAAAATGGAAGGAGTTCATAAAAAGGGTAAAGGTTGAAGTACCTTTGTTGGATTCCATTGAAACTTCCCCCATGATGAAGAGATGCCTTAAGGATGCAATTTCTGGAAAATGGTCTGATGAAGAAAGTATAATGATGCTCAATGAAGTATGTAGTGCAGTGGTTCAAGGCAGAATTCCAGAGAAATTAAAAGATCCAGGCAGCTTCGTATTAGATTGTGCTATCTACAAGGAGAGGTTCGAAAGGTCCCTATGTGATCTTGGCTCCAGTGTAAATCTGATGCCCCTTTCAGTTGCTAAAAGACTAGGGATGACAGATTTTATACCAACTAGGATATCACTGGTTTTGGCAGACAGATCAGTCAGGATTCCCGAAGGAGTAATAGAGGATGTGCCTATAACGGTTGGCAAGTGTGTGATCCCAACTGATTTTGTGGTTCTACAATATGGACAGGAGCCAAAAGACCCATTGATTCTAGGCAGATCTTTCTTAGCAACAGCTGGTGCGATGATTGACTGTCAGGGAGGCAAAATAGTTCTAAATGTGGGAGATCTGAAGATGAGTTTTGACATGAACAAACTGGTGAAGAGACCAACCATCGACGGGCAAACCTTCTATGTGGACACATTGGGTGATTTGGCTGCAGAGTACTTCCACCAATCACATGCTGAGGACCCACTAGAAAGGGCTTTACTGAGCTCTATTTTGGAGTTGGAATACCTACAGGACGAGCCTGCGATGTGCTATACAAGATTGATGGATTCTGTCGAGGTTGCAATGCAGGTAGAAGTGTCTGACGCGGGACTGCAACGATCGACACCATCTAAGCAACGATCGTTGCAAGACGACAGAGACTGGGCAGAAGAAAAGGCTCCGAAAATAGATCTGAAACAACTTCCATCCGGGCTAAGGTACGCCTTTCTTGGACCTAATTAAACATACCCAGTGATTGTTAATGCTAGCCTGAACAACGCAGAGCTCACCTTACTGCTGCGCAAGCATCGCAAAGCTCTTGGCTATTCCCTTAATGATATTTCAGGTATCTCACCGGAGCTGTGCATGCACCGGATACATCTTGAGGATGAGTCCAAGACATCAATCGAACATCAGAGGAGACTTAATCCTAATCTGCAGGAAGTAGTCAAAAAGGAGATTATGAAACTCCTTGACGCTGGAATTATATATCCTATCTCTGACAGTGATTGGGTGAGTCCAGTCCATGTAGTGCCAAAAAAGGGCGGTGTTACAGTTGTGAAGAATGAGAAGAACGAGCTGATACCTACTAGGACTGTGACAGGACACAGGATGTGCATAGATTACAGGAAGCTTAATGCTGCTACCAGGAAAGATCATTTTCCTTTGCCTTTTATTGATCAGATGCTCGAAAGGTTAGCAAATCATCCTTACTACTGCTTCTTAGATGGCTACTCAGGTTTCTTTCAGATTCCCATCCATCCAGAGGATCAGGGAAAGACCACTTTCACTTGTCCATATGGGACATTCGCCTACCGTAGGATGCCTTTTGGACTCTGCAACGCACCAGCCACTTTCCAGAGATGCATGATGTCCATATTCACAGAAATGATTGAGGATTTTATGGAAGTATTCATGGATGATTTCTCAGTATATGGATCATCCTATAATGAGTGCTTAGATAATTTGTGCAAGGTTCTGACAAGATGCGAAGAGAAGCACTTAGTTCTTAATTGGGAAAAGTGTCATTTCATGGTTAGAGATGGCATTGTACTTGGACATAAAGTGTCAGAAGCAGGAATAGAGGTGGACCGTGCCCAGATTGAGATAATGACCAACCTGCAGGCACCTGATTCTGTTAAGTCTATTAGAAGCTTTCTTGGACATGCTGGCTTCTATAGACGGTTCATCAAGGATTTCAGCAAGATTGCTAGGCCGCTAACTGCTCTGCTGTGTAAGGATACCAAATTCGAGTTCACTGCAGATTGTCAGACTGCGTTCGAACAGATCAAGCAAGCATTGGTGAGCGCTCCCATTGTTCAGCCACCGGATTGGGATTTGCCTTTCGAAGTAATGTGTGATGCAAGTGATTATGCTGTAGGAGCTGTTCTTGGACAAAAGAAAGATAGAAAGCTTCATGCTATCTATTATGCCAGTAGGACACTGGATGATGCACAAAGAAACTATGCCACTACGGAGAAGGAGTTGATGGTAGTTGTCTTTGCATTTGAGAAATTTCACTCTTATCTTGTTGGCTCCAAGGTGATTGTACACACTGATCATTCAGCCCTGAAGTATCTGATGCAGAAGAAGGATGCTAAGCCAAGACTGTTGAGATGGATCCTGTTGCTTCAGGAATTTGATATTGAAGTGAGAGATAAGAAAGGGGTTGAGAATGGAGTTGCTGATCATCTTTCGAGGATGCTAGTTGAGGAGGACGTGCCAATTAATGACTATTTGCCTGAAGAAAACGTCAATATGGTTGGGACAATCTGTGAGACAGATTTGGACAGAAACCTGCAAAACTGTCGGATTAATCGCGTTGCGTCGATCGATGCGACGTCAGCGTCGATCGATGCATCTATCGGGACAGCGACGATCGATACACCAGACTGTGACGATCGTTGCAGCGCGGATACAGACCCAGAAACTTTTACGGTACGGATTGGAAGACATGAGTTTGAGATTAATGCTGTCGCAACAAATGATCGACCATGGTATGCAGACATAGCCAATTATCTGGCTGCAGAGATTGAACCAGATAATCTGAAAGGGTATGAAAAGAAGAGGTTCTTCAGAGAACTTAGGAGGTACTATTGGGATGAACCTTACCTCTATAAGCATTGTTCGGATGGCCTTTATAGAAGATGTGTTGCTGAGTCGGAGGTTCCAGATATCCTATTCCACTGCCACGGATCAGATTATGCAGGACATTTTGCTACTTTCAAAACTGTGTCTAAGGTTTTGCAAGCAGATTTCTGGTGGCCTACAATGTTCGCTGATACTCACTCCTTTATTTCTCATTGTGATGCCTGCCAGAGGAGAGGGAAAATCAGCAGGAAGCATGAGATGCCTCAGAATTTCATTCTTGAGGTTGAGGTTTTTGATTGCTGGGGCATAGACTTTATGGGTCCCTTTCCCTCATCTTATGGGAATAAATTCATATTAGTTGCTGTGGATTATGTATCTAAGTGGGTAGAAGCAATAGCTAGTCCAACCAATGACTCTTCAGTAGTCATTAAGCTGTTTAAATCCATCATATTCCCTAGATTTGGAGTACCTCGGATAGTAATTAGTGATGGAGGATCTCACTTTATTAATAAGGTTTTTGAGAAGCTCCTGAAGAAGCATGGAGTGCATCACCGAGTTGCTACTCCTTATCACCCACAGACTAGTGGACAGGTAGAGGTTCTAACAGACAAATCAAGGAGATCTTGGAGAAGACAGTTGGGAAGACAAGGAAAGATTGGGCAGCTAAGCTTGATGATGCTTTATGGGCCTACAAGACTGCGTTTAAAACGCCATTGGGGACTACTCCATTCCATTTGCTGTATGGGAAAGCATGTCATCTGCCAGTAGAACTTGAGCACAAGGCAGAATGGGCTGTAAAACAGATGAACTTTGACCTCAAACCAGCTGCAGAGAGGAGATTGATACAGCTCAATGAGTTGGATGAGATTAGACATTTTGCCTATGAGAACTCAAAGTTGTACAAGGAAAGGACTAAGGCTTATCATGACAAAAAGATTGTCTCCAGACGGTTTAAGCCTAACGATCAGGTACTGTTATACAATTCTCGCTTGCATTTGTTTCCAGGCAAGCTGAAATCAAGATGGTCTGGACCCTACACGATCAAAGAAGTGCGTCCATATGGAGCTGTCATTTTAATCGGCAAGGAAGGTAATGAGTTTGCTGTAAATGGGCAGAGGGTAAAACACTATTGGGCTAAGGCCGAGATTCCCAGAGGTCAGATTTTTCCCCTGGATCATGCTCCCTCCACCTGAAAATTCCCATCCGTCCGGTCAAGCTATTGACCTTAAACAAGCGCTGGGTGGGAGGCAACCCACCATTAGGTACTGGTGTTTTTCTACTTAATTTTTGGTGTTTTTGTTAGGATTTTACGTTTATTTTTGTTTTTGGTGCAGTTATGTTTGCAGGTCTCGGACAAAATCGCAGTGCAACGATCGACTCACTTCTGTGTCGATCGTCACAACACGAAAGTAATCGCATTGCAGCGATCGTTGCGCTCTTGAGCAACGATCGACCATACACGAAAATCGCCAAGTAACGGTCGATGCACTTAGTGCAACGATCGATGCCTGAGCGGCAGAGGTAACCCGACAGACATAATTTCATCTTTTCAATTTTTTATTTTCTTTTTACCGATCCTTCGCTGGACACTACTGGGGACAGTGTTTCTTAAGTGTGGGGGAGGTGCTACTGACTTTTGTTTTCTGTTTTCTTAAGAGTCAGTCCGTTTTTCAAAAATTTTATTGAGTCAAAATTGTTTAAGTAAGAAACTATGATTTTCTGAGAAGATTTACAAGACTTGCAGGAACTTAAGTAACCATTGGGATGAAGTTGCAGGATCTATCTCTGACTATTAGAAAACCCCATCACAGATCAACCTACTGGGAACACCCACATCACTTCAGGTATCAGAGGATCCTTTTTCTGACTTCAAATTAATACTGACTTAGATTTCTCACCTAAGGGCTTGGTATACGTTGTGTCGGATTCCCTTGTTAGTTCTGACACAGCCTGTCAACCTATCCTATTTAGTTCCCTTCTCCCCTTCTATAAAGTAAAAAAAAAAGATAATAAACTGAGAATGAGTTAGTAACTCCGAAGTGGTCATGGGAATGGTAGCAAACACTATTTTCTCTCATGTGATCCATGGAATGTGTCCAAAGTACACCCCATAACGGGAAGAACACTGATAAAAAAAATAAAATGATACCCAGTGGGGAAAAATCAGTTGTTAAAGAAGGGAAAGAGAAGAAAGGGACTAGAGAAAGATAGTATGGTGGTCTAGAGCTGATAAGGTAAGAATCCATGTGCCCTTTGATCGATACTCCTTAGGTGAGACCGCACTTAAATACTTGCAGAAGTCAGTAGGGAGAATTTGAATGCTTGAATGTGATTGTGGAGTTTACCTAGGACAGTTGCTAAGTGTGGGGGAAGTACATGTTGGTCTTGATATCCTGTGATTGATTCTTTCAGTGGTTTACTAAGGGGAATCTGAGTATTGTAGCTTCTAGGATGAAATGAGTTTCTGAAGAGTTTTCAAACCTCTTCACCATGTTTTAGTTCTCTGTTTTGCTTGAGGGCAAGCAAAGGCTAAGTGTGGGGGAGTTGATATATCATGGTTTTTACTAGTTTTAGGCCATGATATAAGTGTGTTTTAGTGTCTTTTGTGTTCTTTTAGAGTCTTTTACAGGTATAATCAGGTTTGGAGCTGAATTGGAGATAATGGAGCTTTTTGGAGATTTTTGGAGTGTTTGGCCGAGAGATAGAGTTCACTGTCCGAAACAGAGAAAGGTGTCGATCGTTGCACACCTGCAACGGTCGTTGCACCAGCGAGATGGGCCAAAACTCGGCGGTTTAGAAGAATCAAGATATTGCACTTTGATCCAGAAGTTCCTGATATTTACAAAGAAGCCCCTGGCCGAGATTATACCTATATAATTAAGTTTTAGCTATTTTTATTAGATACGCTTTCATAATTAAGAGCAGAGGATTTTTAGAGCTTTTGGGGCTGATCTGAACCTGTTACATCATCTGTATTTGGAGAAGATTTCGAACCCCTTTAATCCTTTATCTTTTATGCAATCTATTATTTCTATGATTATGTTTTCATCAATCATGTCTGAGTAGATTCCTTGTTAGGTTTAGGGTTTCTCACATAGGATTTCATGACTTGCTAGACTTGTTCAATTTCAGTTAAGGATTCAAACTATATATGTTCTTCAATTTAATTGTGCTTAAAGCTAGTTCTAACCTGATCAATTAGAATCTAGATCTTAGGTTGCTAAATACGTCACGGAAGTGGGGTTTAGGAATCTGAACTAATTAAATTGGGTAATTAAACTTTGCGCAAACGGAAGTTTGGTTTAGGATAATTGTGAACATATCAAACTTGGAATTAAAGCTGGTTTAATCTGTTAGTTCTCGCAAACGAAAGTTTGGTTTGCTGCACTTAGACTTAGAGAATTATCGCAAAGGAATTTGGTTAATTATATATCTTTGTTTTGAGTTCTAGAACTGTGCTTAATTAGATCCTTGCTGAATGAACTGTCTGCTTGTCTGATTTCCTGAGAACGCCCTAGACCTAGCGCTCTTAATAACTTGCTTTCACAACCAACAATCTTTGCTATCTGCTTACTTTCTTGCATTGCTTTTAATTCAATTACATTGCTTTCTTCCTAGTTAAATTCCTGTGCTTGAGCTATTGAACACCAGAGTCTCTGTGGATTTCGATACCCTATACTACATTGATATTGCTGTGCACTTGCAGTTTAGTATAGGGATTAATTCTTGACCTATCAATAGACACAACAGTCTATCATAAAACCTCCTGGATCCTTAAGCTTCTCAGGAATCCTACCATTAACAACAGCATCACACACTTCTGAGATCATCAAGCATCCTTCTTCTTTTGTCATGTCGCTAGAGAGGATGTCTTTAACACATGTCTTTATCATGGGAGTGGTCTTAGTGGCATCAATCAATGGAGTTTCAGTTAGACTTTCCCTCATTATCTCCATGCACTTTTCTAACTGAATCTCTCGCTTGGACTTCCTACGGAAAGGAATCTTCGGTTTGTAGACTCTCTCTGTATCAGCATTCGGCTTCTCTGGGCAAACTGGCTGCTCACGCCCATGGTGTCGATCGACGCTAAAGTGGTGACGATCGACATTGACACTTGCAAGTTGTGTCGACCGACACACCTCTGTGTCGATCGATGCAAGGTGAATATTTTGAATTTTTCTCGGGTTTTGCAGCTCCAAAATTTTAGTATCGTGATTCTGCTCAGCTTCTTCTTCTGCCAAAGCTGCCTTAACATGTTCTGTCTGTATACCGGTTTCCACTTGCGTTATCCTAGCATCCAGATTGTCAACTCTGCTTGTCAAAGTTTCCAATTTTCCACTCAGATCCTGATACATGAAGATCTTGCGTCATCTTATTCTGTCCAAGAAGTAGCTGCTCAAGCATATACTCAATCTTTGTCTGCTCTTTAGTGGGAGGAACTTGGTGAGGTGTGTTGGGAATGTCCTGAAATCTACTGTGCTATCTCTAGAAAGTATGATAAGTGTCGAGATCAGACATAAGTCATAAATACTGGGTGATCATGATGACTTGCTAGAGCCCGCTCTTGATCTATAAGTTTAGGACTTATTACCAGTATTGTATGATCCCAAAGGGTCACACACCATAGCTAACGGGAAAGTTAAAAGGAATTAATACAGTAAGATGTAAGACATTTACTGTATTTGTACAGAGAATTGGGCCAGACAAAATACAGTCTTTTGTCTGATTTGGGTCTTGGGCCCAAAAGCCTAATAGGCCATTAGTTTAATTACTTGGGCCCATATAAGGAAGGAGTGTGGCGCCAGTTAGCAAAAAAAAAAAAAAGCTCCAGCGATTTTAGGTCTGGCCGTCCTCCTCTCTCTCTGTTGTTCCAGCTTGGTCTAGCAGCCTGATCCAGTAGCTTGTAAGCGTGTGGATACCTAGGAGGAGCCGGTAATCATCAGCTCTCAGTGATCTCTTCATTACCACCAATCCGCTGCACCTAATCATAAGGTAATGATTCTGATCTGTTTATGATTCAACTGCAAATCACCTAGATCCTAGTTGATTATGTTAGGTTGTAATCTGATAATTAAACCTATGAACAAACATAATCCTTCAGTGGTATCAGAGCCTAGGTCGTTAGGTTTTTGCTTTTTGGATCATACAAGGTTGTTTATTAGTTTGATGAATCGATTTTAATGAGTAAAATTTGATTAGAAAACTTGAAAAACCTAATTTGCAAATCGCATAATCCGATTGAAACCCATCGGTATGCGAAGTGGATGCCCGTATCGATCGATAAGGGAGCGTGATATCGATCGATATCAATCGGATCGATTGCTTCTCGCTGTCCCGATGAGCCGATCGCAACGAGCTGATGCACGCGAGTATTGATCGACGTGGAAGCGTCATATCGATCGATATGCTGGCGAGGCATACGTTCCGCGAGTAGCCAATCGGTTCAGCCGAGCTTCGCGGTTCGTCCTTCCCTAACCCGCGACAATGAACCGATCAATCCGATTGTGTTTCATTGTTAGCTTAAGCTTAACCCGCAAGTTAGGTCAAAATCAGCTAAAATTGATTGGTTAGACCATTCTATTTCTTCCTGATTTTGGACTTAACCGAACCGATCCAATTTAATTGGTGGTTCAAGCGGTTAACCAAATCGCGGTTTGCTGAAAATTATTTAATACAATTGGTATTATTTAATTTCTGGTTAAACCGGATTTAAATTCAAAATTGAATTTTAACATAAACCGAAGACTGGTCTAAGTTTGATTTGGTTGGACCAAATAATTTAGAGTTGGTCTGGTTTAGTAAATAACCAGTTGGATTTAGTAGTTAATTTGGTCTTGGACCAGAATTAATGAACCGACTCGGTTATGTCAAATTATTGGGCCAATTGGAATTCTGTGGTCTTGGGCCAAGAATTGGGCCTATAATTTGTGACCCAACCGAAAACTTTAATAAAACATTAAATTAGAAAGTTTCTTTGATTAGAAGTTTTCTAATTTTGGCATGTTAGGAAATTTCTAAATATAGTAAGTTTCTAAATTTAGAAAGTTTCTAAAATAAGTAGGTTTTCCAAAATAGAAAGTTTCCAAATTTAGTAAGTTTCCTGAAATGGAAAGTTTCCCAAAATAGCAATCTTCTATTTTTGGAAGGAAAACCTAAAATCCTCAAAACAAATATCAAGCTTGGATGTCTTGCCCAATCTTGTCAGCTACTTAACGCTTATTCAATTACAGATATGGCTTACAGTGTGAGGTGTCTGTTTTTGCGTAAGTAAAGTAGTACATAGTCATTACTGTCATTGGGAGTCCCAGACTTTAATGATTATTTGGCTGTAAGAGATTGGTTTCCTTGACTGGGCCATCGGGAGTCCCGGGCCTTGAGACATCTGGTGAATTTGGGCCTCGGGTCCAATTCACGACCGAGAGTTATATGAGTTGTAACTAGCTGTGTGTATGCTTACCTAGTTAGCTAATTCTGGGTAACGGCCAGTGGCCCACTTTGGTCTTAGTTTAACATGGATCTCGGAATCATTGTATTCTTATGAGGATAAACAAAGAAATTTTGAATACAATGCGAGTTTTCTTATAAGTTGTTAAGATTACTCTTTTATGAACTAAATAACTAAAACTCTATTTATCTCTAAATTTCAGTTATGACTAGCACAAACAATCAAAACACTTTCTCGATCCGGTCTGTCCTTGAAATGGACAAACTGAACGGATCAAATTTCTTGACTTGGTCGCGGAACCTGAGGCTAGTCCTCAGGCAGGAGAGAAAGGACTATGTCCTTGAAAGAGCTCTCCCCGAGAGGATCGTGTCCAATGCCTCTCATGCAGTATATGATGCTTGGGATAAGCATTATAATGATGCGGTAGATGTGCGTGGTCTGATATTGGCTACCATGGACTCAGATTTGCTGAAGCAATATGAGAACATGGAGTCGCCAATAGAGATGATCAGCAGCCTGAAATTGAAATTTCAGGAGCAGGTAAGAGTGGAGAGATACCAGTTGGTTAAGTCTCTCACTAGCTGCAAGCTACCAAATGATCATCCAATGAGTCTTCATGTCAGTAAAATGATGGGTTACATTGATAACCTGAGGAAACTGGATTATCCAGTTAGCCAAGAATTGGCAACTGAGATCATTCTGCAGTCACTGCCGTCAAGCTATGATAAGTTCAAAAGGAACTATATCAAGAAAGGCTTAACGAAGACGCTGACTGAACTGCATGATATGCTCAAGACAGTTGAGCCAAACGTGAAGAGTACCCTGTATAATCTCATAATGGAGAAGGGTAGGTTTACTAAACCTAGTGCTGACAAGGGTGAAGACAAAGTTGTCCAGATTTTGAATCATGGCAAGCCTGTGTCTTCTGAGCCCGAGTCAGATACATCTTACGTTGGTAAGTGCTGCTACTGTAAAGAGACTGGGCATTGGAAGAGAGATTGCATTAAGTTCATGGAAGATTATGAGGAGTTGAAGGTGATGTATGAGACTACTTCCTCAGGTATTCATGTTATTACTTCAAGTTCTATCTTATAGGTATTGGATACTGGTTGTGGCACTGATATTTGTTATAATATGCAGAGCCTAAGCAACAGTAGAACGTTGAAGGAAGGACAAGTGGAACTGCGTGTCTGGAAGGAGCTATGGATGCTGCCTCAACCGTAGGGTTTTCACTTGTAGATGCCTTTGAGGCTTGGTTTTGTATTAAATAATTGCTACAATGTACCTGCTTTAAGCAGAGTTGTCTTTCATTTTCTTGTAAGAATTTGAATGTTTTTCATTTTGATAAAAGACAAGTTTTGTTCTTTTGATCTTAATGAAATATTAATTGTAGCACCCTATTCAAGGAATGGGTTTTATATCTTAAACCAAAGAGTGCCTAAATGTAACATAAATACCGAATTGGTTTAAATCTGATGAATTAAGCCTGATTTTTCTTGGCGAAAATGTTTTGGTCACATAGAGTGAGTCGAATTCAGAAATCCCATAGTTATGGACTTTTGGGCTCATTTGATCGGATATCTTATGAGACTTGAATTCTGCTTACTGGACCAAAAGACAAAGGGCCCATCTTAGCCGAGCTAGAGAAAGGCCCAAAGGCTTATTGGACCTTGAACATACTCATGTATGTGGCCCGATGAGCAGTAATGCCGGAGAAAAATTTCCTGTACTTCATTATCTTTACTGATTACTTCAGTGAGTATGACTGTGTTCATTTGATGAGACACGAGTCGGGATTCTTTGAAATGGTCGAAAGAGTTCCAGAATGAGGTATAGAATCTGAGTGACAGAAGTATTGAGACTCTGGATTAGATCACGAGTGAGAATACTTGAGTCATTGATGGTGTGATCATCTGAATGAGTGTGAAGTCGTTTCACAGCTCATTTCTCCTGAAAACCTGGAGGTGTTTCTGTGAGAAAGAATCAGATCTTATTAGAAATGATTAAAGATGAGTCACACGAATCTTCCATGATATTCTTTAAGAATAACGCTCTAGAAATATCTAAGTTTACGCTGAAATAGTTCCACCAATATCAGTTGAAAGACACCACATAAATGTGGACTGGAAATGATCCAAATTCGTCTTTACTGAGTATTTGTAGTTGTGCTACTTCGCTGGTTGTCCTAGGGAAACCAAGGCTTGTTACTTTTTACGTCCATTCCGAAAACGAAGTTAGGTTGTTCGGAATTCTGTTTTCTAAAAGGAAAGTTTCTTTCCAAGAAGAACAGTGGGAGTAAAAGTATAACTCGAAGAAATTCGAGAAATACAGGAGGCTGCTCAACCTGTTGAGGGAGAGCAGCGGATGGATTTACAGATTTCTGTAGAATCCACACCTGTAGAGCCTGAAGTTCGCAGATCTGAATGAATCCGTCACTAATCCGAGAGTGATTTCTCGTGATTAATTGCCATGATCTGATGATCATTGAAAGTGACGAACCTGCGAAATTCACAGAAGCGAAAGTTAGCCCGGACTCCGAAAAATTATACTATATGTAAGTTAGCTTCATCGATCCATTCATGGATAGAAGCAAGCATATCGGAGTTGGAATCTTCGTTATGTTGAAGTAGTCAAGGTTTTGACTTGAACAGGAACGAAGTGGAACTGTGCGTTTTCTAATAGATAAGTGGGAGCGATGTTGCATTTCTCATAGTGTATGTCGATGACACACTGATTCTCGGAAATAACATTCCAATGCTGCAGTCGGTAAAGGACAGGCTTGGGAGTTGTTTTTATGATTGACGTGGGTAAAGCCACATATGTTCTTGGATTTTGGATCTAAAGATAAATATCCAAAAGAGCTGATAGGACAAAGTCAGGATTCTTATATTGACAAAGTCCTACACGTTTTCAGCATTCCAAGAAGGGTTTTATGCCAATGTCACATGGCATTACGTTAAGCAAGATACAGTGTCCTACGATATCTGCTGAGCTTGAATGCATGGATGAGATTCCATATGCGTCGGCAATTGGATCTATCATGAATGCCATGACACGTACTTGTTTTGATGTTGCTTTAATGTTAAGCAAGACAAGTAAAGACCAGTCAAATCCAGCAAAGAATCACTGGATAGACGTAATGAATGTCCTCAAGTATTTGGAAAATACTTAGGATAAGTTCTTGATTTACGGAGAAAGTGAGGTGCTAAAAGTCGGTAGAGTCTGAAAGGCAAGTTTCCAACAGACAAAGATGATTTCCGGTCACAGTCCGGTTATATCTTGTGTCTGTCTGGCGGTGCAAGGCACTGTTGCTGACTCCATGACTTAAGCTGAACATTTCGCAGCTTGGGTAGCGGCGAAAGAGGTTGTTTGGAAAGAAGAGTTCATCACTGAACTTGATGTGATTCCTAGCATAGATGAGGCTAGCTGCACATCAGAGGTCCAAACACCTTGAGGGTAGGTATAACCTATTCCGTGAGATAAATGACAGAGGTGTTAAGTAGATCAGCAAGTTTCAACGAATGAGAACGTTGCTAATCTATTAACGAAGCCACTCCTTAGGCCTAAGCACGAGTCGCAGACTGTAGCTGTAGGATAATTGAAATTAAGATGTAGTCTTCATTTCAGTGGGAGTTTGTAAAGGGCTTTATTTAGTTGTTTTGAAAGGTTCATGTAAACATAATATTTTATGTTTATGAAATTTATGATTTCTGGATTATTTTAACTGTGATATAAATAATCGTTCCAAAATGATTCATGTCATTATATATAGGCCATCAAAGTACATGAGAAAGACTTGATCATGAAACCCTATATTTAACAAAATGACATAAATCAGAGTGTCCATAGTCGAAGGTTGTTGAAATTGGAACACCAACAACCACTTGAGACTAGAGTGTGTTGAGACTTATGACCAAGTTTCATGGGTCATAGATGCGCGGCATCAAAGTCGACACATAGGTATATGTAGGGGAGCATATGACCGGACATGACCCGCTGATGAGAACTCTACAAGATATTAATATTTGTGTCATAAGAGGTTCTCATCTACGACTATAGAGTATAGTCCTTAGACCTGAGTTCGCATGCATGTGGCTGCACATGGATTGATGCACTTTGATCATTGTCTAACGCTGTTTCGTAACAGGGAGCTATAAGGACCTTGGTTGGGTGTATTACAAAGTGTGTAGTTCATAGTGATGGAACAAGATGGGATTTGTCCCTCCTGTTAATGGAGGTAATATCTCTAGGCCAGTCGGAGACTTGATAGCTGGTAAGAGTGTGGCCACACCCAAACGGACTTGCCCAAGTCGTTTGCATTGTCAGTATCAATTCTGGTCCGATGAACATGATCTTGGCTATATAAGGATGACACGCATCTTGCCTTATGCCAGATCGAGATATTGAGACAAAAGGATTAGGGAATGTAGGATTCCAGTACAAGTGGGAGATTGTTGGGAATGTTCTGAAATCTACTGTGCTAACTCTAGAAAGTATGATAAGTGTCGAGATCAGACATAAGTCATAAATACTGGGTGATCATGATGACTTGCTAGAGCCCGCTCTTGATCTATAAGTTTAGGACTTATTACCAGTATTGTATGATCCCAAAGGGTCACACACCATAGCTAACGGGAAAGTTAAAAGGAATTAATACAGTAAGATGCAAGACATTTACTGTATTTGTACAGAGAATTGGGCCAGACAAAATACAGTCTTTTGTCTGATTTGGGTCTTGGGCCCAAAAGCCTAATAGGCCATTAGTTTAATTACTTGGGCCCATATAAGGAAGGAGTGTGGCGCCAGTTAGCAAAAAAAAAAAAGCTCCTGCGATTTTAGGTCTGGCCGTCCTCCTCTCTCTCTGTTGTTCCAGCTTGGTCTAGCAGCCTGATCCAGTAGCTTGTAAGCGTGTGGATACCTAGGAGGAGCCGGTAATCATCAGCTCTCAGTGATCTCTTCATTACCACCAATCCGCTGCACCTAATCATAAGGTAATGATTCTGATCTGTTTATGATTCAACTGCAAATCACCTAGATCCTAGTTGATTATGTTAGGTTGTAATCTGATAATTAAACCTATGAACAAACATAATCCTTCAAGGTGAATAGCCATAATCATTCGATCTCGGAGCTTGTCTCTGTTGACTTCTAGATGTATGTCCATGAAAATCAGCTCCATCTATATAATTCACCTCTGCAAATTCTTCAGCTATCAGATCGGATTTGCCTCTTCCTAACTACCATGTTGTGGACAGAGTCCACCTTGTCCCTTAAGTCAGCTATCTGCAAGCTATCATCTTTGCTACTAGATCTCTGCCTCTCCTTTTCAGCATTCTTGACACTATTTCTAGTTATCAAGTTCTCAATAAGCTCTTTAGCTTCCTCTGGAGTCTTGGTATAGAAGTTCCCATCACTTGCTGTGTCCATAGCTCTCTGATACCAAAAGTCCAAACCCCTGAAAAAGGCACATAAAAGTTGCACCTCAGAGAAACCATGGTGTGGACAATCTCTCTGGTACCTCTTGAATCTCATCCAAGCTGCCTTAAAAGACTCTGTGGGTTGCTGCTTGAATGTCAAGATGTCATGTCTAAGCTGCTCGGATAATGCATCGTCATAAAAATATCTAAGGAACTCCTTCTTGACTGCATCCCAAGTGGTCAAAGATCCTGGTGCCAGCTGTCTCAGCCAATAAGCTGCATCTCCTTTAAGAGAGAATGGGAAGAGCTTACAGAAAAGATAATCAGAAGAAACTCCCTCAGCCTTGATACTGCTAGCCAATTCCTCAAATGTGTCTATGTGATCCATAGGATGCTCGCTAGAAAGACCATGGAACTGATACTGTCCAACCAATGTGTAGTACTCTGGTTTCAGCCTAAACTCAGCTCTGGTGAACGGAGGCGGTCAAATCGCAGACCGATTAGCATAGAATAAATCTGGTATGTTATAGTCAGCAAGTGTCTTCCTGTGACCATCTTCCTCTCGTTGATGTTCCGCGCCCACGGCAACATCTGGTATGATGGGGTTTCCTTCCCCATCCAGTTTCTGACCTTTCGCGTTACATATATGACCCTCTTGGTCTCGTAAAATGTCGTTCTCGCCGCGAATCAGAATCACAGGCTCCATAAAAAAAACCCTGCTAAATGCTCAAGCTCTCAGTATCACTGATTTCGCTTTGTGTCGATCGATGCAAGAGAAGCGTCGATCGATGCAGGCTCGAAGATGTGACGATCGACACTCAGGACTGTGTCGATCGATGCAGGGCGATCAGGCGTACCTGAAATGCAAGAAAAAGAAAAAGTAGTAACCAAAAGCAAAAATAAAAATCCTAGTCTAAACCCTAGGTTCAAATCTATCGAAGACTCAAAAGAGTCCCCGGCAACGGCGCCAAAAACTTGATAGGGGTCTAGTTTTATCCTATTCTACTGCAAGTGCACAGTTATGCAATCGTAGTATATAAGGTATCGAATCCACAGAGACTCCGGTTTCGATAGATCAAGAACAATCAGATTTAACCCAAGATGAAAGCAATGTGAAGTAACTAAAAACAGTGCGAGAAAGTAAATAAGTAGCAGGATTATCGGTTGTGGAAGCAGTTAATTAAGGGCTCTAAGTCTAGGGCGTTCTCAGGAAATCAGACAAGCAGACAATTCATTCAGTAAGGATCTAATTAAGCTCAGTTCTAGAACTTTAAACACGGATATAGAATTAACCAACTGTCGTTGCGAGAATTCTCTAAGTCTAAGTGCAGCAATCCAAATTCCTTTGCAATTACTAACAGATTAAACCAACATTAATTCCAAGTTCGATATGTTCACAATTAAACTAAACCAAATTCCTTTGCGAGAAGTTTAATTGCTCAACCTAAATAGTTCAGATTCTAAACCACACTTCCATGTCGTATTTAGCAACCTAAGATCTAGATTCTAATTGATCAGGTTAGAACTAGCATTAAACACAATTTAGATCGAAGAACAGATATGATATGAATCCTTAACTAAATTAAACAATTCTAGCAAGTCATGAAATCCTTAATGAGAAACCCTAAACCTAACTATGAATCTACTCAGACATAGAATATGTAAACATAATCAATGAAATAATAGATATCATAAAAGAGATTAAACAAGTAAAGGGGTTCGAAATCTTCTCTAAAATAAATGTGTAGTACAGGATCAGATCAGCCCCCAAAAGCTCTAAAAACTCTCTGCTCTAAATTATGAATGTTGTCTCAAAATAAAGTCTAAAACTTAATTGATATAGCTAATCACGTCTTGGGGCTTCTGTGTAATATTCTGGAACTTCTGGGCTTTTCTGCAATATTCAATAACTTCATAACTCGCCGAGATCTGGCCCATTCGCGCTATGCATCGACCGATGCAGGTGTGCAACGATCGACGCAGTCCTCACATCTGGACAGTAAACTCTATCTCTCGGACCAAATCTCCAAAACGCACCAAATAGCTCCATAATCTCCACTTCTGCTCCAAACGTGCGTGTACCTAATAAAACCTGTAAAAGACTCTAAAGAAACACAAATAGACTCTAAAACACACTTATATCATGGTATAAAACCAGTAAAAACCATGATATATCAATAATCCTTCTCCAAATCTTTTCGGTATCAGAGTCATCGTACTCTTGGGATTTCGATTGAATCTTGTTCGTGAGAAGAAGTGTTCGACGCAATTATCGTCTCGGCGTCGACGATTATGGATATTGGAAAAAATGGATCTGCTAAAAGTTCATGTGAAGAAGATGAGTATCAAGAAAAACGGAGCTGCGGAAAGCGCTCTAGATGAGATGAAAAAGGGAATTGCAGAAGGCGTTCCGTTGATGGAGAAATCTAATGTTGTTGCACATACACATGTTGTGTCACGCATGAATGTTTCCGTGCAACACACTGAAACGACTGGGTTGAAGAAAGGTGAATGGGATCGACTTTTGAGTATGTTGAAGTCGAAGCCAGAATCTTCAAATCGAGTAAGTGATAAGGGATATGGTGATGAGTGGATAATTGATAGTAGAGCATCGCACCATATGACCAGCACGTTGAATGCTCTAGTGCATGTATGTAGAGTCACGCCATTTTTGGTTGGCCTACCTAATGGAAATATTGTGATTGCTGATCGAGAAGGGAGAGTGATTTTGACAGAGAAGTTGACTTTGAAGCGTGTTCTCTTTGTGGAAGAATTGAAGTGCAATCTTATCTCTGTGTCACAGATATTTGATGAGATGAGTTGTATTGTGTTATTCTATAAGACAGGGTGTCTTGTGTGTGATTGTGGTTTACATGCCTCAATCTGAATAGGAGAAAGAAGAGAAGGGTTGTATTTTCTTCAAGGTATTCAGAAGATTCAGAATGTGAAGAAAGTTGGTAAGCCGAAATCGTTAGAAATTTGGCATAAGAAAATGGGTCACGCCTCTGATAAGATGACAAGGAGATTGGTCAGGGTTGATAATCGCAGTACTGGAGTATAGGGATGTGACATATATTTCAGGGCAAAACAATGTCGAAGTGAATTTCCGGTGAGCTCGAATAAACGTAAGAGTGCTTTGAAAGGATACATTGTGACCTATGGGGGCCGTATCGAACACAAAGTTTGTGTTGTACTTTCTGACTATAGTGGATGATTATTCAAGGGTTGCATGGGTGTTTCTTCTTGCCGACAAAATACAGGTTGAAAGGACTATTGTGTCGTTCTTTGCTCTTATTCTGAGGCAATTTAACAAGCATGTGAAGGTAGTGCGGAGTGATAATGGTAGTGAATTCATGCGAATGAAGAAATTCTTTCGTCAACAAGGTGTGTTTCATCAAAATTCATGTGTTGGAACGCCTCAGAAAAATGGGAGAGTTGAACGAAAACACACACATATATATATATATATATATATATATATATATATTGAACAAAACATTTGAGTGATCGGAGAAATAAAAAGAAGCTTTCCAACAGCTGGAAAATATTTAGCAAATCCGCCAGTACTCGCTAAGCCGGTAGAAGGAGAGCCGATATTCTTATACAGCGTGATATCGGATACGACAATAAGTAGAGTCCTTATCAAAGAAGATTGAGGCGAACAAAAACCAATTTTCTATGTGAGCCTAACGCTATCCTCAAATCGAGAATCTGGCACTCGCGCGGTAGTAATATCTGCTCGGAAACTGAGGCCATACTTTCAATCTCACTCGATCGTAGTTTTGACGACTTTTCCATTGCGGATGATCCTTCACAATCCAAGCCAATCTGGAAGACCAGTAAAGTGGGCAGTGGAACTCAGCAAATTTGATATCGAGTACCGAACCAGGACGTGTTCAAAGTCGGAAGTACTCGCGGATTTCTTGGTCGAGTTACCGAAAGAAGATGTAGGAGAGCCAATATAGGATTCAGATTGGTTGCTCTATGCCAACGGCTTATCATCGAAACAAGGTTCTGGAGTTGGGATTCTCTTAACTTCACCAGCTTGGAAAATCTTGGAACAGTCCTTTCGCTTAGCTTTTCACGCTTCAAACAACGAAACAGAAATACGAGGCTCTAATCGCCTAGTTACGGCTAGCTCACACACTCGAAATTTAAAGCATACAAGCGTTCTGTGGTACACAATTAGCCGCTAGCCAGTACAGCGGAGAAGATATTTTGGATTCTAGTAAATCCGCTCAAAAAAATTAAACTGACATGAATTCCTTGAGGAGAAAACGCCCCATCCAACGCATTGGCAGCCCTGGCCTCGACATCCAAGCATCAAAAACTTTGGAACCGTTAACCTGGTTTACCCACCCGAAGAATATGAAAATAATAAAAAAAAAACCTTCACTAGAAGAGGTCGATGAAGAAGCAGACATACATCCCAAAGGAAAATATGGTTGCGACAAATAATGGATGGGAGCAATTCGTGAATACATCATGGATCGAAAACTTCTAGAAGACAAATGGGGAGCTCGGAAAATCAAATTGCAGGATGATCATTACGTCTTGGTGGACGGAAACATTTACAAATAGAGACTGTTTTGGCCTCTAATGTCTTGCGTCAGAGGCAGAGAAGCATGGCGTTTCATGGAAGAAGTTCACAATGTAAGGCAGAGCCTTGGCAATAAAAATCAAGCGTCATGGCTACTTTTGTCCAACTATGATCAAGGACTGCGAGAAGTTTTCTCGGAAATGCAAAAAATGCCAGGGACACGCAATGACTATTCGTCAACCGGACGAGCTGCTTTCGTACATTTCCGCATCATATCCTTTCATGCGCTGGTCAATGGATATAGTAGGTCCAGTTCACTGATCCAAGCAAAAGTGGTTCATGCTTGTCCTAATAGACTACATCTCAAAATGAATTGAGCTTGAATCTTACGCCAACATTAAAGACGTTCAGGTCGAACACTTCATATGGAAAAATATCATATGCAAGCATGGAGTGCCTTACGAGATCGTCACAGACAACGGCTTGCAGTTCATTCCACATGTTTCGAAGCTTTTTGCGAAAAGTAGAAGATGCGATTACAAAAGTCCACTCCGCGCTACTTCCAAATTAACATACAAGCGGAAGCTGCAAACAAGACGGTCCTATAAAGATTAAAGAAACGACTCGAGAAAAAAAGGGTCAATGGGCATGCGAGCTCGACGGAGTCCTTTGGTCCAATCGGACAATGACCCGACGAGCAACTGGCGAAACACCATTCGCACTCTTCTATGGAACGGAATGCAAAATTCCAGCTGAGGTCAAATTTCCATGCATACGCCGCATACTGCTTCCAGGACAAGACTGAATCATCTGATGCTTCTTGTTAAACTAGACCTAGTCAACGAATGACACGATCATGCATTGGTCAGCATCCATAACTACCAACAGCAACTATTAAATATTACAACTCACACGTCTGCAGTTGAAGATTCCGCGAAGGTGACCTAATCCTATGAAAAGTGTTTCAGAACAGCGCAAAACGAAATGCGGCAAACTGGGAAGGACCATACAGAGTTACGAAAGTCGAGATAAAAATTAACCAACATCGACAACGTATATATTCCAATGATTTGGAACACAATTCATCTAAAAAAGTACTATCACTAAGATGAGACTTCCAAACGTCACAAAAAATTGAGAAATTAACTTGAACTAGGCGATCTGCTAATCGGTTCAGCTGTCCCCCCCCCCTCTAAAAAATCGGGGAGAGTGGGTTCGTACATATCTATACTTCCGTAATTCCAAAAATTTCGAAAGACTCAATTGCAAAAATGACTTGGACCGAACTTCCTCCAAGATTCCTTTTCGCACAGCTTAACATGCTCGGCTGTTTGGTCATTTGGCATATCAGACAACAACGGAACCAACGATGGATCTGCTCGGCATCGCCCAGTCTACTCGAGATTGTGGACTGCTCAGCGAAATCGCTTTTCACCCGCTCGGCATCTCGTCATACAGACCTGCTCGGCGGCAAATCATATCGCATCATGTATTGCACAGAGAGTCTTTTTGGCGCGCAGATAGCAGACCCTGCTTGGTTCTCAGCTCCCAAATGGAATGCCGGACGGTCTGTTCGACATGCCCATTACTCAGACATCATACCCTACTCGGATGTAATCAACTTTCTCGGTAACTCAGGAATCTGCCCGGTAAAATGCCTCTTGGCATGCTTAGAAATCTTTATGTACGCGTGAGAAACCCCTTAGAAGCTCGATTCACCAAGCGTCCTGATACAATATTGCTTCGAATCAAGGTTAGTATACTTATGTTTCCTCATTTTATTTCTCGTTTGTTGCCGACTACAATAGACAAAAAATTACATAACCAATACATCCTATTTGGATGGTGGTTCTTATACATCTTCATAGATCTAAAAGTGTGCTATAAAAATTCTGACCGAGTATACCTCAGTCTAATATCATATAGGTATATCCAAGCTGGTATTCGTTTATAGTTTATTACCAAAATGGGTCCGTAGGTCGAGCATACCTCTCTAACCTTCAAACTCGGAGTATAACTCAAAACCCATTAAAACGCTTGTAAGCACGCTGATCTTAGTCATCATTTCGTTACCAAAATAGGTCAGTAATTCGAGTATATCTCGCTAACCTTCAAACTCAGAACTTTACACAAAACCCAGTAAAACCCTTCTGCAAGTAGAGTATATATTGCTAACCTTCGAACTCGAAATTGACTCGGAATCCGAAAAAACGCTTCTAAGACGCCGATCTTAAGCATTATCTCATTACCAAAATAGGTTCATAAGTCGAGAATATCTTGTTAACCTTCAAGCTTGGATATGACTCTAAATGCTTCTAAGCACGATGATCTTAAGCATCATCTCATTACCAAAATAGGTCCGTAAGTTGAATATATCTCGCTAACCTTCAAGCTTGGAATATGACTCAAAATGTTCCCAAACACAATAGTCCCAAACAATATAGTCCAAGCACTAAGGTTGGACTTATGAACAAAAATCATATGTTTCTTATGAACAACATGTCTTATAAACTATATGTGTCGTATAAAATATACGAAACTGCTTAAAACGTTTTGGTACGGGACAAAACCTACTCGGACAGTTTATACAAAACTACTCAAAAGGCTTTCCGGTAGAGAAACAAGCCCAACACCAACAATACAATCGACAAGCCCGAGCAAGATCGTGCCACGTTACTACCAAGTCTCCAATAAGCTCCGCTCAGCATGAGCGGTTTGCTCGGCGTTATCCGCTACATAAACCTGCTTGGACTGTTCGGCTACTCAGGGATGGGACTGATCGATTTAATTTTTCATACTCGACAATCGATGATCTTGTTAGGAACATTTAACTCCCGCGATCAAGATGATTGAACAGCCGCGAGTTGCAGTACGATATTACCCGCATAAATCCGTGATTTTTAGATCGGCATTTTGCTAAACCGCAGCCACAAAGAACTGCTCAGAAATACCCTAAACGCGAAGGTGATCTGCCGCATAAACGGTTCGACCAACTCGCAATCCTGCTCGGCCTTCCACGCGACGAATTTTGCTTGGCGAACGACCTCCCCCTCAGCTCGCGGTATGCTCGGTAACTTGATATGCTCAGTATGCTCGGCAGTATATAACCGAATCTGCTCAGCATATTTCGATCTGATCTACTCGGCGATCCGCAGTCAGGTCCGCTCGGTAATCCCGGATTAGACTTGTTTGGCTCCACGATCGAAAATCCATAACTAGTCAGAAATACGTAATCGGACAAACTATGTTTCGTTTGAATAATTTCTCATATAAAACATACAAAACCACTTAGCCAAACTTCAGGTATACCATTCGGAAAAATCTATACCCCTAAACGGAACATCTCATTCATAAAACAAACCAGATTAAATTGTCCAGCGATATTTGAAATATAAAGCAACAACACAAAGATAGGTGACATATTCAACCTCGACACTCAGATATTTGAACCATAAGCGTAGGTTACACAAGCTGACGCCCCTTCTTCCTGAAGAGATGTATCCCACTGCAACGGCCCAACAGGGTTTCCCAAAAAGGGGGAAGTCGAAGTAGCCTCAGGCCTCGGCCATCATCATATCATACTCGAGGACGTCACTTGCCTCGAGGCTGTTCTTCGTCACCGCTAACTCTGCCTCCTCAGCTTCGAACGTGGGAGGGTTCTGCGCCTTCAGCTCGGCGATCATCTCGAGATTGCTCTTCGTTTTGAGGTAATGGCTCTTCTTTTTTGTAGCCTTAGGCAAATTGGAGAAAACTTCGTGAAGCTTGATGAGATGAGATGCAATTTTATCGAACATCCCTTTACTCCATTTCTTAGTCGCTTCTTTCAAGGCCGCTTCACGGGAAGACTTCTCTTCGGCATGTTGGACCTTAAAAGCTTTAGTTTCAGAAAGGGTTTGCGCCCTTTCGTTATCAACCGAACGTTGCACTGCTTTGAACTCGGCCATTCTTCCCTCGAATGTGGTTCTCAGCTTTGAAAGGGAACTTTCCAACCTCTGATTATCGATGGAATGAATGTGAAGCAGTTAGGTTGTAAAGGAAGATTCCTACCGCTCGAGAAAAGGATGCATTAACCTTTGAAAAATTTCGGCCTAAACTCCTTAGCGAAATACTACACATCTTGTCCTCGTATCGGACAGGAGTATCGCCCGGATGCCGCACTCTCGAGCAGAACCTTGCTACCTCAGAGGCATTAGCGTATATGGAGGCATCGATCGGCTCCAAATCAGGACGGGGAACTTAGCATCGCTGCCACGCACCGTCTTAACCCGCTTCCGCTTCTTTTTAGGTACCATATTATGAGCCGCTAGCCTCACGATCGGTCCCAAAGGTACTTGAGGAGCGGCCGCGCTTTGGCCGGTTTCCACTTTGTCCGCAACAACAAAAACGCTTTCGCAAGCGCTGGATCATACCCACTCACATGGTTGTTTCTAATCGCATCGGCCTCTCGCTTCTCGTCTTTATGTCTCTGTTCTTCTGCCGTCCTTCTCTCAGCTTTCGCTATTTTACGTTAGGAAAATGGAAGATAAAGAGCTATAAATTGCACAAAAGTGTTCAAGAACGCTCAAGAACGAAGGAAAACTCATGCGAAAACGAAACTAGAGAGAGAAGTTCGCGCGCGCAATTCATAATATGCATGAACGAATATGCCACGCGCAAATCACAATATGCTCGGTGAAGCGTCGGCATATTATCTTGTCGACAATGCTCCTAAAGTAGTTCGACACTAATCCACCCGATTTGATATAAAATCCAAGTCAAAGCAGAACACAATTGCCTGAAGCTAAGCAAAGCACATGATCATCCCACGAAAAGATACTCGTGGTGTGCGCCCTGCTCGACGCGAATCACGCTCGGGTAATCAGTGCATATGTTCTGCTTGGAATCATATTGGATCCTGATAAGATAATTTTAATATATATCCAATCGGTACATCTTGCTCATAATTTCCATTTCCACGACCAATTTTTCTCAGCGTACTGGTCCTCTATGATCTATGACAAAATATTTAGATAATCTTCCTTTACGATCAAACGATCGTCGAAAAGAAGAACGGCTAGACCAAGTTTCTTACAATTGATTTCGCCTCGACTATTTAAAACTCACCATCATCGCACCCTAGTCTGACGAGCTAGGGAGCTAACTGTTGGGGTCGAAATTACCCTCGACGACATCAATTGTCGAAAAAATACTAAGTGATCGGACATAACTATGTTTCGTATAAACGATGTTTCAATTCAATGACATTACATATAAATGATTTTTCGTATATACATATAAACCACTTAGCCAAACTTCCAAGTCATCAAACTGCACGGATGGATCACTTAGACATGCGTGCCACAAAACAAAATCCATGGGCAAGCCCAGACACTCGGATAACCCAAGTTGACCAACTAATCAGACGACACATGCTTTCAAAATCTAGTTTCTCAGATAGTCCGAGCAAGGCCGACTGCTCGGATAGTCCGAGCAAGACCGACTGCTCGGACTGTCCGAGCAAGACCGACTGCTCGGACAGTCCGAGAGAGCCACAGAACACGCATGCTCGGACAATCCGAGAGAGCCGCAGAACACGCCTGCTCGGACGATCCGAGCAGGATACATTTCTCGGACAATCCGAGCAAGATGCACTGATCGGACGATCCGAGCAGAACGCGCTGCTCAAACAAATTGCTCAGACACTCGTTGACATCTTCCTCCGAATGCACAATTAGATGTAACCCATCTCCATAGCAACCACTTGTACGTACTCAAAACTACTAGATGTTGACAAAATTATAAAAAGTTATACAAAACACGGACTTGGACCATACTCTCAAGGTTCGTATTATACAGATTTTGGGCTGAACTAAGACGACTTATACTCAACAGACTCAGATCGTCCATTTCGGCCCATCCGGAAGATAAAACTAAGTCGCGGAGAGATAAACACAAAAATGGAAAGATAAATCCGAGCATGAAAAGAAGAAGATAAATCCGAGCAGAAAAGTAAATCCGAACAAAAATGGAAGATTCGATAATAGGAAGATCTCCAGAAATCTTGCGGGTGAATCTCTTCTAAACAAACTTGTCGCGTCTATAAAAGACAAGAGACTTCCTACGATCAAGACACGCTGAAAATCCTAACATAAATACTTAGACTTTTTCGGCTCTTACGCTTTTGTACTCTCTTTTCCGTCAAACAATCAATAAAACTATTCTATGAATCTCTTTTCGTGTTGTTTACTTAGAATCGTTTGTTCCCTAAATTATACCCTACAAAAATCAATCGTGCGAATTTTGACTCTTATAGTAATATTTTGCAATTTATTAAACTAAAGAATTAAATTTTAATTTTGGAAAAATATTAAACCAATTAGATTATGACACATGCTATATGTGTTTCTTAATAAAATCTCTAAAGTTCTTACACAAGACTCTAAGTTTCTAAATAAAAACCTCTCATCATTCTTTCTTTTTTTGTATTTTTTATTAATATTAGTGTTAATTCTTGTTCGGAAACTCGCTAGGCGTTATCCGCGCGGCAGACCCGGACCTAGCGAGTTATCGGAAAATCGGAAAAAAATCGGGAAGTACGCGGGGCGGAATTTTCTAAGGTAAAAACATATATTTTATATTTTTTTACCATTTATAACATAAAATTATATAAAATGATGATATAATTATTTTTATAATTCGTCTATTATACAAGAAAACTAAAGAATAATTATATAAGTCATAAGATACAAAAAATATATAATGTTTGATTTTAAAAACATGCAAAACATGTGGACAAATAAACCATGCAAAACATAATAAATATTAGAGTAAAATATACTAATAAACATAACAAAAATATTAAATTAGATAATGATATTCGTTACATAAGTGCATGAAAGCCACGCGTTGCATGATACACATATATACTATTCGTTACATATATATACTATTCGATAATTAGTTTATAGTTTATTTGCAGATACACTCTCTTTGTAAAAATAGAGCGATGACGGTGAGACGGCGGTAACGAAGAAGCGGTGACGGTGAGAAGCACGAGAAATCTGGGGTAAGTGTTTGATTAAAAAAAAGAATTTTTTTTTTTGATTAACCTGGGGGTATCCCTAGCCTATGAAAGGGCTCAGACTAATCCCCAAGTGGAAGTGCAGCCCATGGATAGACCCTCTTTCCGGGTATTCAAATGGGCCCCTAAAACAAAGCTCATATCCATGTGGATGTCCTTAAACAAATGTGACTTAGTTTCGCATGGAAGGAGGATCGAACCCGGAACGTATTAGCGTCCAAGATCCGTCCCCAACCACTTGACCACAAGAGCTTGGACAAAAAAAAGAAAAAAGTTATGATTGTAAATATTGAAATACAGTTTTCTAAGCTCTGAATCTCACTATCTCTCTAAAAAACTCTATTTTCAAACTTTTTCTATTCGGTAAAATTGTCTTTAACCTCTTCAACACACTTTTTGTGTAAAATTCAGGCTACGACTTCCGATTTTGCGATAGTTCTCGACTGAAACAGGGGCGTGGTATGATTTGGTGACGGCGGAGAACACGGAAAGCTTTCTAGGATAAACTAGGGATGGGCCAATTTTATATTTAAGCCCAACTGGGCCATAGAAATAAAGAGTATCCTTTTTTGGATTTTAGATGCAATTGGGCTACCGTTTTTCTTATAAGTCGCCGATTAACCTATTAGGCGGCCGATTTCCTTGATTCTACGGTTGACCGTCGTTGACCGATTTGTTTGGCTGCACAGGATAAAGTCGCGGCGGACCACCACCGAATTGCGATTATCAGGGCGCCTAGCCGCCTAAGCGCCTGCATTTTCGAACAAGGGTGTTAATAAACTTTGTTAAGAACCTCTCGTTTGGTCCTTTGTTTTTCCTTTCGAAACCCTTTACGGGCTCTAGTACTTCCTTTTCAATTAGTGTCTCTGTTCTTCTAGGGAAGTGAGTTTGGCAGGTAAAAATTTTCACTTTCGGCGGATTTCAAAGCTCTTTGAGTAAAACACCCTTTTTCTCGAGATTTTCTTGGCAAATTAGGGTTTGTTCATCTTGAACAAGACCAAAAAGTAGATCGAGAATTAATCCTCATTTATTGTGTTCTGGTGAGTGGGTGAAGTTAATAATTTCTTGGCCAATTAGGGTTTGTTCATCTTAAACAAGACCAAAAAGTAGATCGAGAATTTAATCCTCTCATTTATTGTGTTCTGGTGAGTGGGTGAAGTTAATAATTTCTATTGCGATGGATAGGGCTTTAATGGCTCTGTCTCTTGAAGAAGAAGAAGATACGCCTTTCGAAATGTCGGATGCTCATGGGTTCAGCTCCAATGAATAAAATCGTTTGAGTATCGTCGGGAGAGCTCTGAATCCAGAATGTCAAAAAATGACCTCTCTAATAATCAGTATGCCGCGTAAATGGGAGAAGGAAGGGAGAGTGCGAGGAGTTGCTCTGTCTATTCCAGTTTTTCTTCCAGAATGAATTCAATATGTTGGGTGTTCTTCAGAAGGGAGTCCACACCTTTAATGAATGGGCTCTCGTGGTAGAAAGGCGGGTGGAGAATCTTCCAGAAGACTTCTTGCAGTACATCCCTTTATGGGTTCAAATAAGTAAGATCCATATCAGCTATTATAATGTGAAGGCTATAACTGTTATGGGCGATCAAATAGGCGAAGGAAAGGAGGTTGCTTTTGACCCTCTTAAACCTCAAACTCAGCCTTTTGTTTGTGTTAAAATCATTTTCAACGTCTCCAAGCCGCTCCGGATGTCAAAAGTTGTTAACCTCCCCAATGGTAACTCGACGGTCATTCATTTCCATTAGGAAAGGATTCAGAAGCGGCGTTTCTCGTGACAGAAGTTGAACCACGAGAAAGGAGTGTGCCCGTTGTTGGTTAAGAAAAGGAAAGATGAGGCTCTCTTCAGGAAACAAAAGCGGTCTGAGGAGCTCAACAAGAAAATCCCAATCAAGACTCAAGAAGATCCTCTCTTTGGAGTACTCGCAGATAGTCAAGTAGAGCTTAACCCTATCACAAGAAGGCCCAAGATTGCTAAAGAGGTGCTTGATGAAATGAGAAAATACATAGCTATTGCGAATTGTGATGTGATATTCATACATTTTCATGCATTTAGGCTTGTATATAGTTCTTGTTTTGATTTCTTTTCTCCATCATTCTTAACATTTTGCCGAGTCATTGTCACATCTAGAGTCTAGAGTTGTTTAGGACTAGGATTAGGCATTCTAGGCTTGCATTTGGAGTGTTTCTTGTGTTTTGCAGGTGAATGGAGGCAGCTAGGAGCATTGGTGAGCTTGGAAGTGGAGTCTTGAGCTCAGAAGACCAAGGAAGAGCCAAAGAAGGACCATATCGGTCTGAGTATCGGCCAGGCGGGCCGATACAGCCCCTCGTCAAAGTTTCGGAGAACAGTATCGGCCACCATATCGGTCTACCCGACCGATATGGACTCTCGGATTAATTTTCTAGGGTTCATATCGGTCCACATATCGGTCAGGTGGACCGATACGCTCGAACCCAGAAATAATCTGAGACTCGATATCGGTCTGCATATCGGTCCACCTGACCGATATCGACCCCAGAATTTCACTTGGATCCGGGTCAACACCCGGTTTGTTCCGGGTTGACCCGGCTCGCACCTTTTAGACTATTTAAGCCAAAAACCTATTTTATTTTGTTTCAAAAGCAGTTTTTGATGTTCTAAACTCTTTTGTAAGAACACATTGGATTCTTTTGATTAATCTAGACTTCTTTTGTTATTCCATCAACAAATCTTTCAATCTCTCACTAATTCGCCATGATCAACTCTATTTCCATGAGTTTTGTTGATCTAGCTATGATTAGTGAGTAGTTCTCCATAGGCTTGTGGGTTGGGTAGGATTAGGTTGATTAGGGGTGATCAATGGAATTCTAATAGTTAATTGTCAAAATCTCATCTAGCAAAGTGCTCTTAATGCCTAGTTAATCTTGATCACATTGATTAGGATGTTTAGAATTTCTTGTTCACAACCTGTTCGATGAAATTCCAGTATTTAGCTTTGTTAGAACTTTCATATTCTAGCGCATGAAAATGTATGTCTAGAGTGATTGGTTGCTAATTGGAACTTGTTTGAATGCTCGTTTGATTTTGATTCACAAATGATGATTTGTTCTTGAGTTAAGATTAAATGAAGAATTGGTATTAAGAGATTAAACCAATTTGCTTTGTGTGTTCCTTGCTAAGAGGTTAGCTTGTTTGAAGTTTGAATTAGGATTCTTTGATCATCCCGAGTCACCTATCCGTTGACCCTAACCCTTGGGCCTTATTCTTGTCATTGATTGAATCGTTTGTTTATTTGCTTTTGTTTACTTCGGTTCGATTTGAATTCGTTAGGATTGCTAGAAACTAAAACCAAATTGTTTGATTTGACTCTGAAGGTTTAGTGTGTGCGTATTGGTTTTATTCGTCCCAGAATAGGTTCGATACCTCAAAGCTACTTCGATAAGCTTGAGGAATTGATACCTCAAAGGATTGCAAAATCCTAGTTATCAATTTGGCGCCGTTGCCATTTTGGGATTCTGGATATATCAATTCGTTTTCTATTCCTTTTTAGTTCAAGTTATTGTTACTAATTTGCTACTTTCCTTCTTATTGATGCTAGGTGTATAAACTTGCGCAGCAAAGGGACTACAAACTTAGTTGCAAGAGTTTACGACATCAAAGCACACGAGAGGAGACTAGCAAGGGAACGACGAGCACAAGAACGTGTTGTTTCAGTTGAAAGTGTTGAGCAAACAGTTATGGATAACCACGAGGATGAGCAGCAGCAACAGCAGCAACAACAGCCGGTTAGAGCTATTGGTGATGGTGATACACCTGACACAAATGCTAACCGGCGAGGAATCATTCCACCAGCGGTGAACAATAATAATTTTGAGATCCGCGCTATGGTGATGAACATGGTGCAGAACAATCAGTTCCATGGGTTAGCATCTGAGGACCCGCTACAGCACTTGGACACCTTTGACAAGATTTGTGCCACTACGAGGTTGAATGGTGTGACTGATGATGGGTTAAAAATGAGCCTGTTCGTTTTCTCTTTGGCGGACAGAGCCAAGGATTGGGAAAGCACTATCCCTCCAGGATCCATCACTACTTGGGGAGACCTGAAGAAAGCTTTCCTGAAGAAGTTCTTCTCACCTACTAGGACTGCCCGTTTTCGCAGTGAGCTATCCGGGTTTGTGCAGCGCAACAACGAGAGCTTCGCTGAAGCTTGGGAGAGGTTCAATAAGCTCACCACTCAGTGCCCACACCATGGTTTCACCAAGGAAACACTACTCAGCAACCTGTACCGCGGAGTGCTTCCTAGAATGAGGGCAATGCTTGATTCATGCAGCAATGGACACTTCCTAGGCAAGGGAGTAGATGCAGCTATGGAGCTGATTGAAAATCTCGCACAAAGTGATGGAAACTACAATGAGGATTATGAGAGGACTAATAGAGGATCATCAGCTTCAGATGAGAAGTATGAGAAAGAGATAAAGGCTTTGAATGAGAAGTTGGACAAGATGATCTCCATTGGCCAAAAGAACATCAGCTTTGTGGGACACCAGGAGGATTCTAAACCTCAATTTTATGATGATGATGAGGATTTAACTCAAGAGGAGATTAACTTCATTGCTGGCCAAGGTGGTTTCAACAAGGGCTTCAACCAAAACTATAGAAACCACCCAAACTTCTCATACCGCAGCAACAATGTAGCCAATCCTCAAGACCAAGTTTATCCTCAAGCTCCATCCCAAGGACAAGCTCAGCCACAAGGTCAACAAGGCTTTCAACAACCTCAACAGCAAAAGCCATATGTCAACTACAACAACCAACAAGGTTTTGTAAACAAGCCTCAGTTTCAAGGTCAACAAGGCTATGCTCCCAAGCAACAATACCCACCTGGTTTTGGTCAACAACAACAACAAACTTCTTCTAACTCGGGAGTTGACAATGAGCTGAAAAGCATGATGCAGCAACTCCTTCAAGGACAAGCCTCAGGAGCTATGGAAGTACGGGACCTCAAGAATGAGCTACAGAGTTTGACATCAAGAGTCACAAACATGGAAAACAAGAATGCCTATACGTCCCGCACTCAAGGTACTCTACCCGGAAAATCTGAGCAAAACCCAAAGGAGTATATCAGCGCAATCACCCTGAGAAGTGGTAAAGAGTTGCAACAAAGTCAAGTACCCAAGCCTAAGCTGACATCTTCACTCAATGAGGACATTGAAGTTCAAGAAGGGGAGGAGAATTCTGAAAATTCTGCTCTAAACAAAGAGAGTGATAGTGACATGGCTAAGAGGAAAGGAAAGGCTGTAGCTGAAGAAGTAGTGAATGATACACTCAAGAAGAAGGATGTGGTGTTTGTGCCACCACCCTATGAGCCCAAGCTACCCTTTCCGGGCAGATTCAAGAAGAAGCTTCTAGAGAAGTACAAAGCTCTTTTTGACAAGCAGATGAAGAATGTTGAGCTGACCATGCCTTTGATTGATGCCTTCTTGCTAGTTCCTCAGTATAGCAAGTTTCTCAAGGATGCAATCAAGGAAAGAACCAAGGAAGTGCAAGGGATGGTTGTGTTGTCTCATGAGTGCAGTGCAATCATCCAAAGGGATATTGTCCCAAAGAAACTTGAAGACCCTGGCAGTTTTACTCTTCCATGCGCTATTGGTCCATACCGGTTTGAGGGTTGTTTGTGTGATCTTGGAGCGAGCGCAAGTTTGATGCCCTTCTCAGTAGCCAAGAGGCTGGGTTTCTCTACCTACAAAGCATGTAGGATCTCCTTGGTTCTTGCAGATAGATCAGTGAGATACCCAATTGGTCTCCTAGAAGATCTTCCGGTGAAAGTAGGAGGATTTGAAGTGCCTACAGATTTTATTGTGCTGGAGATGGATGAAGAACCAAAGGATCCTCTAATTCTTGGGAGACCTTTCCTTGCCACAGCTGGTGCGATTATAGATGTCAGGAAAGGGAAGATAGACCTCAACCTTGGGAAAGACATAGTGCTCAAATTTGACATCAACAAGGTGATGAAGAAGCCAACCATTCAAGGTCAAATATTTTACATTGAGACTATGGATGAGCTAGCTGATGAACTCCTTGAAGAGTTGAACATGGAGGATCCTCTAGAGGTCACCTTGACCAAGGAATGTGGGGAGTATGGATATCTTCAAGAGGAGAGCTGGGCTTACATGAGAGCGCTTGATTCACACAAGCCTTTGTTAGAAGAGGTTGAGTTCATTGAGCTGGGATCAGATTCAGTGTGTGAGGAGCTGGAGGTGTTTGCTGTAGACATGGGTACCGATGGCGCCAAAGGAGTGGAGCTGTGCAAGGAGCAGCTTGTAGCTGACAATTGGAGCGAGCTTAAGGCGCCAAAGGTTGAGTTAAAGCCCCTTCCGCGGGGGCTTCGGTATGCATTTCTTGGCCCCAACTCTACCTATCCTGTCATTGTGAATGAGTTGCTGAATGATGATGAACTGATTGCTTTGACCACTGAATTGAAAAAGTTTAGAAAGGCAATAGGATATTCGCTTGATGATATAAAAGGATTGTCGCCTAGCTTGTGTACTCATAGGATCCACCTTGAAAATGAATCCATGTCTTCTATTGAGCACCAAAGGAGATTGAATCCTAACCTTAAAGAAGTAGTCAAGAAAGAGATTCTAAAGTTGCTTGATGCAGGGATAATCTACCCTATCTCGGACAGCACCTGGGTTTCACCCGTGCATTGTGTTCCAAAGAAAGGGGGGATTACTATGGTTAAAAATGACAGCAATGAATTGATTCCTACTAGAACTATCACTGGGCATAGGATGTGTATTGACTATAGAAAGCTAAATGCCGCGTCTAGGAAGGATCATTTTCCATTACCATTCATTGATCAAATGCTAGAACGCCTTGCTAATCATCCTTTCTATTGTTTTCTTGATGGATATAGTGGGTTCTTTCAGATTCCGATACATCCCAATGATCAGGAGAAAACGACATTCACTTGTCTTTATGGTACCTTTGCCTATCGAAGGATGCCATTTGGCTTGTGCAATGCACCGGCTACCTTTCAGCGGTGCATGATGTCTATTTTCTCAGATCTTATTGGGGATATTGTGGAAGTTTTCATGGATGATTTTTCTGTGTATGGTTCTTCTTTCTCCTCCTGTTTGCTGAACTTGTGCAGTGTCTTAAGGAGATGTGAAGAGACGAACCTCGTGCTGAATTGGGAGAAGTGCCACTTCATGGTAACAGAAGGGATTGTGTTGGGTCACAAGATCTCAGAGAATGGTATCGAAGTGGATAAGGCTAAGATAGAGGTGATGACAAGTCTTCAGCCACCAAACTCAGTGAAAGGGATCCGAAGCTTTTTGGGTCATGCAGGGTTCTACCGGCGGTTTATTAAGGACTTCTCCAAGATCGCTAGGCCACTTACACGTCTGCTGTGTAAGGAGACAGATTTTGTGTTTGATGATGAGTGTTTGGCAGCGTTCCACATGATCAAGGAGGCCTTGATTAGCGCCCCGATAGTCCAAGCTCCCGACTGGGAGTTACCATTTGAGATCATGTGTGATGCAAGCGACTACGCAGTGGGAGCAGTCCTTGGGCAGAGGAAAGAAAAGAAACTTCATGTCATATACTATGCTAGTAGGACATTGGACGATGCTCAAGTGAGGTATGCAACAACTGAGAAAGAGCTTCTTGCTGTGGTGTTTGCCTTCGAGAAGTTCAGGTCGTACTTGGTTGGATCTAAAGTTGTGGTGTACACGGACCATGCTGCGTTGAGGTATCTACTTGCCAAGAAGGATGCCAAGCCAAGGCTACTGAGGTGGATACTGTTGCTACAAGAGTTTGATTTGGAAATCAAGGACAAGAAGGGCATTGAGAATGGGGTAGCAGATCACTTGTCAAGACTGAGAATTGAGGATGCTGTTCCTCTAGACGACTCTCTCCCTGAGGAGCAGCTAATGGCTTGCAAGGCTGTTAAGGATGCTCATGATACAAGAATGAAGATCGAGGAAGTGAACTCTATTGAAGACAAGGAACCGTGGTATGCTGATATAGTCAATTTCCTAGCTGCTGGGAAAGAACCACCGAGCCTCGATAGCTACCAAAGGAAGAAGTTCTTTAGAGATGTCAACAGGTACTATTGGGATGAGCCTTACCTTTACACTTTGTGCAAGGATCAGCTCTATAGAAGGTGCATAGCTGATGAAGAAGTGGGAGGCATTCTACTACATTGTCATGGGTCAGATTATGGTGGTCACTTTGCCACTTTCAAGACGGTTCAGAAGGCTCTACAAGCTGGGTTTTGGTGGCCTACAATGTTCAAGGATGCCCAAGAGTTCATTACTAAGTGTGATCCTTGTCAGAGAAAGGGGAATATCAGTAGAAGGAATGAGATGCCTCAAAACCCCATCCTTGAAGTTGAAGTGTTTGATGTGTGGGGCATTGATTTCATGGGACCGTTTCCATCTTCTTACGGGAATAGCTACATCTTAGTAGCTGTGGATTATGTTTCCAAGTGGGTAGAAGCAGTGGCGAGTCCAACTAATGACGCCAAGGTAGTAATAAAGCTGTTCAAGAGCATTATCTTCCCAAGATTTGGAATCCCGAGGATTGTGATCAGTGATGGAGGCTCACATTTCATCAACAAGCTATTTGAGAGCCTTTTGAAGAAGTATGGGGTGAAGCATAAGGTTGCAACACCATATCATCCTCAGACAAGTGGCCAAGTTGAAGTGTCCAATAGGCAGATCAAGGCCATTCTAGAGAAGACTGTTGGAGCTTCAAGGAAAGATTGGGCTAAGAAACTTGATGACGCACTGTGGGCGTATAGGACTGCTTTCAAGACTCCTTTGGGCACTACACCATTCACCATGCTGTATGGTAAGTCATGTCACTTACCGGTGGAGGTGGAATATAAGGCCATGTGGGCTGTCAAGTTGCTGAACTTTGACATCAAGACCGCCACTGAGAGGAGGTTGATTCAGCTGAATGAACTTGACGAGATACGGCTTGAGGCTTTTGAGAGCTCGAATATCTATAAGGAGAGGACCAAGCTTTTCCATGACAAGCTGATTCAGAAGAAAGAGTTCAAGGAAGGAGATCTTGTGTTGCTCTTTAACTCCCGGTTGAAACTTTTTCCCGGAAAGCTCAAGTCTAGATGGTCGGGGCCGTTTAGAGTGAAGGAGGTGAGACCATATGGAGCAGTGGTACTTTTTGGAAAATATGATGAAGAGTTCACGGTCAATGGCCAAAGACTCAAGCACTACTCCGTCTCAGAAGTAATAGATGAGGGAACTTACATTCCACTCTCTAGCCCTCCCTCAGCCTGAGATCACGGTTTGCGAAGTCGAGCTTAACGACTTTAAATAAAAGCGCACTTGGGAGACATTCCCATGTTTATCCTTGTACATACGTCTTTTGCTTGTTATTTTTGATGTTTTGCATTGAGTTTTGTCAGGTTTTGGCTTAAGGACGAGGTTGTAGATCAGTTGGAGTTGAGCAAAGACCGTGGAAATGAAGAAAAATGGTGCAGGAGCCAATATCGGGTTCCGTATCGGTTGGCCAGACCGATACGGTTCTGGTAAAAATAATCTGAGGCTCCATATTGGTCCCCGTATCGGTTGGCCAGACCGATACGGATTCCCCAGAAAATTCAATATCGGTCCCCGTATCGGTTGGCCAGACCGATACGGGTCTTCGGAGTGAGCAGATATCGGTCACCGTATCGGTTGGCCAGACCGATACGGGGTGCAGGAAATAAATCCGAGAGGTAATATCGGTCGGGCCAGACCGATACGCCCTTCGCCCAGGTAAGTCAATCTGACCCTAAACCGATTTCAAACCGGTTTTAACCGGATTTTAACCCAAAATCGATTTCTTCCCCTCTTTTCTTCTCCCCACACGCGTTTCTCTCTCTCTCTCTCTTGGCTCCTATTGCGATTTCAACAACAAATCCTCCAAGTTCTTCCAACTCACTTTTCTCTCTCAAATCTCCACCAAAATTCGATTTTTCGGTTGCTAAATCCAAGGTTTTCAAAGCTCTATCACTTGCATTCACTCTCAACCACCATCCTCCATCACAAACCAAGGTATAACTCTCATCTTTCTCAAGATTTTCGGATTGAAAAACCCGGAAATTTTGAACTTGAATTTGTTTGGTTGTTGATGGTTGATATTGTTTGAATTCCTTCCCAATATGTGTTTGAACCAGCACCCATAACCAATTTCGCCCTAAGAATGAATGAATTTGATCTTTGGTGAATTAGGGTTCTTGAGAAATTTGGAATCCGAAAATATTGGGGGTTTTCTAATTGGATGGTTTCTAATGATGCATTGGATTGATAAAGGCTTGACTTTGTGATACTACTTGATTTGGATGAGTTTTGTTTCACAAAAGTTTCAAAAATGTGCATTAAGGACCTTTGGTTGATGAGGTTGTGAATTGCTCAAGAAAGTGATTGATTTGCTTACACATTGTGCTTATGTTGAGCTAGAAATGAGTTTGGTTAAGATGTTTAGGCTTGCTTGCTCCATTGAAACTGAAAAAGTATGCAATTGTTAAGCTCCCACAATTGTTGATCATGGATGTCTCAAGCTATTATTCATTGTGTGGTTGGATTGCGATCTGTGCTGATTCACTTTATGAGTTGTCTTTTGCAGGACAATGACGAGAAAGCGTGCCAACCCGAAACCAAAAGCACAAAAGCCGGTTGAAGATGTGGGAACCTCATCGAGAGGAAAAGGGGTAGCTGTTGAGGAAGAGGTACCCGAGGCTCCAGGGAAAGTAATTGAGAACCCACAAAAGTTCACCGCTTCTGAGATATGTGACAAGCTGGAGGGGATACCGTTCTTGTCAACCCGATACCCTCACACCCCGACACTGACTGCACTTGGGCTGCTAGATGACTACAACGAGATTGTAGAGAACATGGGTCTTAAGGAGTTCTTCAACCTTGCCAGTGACTCCTATCAGAGCTCGGCATGTCAGTTCCTCTCAACCATGCAGGCAATGGTCAATATGAGAAGAGCAGCTTTAACAGGGGAAGTGAGTAAGGGAAAGATTGATTTCCAAATGGGCAGGAAGAAGTTTAGCATGACGTATGAGAACATAGCTGATGTCTTTGACTTTCCAGAGAATGGTGCTCAGCTGGGGACTTTTATCCCTATTGATAAGGACGACCTCGAGGGTGTTTGGCAGATGATAGCTGACGGGCCCTTTAAGCTGGGGGGTATGAAAGCTGCAAGGATCAGACATCCGGCTATTATATATGTGCACAAGGCATTGGCACACACGTTCTTTGCTAGGAAGGAGGCCAACCAAGTCCACGAGCATGAAATGAAGATGTTGTACATTGGGCTGCAGCCACTCCTGCTCACTTATCCCAACGGTCAGCCCATACCACCGGTTGAGCGCCTCCCGAGCTACACTTCCATTCTGATAGAGCAGTTTGTTGTCCACAGAGAGTGGGCTATGTCAGTAAGGGACTCTAACCCGAAGTTCAGCATGGCTGGTGTGATCACACCGTTGCTTGTGAAAAAGAAGATAAAACTGGAAGGAAGCCTGAACGAGAAGACATTTGGGGAAACCACACCTGTTGCATGGATGGATATCCAATACCTTACCCGAACTCACTACCTTGCATCCAGGCCGCCTCCAGAGCGCCATCTCTACCGGATGTGCTCAGGCACTACCCATGAAGAAGGGTACCTCCTCCCAAACCCCGACATTACAAGCTTTGCCAACAGAGCTAACATCAGATTCTTACCGGGAGTGGAGCATGTGTTTGGACCTCACGGGTCACAGAGAGCAGCTGCAGCAGAGCATGATACTTCCGACGCACCTGCTGGGGTGTATGGGCTGCACAGGTACCTTATTGAGCCTCTAGATGATCCTATCGAGAACAGGACGATCAGGGCATTGAGGGACCAGAACCGGAGCCTCCAGAAGCAGAGAAAATGGCACGGTAGGAACATTAAGAAGATGGCCTCCTGTTTGAAGAAGGTGACCAAAGTGCTTAAGATGATTGTCGGGAAGAAGGACAAGAGTGGCGCTGCAGGACAGGCTTCCACATCCCGAGAGGCTCAGGCTGGTGCAGATGAGGAGATTCAGGCGGCCACCGAGGAGGTGATAGCTGAGGCCGATGTTCTGGTTGAGCAGGCTGAATTGGAGCAGGGCAGATACTCGGTTGCTGGACACGAGACATCAGGATCTGCACGCATGGCCCACGACTCCTACTATGAGGATCCTCACCGCCACTCTACCCGCGAGGACCGGAGGAAGAAGAGGAGAGCCATGAAGACACCTACCTGCTCCTCCTCCAACCCGACCTACTCCATGGGGGATTCATCACCTCCTTTCCTCCACTACTAGCCAGGTTACACTCCACCATTGTACATATTTTTCTTCTCTTCTTTGTTTGCTTTTTGTTTGTGTGTTTTCGGTTTATCCTCCTTGCCTAGATCACACAAGGGACCGTGTGATTTAAGTTTGGGGGAGAGGCTACTTACTAATCTTGAGTCTCATGCATTCATCTAAGGCATAGAAAAACCAAAAAAATTTTAAAAAAATTTCGAAAATTTTCACAAAAATAAGCATGTAGGATCGAGTCTAGTTAGTGTTGTAGGATTCATGCATTTGGGAGCAATGATTGAATTTCCTTGTAAAGTTTAATTGGGTGAAAATGGTTTCGAATGCTAGCTTGTTTAGCTAATTGAGTGCACTAGGATTGTATCCCGAGTTAAGCATGAAAGCTAGAACGAACCTTGCTTGGAACGCTAACATTCAGCCTTGTTTTGAAACTGAAGCAAAATGTGAATTGAAGCTAGCTCTATTCAAAGTGAGAACCTTAACTTGACTTGCAATTATCCTACTCCTTCTTAGTGTTTTTAAACTCATGGATACCCCAAAATATTCAAGCATTCTTCTCCCTTTAACCACTCTTGTTTGCTTGAATAGATTCCGCACCCTTCACCACCTTTCCTTCAAACCCAAAAACACTCTAGTTGAGAGGTAGGCCTCTTGGAATGAGCTAAGTAAATGGTGTTGAGTTTGAGGCGACTAGTTGAAAATTTCCGTATAGATGCAAGCTTGACTACCTTTTGCTTGTATTAGGCTAAGATTGAAGTTTGGGGGAAGGGATTTTGAGAGGGAAAGGATAAAAGGGAAGTTAAATGGGATCTTGTATTTGTTGGCAAAGTGTTTAAAAAGAAAGAGCTCTTATGTGTTTTCAAAGAAAAAAAGAAAGTACCTCATGTTTTGAAAAGAAAAGAAGCCAAAGTGCTCAATTTAAAGAAAGAAAAAAAAAGGGTTCATGAAAAAGAGGTCATTACTAAAGAAAGAAGGATTTGAGCTAAGTTGAAAGAAAAGAATTGCCATTGTTTTGAAAGGTTTTAAATGATCCTTGGGGAGCTTCATGGGAAGTGTTTTGATTGAGAAAGATGGATAGGCAAGAAAAGCCTTGATAAAGGGTAGACTCCAACTAGGTGGGTTAGAGTAAGAGTGGAGGTCATTGGGGCGATGGGTAGACGGAAATCGTAGCTAGTACGCACCAATTGCTTCTATACTCTTAGCCTTTTACTATAAGCTCATTCATTCCTTCATGAGAGAACCTAAATGAATGTGGAGAAACCCCTTTTTCTTGATTGAGATCATCTTTATCTCAAAACCTTAACCCTTGCCAAATGAGTTTGAACACTTGGTTGTGAGTAGGATCCACTTGAAATGCTTAATCAATGTCAAAGAGCTAGTTGATATGAATTCTTGTGTAAGTCGAGAAGTGGGTTGGAGAATTGGCCTTGATGAGTATGGCTAAATCCTTGGAGTAAGCTTGACTTGGATACATCTTAGTTGCATGAGCTTTAAATGAAACTTGTTGATCTTGATTGAACTTTTGGATATGAGCTCCCGCTTTCAAACTTTTCTCCCAAATGGGTTGATTGACTTATGCTTGCTTGTGGACAAGCAAGATTCAAGTTTGGAGGAATTGATATTCATACATTTTCATGCATTTAGGCTTGTATATAGTTCTTGTTTTGATTTCTTTTCTCCATCATTCTTACCATTTTGCCGAGTCATTGTCACATCTAGAGTCTAGAGTTGTTTAGGACTAGGATTAGGCATTCTAGGCTTGCATTTGGAGTGTTTCTTGTGTTTTGCAGGTGAATGGAGGCAGCTAGGAGCATTGGTGAGCTTGGAAGTGGAGTCTTGAGCTCAGAAGACCAAGGAAGAGCCAAAGAAGGACCATATCGGTCTGAGTATTGGCCAGGCGGGCCGATACAGCCCCTCGTCAAAGTTTCGGAGAACAGTATCGGCCACCATATCGGTCCACCCGACCGATATGGACTCTCGGATTAATTTTCGAGGGTTCATATCGGTCCACATATCGGTCAGGTGGACCGATACGCTCGAACCCAGAAATAATCCAAGACTCGATATCGGTCTGCATATCGGTCCACCTGACCGATATCGACCCCAGAATTGCACTTGGATCCGGGTCAACACCCGGTTTGTTCCGGGTTGACCCGGCTCGCACCTTTTAGACTATTTAAGCCAAAAACCTATTTTATTTTGTTTCAAAAGCAGTTTTTGATGTTCTAAACTCTTTTGTAAGAACACATTGGATTCTTTTGATTAATCTAGACTTCTTTTGTTATTCCATCAACAAATCTTTCAATCTCTCACTAATTCGCCATGATCAACTCTATTTCCATGAGTTTTGTTGATCTAGCTATGATTAGTGAGTAGTTCTCCATAGGCTTGTGGGTTGGGTAGGATTAGGTTGATTAGGGGTGATCAATGGAATTCTAGTAGTTAATTGTCAAAATCTCATCTAGCAAAGTGCTCTTAATGCCTAGTTAATCTTGACCACATTGATTAGGATGTTTAGAATTTCTTGTTCACAACCTGTTCGATGAAATTCCAGTATTTAGCTTTGTTAGAACTTTCATATTCTAGCGCATGAAAATGTATGTCTAGAGTGATTGGTTGCTAATTGGAACTTGTTTGAATGCTCGTTTGATTTTGATTCACAAATGATGATTTGTTCTTGAGTTAAGATTAAATGAAGAATTGGTATTAAGAGATTAAACCAATTTGCTTTGTGTGTTCCTTGCTAAGAGGTTAGCTTGTTTGAAGTTTGAATTAGGATTCTTTGATCATCCCGAGTCACCTATCCGTTGACCCTAACCCTTGGGCCTTATTCTTGTCATTGATTGAATCATTTGTTTATTTGCTTTTGTTTACTTTTGTTCGATTTGAATTCGTTAGGATTGCTAGAAACTAAAACCAAATTGTTTGATTTGACTCTGAAGGTTTAGTGTGTGCGTATTGGTTTTATTCGTCCCAGAATAGGTTCGATACCTCAAAGCTACTTCGATAAGCTTGAGGAATTGATACCTCAAAGGATTGCAAAATCCTAGTTATCATGATGACAGAGCTGTGAGAGAGGAAAGAGTGAAATCGTCGGTTAAAAAACTGAAAAAGATCCAATGACTCAGAGAATGGTCATAAGTCTTGATCCCTTGCCGCTCATCATCTAACCTTGAGAAGGATAAAGGCATCGGTTTGACTATTTTTCTTCTGAAGTTGCCTCCTTCAATTAGGCTCATGGATCACACAAGGAAAAACTTATGAGTGATGCGATCAGTCAAGGAAATAGCTTGAGAAATTAGTTTGCTCCTCACTATCTTCAGGCTGAAAGCACTGATGCAAACTTCCAAGGTTTAGGTTCGCTCTCTCTGGATGGTTCAACGGCTTTTAGAACAGGCTCTTTTGAGCCAAGTTCTTCTGGGACTGTCAATAAAAGAGCAAAACCGAGAAGAAGACCTTTCAAATCAAACCAGAATCCTAGACATGTATCTTCTTATGCGGTGAAATCAGTTGAGGTTCAGATTGGTTCTAAAGGGAATGCAGTGGCGGGAAGTGGGAAAAGGAAGAAGTTGGAAAGAGTTGAGGACCTTAATTCCAACAGGAAAAAACAAAACCTACATCTGATCCCAAATGAGGGATCGCCTAAGTGTTAATGAGCATGATGAGCTGAAATTGTCAGGATTTGGGGCGGTCTCAAGGTCTGACGATTCAACGTCTGCGTGAAATGCTTCAAAACATTTCTCGGAGATACTATTTTAATGGAAACTAAGAATTGTAGCAACGTTCTGGTTGATTTGCAAGAATGGTTGGGCTATGATAGGGTGTATACAGTAGAGCCTCGTGGATTAAGTGGTGGTATGGCTCTCTTTTGGAAAAACTATGTAATGGTTAATATTAAGTATGTGGACAAGAATTTGATAGATTTGCAAGTTCAGTTTGAACTGGTATCCTTTATCGTCTCTTGTATACATGGCATTCCCTCTCATGTTGGTAGAAGTATTGTTTGGGAAAGGTTAAATAGAATCGGCATTAACAGGAAGGATAGTTGGTGCCTTATGGGTGATTTCAACGAAATTTTGAATAATGGTGAAAAGATCGGCGGTCATGCTCCATTAGAAGCTTCTTTCCAGCCGTTCTGTGTAGTGATTTCTGTATATGGCATGGAGGAATTCTATAGTCATGGTAATAGGTTCTCTTGGGGAGGAATGGTGTTGTTTGGATAGGGAATTTGGCAACAAAGAATGGTTTAAGCAATTCCCGAACACCAACTTTCTGTTCTAAGACAAACGGGGATCTGATCACAGACCTATCTTGGTCAAATTAGTGGATTCCCAAGACTCTTACCGCGGTCATTTCAGGTATGACAAACGCTTCCTCTTTCAGCCTTTGGTACAAAAAGAAGTGGTGAATCCTTGGAATCTAAAAAGAGGAGGTGATGTTTGTGGAGTCTCTTCTCGTCTCCATAACTGTAGACGAGCCTTAAGTAAGTGAAAAAACAGAGAATTTTCAAAGCAAGGGACCGGATTCATTTACTGGAGCAAAAGCTTGAATCATTCCAGTCTAGGAACTATTACTGCGGGTTTAGGGTTTCATCACTGCAAACAGAATTTGGTCTAAGCTTAGAAAGAAGAAGAATAAGATGGATGAAGAATGGAGATAGGAATCCCAAGGTCTTCCACAATGCTGTAAAAACTAACAGATCAAGGAAAATCTGATTATGCTCAAACATAAATTGGGTAATGAACACTGGTCTGATGCAGCTAAAGGAGAGGTGGTTGTGAATTACTTTTCGGCTCTGTTTAATTCTTCCAATCCGCGTAGTTTTGACCAGATGTTTGGAGGGTTTCAACCAAAAGTCTCAGCGCAAATGAATGCCAAGATTACTAGTGAAATCATGATGGAGAAAATCAGAGAAGTCGTCTTCTCAATCAAACCGTCTAGTGCTTCGGGCTCACAGACGGTATGACGGGTCTGTTTTTCAACAATATTGGGAAATGATTGGGCCTCAAATCTCAACAGAAGTAAAAGCTTTCTTCTCTGATGGCATCCTTCCATCGGAATGGAACCAAACCTACCTTTGTGTGTTACCAAAAATTCTCAGTCCGGAGTTAATGGTTGACATCCGACCTATTAGCCTTTGTGATGTCCACTACAAAATAATATCAAAGATCCTGGTTGAGAGACTTCAACCCATCCTTCCTGATATAGTCTCAATCAATCAATTGGCTTTCGTTAGTGAGAGGTTAATCTCGAATAATATATTGATAGCCCATGAAGCCGTTCATGCGCTAAGGACTCACCCATCATAGTTTTTTGCAGTAAAGACGGATATGTCGAAGGCCTTCGATCGTGTTGAATGAAGTTACTTGAGGTCGCTCTTGCTAGCTCTCAGTTTTGACTTGGTTTGGGTCAATTAGGTCATGAAATGTGTGGCTTCATTCACATACTCTGTTTTGATCAATGACCAACCCTTCGGTTTGATCACCCCAGAGCGTGGACTTCAACAAGGAGACCCACTAAGTCCATTCCTATTTGTTTTGTGTTCAAAAGGGCTTACTCATCTCCTCAATAAGGTTGAATCTGAAGGACGAATTAAAGGGTTACAATTCAGTGTCGAGGGTCCTTCGATTCATCATCTGCTTTTCGCCCAGTCTTTTCATGTTTAAGGTTGAGTTGAATCAGTGCAGCACTCTTCAAAGCATTCTCACTCGCTACGGAAAGGCTAATGGGCAGCTCATTAATTTGGTGAAATCCTCAATCTGTTTTGGTAAGAACATTGAGATGGAGAACAAGCTTGCAATAAAAGAAGTCCTTGGCATTAATCAAGAAGGAGTGAGTAAATACTTGGGATTCCCAAAGTGTTTTAACGGTTCAAAAGTTGAATTGCTCAGTTACATTAAAGATTTTATGCATTCTAGCTTGTCTTCTTGGTATCTAAGAAAGTTGTCGCAAGGAGGTAAAGAGGTAATGATTAAAGCAGTGGCAACGTCTCTTCCGGTGTCTTGCTTTAAGCTACCAAAGACGGTTTGCACGAACTTATCAAGCGTTACCTCAATTCTGGTAGAACATCGACAATCATCATAACAAGATTCATTGGATTGCTTGGGAGGAGTTGTGCCTGCCAACATACTCTGGTGGGAATGGTTTTAAAGATTTGGAAGCCTTCAATCAATCGCTCCTTGGAAAACAAGCCTGGAAATTACTAAATGATCTGGATTGTCTTCTTTCGCGATTCTTAAAGAGCAGATACTTTCCCAATTCCAAGTTTCTCTCAGCTTTTTTGGGAGAGCGACCTTCATTTGGTTGGAGGAGTGTGCTTTTTGGTCGTGACCTCTTATCGAAGTGTCTGATTACAAGAGTAGGGGATGGTAAGAACTTAAGTGTTTGGGTAGATAAATGGATTGACGATGAGAAGGAAGGGCTTCAAGCATCGTGGGTCCAAAACTATACTTTTGATGTCAATCTCAAGGTTGATAAACTGATCGATGTTGATGCTAGGAGATGGAATACTCAAGTTTTGGAAGAGATTTTCGTGCATGTGGATGTGCAATACCTTCTCAAGCATCAACCGGTTACTTCAAAAACAGACTTTTGGTCATGGTCTCACAATCGTAGTGGTCAATACACAGTGAAGTCGGGTTATTGGCTAGTGAATCGCTTGAATAATGCCGAGCTTTTTTCTGTTTCAGAAGCACTGCCTTCTACCAATGATCTTAAGGAACAAGTGTGTTAAAGTGCAGACTGCCCCGAAAATCAGAGTTTTCTTCTGGAAAGTCTTTAGCTCAGCTCTTCCGGTCGCTTCTCTGATTCGTTCGCGAGGTATCTCCATTGTGGCCTCTTGTCAAATCTGTGGAATTATGGATGAATCAATCAATCATATCCTCTTTGAGTGTACGGTGGCTCGACAAGTGTGGGCGCTTTCTAATATACCTTCTCTGGCATAAGGGTTTCATTTGGAGTCTGTTTTTGTGAATTTGCAGTATCTACTGATTTTAGGAAAGAACAATCGGATCCCTTCGTCTACCTGAAGATGCTGGCCATGGATTCTTTGGTACTTGTGGAAAATAGAAACTGTTTTATCTTTGAAGGGGTAAGTTCTTATTCCAATGAAGTGATGTTAAAAGTTGGGGATGAAGTAGCTCAATGGTTTATGGCCCAGAAGGTGGATTATAACCTTTTGGTTACATAGAGAAACATTCAAGAGTCAAACAAACCCAGTTGGTCTCGTCCTCGTAAGGGTTGGGACAAATGTAACGTGGGTTGGGATTGAAACAAGTTTACGAAGGTTGTTAGTGCAGCTTGGGTTTTAAGAGACAACAAAGGTTCGGTTCTTCTTCATGGTCGGAACGCGTTTGTCAACATTCACTCTAAAGAAGAGGCGATTTTGGTTTCGTTGCGTTGGAGCATTGATAGTATGATCAGTTTGAGAGTGGCCGGCTTTTCAGTATGCAGCTTCAGATATTCTTCATAGGTTTAAGAATTTCTTGGCATGGGAGCTTAAGTTAGAACCAAAGGAAGCTAATAGAGGTGCTATTTTCATAGCTCAAAGTGTTAATAGATTAGGGTTCTCCAATGTTATCCGATTTTTCGGGTATATCTCGGTTCCTCAAATGTAATACGTACCCCATCCGAACCCGTCTGGAACCAACCCGTATCCGATCCAAAAATCTAAAACTCGAATGGGTCTTATAGCTTATACCCCAAAAACTGATACGCGAAAACTGACCCCAATCCGAATGGATATTCAAATGCATTACTAGATGTGGAGTCAAACATTTGCAATGTTATTATTCAGATGGAACATTTAATTTTAAAAAGCACATCACGATCAACTTTAACCTTCTTCTATATATTATGTAGCCATGATAATTTCACTGAATCACTGAAGATGATCAACAAGTACTCTTTCATGGAAGGAGTGCCCATGTTGAAGTAGCTCGTCGTTGAAACCGCCAAACAAATGGACTCAACTCAACCGACATCAGCATGGAGAAGTACAAGCGTGAGTTTCCCAGTGCAACTTTCACAGTCAACAACATTCGCTTCTGGTTCATCAAGAAAAGCGCCAAGGTGAAGCTTGTTTGGGAGAACATTCTTGTGGGAGCAGAGAAGGCGTATACGCATGGTCGGCCTAGAGCATAATCGAGGTAAACTACCGTTTAGGGCATCCAATTCATAGGAGCATTTTTCAACAAAAAAATTATAAGTATATATTTAAACAAAATTTAAAATGACATTTTAAATATATTTTCATAATATAATTTTTTTAAAAAAATTAGAAGGTCATTTTATATAAGGACATCTTCAACCACCTGTATTTTATAGTAAAATTTCTCAATTTTTTTTACAAAAAGTGTACTAATTCTAAAATTAAAAACTCGAATTTTAAATAAAAAAATTCAATTTTTGAAGAAAACAACATATTACATTGAAGAAAAAGTCATCTCTATTATAGAATTTCTCTAGTTTAGAGAAAAAATAGAGAAATATATTGAAGATGATATAAAAACAAAAGGTGAGATGAAATCTATTATTAAGTTATAAAAAGACTTCATGGTGAAAACTTGTTTATGTAATTAAAAATCTATCGAAAGTCAATACTAAATGAAGTTCACAAACCTATCAAAATGTTTGACTTTTTTTTAAATGGATGATTGTTATCATCACACCAAAATTTCTTATCGTATAATGTTGACCATTCCTATATCGCCTGATGTAACTTATAAATTTGATGACTAAATTCGATGTACCTTAAATTTCTGGGTTTCGATTTAAGTATAATGTTTAAAGTGACAGATTTGTTTGTTACTAAATAAGATGAAAGAATAAAAATCATCATATAGTTTTGACATAAATATCTTTTAATTTTTTTGATATACATTTAAGTATTTTACAAATAATATATCAAAGAGTGTAAACGTTAAAAAATATTACAACTTATTTTATAAATAATTGATTCACTGAATGTGAACTAAATATCTATTATAAGTATAATAGAAGTAAAATATAAGCAAAGTACAAGTAAAAATGAGCAAAATATATATTTAAAAAAAAAAAAAATTCTTTCTCTTGCTACTATTATGCTTTCATTATTTAAGTCTAGGGTTATTCCGCGCTACGCACGGATCATGTATTTAAATTTGTTGTAGTTGTATTGTCTTTAATTTTATTTAAGTTATATTTTGATTTTGTATCATCTATATAATTTCTTATTATTATTTGTTTTCAATTATTATATTTTTTGTATTGATGTGATGTAAGTTTTTTTATTTATTATTTGGATAACAATAAAATGCGAAACTTCATATACATATCCTTCTTTTAATTTACTTTATTCTAGTATTTCTTTCTATCATTTCACCATCAATATTCACCACATTGATGAAAATAATTTTCGTTAGTAATTAAGGTAGAAAATAACATTATTTAAGAATGTGGGCGTATCTTTTTGTGAAGAGGATTAAGAACATTCCTAACTTTTCGTCTTTGTTTGTATACTTTTATATTTCTCACATACGATTGATCTGAACGATGACTATAAATTTTGAAGAAACGTATTGTAAATCACAAGATCTTTGGGTTTTTGGTTTCATCATCATTCATATTCACTTGATAAACCATTTCCGCAAAGAGTAGCTGCTGCAGATGAGATGGGAAACACAACAATGGTGGATGTAGAATACTCTTGGCTTCCTCTTAAATGTTCTCGATGTGGTCACCTTGGACATAAAGAGTCTAGATGTTTGCTGCCTCTAAACATCTCGTGTTCAAATGATAAACAAAATGAGCTTACCACGCCTTCTGAAGTCTTGAAATCACCATCTGAGCCGCCTGTTACTGAAGCTGCTACAGCAATTAGTGACGCTGCTACAGCCATCAATCCACCAGCTATTAATCAAGATTCGAAGGAAGGACCTATCTCTACTCCTATCTCGGTTTCTGTTCATCCCCCACAAGTCATCACTCTACCAGCTACAAATCATGATCAACAGGTTATTCATAACACTGCTACTGCCTCACGTTCATCTTCTCAATCATTAGGCTCAGCCTCTCCACCAGCAACTACCTCAACCGTAAGCTCTGCTACAACAACATTCACGACTGCCACAGGAACAGACTCGGTGGCTCTGGCTTCGTCCAACTCGCAAAAATCCTCTACTACAGCAAAAGACTCACCAACTAAGCTACCAGCATCAACAAAACAATCATCTATCAACACCATTGAAGTGAAAGTCAACAAAGCTCAACAATCGGAAGGTTTAGCCACATTTGAGGGAGTTAATCTCTTTGCTTTGCTTGATAATGATGTCCCTGGACAAATGGTCTTGAGAAGTGGAATGGTCAAACCCCATGATGAAAACTGGATCGAAGTTAAAGGAAACCGTGGTCGTGGTCGTACTCGCGGCCGTGGCCGGGGAGGTCATTAACTTCGAAATGGATCATAAGCTCTTCCTTCTTATCCAAGAACATTAAGCAGCTCTTGCTTCTCTTCTAGTACTCAATGTATTAATAGACTCTCTCATATATGTCCCAAAAAGGACATATAGCCCTGTACCTTTAGTTTCGTTTTAAATTTGAATGACCTTTAAAAAAAAAAAAAAAAAAAAAAATCATTCATATTCACAATTAGGGGCATTTGTTAGGACAATTGTACATCTATTTCGAGAAAAAAAATAATTAAATATGTAGTTGTTCTCTTTATAGTTTTGTTTAGTTAAGGTTGGAAACTGGTGTTTATCTTTTTGTCAACTTCTTCCTCATGTAGTAGCTGATGAATATTATTAGTGAGTTTGAAGCATATGTTTTTCCTTACCGCTCTTTTATAGTGGGTTTGAGAGCTTTTCATGTTTGGACTTCTATATAAGCTAATTTTGTTATGGTATATACTTATTTGTTGCAAGTGATTGATGCTTGTTGATTAATGTAATTGTTTTGTGTTGTTTTTTTGTGTTTAATGCTTTATAGTTACTTTGGACTGTTGGTATTTTTGTGAGCATTTTAAAAGCTGTTTCTATTTTTTTCTTATATTGTCTTCTTCATTCTTGTATTGTGCTTATATTGAAGCTTCCTCCTGCTGCTGCTATACATAACGTTTTCCATCTAAGCCAACTGAAGCTATGCCCAAATCCTCCTTCTACTGGCATTGTTTTGCCTCAGTACTTACTGGACATTGGTAGTAACAAAACTCCTACAGCCATCATTGAGAAAAAAATGGTTAGGGGACAGAATCAGGCAGTGACTAAAGTCAGAATGCAGTGGCAAGGCGAAACTCCAGAACAGGCTACCTGGGAATTCTATCAGGATTTCATCAACAAGTACCCTGAATTTTATCATACTTGAGGACAAGTATGTACTGAAGAAAGGAGTATTGTCACAGGACGATCTTATAATTAAGCTTATGTTATTTGTGTTTTCAATCAATTCCGGTTTGTCTTCCAAACCGATGCAACTTTCTTATTTTGGTTATTCATTAGTACGGTTTAGTACTGATGCAACAATATTTGTAAGCCTTTTGGGCATTTCAGATCATTAATCGAAAAGCAAATATTCTATCATCTTCCTCCTTTCTCTTTCTCCTCTCTCTTGTCTTCTTCTGTCATCTCTCTCTATTCTAACGGATTTCAGGTGCTACTGGTGATCTTTCTCTACCTTTCTGATCATCTTTAGTCCTCTTTCCCCTTCTACCCATCTAACGGTAACAGTCACGCACTTCTCCTCTGTCTCGTATATCCTCTGTTAATGTTGTTATCAACCTCAAACGCGTTAATGGCGTTCTCGACGAAGATCTCGCTTCTCCGTCTTACCTAAAACCTCAGGTCGGTTTACTGAGTTATTTTCGTAAACACCCAACGTGCAAATTTACACTCGTATATCCTTAGATACGCTTTTTGAGAATCTAAGTTGTGGTTTTGATTGAACTCAAAGCAGATATTCTGTCTGAGAGAGGGGATTGTGGAGTTGGGTTTATAGCCAACTTAGATAACATCCCTTCACATTGAGTCGTCAAGGATGCTCTCGTGTATGGAACATCGAGGAGGATACCTTTATTCAAGAAGCTAAACAAGGTGACTCATACATCAATATCAGTTTTACCTTCCAGTAGATGGAGATAATATGGAAGGATCAGTATATTACTGAAGTATTTTTTTGTATTTATTGAAAATATATTTGAGAAAGAAGGATTACAGGTTCTTGGATGGAGAGAAGTTTCTGTAAATGCTCCCACAGTTGGTAAAAACGCAAAAGAGACAATGCCTAACATACATCAAGTGTTTGTGAAAATCGCAAAGGAACATATTACCGATTACATTGAAAGAGAACTTTAGATCTGCTGGAAATTAATTGAAAGGGCAATGTCCACTGAGAGTTGGGTAAGTGAAATCTAATTCTGTTCGCTCTCCAACCAAACCATAGTGTACGTGGGCATGCTTCGATCCAAAGTTCTTGGATTCTTTTATCTAGAAGTTCCCAATGAGCTCTATACATCTCCTCTTTGCTATTTATCATCGAACGTACAACTCTACAAGACAATGATTGATATATTCTTCTTGAGAAAGACAAAGTTTTGTAGTATAAATGCTCTTAGTATCTTACTTTAAGTTTTATTTCTTTATTTTGCGGTTGACCAACTTTTGTGATCTCTAATAACTTTCAGCTCAACATGGAAAGAGAAGCAGGAAGAGTCTTCTCTGGATTTCAAGAAGGCCAAATCTTTTGTTTTCCAACCTATAAATATTCTCAAAAACTCATATGCTTTCCGCTTGGTAAGTCACGTTTTTTGTAGCGTGTTTCGATTCTCAAAAATCCTATGTTTCTTGTGTTGTGTTTTTGAAACTGGAACGTTTTCAGGTGTGATCGAATTGTATGAAGAGGAGAAGGAAAAGAACAATTTTCTTATATTCAAGGCGAATCACGGTTTTCAAATCACATACCGGTTTGGGAAATGTTGACGTGAAGAGTCTGAACAAAAGGTAGATACATGAAAGATATTGTTGATGCACTGACAAGGTATTGTTTTGCCTTAAACGATGAGATTTACTGTTTTTTGTTTGCTTATCATATAATACCAATATAAAACTGAATGACTTTTTACCTTTTTCCAGCATTCAAAATGGCATAGAGACCCCTGATGCAATAGAACTTGGTAAGGAAACACAGAAACGAACCCGATAGTCCTATGTATCAGATAAGAAACCTATTTTTGGATTTCACTTTATCCTCCACTTTGTGGGGATGTTCTTTTATTTTGATTTATAACAAGATTTCATTGCTAATTCTTTTTAGAGAAAAGTCATAAAATAGCACAAAAACATACATTATCATAAATATAGCACCAAGAAAAATAATTCACATTTTTAGCATTATTTTAATTACAAAGACTTTTATAGCATTATATAATTTAGGGTTTAGGGTTAATTATTTAGGGTTTAGGGTTTATTATTTAGGGTTTAGAGTATAGTATTTAGGGTTTAGGGTTTATTATTCAAGGTTAGGGTTTAGTATTTAGGATTTAGGGTTTAGTATTTAAGATTTAGGATTAGGGCTAATTTAATGACAAAACATGTTTTTGTGTTATTTTTATGATTTTTTTTCCTTAGTGTTATATTTTTGACAAATCATGTTTTTGTGCTATTAATGCGATTTGCCCCTTTTTTTATTGGTTGGTTCTTTAATATTGTTCTTTTTAAAAGAACTTCCGCTGAGTAATTGAAGAAAAGTGAGCTAGCGAGTGTTGCTCCTGGAACAGTGATGGGAACCACACACACACATACGTTAGTACGCTGGTACCCAACACGAGACGGGAGTAAAGCGGGTAAGCAATCCCTGCTTAAATCACCAAAGTGTTGTTAATTAAAGAAAGAGAAAAGACATAAAATAGCACAAAAACATACCTTATCATAAATATAGCATCAAGAGAAATATTTCACATTTTTAGCATTATTTTAATTATAAAGACTTTTATAACATTATATAATTTAGAGTTTAAGGTTAATTATTTAGGGTTTAGGGTTTATTATTTAGGGTTTAGGGTTTAGTATTTAGGGTTTAGGGTTTATTATTCAAGGTTAGGGTTTAGTATTTAGGGTTTAGGGTTTAATATTTAAGATTTAGGGTTAGGGCTAATTTAGTGATAAAACATGTTTTTGTGCTATTTTTATGATTTTTCTTCCTTGGTGCTATATTTTTGACAAGTCATGTTTTTTGTGCTATTAATGCGATTTGCCCTTAAAGAAATTGGTACTATTAGATGACCACCTACTTATTTCGTTGCCAAATATTTAATCAATAGCAATTCATGGTAGTTGGAAACGAGGCTAGAAATTTAAAAATAACTTGGAACTTTTGAGGTTGTCTGTGTTAGTTTAGTATTCTCCGAGTCTAATGTGTTTTGAGAATTGCCGGTATTTGGTATGGACAATAAGTTTTGGTATTGCCTTTGCAGTGCCGTGACTATGATTTTAGGGGCTTAGGGCAAGTTCAAAAATAAAATTTATACAAAATCAAGTATTTTAAAATATTAAACTGTAAAATGATGAAATTATAAATATGATAATATTATTCATATCAAAATAAAAAATTAAATTAACTTTCAATTTTTTGGATGTTTAAAAATATTATTACAAAATCAAGTTTTATTAAATATCATATATTATGCATTTTTGTTTTAAATTTAGTAGTACTTAATAAAGAACATGATGTAGAAAATCATAAAATTAAAACAAACAAAAACCGAAAAAATTTTAAAAAGTTTTTTTAAAAAGAAAATCGGTTATAGGAAAGTTAAGAAAAGAAAAAGAAAATATTTATTATAAAATATACATATAAAATAAATACAAAAAATTATGACAGTATTTTTTAAAACATGAAGTGGTTAATATATTTTGTAAATATGGGGCCTAAATTTAAGTGGAAAAGTTGGGGGCCTGGGGCTGTTGCCCTTTTTCTATAAGGGTAAGCACGGCTTTGTGCCTTTGAAGTTTTGGTATACGCATTTATCACATCCTCAATTTTATGTTTGCTTCATGACAAGTCGTTAGCTTTAAGCAATTGTTTATATATTTGATCAGGTATATTTGCTGAGAGGACAAAACACAGATTGTGTAGACGTTAGTTTATAGCCAGAAGAGCTGGACGCCATGGAGAATGTTTTACCTGCCAAGTAAGTAGTAGTATCACTTTTGTTAATTGTAATATCTGCATGTGACTTCATCAGATAGAACAAAAATCCAAAAAAATAGTGTTTAAACTCTACATTTTGATATTATAAGGTATGAGGAGGCAAGAGGAGAGAAACTACAGACTAAGCCAGAGGACTTGAGTGACATGGTCGATGAGATAGTTACAATATGACTTTGGATATATTTGTGGTGGAATGGTTACAGAATTCGAAGCAAAGGAAGCATAACAAGGAATGGAAGAAAAGAAAGATTTTAAATTTTAAACTTAGACATCAGAAGCAGCAGAAATTCGATAAAAAAAAAAAAAAAAAAAACAGTAGAAATATCCATATCCGGTGACGCAACCACACCCGGCGCATGTGCAGGAGCTCAATCCCTAGTGGGAATAATAAAAAAAAATATAAAGTAAATAAAAATGAGGTAGAATAGAAATTTAGAATTTGCGATTGCATGTAAGATTGGTTCAAGTCATGGGATCTACACCATTAACCATTCATACAAATGAAAATGAGAAAGTATGTACATAGATTTTCCAAAGAACAAGGTTTTTTTAGAATAAGTTAATTCATTTGTTAACCGTACTCTCTGAAACATAGGGGAAAATCATTGGTTTAACAAATTATTTATGGAGCCTTGAAAAAGATTCAAGTAATGGAATAAATGAAGAGGTACAATTCTATTTCTATCGTATCTAGTGAATTTTGAGGGTATTTTCCTCTTGGAAGCGTGATATTAAATAATAACGGTAATCAACTTGAGGTTGAGGCCAAAATTGAAAACTAGAGAAAATTTTAAATATATAGGACTAACACTACAAAAATTATCCTTATTGATAGCATTATACAATATCACGGATTTCCAATCTGCTATTGTAGAAAATTTTCATATTTTTAACTTTTAATAGCAATTGTTTAATGCTAAGATATGATTTTAATAAGCGGGAACAAAAATTAAGTTTTGTAGCCATATTTTTCAGTAAGAGGGAACGAAAATTTAGTTTGGAGCCAATACTTAGAAAATTTTACAAATATTATTTTGAGAACACAATTCTTTCTATTTCTTTTGCCGATTATTTTCCCTAAACCATAACTCAATAACTTTCTCTCATTCATCCTTGGTTTCGTCTTCACCTAATTCAACTCTTTCCTATTCCAATATCCATCAGTTTCCGAACCCTTCTTCTTCATTTCCGGTCTCGTTATCGGTCTCATCCCCAAACAACACCCGCCGTCTTCGTCTCTTCATCACCTCCGCGTTGAATCCGCAGACGAAGAAGACCTCAACGGATAGTGGTAACAGTAGTACCAACAAGAAACGAAAGAAGAAGGGGAAAGTTCGAATCTTAAGGAGAATTGGGAATTGAGAGATGCAAATGCTCTTGAGGAAGATTATGATGATGCTTCTTCGCGTTCTCTAGCAACGTTTAACTCTCCTCCTACCATACCCAAACCACCTGCTGGGTTCATGATTGATGAAACTGGTAGGGTTCTTATGGCCTCTAAGAAGCGAATCGCCACTGTGGTGAGTCAATTTTCTTCCCCCCAGCCATCTCTTTGCCGTTGAAGCTAGCCGCAACCATTAACCCTGTCACCGGCCCTAATTTTGTCAAGCTGAAATCGAAGGCATGTCCTTCCTACATTTATTTCTTTCGTCCTTGCACAAGTTTCTTTCCTTTGAGATTAGATTCGGCCAGTTTTTGTGTGACTGCAACTCTGAAACTGCTCCTACCTTCGACAAAAAGATGATGCAGAAACACAACCCCTTGGAAGATCCAGACGGCATCTTCAAGCGATGGAACTGAAACGATTGGGTAAGAATTAAGCGACCTCGATTAGGTTCTTCTTCGTCCTCTTATGTTTAGGTTTAATCATAAGATTATTGTTGTTATATGCTTTTCATTTCTTCTTCAGGAATTCACTTTTCAGGAAGATGACAAATCTCGTAATAAGCAGGTTGAATATCCAAGAATCTGTGCTTTGGAGATTGTTGGAGGTATTATCTTGATTTTGGTTGTTAACTGATTTTTTAATTCACTTGTTCTCTTTGGATGTTTTACCAAAAGGTGGAGGACATGGACAATTGTCCACGCTCTGTATTGATTTTTGTTTTGTCTAGGTCATGCCCATTGCTGCTGCAACCGAGATTAACTCAAGGCTCATCCCTAGTTTAAAAACTCTGCGTAGAACTTTGGAGTCTAAGGTCTGATCTAATCTCTGAGAGTTGCTTTGTAAAAGTTGCAATTTGTGTTTAAGGAACATCTTCTGAGCTTGACACTTTGTTCATTAATCCAGCTTTTCTAGACCTTTATCCTCTTCACATATCTGTTGCGTTTGTTAATTTTGCTCTGCATTCTGAAATCTTCCAAACCTGTCTCTTTTTCTGGCAGTCCTTCGAGTTCAAAGATATTGTGAAAATTGGAAGAACTCACACTCAAGATGTTATGGTAATAGAAGAAGATCGAGAGGTTCAACAAGATTATTGCTTTTGGATGAGAAATATTCCGGCGAGGAAGTTCAAGACGTGCCGAGGCTATAAAGGTGATAAGATTCCTTAAATACACCCTTGTAGTTTTGATCCAGTAGTCTCTCTTGTATTATTTGTTCTCTGGAATTTGAAGTATTTAAGAATTGTGTGGTTTCTATTTGATAGGTTATGTTCATGGGTCCTAAAAAGATGGATGCTAGCTTAAGTTTCGAGCTAGTAAAATGCAGACTGTTCCATTCCTTCGACTTACTCGATCTCTCATTCAATCCGTGGAGATGATCTATCGTCTTCAAGTCATTGGTTCCAGGAGAATTATCTGACTAACAAGAACTTGGAATCACGCAATTCTTAGATAGGTATTGTATATTTTAAGAGAACATGGTACTGTTTTAGCTGCAAGAACTTGATTTTGTTCGGATGTTCATGCATATGACTGGGAATATGTGAACTTTGGTTATTACGCCTGTTTTATAATTTAAGCTTCACCTCTGAGGGTGAATGCTCATGTTCATTGCTTCTGATTTTTTACATCTTTTATGAGTTCAGTTTGCTGAAGCTTAGTTTTCTTGTAATAGCCATTGTAGGGGGCTCATTCTTATGCTTGAATATTCTTACAGTTATCCTGAGGCTTCGGAAGAAGATTTGAAACAATGGGAAAGATCATGTTGGAAGCTGTCTCCTACACTCAAGGTAAATTTTGTTGTTTTAGCTGTGTACAGAGATATGATATCAAGTAAAGTAGATTATTTGTCAAATCTTCTTTCTTTGTTTATAGTTATAATAAAACAAAATATGTTAAAGTGATGCCTTTTCTCTTTTACTTTTCCAGGCATTGGTTCCCTATTATCCTTTGATATAGGTTACTGCTGCTTTTCGAAAGTCGGTTTGGAGCAACGAATCTGATTGTTGGTATAGATGTCACAAAGAGCAACGAGTGGACATGTGAAAATCTATTTATTGGAATTTTGTCAAGGTTTAAAGTAAATGTTGTTGACTTGTTTGTTTGTTTGTTTAACTTTTCAGGAGCGATATCATTCTATGGGAAAAGACTCTATCTTCTTTTGCTGAAGTTAACTTGATCCTTTGTTATGGATTTGGAGATGGTAATGTTTTGCTGCATATGTTAATTAGTCCCTTTTTCTTTTGTAGAGGAGAAATAATGGTTTTGTGTGTTTAATTCTTGTAGCTACAACACATGATCACGATGTCTTCAGTTTCTATCCGGATGATACATATTGTAATGGTAGAAGCTTGTGACAAGAGATTGACCCACTCCTTCACTGCTCAGCCAAAAATTGACCCGGTTACAGGTAAGTCTTCCCTTTTTCCCTGAGAAAACAACTTAGTTACTACATCTATTTGAGATGATGACCTGTCATGGACTCTCTGTAGGTGAAATGTTTACATTTGGCTATTCGCACGAGCCACCTTATCTCACATACAGAGTGATCTCAAAAGATGGCGTTATGCTTGACCCCGTCCCAATAACTTTAGCACAGCCAATCATGATGCATGATTTTTGTATTACTGAGAATTATGCAATCTTCATGGATCTTCCTATGCACTTCAGGCCAAAGGTATTTCAAGTTTACACAAGCTCCCATATACTCTTGCTGAAATAAATCTTTTATAAACCAAATAAGGTTTGCTTGTTTTCAATGTCTGTTTAAAGTGTTCTTTCATCGAAATAGATACCAATCAGAACTTGTCTGAATTAATTCCTTATATGCAGCCAATGCTTGGGAAAAGAGGATGAAGCTGTGCTGATCCCCTGTCGCCTTGAGAAACCAGATCTTGATATGGTCAGTGGGAAAGTGAAAGAAACACTTGAAAACTTCGGCAAAGAACTGTAAGAATCACTAACCTGTTTCCATTTCAGTGTCACAGCTGCATTTGGACACCTTTGTTGTTTGTAGAAGCAAGAACTTTGTCTCCCTCAATCTACACGAAGAGTGAGAAGAACTCCTTAACATCATTTCTCCATACACAACCTTCTTGTAAATCTAAGTGGGTTTACTCTTATTTTGGACCTGTGAGACTTTTTTTAGAGTTAATTGTGTTTTTAGTAATGTAATATTACAGTTATGTAAATTTTGATAATATATGAACTTTGTTTTGAATCAAATATAAAATATAAAATTATAATTAATTATAATGTGTAAACAAATATGATTTTATATAACAAAAAATAGCATGGATATGGAGCTACAATAAATTATATTACAGCATTGATAATGTGTTAAAATACATCCAGTGATAGCAGGTAGGAAGTATCGCTATTATAGGTGAACGATATTATAGCACGGACGAAAACGCTATCATATATGGCCGACCTATTATAGCTGGGGCAGAGATAGCCATTTTAAAAACGCTATTATAGTGAACAATATTATAGCACAGACAAAAAACGCTATCATATATGGCCGACCTATTATAGCTAGGGCAGACATAGCTTTTTCAAAAACGCTATCATATACATACGATGGCGTTTTTCGTGTGCTAAGAATAGAGATTTTTCTTGTAGTGTAAAAAGAAGGACAGGAGAAAAGCTGACTAAACAACACATAATCTGATAAATAATCATGATGTCTCAACGCATGGTTATACGTGTTCTCCCTTCGCGGTTATCTACCTGCTCGAGGACGGCGGCGAGTATCATCGGGATTTGCCGCTGTTTTCTTCGTGAAGCTTCTAAGATCTACATCTAGGGTTTTTCTAAAGGGTTGCGGTGGCTGACGAGGCAGCGTGTGACGTCCATGGTCGCTCCGCTCTTGTTTTCTGCTGGTGTTTCTGGGTATGAGTCGAGGCGATGTGGCGGTTGAATCTTCTCTGGTTTCTTGCCGGGCTTCAATGCTCGATGAGGCTATGGTGCTTTTTGGGTTTGGTCTCGTGTGGCTGGTGAGCGGCGGTTCTATGCCCGGTTAAGTTTAATTGTTTTTGGTTTAGCTATCCGATCCTGCTATTTCTTAACCAGTTGTGCCTTTAGACGATGATTCGTATTCATGGTGTTAGCTTCTTGGCTTGTTCCTTAGATCCATCTAGTTGGTTTGTGGTTTGGTTTAGGCGTCTCGGTCTAGTTCGTTTTTACTTTTTAGGTTTAGGAGGAGGTAGTAAGGCTTCAGAGTGGTGATGCGTGGTCTCTTTTATAGTCGACATCGGGGATGATCTTGGTAGATCGAACAACCGCTATTAAGCTCCGTAAGTTAGTGTAATCCTATATTAGAGTCGGATCAAGGTATGCTAGTTAGCGGTGATCCGATGATGTGGAATACAGCCGATGATCGAAACTCTCTGTCATCGTTGAAGAATGGCTCTCTTCCTAGGTTGTTGGTTGAAACAACTTCCTAAACCTTAGTTCGCGTGTTCCATATTTATTTTCAGGATCGTTTAGCCGTTTATGATATCAATTGTTCGGGTTTCAAGTTTTTAGGCGTTTATCAATATTTTGATTCTTAAATTACCAAGCAAAAGTTTTAAAATATTGATTGATTTTGCTTTTATTTTTATTTTATTTTTGCCATGGGACCAAATTATTAAGTATAGCAACTTGTAAATTCAAATTGTAACACCTACCATTCATTATTTATAATGATATTTACAGATTTGCTAAAAAAAAGAAAAATGCATGGCTTTTAAATCTTAAAATTAGTGGAAAGAGACAAGTCCCAAAATCCAAATAAGGTTTTCCTCAAACTTTTCTATCAATTCAAAGCCTGAGAGTATAAATACGTTTTCCAACAATGACTTAGGAGTTACGTAAGGCAGTTTCCACGCACACACAAAAACTCTTGACATTTTAAAGTCACATATCTATGGACCAAGAAAAATAAATAAAAACGCCGAACTAAGATTTTGTATGATTATGCCTAATACAACTGTACTACCGACGACTAATTTTCTCCTCCTTCTCCTTCAAGGTTGTGGTTCGAAATTTAGGTGGAATCGAAATGCTGATGCTTGGAACCCACGCTTGTATGCCCTTAACCAAAATATTCTTTTATGGTTGGTTATTCTTTTATGGGCTTCTGTTGGGTCTTCATCAAATATTCAAATGCACACAATTTGATGCGATATACTATCTCACTAGATGGGGTGTCCGCACCATGTGCGAACATAGCGGTATTTTGTTAGAATAAACAAAAATGGAAGTTATTTTCATTATTAAATATTTTAAATTTATGAGATTTAGATCCCGATGAAATGTATGGTTGATTGACTTTTTAGAACGATTCATGCTTTTTTCGTAGACCATCGTAATTCCAAAATCCCGATCATTATATCGCGCAAGCATTATAATTAGCAATCGTATGAGCTCCATAACTACTTGTTGCTTGCCCTTTTTTGGAACATTATTGTCACAATCACCAATCGGATCATTTTCTTCATCGTCATACTCAAGTCCACCGTCTTCTTCTTCTTCTTCTTCCTCTATTAAGTTGTATGGTTTACAACCTAAAACTAATTGGTAATGAGTGGATTGACCCTTATCCTATATATATTAGTTAATTATTTATCCAATTACCGATTTGGGACTTATTTTTTATTAAAATTTATTAAGAGTAGGCTTGTAATTAACCTCGTGAGAATGAAACTGGTGCATTCTTAGTTCTTAATTATATAATTAGATTATATGTTTTCCATTTCTTTCTATATAATTTCGATTTTTCTGTATAATTTATCTTAAAATTTTGGATATTGGAAACCGAAGTAGTCTAGATAAGATTCAAATATTCTTCATATACAATCATACATCCAAACCCAAATGACCTGCATATTGAATGTTGATTAACAAAATATCTATACGTCGACATACCAACCAGGCGGTATATATCTATTATCCGATATATCTCTAAAATTAATCTTACGATATAATGAAAAGGGAGTTAAATAATACGTGAATTCAGTGTGCATATTTTCTACTTTTGTTCTAGTCTGTTGGTACTGGATTTCCCTCTAGGAAATCTGGCCCATTAACAGACAAGACAGAGGCCCATAATTACGAGCTCATTCCAGAATCAAAGACAGACAAAAGAGCCGACTCCTTCGATGGGCCCAAGCGAAACAAACGCCCTGGCAAGGCCTAGACGATGCCGAAGCCGGAGACAATCGAGCTCGAGCTCGGCAAAAGATGATGTGGAGATAGAGCAACTCGGTCTTCGCCAGTCCAACTGATCCGCATAAATCTCGGAGATCGTTACGATGACGAGGCCGAAATATCGGGACGAAGAGACCAGAGTCGAGACTATTTAAGAAGAGAAGTGGCGACTCATTAAAGATATTCCAACCTAGGCTAAGAACACTTCGATTAGATAGCTCGATTTTATACTTTGTACTCTCTTCTCGACTGTGTTTGTTCTATCTCGACGATCAATCTCAATAAAGTCTTTGATTCATAGGAAACTATACCATTTCTATATCTGATAGGTGTCAGGTTTTAATCCTATATCTAACTGCAAGTGCACAGTTCAGTAGTCGTAGTATATAGGTATCGAATCCACAGGGACTCCGGTATTCAATAGCTCAAGAACAGGAAATTAAACTAGGAAGAAAGCAATGTGATTGAATTAAAAGCAATGCGAGAAAGTAAACAGAAAGCAGAGATTATTGGTTGTGAAAATAAGTTATTAAGAGCGCTAAGTATAGAGCGTTCTCAGGAAATCAGACAAGCAGACAGTTCATTCAGCAAGGATCTAATTAAGCACAGTTCTAGAACTCAAAACACATATATAGAATTAACCAAATTCCTTTGCGATAATTCTCTAAGTCTAAGTGCAGCAAACCAAACTTTCGTTTGCGAGAACTAACAGATTAAACTAGCATTAATTCCAAGTTTGATATGTTCACAATTATCCTAAACCAAACTTTCGTTTGCGAGAAGTTTAACTGCTCAACCTAAATCAGTTCAGATTCCTAAACCCCACTTTCGTGACGTATTTAGCAACCTAAGATCTAGATTCTAATTGATCAGGTTAGAACTAGCTTTAAGCACAATTAGATTGAAGAACAGATATAGTTATGAATCCTTAACTGAATTAAACAAGTCTAGCAAGCCATGAAATCCTATGTGAGAAACCCTAAACCTAACAAGGAATCTACTCAGACATAGATAATGAAAACATAATCATATGATGAATAAATTGCATAAAAGATAAAGAATTAAAGGGGTTCGAAATCTTCTCCAAATACAGATGAAGTAAAGGTTCAGATCAGCCCCAAGAGCTCTAAAAATCATATGCTCTTAATTATGAAAGCGTATGTAAAAAAAACACCAAAAACTTAATTATATAGGTCTAATCTCGGCCAGGGGCTTCTTTGTAAATATCAGGAACTTCTGGATCAGAGTGCAATATCTTGACTCTTCATAAACCGCCGAGTTTCGGCCCATCTCGCTGGTGCAACGATCGGTGCATGTGTGCAACGATCGACGCATTTCTCTGTTTCGGACAGTGAACTCTATCTCTCGGCCAAACACTCTAAAAATCTCCAAAAAGTACTGTAATCACCAAATATGCTCCAAACCTGATTATACCTGTAAAAGACTCTAAAAGAACACAAAAGACACTAAAACACACCTATATCATGGTCTAAAACTAGTAAAAACCATGATATATCAACTCCCCCACACTTAGCCTTTGCTTGCCCTCAAGAAAAACAGAGAACTAAAGCTTGGTGAAGAGGTTTGAAAACTCTTCAGAAACTCATTTCATCCTAGAAGCTACAATACTCAGATTCCCCTTAGTAAACCACTGAAAGAATCAATCACAGGATATCAAGACCAACATGTACTTCCCCCACACTTAGCAATTGTCCTAAGTAAACTCCACAATCACATTCAAGCATTCAAATTCTCCCTACTGACTTCTGCAAGTATTTAAGTACGGTCTCACCTAAGGAGTATCGATCAAAGGGCACATGGATTCTTACCTTATCAGCTCTAGACCACCATACTATCTTTCTCTAGTCCCTTTCTTCTCTTTCCCTTCTTTAACAACTGATTTTTCCCACATTGGGTATCATTTTATTTTTTTTATCAGTGTTCTTCCCGTTATGGGGTGTACTTTGGACACATTCCATGGATAGCACAGGAGATAATAGGGGTCTCTACCACTCCTGTGACCACTTCGGAGTTACTAACTCATCCTCAGTTTATTATCTTCTTTTTTTTTACTTTATAGAAGGGGAGAATGGAACTAAATAGGATAGGTTGACAGGCTGTGTCAGAACTAACAGGGAATCCGACACAAAGTATACCAAGCCCTTAGGTGAGAAATCTAAGTCAGTATTAAATTGAAGTCAGTAAAAGGATCCTCTGATACCTGAAGTGATGTGAGTGTTCCCAGTAGGTTGATCTGTGTCTGGGTTTTCTAATAGTCAGAGATAGATCCTGCAACTTCATCCCAATGGTTACTTAAGTTCCTGCAAGTCTTGTAAATCTTCTCAGAAAATCATAGTTTCTTACTTAAACAATTTTGACTCAATAAAACAAAAAATTTTGAAAAGTCAGTAGCACCTTTACTTGGCGATTTTCGTCACTAAGTGCATCGACCGTTACTTGGCGATTTTCGTGTATGGTCGATCGTTGCACAGAACTGCAACGATCGCTGCAATGCGATTCCGATCGTGTTGTGACGATCGACACAGAAGTGCGTCGATCGACGCACTGCGAATCTGTCCGAGACCTGCAATCATAAACTCACCAAAAACAAAAACAAACGTAAAATCCTAACAAAAACACCAAAAATTAAGTAGAAAAAAAACACCAGTACCTAATGGTGGGTTGCCTCCCACCCAGCGCTTGTTTAAGGTCAATAGCTTGACCGGACGGACAAGATTTTTCAGGCAGAGGGTGCATTATCCAGAGGCAGAATCTGACCTCTTGGAATCTCGGCCTTAGCCCAATAATGTTTTACCCTCTGTCCATTTACAGCGAACTCATTACCTTCCTTGCCGACTAGAACGACAGCTCCATATGGACGCACTTCTTTGATCGTGTAGGGACCGGACCATCTTGATTTCAGCTTACCTGGAAACAAATGCAAACGAGAATTGTATAAAAGTACCTGATCATTAGGCTCAAACCGTCTAGAAACAATCTTCTTGTCATGATAAGCCTTAGTCCTCTCCTTGTACATCTTTGAGTTCTCATAGGCAAAATGTCTAATCTCATCCAACTCATTAAGCTGTATCAACCTCCTTTCTGCAGCTGATTTAAGGTCAAAGTTCATTTGCTTTACAGCCCATGCTGCTTTGTGCTCAAGTTCCACTGGCAGATGACATGCTTTTCCATACAGCAAATGAAATGGAGTAGTCCCTAATGGTGTCTTAAATGCAGTCCTGTAGGCCCATAAAGCATCATCAAGCTTAGCTGCCCAATCTTTTCTTGTCTTCCCAACTGTCTTCTCTAAGATCTCCTTGATCTGTCTGTTAGAAACCTCGACTTGTCCACTAGTCTGAGGGTGATAAGGAGTAGCAACTCGGTGATGAACTCCATGCTTTCTTAGGAGCTTCTCGAAGACCTTATTAATAAAGTGAGATCCTCCATCACTAATCACTATCCGAGGTACTCCAAATCTAGGGAATATTATGGACTTAAACAGCTTAATGACTACTGAAAAAGCATTGGTTGGACTAGCTATTACTTCTACCCACTTAGACACATAATCTACAGCAACCAGGATGAATTTATTTCCATAAGATGAGGGAAAAGGACCCATAAAGTCGATGTCCCAGCAATCAAAAACCTCAACCTCAAGAATGAAATTTTGAGGCATCTCATGCTTCCTACTGATTTTCCCTCTCCTCTGACGGGCATCACAATGAGAAATGAAGGAGTGAGTATCTGCAAACATTGTAGGCCACCAGAAACCTGCTTGCAAAACCTTAGACACAGTCTTAAAAGTAGCAAAATGTCCTGTATAATCTGATCCATGGCAGTGGAATAGGATATCTGGAACCTCTGATTCAGCAACACATCTTCTGTAAAGGCCATCTGAATAGTGCTTATAGAGGTAAGGTTCATCCCAATAGTATCGCCTAAGCTCTCTGAAGAACCTCTTCTTCTCATACCCTTTCAGATTATCTGGTTCAGTCTCTGCAGCCAGGTAGTTGGCTATATCTGCATACCATGGTCGATCAGTTGTTGTGACAGCATCAATCTCAAACTCGTAGCCTCCAATCTGAATTGTAAAAGTCTCTGGATTTGTATCCGCACTGCAACGATCGTCGCAGAGGAGCGCATCGATCGTCGCTGTCCAGATAGGTGCATCGATCGACGCCGAGATGGCATCGATCGACGCAATACGATTAATCCGGCAGTTTTGCAGGTTTCTGTCCAAATCTGTGTGAAACATTGTCCCAACCATATTGACGTTCTCTTCAGGCAAATAGTCATTAATTGGCACGTCTTCCTCAACCAGCATCCTTGAAAGATGGTCAACAACTCCATTTTCAACCCCTTTCTTATCCCTCACTTCAATGTCAAACTCCTGAAGCAACAGAATCCATCTCAACAATCTTGGCTTAGCATCTTTCTTCTGCATCAGATACTTCAGGGCTGAATGATCAGTGTGTACAATCACTTTTGAGCCAACAAGATAAGGGCGAAATTTCTCAAATGCAAAGACAACTGCCAACAACTCCTTCTCCGTAGTGGCATAGTTCCTTTGTGCATCATCCAGTGTCCTACTGGCATAATAGATAGCATGAAGCTTTCTATCCTTCTTCTGCCCAAGAACAGCTCCTACAGCATAATCACTTGCATCGCACATAACCTCAAAAGGCAGATCCCAATTTGGTGGCTGAACTATGGGAGCACTCACTAATGCATGCTTGATCTGTTCAAATGCAGTCTGACAATCTGCAGTGAACTCAAATTTGGTATCCTTACACAGCAAAGCAGTTAGTGGCTTAGCGATCTTACTGAAATCTTTGATGAACCGTCTATTGAAGCCAGCATGTCCAAGAAAGCTTCTAATAGACTTAACAGAATCAGGCGCCTGAAGGTTGGTCATTACCTCAATCTTAGCGCGGTCCACCTCTATTCCTGCTTCAGACACTTTATGTCCAAGTACAATGCCATCTCTGACCATGAAATGACACTTCTCCCAATTAAGAACTAAATGCTTTTCTTCACATCTTGTCAAAACCTTACACAGATTATCTAAGCATTCATCATAGGATGATCCATATACTGAGAAATCATCCATGAATACCTCCATAAAGTCCTCAATCATGTCTGTGAATATGGACATCATGCATCTCTGGAAAGTGGCTGGTGCATTGCAGAGTCCAAAAGGCATCCTACGGTAAGCAAATGTCCCATATGGACAAGTGAAAGTGGTCTTTCCCTGATCCTCTGGATGGATGGGAATCTGAAAGAAACCTGAGTAGCCATCGAGAAAGCAATAGTAAGGATGATTGGCTAACCTCTCAAGCATCTGATCAATAAAAGGCAAGGGAAAATGATCCTTTCTGGTAGCAGCATTCAGCTTCCTATAATCTATACACATCCTGTGTCCTGTCACAGTCCTAGTAGGTATTAGCTCGTTCTTCTCATTTTTCACAACTGTAACTCCACCCTTCTTAGGTACTACATGGACTGGACTCACCCAATCACTGTCAGAGATAGGATAGATAATCCCAGCATCAAGGAGTTTCATAATCTCCTTTTTAACAACTTCCTGCAGATTAGGATTAAGTCTTCTCTGATGCTCGATAGATGTCTTGGATTCATCCTCAAGATGTATTCGATGCATGCACAGCTCCGGTGAGATACCTGAAATATCAGCAAGAGAATAGCCAAGAGCCTTGCGATGCTTGCGCAGCTTGCTTAGCAGTAAAGTGAGCTCTGCGTTGTTCAGACTAGCATTAACAATCACTGGATAAGTTGAATTGGGTCCAAGAAATGCGTACCTTAGCCTGGATGGGAGTTGTTTCAGTTCTATTTTCGGAGCTTTTTCCTCTGCCCAATCTCTGTCGACTTGCAACGATCGATGCAAGGGTAGTGTCGATCGTTGCAAGGTCGCGTCAGACACTTCTACCTGCATTGCAACCTCAACAGAATCCATCATCCTCGTATAGCACATTGCTGGCTCGTCCTGCAGGTACTCTAACTCCAATATAGAGCTCAGTAAAGCCCTTTCTAGTGGGTCTTCAGCATGTGATTGGTAAAAATACTCGGCAGCCAAATCACCCAATGTGTCCACATAGAAGGTCTGCCCGTCGATGGTTGGTCTCTTTACCAGCTTGTTCATATCAAAACTCATCTTCAGATCACCCACATTCAGAACTATTTTACCTCCCTGACAGTCAATCATTGCACCAGCTGTAGCTAAGAAAGACCTGCCCAGAATCAATGGATCTTTTGGCTCCTGTCCATATTGTAGAACCACAAAATCAGTAGGGATCACACATTTGCCAACCATTATAGGCACATCCTCTATTACTCCTTCGGGAATCCTGATTGATCTATCTGCCAGAACCAGTGATATCCTAGTGGGTATAAAATCTGTCATTCCGAGCCTTTTAGCAACTGAGAGGGGCATATGATTTACACTGGAACCAAGATCACATAGAGACCTTTCGAATCTCTCTTTGTAGATAGCACAATCTAACACGAAGCTTCCTGGATCCTTTAACTTCTCGGGAATTCTGCCCTGAACCACTGCATTGCATACCTCATTGAGCATCATTATACTCTCCTCATCAGACCATTTTCCAGAAATCATATCCTTAAGGTATCTTTTCATCATAGGAGAAGTTTCCATGGAGTCCAACAAAGGTACTTCAACTTTCACCTTTTTGATGAATTCTTTCCACTTCGCATACTGCCTATCGTTCTTAGCCTTTCTGGGATTCTTGGGATAAGGTACCTTAGGCTTGTATACCCTTTCGGTCGACTGTTTCGGTTTCTCTGATTTCGAACTCTCTACAGTCACCTTGTGTCGATCGTTGCTCCTGTCGCATCGATCGATGCTAGGCGATTGTGTTACGACTTCCGGTTCCCTGATTTCACTCTGCATCGATCGTTGCTTAGATGCATCGATCGACGCATTGCGGATATCGCGGATCTCATCTTCCAGCTCTTCAATTTCCTCGAGTTCTTCAACACTTAACTGCTTTTTCCGGCCAGATGACAGCTCCTTACCACTTCTCAACCTCACTGCATTGCATTGGTACTTGGGATTAACATCAGTCCGTCCTGGGAGATATCCATCTTCCCTTTTAGCATATCCAGCAGTTTTTGCAACTCTGGCATCAAGCTCCTTCATGTGTGTGTTCAGATATTCAAATTTCCCGTTCAGCTCCCTGTAGATTGTTTCCATCTTCTCGTTGACATCTGCTGCATTCTTAGTCTGGCTTTCCATCATCTGTTTCAGCATCGTCTCCACTCTACTTTCAGATTCATTGGTTCTCTGAGTACCTTGTCCAAAGGTCTTCTGAAAACCACTTTTCTGCCCTCCATTGAAGAGTATGTTTCCTTGTTGATTACCAAATCTATTACCTTGGAATCCAGATCCTCCTATGTAATTCACATCTTCCTGCTGAGTGTCCTCCTCAGTTTGAATTACCTCTACATCTTGGGCAAAGTGGACAGCTTTCTTACCTGCTAGGAGATTGCAAACTGTGTCCAGCCCAGATCTAATATCAGCTATGTCAGAATTCTCTACACTTCCACCAGATTTCTTCCTCCTCTCATCCATAGTCTTGCAGCTGTTGCTGCATATTAGATTCTCAATCAACTGCTTAGCTTGTGTAGGAGTCCTGGTGTTGAAGTTAGCATTACTGGAATTGTCCAGTGCAGACTGATATGGAAGATCTATGCCTCTGAAGAAAATGCCAATCAACTGAACTTCAGTGAATCCATGGTGTGGGCAGTCACGCTGATACTGCTTAAATCTCATCCAGGCAGTCTTTAAAGGCTCCACAGCTCCTTGTGAAAAGGTGAGTATGTCCTGTCTGGACTGGTCTGAGCGCGCATCATCATAGAAGTGACGCAGGAACTCACTCTTTAAAGCTGCCCAAGTAGTGTACTGAGCAGGTGCCAGCTGCTTTAGCCATGCACTAGCGTCTCCAGCAAGACTGTGCGGAAAGAGCTTAAGGAACAGATAGTCCGGGCAGACTCCATCATACTTCATGCCAGTGACTATCGCGATACCGACCCCATTTGGTTTGAGTTCAATGGTCACAGACCCAACCGGATCAAGAAACCGATCATTACCCGGGCCACCACCGTTCCCGAGTGACTCTAACATCCAACCGAGGCAACTAGGAGGTTCTGCCTTCGCCTCGAGATCGGGACTCCTTAACGGATCAAACTCAGTTCAGTTCCGAACGCCTCAGGTCGATCAGACGAGGTCGATCCAAACGATCGATCTCCTTGACCCTATTTTTCCGGAACAAACGTCAGGTCAGGCACAAGTCCAGTTCGCACCCGCAGAGGGCGATGAACACGATATGCTTAGACAATACATTGAGAAGGCTAAAGCCCAGTTCAACAGTCTGAGCTCGAAAGTTCACATGGCGACGAGCGCGGCTCTTGACATCGATCGAGTGATCGAAGAAACACAACAAACGCCGTTCACAGATCGGATTGCGTTTGCAAGGATCCGAGAGATCAAGAAAACTAAGTTTCCAGAATTCTCTGGGAAATCAGACCCGAAAGCCCACATCAGGGCATTCCGACTAGCGATGGCAAGGGTGTACCTTACCGATGAGGAGAGAGAGCCAGCCTTCTGCAGGCTCTTCGCAGAAAACCTAACAGGCTCTGCCCTAGAATGGTTTGTCGGACTGGAAGAAAGGTCCATTGACAACTTCACCCAGTTCATGACGGCTTTCCTCAAGCAATACTCCGTTTTCATCGAGGAAAAGACTACCGAGGCAGCCCTATTTGGCGTCTCTTAAAAACCCGACCAAACACTTCGCTCGTACATCGACCGATTTAAGGAAATAAAATCCAAAATCGCGAACCCACGAGACGAGGTAGCTATAGAAGCGTTAAGACGGGGACTATGAGTCTCAACCAGATTCCGCGAGGAAATAACAGTCCGCGAACCTCAAACGCTCGATGATGCCCTCCATCGCGCATCGGCCTTTGCTCGCCTCGAGGACGAAACCACGGCCCTCAGGGAAAAACACCGGAAAGAAAGGAACCCGTCGGGCTCGCAGAATTCGAACTCGAAAAAATATTCCCGTAAATCAGGGAACGTCAACGCGGTCGAGAGCCCAAAGAGCTCGAAGAAATTCGAGTTCGACAAGGAAAAATTCTGTGATTTCCACAATAAATGAGGACACTCGACCGAGGATTGCTATACTCGAGCTAAAGCAGAGGCTCAAAAGCAAGAGTCCGAAAGCAAAAAAGACTCCGAAGTCGAGGAGGAAACTCTGTCCGACAAAAAGGAAAACAAACAGACCAAGGAGTCAAACTCCAAAAAGCACTCTCAAAACAAACGTGAACGGTCAAAAGAGCCGGAATCTCCCGAAACACTCCCTCAAGGGTCGCGGAAGCGAGTCGAGTTCATCCTCGGCGAGCTTAATGATATTCATACATTTTCATGCATTTAGGCTTGTATAGAGTTCTTGTTTTGACTTCTTTTCTCCACCATTCTTTCCATTTTGTCGAGTCTTTGTCGCATCTAGAGTCTAGAGTTGTTTAGGACTAGGAATAGGCATTCTAGGCTTGCATTTGGAGTGTTTCTTGTGTTTTGCAGGTGGATGGAGGTTTCTAGGGGCATTGGTGAGCTTGGATGAGGAGTTTGGAGCTCAAAAGACCAAGAAGGAAGCAACAGGAGTGCATATCGGGTTCAATATCGGTTGGCTCAACTGATATGAACTCTCGGATTAAAATTTGAAGACGCATATCGGTTTGAATATCGGCCAGGTGGGCCGATACGCCTCCGAACCAGAAAAACCGAGAGTCTATATCGGCTTGGATATCGGCCGACCAAGCCGATACAGAAACCCAGAAAAGCCATATCGGCCGGTGTACCGGTCCAGCAAGCCGATACGCGTAGAGGAAGATGTTCCGGATCCGGGTCAACACCCGGTTTGTTCCGGGTTGACCCGGCTCACACCCTAATGACTATTTAAGCCAAAAACCTATTTCTATTTGTTTCTTAAGCAGTTTTTGATGTTCTAAACTCTTTTGTAAGAACATATTGGATTCTTTTGATTAATCTAGACTTCTCTTGTTATTCCATCAACAAATCTTTCAATCTCTCACCAATTTACCATGATCAACTCTATTTCTATGAGTTTTGTTGATCTAGCTATGATTAGTGAGTAGTTCTCCATAGGCTTGTGGGTTGGGTAGGATTAGGTTGATTAGGGGTGATCAATAGAATTCTAGTAGTTAATTGTCAAAATCTCATCTAGCAAAGTGCGCTTAATGCCTAATTAATCTTGATCACATTGATTAGGATGTTTAGAATTTCTTGTTCACAACATGTTCGATGAAATTCCAGTATTTAGCTTTGTTAGGACTTTCATATTCTAGCGCATGAAAATGTATGTCTAGAGTGATTGGTTGCTAATTGGAACTCGTTTGAATGCTCGTTTGATTTTGATTCACAAATGATGATTTGTTCTTGAGTTAAGATTAAATGAAGAATTGGTATTAAGAGATTAAACCGATTTACTTTGTGTGTTCCTTGCTAGGAGATTAGCTTGTTTGAAGTTTGAATTAGAATTCCTTGATCATTTCGAGTCACCTATCCGTTGACCCTTACCCTTGAGCCTTATTCTTCCTATTGATTGAATCGTTTGTTTACTTGCTTTTTGTTTGCTTCGATCTGATTTGTTTTGTTAGGATTGATAGGAATTATAAACCAAAATTGTTTGATTTGACTCTGAAGGATTAGTATTTGCTTGTTGGTTTTATCCGTCCCAGAATAGGTTCGATACCTCAAAGCTACTACGATAAGCTTGAGGAATTGGTACCTCAAAGGATTGCAAAATCCTAGTTATCAATTTGGCGCCGTTGCCATTTTGGGATTCTGGATATATCAATTCGTTTTCTATTCCTTTTTAGTTCAAGTTATTGTTACTGATTTGCTACTTTCTCTCTTTTTGATGCTAGGTGTATGAACTTGCGCAGCAAAGGGACTACAAACTTAGTTGCAAGAGTTTACGACATCAAAGCACACAAGAGGAGACTAGCAAGGGAACGACGAGCACAAGAACGAGCTGTTCAAGTTGAAAGTGTTGAGCCAACAGTTATGGATAACCACGAGGATGAGCAACAACAGCAACAACAGCAGCAACAAAGGCCGGTTAGGGCTATTGGTGATGGAGATACACCTGACACAAATGCTAACCGGCATGGAATCATTCCACCAGCGGTGAACAATAATAACTTTGAGATCCGCGCTATGGTGATGAACATGGTGCAGAACAATCAGTTCCATGGGTTAGCATCTGAGGACCCATTGCAGCACTTGGACACCTTTGACAATATTTGTGCCACCATGAGGCTGAATGGTGTGACTGACGATGGGTTGAAAATGCGTCTCTTCGTCTTCTCTTTGGCAGACAGAGCCAAGGATTGGGAAAGCACTATCCCTCCAGGATCCATCACTACCTGGGGCGACCTGAAGAAAGCTTTCCTGAAGAAGTTCTTCTCACCTACTAGGACTGCCCGTTTTCGCAGTGAGCTATCCGGGTTTCTGCAGCGCAACAATGAGAGCTTCGCTGAAGCTTGGGAGAGGTTCAATAAGCTCACCACTCAGTGCCCACATCATGGTTTTACCAAGGAAACGCTACTCAGCAACCTCTACCGCGGAGTGCTTCCTAGAATGAGGGCAATGCTTGATTCATGCAGCAATGGACACTTCCTAGGCAAGGGAGTAGATGCAGCTATGGAGCTGATTGAAAATCTCGCGCAAAGTGATGGCAACTACAATGAGGATTATGAGAGGACTAATAGAGGATCATCATCTTCAGATGATAAGTATGAGAAAGAGATAAAGGATTTGAATGAGAAGTTGGACAAGATGATCTCCATTGGCCAAAAGAACATCAGCTTTGTGGGACACCAGGAGGATTCTAAACCACAATATTATGATGATGATGAGGATTTGACTCAAGAGGAGATTAACTTCATTGCTGGACAGGGTGGTTTTAACAAAGGCTTCAACCAAAACTATAGAAACCACCCCAACTTCTCATACCGCAACCCCAATGTAGCCAATTCTCAAGACCAAGTTTATCCTCAAGCTCCATCTCAAGGACAAACTCAACAACAAGGTCAACAAGGCTTTCAAAAACCTCAACAGCAAAAGCCATATGTCAATTACAACAACCAACAAGGATTTGGAAACAAGCCTCAGTTTCAAGGTCAACAAGGCTATGCTCCCAAGCAACAATACCCACCCGGTTTTGGTCAACAACACCAACAAACTTCTTCAACCTCGGGAGCTGATAATGAGCTGAAAAGTATGATGCAGCAACTCCTTCAAGGGCAAGCCTCAGGAGCTATGGAAGTACGGGACCTTAAGAATGAGCTTCAGAGTTTGACTTCAAGGGTCACAAACATGGAAAACAAGAATGCCTCCACGTCCCGCACTCAAGGGACTTTACCCGGAAAATCTGAGCAAAACCCAAAGGAGTACATCAGCGCTATCACCTTGAGAAGTGGTAAAGAGTTGCAACAAAGTCAAGTACCCAAGCCTAAGCTGACATCTTCACTCAATGAGGACATTGAAGTTCAAGAAGGGGAGGAGAATTCTGAAAATTCTGCTCTAAACAAAGAGAGTGATAGTGACATGGCTAAGAGGAAAGGAAAGGTTGTAGCTGAAGAAGTAGTGAATGATACACTCAAGAAGAAGGATAGTGTGTTTGTGCCACCACCTTATGAGCCCAAGCTACCCTTTCCGGGCAGATTCAAGAAGAAGCTCCTAGAGAAGTACAAAGCTCTTTTTGACAAGCAGATGAAGAATGTTGAGTTAACCATGCCTTTGATTGATGCCTTCTTGCTAGTTCCTCAGTATAGCAAGTTTCTCAAGGATGCAATCAAGGAAAGAACCAAAGAAGTGCAAGGGATGGTTGTGTTGTCTCATGAGTGTAGTGCAATCATCCAAAGGGATATTGTTCCAAAGAAACTTGAAGATCCTGGCAGTTTTACTCTTCCATGTGCTATTGGTCCATATCGGTTTGAGGGTTGTTTGTGTGATCTTGGAGCAAGCGCAAGTTTGATGCCCTTCTCAGTAGCCAAGAGGCTAGGTTTCTCTACCTACAAGGCATGTAGGATCTCCTTGGTTCTTGCAGATAGATCAGTGAGATACCCAATTGGCCTCCTAGAAGATCTTCCGGTGAAAGTAGGAGGATTTGAAGTACCAATAGATTTTATTGTATTGGAGATGGACGAAGAACCAAAGGATCCTTTAATCCTTGGGAGACCTTTCCTTGCCACAGCTGGTGCGATTATAGATGTCAGGAAAGGGAAGATAGACCTCAACCTTGGCAAAGACATAGTGCTCAAATTTGACATCAACAAGGTGATGAAGAAGCCAACCATTCAAGGTAAAATATTTTACATTGAGACTATGGATGAGCTAGCTGATGAACTCCTTGAAGAGTTGAACATGGAGGATCCTCTAGAGGTCACCTTGACCAGGGAATGTGGGGAGTATGAATATCTTCAAGAGGAGAGCTGGGCTTACATGAGAGCGCTTGATTCGCACAAGCCTTTGTTAGAAGAGGTTGAGTTCATTGAGCTGGGATCAGATTCAGTGTGTGAGGAGCTGGAGGTGTTTGCTGTAGACATGGGTACCGATGGCGCCAAAGGAGTGGAGCTGTGCAAGGAGCAGCTTGTAGCTGATGATTGGAGCGAGCTTAAGGCGCCAAAGGTTGAGTTAAAGCCCCTTCCGCGGGGGCTTCGGTATGCATTTCTTGGCCCTAACTATACATATCCTGTCATTGTGAATGAGTTGTTGAATGATGATGAATTGATTGCTTTGACTACTGAGTTGAAAAAGTTTAGAAAATCAATAGGATACTCACTCGATGATATAAAAGGATTGTCACCTAGCTTGTGTACTCATAGGATCCACCTTGAAAATGAATTCATTTCTTCTATTGAGCACCAAAGGAGATTGAATCCTAACCTTAAAGAAGTAGTCAAGAAAGAGATTCTAAAGTTGCTTGATGCAGGGATAATCTACCCTATCTCGGACAGCACCTGGGTTTCTCCCGTGCATTGTGTTCCAAAGAAAGGGGGGATTACTGTGGTTAAAAATGACAGTAATGAATTTATTCCTACTAGAACTATCACTGGGCATAGGATGTGTATTGATTATAGAAAGCTAAATGCCGCGTCTAGGAAGGATCATTTTCCATTACCATTCATTGATCAAATGTTAGAACGCCTTGCCAATCATCCTTTCTATTGTTTTCTTGATGGATACAGTGGGTTCTTTCAGATTTTGATACATCCTAATGATCAGGAGAAAACGACATTCACTTGTCCTTATGGTACCTTTGCTTATCGAAGGATGCCATTTGGCTTGTGCAATGCACCGGCTACCTTTCAGCGGTGTATGATGTCTATTTTCTCAGATCTTATTGAGGATATTGTGGAAGTTTTTATGGATGATTTTTCTGTGTATGGTTCTTCTTTCTCCTCCTGTTTGCTGAACTTGTGCAGGGTCTTAAGGAGATGTGAAGAGACGAACCTTGTGCTGAATTGGGAGAAGTGCCACTTCATGGTAACAGAAGGGATTGTGTTGGGTCACAAGATTTCAGAGAATGGTATTGAAGTGGATAAGGAAAAGATAGAGGTGATGACAAGTCTTCAGCCACCAAACTCAGTGAAGGGAATCCGAAGCTTTTTGGGTCATGCAGGGTTCTACCGGCGGTTTATTAAGGATTTCTCCAAGATCGCTAGACCACTTACACGTCTGCTGTGTAAGGAGACAGATTTTGTGTTTGATGATGAGTGTTTGGCAGCGTTCCACATGATCAAGGAGGCCTTGATTAGCGCCCCGATAGTCCAAGCTCACGACTGGGAGTTGCCTTTTGAGATCATGTGTGATGCAAGCGACTACGCAGTGGGAGCAGTCCTTGGGCAGAGGAAAGACAAGAAACTCCATGTCATATACTATGCTAATAGGACATTGGACGATGCTCAAGTGAGGTATGCAACAACTGAGAAAGAGCTTCTTGCTGTGGTGTTTGCCTTTGAGAAGTTCAGGTCGTACTTGGTTGGATCTAAAGTTGTGGTATACACGGATCATGCTGCGTTGAGGTATCTACTTGCCAAGAAAGATGCCAAACCAAGGCTTCTGAGGTGGATATTGTTGCTGCAGGAATTTGACTTGGAGATTAAGGATAAGAAAGGCATTGAGAATGGAGTAGCAGACCATTTGTCAAGACTGAGAATTGAGGATGGAATTCCTCTAGATGACTCTCTCCCTGAGGAGCAGCTAATGGCTTGCAAGGTTGTTAAGGATGCTCATGATACAAAAATGAAGATTGAAGAAGTGAACTCTATTGAAGACAAAGAACCGTGGTATGCTGATATAGTCAATTTTCTAGCTGTTGGGAAAGAACCACCAAGCCTCGATAGCTACCAAAGAAAGAAGTTCTTTAGAGATGTCAACAGGTACTATTGGGATGAGCCTTATGATATATCATGGTTTTTACCTATTTTAGACCATGATATAGATGTGTTTTTAGTGTCTTTTGTCTTTGTTTAGAGTCTTTTACAGGTTTAATCAGGTTTGGAGCTAATTGGAGATATTTGGAGCATTTTGGGACTTTTGGGACGTTTTGGCCGAGAGCTTAACTCACTGTCCGATTTATTGATCATGCATTGACCGACACACCTTGTGCATCGGTCGACACACTAGCGAGATGGGCCGTACGCGTCGGTTTAATGAAGTTATGAAGATTTGCAAAGAAGCCCAAGATAGTTCCAGTATTTACACAGAAGCCCCAGCCGAGATTAGGCCTATATATAGAGGATTTTGGTGTTTATTTTACTTACACTTTCATAATTAAGAGCAGAGGATTTTTAGAGCTTTTGGGGCTGATCTGAACCTTTACTTCATCTGTATTTGGAGAAAATTTGAACCCCTTTTACTCTTATTCTTTTATGCAATTTATTCATCATATGATCATGTTTTCATTATCTATGTCTGAGTAGATTCCTAGTTAGGTTTAGGGTTTCTCACATAGGATTTCATGACTTGCTAGACTTGTTCAAATTCAGTTAAGGATTCAAACTATATCTGTTCTTCAATTTAATTGTGCTTAAAGCTAGTTCTAACCTGATCAATTAGAATCTAGATCTTAGGTTGCTAAATACGTCACAGAAGTGGGGTTTAGGAATCTGAAATAATTAAATTGGGCAATTAAACTTTGCGCAAACGGAAGTTTGGTTTAGGATAATTGTGAACATATCAAACTTGGGATTAATGCTAGTTTAATCTGTTAGTTCTCGCAAACGAAAGTTTGGTTTGCTGCACTTAGGCTTAGAGAATTATCGCAAAGGAATTTGGTTAATTCTATATCTGTGTTTTGAGTTCTAGAACTGTGCTTAATTAGATCCTTGCTGAATGAACTGTCTGCTTGTCTGATTTCCTGAGAATACCCTAGGCTTGACGCTTTTAATTACTTGCTTCCACAACCGTTAATCTCTGCTACTGATTTACTTTCTCGCACCGCTTTTAATTCAATCATATTGTTTTCTTTCTAGTATTAGTCTCTACTGTTTTGATCTATTGAGACCAAGTGTCCCTGTGGATTCGATAACCCTATATACTACTTTGACATTGCTGTTCACTTGCAGTTTAGTATAGGGATTAAAACTCTGAGCCTATCAAGTTTTTGGCGCCGTTGCCGGGGACTCTTAGAGTCTTCGATAGGACCGAACTTAGGGTTTTTACTAGAAATTTTTCTTTTTGTTTTTGCTTTTTTCGTTTTGTTTTTATTTTACTAACTTTTTCTCTGATTCTTTCTGTCGCAGGTACGAATTTCGCCTTGCGTCGATCGTTGCATCCCTTGCGTCGATCGTCACCAGGCGATTCTGAGATTGAATCGATCGTTGCACTGATAGCATCGATCATTGCTGGACGATTACAGACAGTTTATGCCAACGCAAAAAACTCGAAGTAATCCGAACTCGAGCTTGCTTAATCTCGGACTAGAGGAACTTGGACGTCTAGAAAGGACTATCAGAAGAGAAAAGAGAGAGAGAATGGTACGAGAACGTCTGATCTTGATACCAGATGCTGAAGGTACCCTGAGGGACCAAGATAACAACCCGTACAATGCTGCTGGGCATCGGGTTTATGCTGAAGGGAATGTCATCCCTGATCCTCCTGAGCAACAGCAACAGGAGCTGAACCGAAACCAGGGTCAAGGACAGGCCCAAGGTAGAGAGATGGTGGTTCATGAGAGGACACTAGCTGACTACAACAGACCTGATGAGTTTCATGCAAACCGAGCAGCTTTGGTGCTTCCTGCTTTTGAGAGGAATGATTTTGAGGTAAAGACCATCTACTACCAGCTGATGAGACAGATTTCTTTTCATGGTCTTCAAGCAGAGCAGCCTATGGATCACATTGACAAGTTTGAGGACATAGTCACTGGCATGAAGTATGAAGGAGTATGCCCGGACTATCTGTTCCTTAAGCTATTTCCGCACAGTCTTGCTGGAGACGCTAGTGCATGGCTGAGACAACTGGCACCTGGTCAGTATACTACTTGGGCAGCCTTAAAGAGTGAGTTCATGCATCACTTTTATGATGATGCGCGCTCAGATCAGTCCATACAGGACATACTCACTTTTTCCCAAGGAGCTGTGGAGCTCTTGAAGACTGCCTGGATGAGATTTAAGCAGTATCAGCGTGACTGTCCACACCATGGATTCACAGAAGTACAGCTCATTGGTATTTTCTTCAGAGGCATAGATCTCCCTTATCAGACTGCGCTGGATAATTCCAGTAATGCTAATTTCAACACCAGGACTCCTACACAAGCTAAGCAGTTGATTGAGAACCTGATTGGCAGCAACAGTTGCAAGACGATGGATGAAAGGAGGAAGAAATCTGGTGGAACTGTAGAGAATTCTGATATAGCTAATATAAGATCCAGATTGGACACAGTCTACAATCTCCTGACAAGTAAGAAAGCTGTCCACTTTGCCCAAGATGTAGAGGTGATTCAGACTGAGGAGGAAACTCAGGAAGAAGATGTGAATTTCATAGGAGGTTCTGGTTTCCAAGGTAATAGATTCAGTAATCAACAGGGGAACAGATTCTCCAATGGAGGACAGACTGGTGGTTTTCAGAAGACATATGGACAAGGTACTCAGAGAACCTATGGATCTACATCCTATCAGACTCCTCCTGCACCTACAGCCCATGAGAGCAAAATGGAGGCTATGATGGAACAACTGATTGAGAGTCAGACCAAAATTTATGTGGACTGCAACAAGAAGTTGGACGCTGTCTATGAAGACCTCAATGGGAAATTTGAGTCTCTGAGCACTCACATGAAGCAGTTGGACACTCAGGTGAACCAGATGTCCAGCTCACTGAAGGGAAAAGGAGTGGCAGACACTCATGTTAAGGCCTGGTCTGTGTACATTAATGATGGATCTCACCTAGGTGAAAGATTTGAGCTAAGTACAGCTGAGTTGGTGACAGAACAAGAATTTTCGGATATTTGTGAAAAACTCTCGGGTGAAATCTGCTGCAGTGCGTCGATCGATGCAACATCTGTGCCGATCGATACACCAGTCGGGATGGCAACGATCGACACACCCTTAGTGTCGGTCGTTGCAGGGCGTGAACAGACAGAACTGTCGGATGATAATGGCATAGATGCTGACTTGGAGCTTGATCGCCTATTCAATAGAGCCTCTGAGATTACTCAACAGGAGATCTACGAACAGATTTTTAGACAACACTCCTCAGTGTCTGAAGTGATTAGGCAAGAGATTGAAGAGCTGAAGAAATTAGAAGGGATTGGTGAAGAATTGGAAGAAATTCCAACTTCTGATGATCCACCTTATCATCCTTGTGTGCAGAGGTACTTAAACAAGATGTTGTCTCTGGATGATGATCTGAAAGATTGGGTGATAATAGTTCCTCAGCATATTAGTGATGTTCTGCTAACTAAGGTCCCGAAGAAGCTGCCTGATCCTGGAGTCTTTGTGCTGGATTGTTCTATCTTTGAGGATAGTTTTAGACGTTCTCTGTGTGATTTAGGAGCTGCTGGAAGTTTGATGCCTTACTCTGTGGCAGAGAAGCTGGGTATGTTGGATTTTACTCCTACTAGGACTTCTCTTGTCCTAGCTGATCAGTCCATACGAGTTCCTGAAGGACACCTTATGGACATTCCGGTGAGAGTTGGAAACTACTTAGTTCCAACGGACTTCCTTGTGCTGAGATATGACTGTGATCCGGATGAAGCATTATTGCTTGGGAGACCCTTTTTGGCTACAGCAGGAGCGTTGATTGATGTTAGGAACAGCTTGATAGACCTCCATCTGGGAGATGAACCACTGCACTATGAGATGGATAAGCTGCGAAAGCCACTGATAGATGGGCAGACATTCACCATAAGGGACGCAGATTTTGAGAAGCCTGATCATACCATGGTTATAGATCCTGGAGCACATTTCACTCCATCTTTTCTTGGACATGAACATTCCGCAACAGCCTACTCACCACCTTGGATGAGGAGACTTGAACAGAGACAGAAAAAGTCTCTGTCAGGACCTCCTGGTACTTGAAAATTCCCATCCGTCCGGTCAAGCTATTGACCTTAACCAAGCGCTGGGTGGGAGGCAACCCACCATTAGGTACTGGTGTTTTTCTACTTAATTTTTGGTGTTTTTGTTAGGATTTTACGTTTGTTTTTGTTAGGATATTACGTTTGTTTTTGTTTCTGGTGAGTTTATGTTTGCAGGTCTCGGATGAATTCGCAGTGCAACGATCAACGCACTTCTGTGTCGATCGTCACAACACGAAAGGAATCGCATTGCAGCGATCGTTGCGGTCCTGAGCAACGATCGACTATACACGAAAATCGCCAAGTAACGGTCGATGCACTTAGTGCAACGATCGATGCCTGAGCGACAGAGGTAACCCGACAGACATAATTTCACCTTTTCAATTTTTTTATTTTCTTTTTACCGATCCTTCGCTGGACACTACTGGAGACAGTGTGTCTCAAGTGTGGGGGAGGTGCTACTGACTTTTGTTTTCTGTTTTCTTAAGAGTCAGACCGTTTTTCAAAAAAAAATTTGTTTTATTGAGTCAAAATTGTTTAAGTAAGAAACTATGATTTTCTGAGAAGATTTACAAGACTTGCAGGAACTTAAGTAACCATTGGGATGAAGTTGCAGGATCTATCTATGACTATTAGAAAACCCCATCACAGATCAACCTACTGGGAACACCCACATCACTTCAGGTATCAGAGGATCCTTTTACTGACTTCAACCTTAATACTGACTTAGATTTCTCACCTAAGGGCTTGGTATACTTTGTGTCGGATTCCCTTGTTAGTTCTGACACAGCCTGTCAACCTATCCTATTTAGTTCCCTTCTCCCCTTCTATAAAGTAAAAAAGATAATAAACTGAGGATGAGTTAGTAACTCCGAAGTGGTCATGGGAATAGTAGCAAACACTATTATCTCTCATGTGATCCATGGAATGTGTCCAAAGTACACCCCATAACGGGAAGAACACTGATAAAAAAAATAAAATGATACCCAGTGGGGAAAAATCAGTTGTTAAAGAAGGGAAAGAGAAGAAAGGGACTAGAGAAAGATAGTATGGTGGTCTAGAGCTGATAAGGTAAGAATCCATGTGCCCTTTGATTGATACTCCTTAGGTGAGACCGCACTTAAATACTTGCAGAAGTCAGTAGGGAGAATTTGAATGCTTGAATGTGATTGTGGAGTTTACCTAGGACAGTTGCTAAGTGTGGGGGAAGTACATGTTGGTCTTGATATCCTGTGATTGATTCTTTCAGTGGTTTACTAAGGGGAATCTGAGTATTGTAGCTTCTAGGATGAAATGAGTTTCTGAAGAGTTTTCAAACCTCTTCACCATGTTTTAGTTCTATGTTTTGCTTGAGGGCAAGCAAAGGCTAAGTGTGGGGGAGTTGATATATCATGGTTTTTACCCATTTTAGACCATGATATAGATGTGTTTTTAGTGTCTTTTGTCTTTGTTTAGAGTATTTTACAGGTTTAATCAGGTTTGGAGCTAATTCGAGATATTTGGAGCATTTTGGGACTTTTGGGACGTTTTGGCCGAGAGCTTAACTCACTGTCCGATTTATTGATCATGCATCGACCGACACACCTTGTGCATCGGTCGACACACTAGCGAGATGGGCCGTACGCGTCGGTTTAATGAAGTTATGAAGATTTGCAAAGAAGCCCAAGATAGTTCCAGTATTTACACAGAAGCCCCAGCCGAGATTAGTCCTATATATAGAGGATTTTGGTGTTTATTTTACTTACACTTTCATAATTAAGAGCAGAGGATTTTTAGAGCTTTTGGGGCTGATCTGAACCTTTACTTCATCTGTATTTGGAGAAGATTTCGAACCCCTTTTACTCTTATTCTTTTATGCAATTTATTCATCATATGATCATGTTTTCATTATCTATGTCTGAGTAGATTCCTAGTTAGGTTTAGGGTTTCTCACATAGGATTTCATGACTTGCTAGACTTGTTCAAATTCAGTTAAGGATTCAAACTATATATGTTCTTCAATTTAATTGTGCTTAAAGCTAGTTCTAACCTGATCAATTAGAATCTAGATCTTAGGTTGCTAAATACGTCACGGAAGTGGGGTTTAGGAATCTGAACTAATTAAATTGGGCAATTAAACTTTGCGCAAACGGAAGTTTGGTTTAGGATAATTGTGAACATATCAAACTTGGGATTAATGCTAGTTTAATCTGTTAGTTCTCGCAAACGAAAGTTTGGTTTGCTGCACTTAGGCTTAGAGAATTATCGCAAAGGAATTTGGTTAATTCTATATCTGTGTTTTGAGTTCTAGAACTGTGCTTAATTAGATCCTTGCTGAATGAAATGTCTGCTTGTCTGATTTCCTGAGAATACCCTAGGCTTGACGCTTTTAATTACTTGCTTCCACAACCGTTAATCTCTGCTACTGATTTACTTTCTCGCACCGCTTTTAATTCAATCATATTGTTTTCTTTCTAGTATTAGTCTCTACTGTTCTGATCTATTGAGACCAAGTGTCCCTGTGGATTCGATAACCCTATATACTACTTTGACATTGCTGTTCACTTGCAGTTTAGTATAGGGATTAAAACTCTGAGCCTATCACCTTACCTCTACACTTTGTGCAAAGATCAGCTCTATAGAAGGTGCATAGCTGATGAAGAAGTGGGAGGCATTCTCCTACATTGCCATGGGTCAGATTATGGTGGTCACTTTGCCACTTTCATGACGGTTCAAAAGGCTCTACAAGCTGGGTTTTGGTGGCCTACAATGTTCAAGGATGCCCAAGAGTTCATTACTAAGTGTGATCCTTGTCAGAGAAAGGGGAATATCAGTAGAAGAAATGAGATGCCTCAAAACCCCATCCTTGAAGTTGAAGTGTTTGATGTGTGGGGCATTGATTTCATGGGACCCTTCCCATCCTCTTACGGGAATAGCTACATCTTAGTAGCTGTGGATTATGTTTCCAAGTGGGTAGAAGCAGTGGCGAGTCCAACTAATGACGCCAAGGTTGTAATAAAGCTGTTCAAGAGCATTATCTTCCCAAGATTTGGAATCCCGAGGATTGTGATCAGTGATGGAGGCTCACATTTCATCAACAGGCTATTTGAGAGCCTTTTGAAGAAGTATGGGGTGAAGCATAAAGTTGCAACACCATATCATCCTCAGACAAGTGGCCAAGTTGAAGTGTCCAATAGGCAGATCAAGGCTATCCTAGAGAAGACTGTTGGAGCTTCAAGGAAAGATTGGGCTAAGAAACTTGATGACACACTGTGGGCGTATAGAACTGCTTTCAAGACTCATTTGGGCACTACACCATTCACCATGCTGTATGGTAAGTCATGTCACTTACCGGTGGAGGTGGAATACAAGGCCATGTGGGCTGTCAAGTTGCTGAACTTTGACATCAAGACCGCAACTGAGAGGAGGTTGATTCAGCTGAATGAACTTGACGAGATACGGCTTGAGGCTTTTGAGAGCTCAAAGATCTATAAGGAGAGGACCAAGCTTTTCCATGAAAAGCTGATCCAGAAGAAGGAGTTCAAGGAAGGAGACCTTGTGTTGCTTTTTAACTCCCGGCTGAAACTCTTTCCCGGGAAGCTCAAGTCTAGATGGTCGGGACCGTTTAGAGTGACAGAGGTAAGACCATATGGAGCAGTGGTACTTTTGGGAAAATCTGATGAAGAGTTCACGGTCAATGGCCAAAGACTCAAGCATTACTCCGTCTCAGAAGAAATAGAGGAGGGAACTTACATTCCACTCTCTAGCCCTCCCTCAGCTTGAGATCACGGTTTGCAAAGTCGAGCTTAACGACTCTAAATAAAAGCGCACTTGGGAGACACTCCCATGTTTATCCTTGTACATACGTCTTTTGCTTGTTATTTTTGATGTTTTGCTTTGAGTTTTGTCAGGTTTTGGCTTAAGGATGAGGTTGTAGATCAGTTGGAGTTGAGCAAAGGCCAAGAAAATGAAGAAAAATGGTGCAGGAACCGATATCGGGTTCCGTATCGGCTGGCCAGGCCGATACGGTTATGGTAAAAATAATCCGAGACTACATATCGGTCTCCGTATCGGTTGGCCAGGCCGATACGGATTTCCCAGAAAAATCAATATCGGTCTCCGTATCGGTTGGCCAGGCCGATACGGATCTTCGGAGTGGACGAATATCGGTCTCCGTATCGGTTCGCCAGGCCGATACGGATTGCAAAAATTAAATCCGAGAGTTGATATCGGCTGGCGTATCGGTTGGCCAGGCCGATACGCCCTTCACCCAGGTAAGTCAATCCGATTCTAAACCGATTTCAAACCGGTTCTGACCGGATTTTAACCCAAAAATCGATTTCTTCCCCTCTTTTCTCCTCCCCACACGCGTTTCTCTCTCTCTCCTTCCTCCCCTTGCGATTTCAACAAAGAGTTTCACAAGTTCTTCCAACTCACTTTTCTCTCTCAAATCTTCACCAAATTTCAAATTTTCAAGTGCCAAATTCAAGGTTTTCTAAGCTCTATCATTTGCAATCATCCTCTACCATCATCCCTCATCAGAACAGCAAGGTATAATCCACTCTCTCTCAATTTCGGATTGCTCAAAAAATTTCAGATTTTTAGAACTCGAAATTGTGGATTTTTGCTTGATGATTAAGGATAGAAACCTCTGCTAGACTGTTTCTAGATGATTACCCAACTCAATTGCACCCTAGGATTGTTTGAATTTGATCTTTGGTGAATTAGGGTTCTTGAGAAATTTGGAATCCGAAATTTTTTGGGGGTTTTCTAATTGGATGGTTTCTAATGATGAATTGGATTGCTAAAAGCTTAATTGTGTGATGCTACTTGATTTGGATGAGTTTTGTTTCACAAAAGTCTCAAAAGTGTGCATTAAGGACCTTTGGTTGATGAGATTGTGAATTGCTCAAGAAAGTGATTGATTTGCTTGTTCATTGTGCTTATGCTGAGCTAGGATTGAGTTTGGTAAAGATGCTTAGGCTTGTTTGCTCCATTGAAACTGAGAAAGTATGCAATTGTTAAGCTCCCACAATTGTTGATCATGGATGTCTCAAGCTATTATTCATTGTGCGGTTGGATTGTGATCTGTACTGATTCACTTTTTGAGTTGTCTTCTGTAGGACAATGGCAAGGACACGAGCCAACCAGAAAGCGAGTGCGAGTACACAAAGACAAGATGAGGGTACCTCTTCAAAAGGAAAGGGAGTCGCGGTTGAGGAAGAAGCTCCAACGAATACAGGGAAAGTGATCGGGGTGCGTCCGATGAAATACACTCCTTCTCAGATTAATGACAAGCTGGAGAAGATTCACTTTTGGCCAACCCGATACCCTCATGCCCCAACTCTTACGGCCCTTGGTCTTTTAGAAGACTATGATCAGATTGTGGAGAACATGGGGCTCAAGACATTTTTCAGTGTCACTAGTGATGGGTATCAAAGCTCAGCCTGTCAGTTCCTCGCAACGATGAGAGCAACTTTCAACATGAGGAAGGCAGCTTTGAGGGGATAAGTGAGTCGAGGAAAGATAGACTTTGCAATGGGCAGGAAGAAGTACTCGATGACTTTTGAGGAGATCAGTTCCATCTTCGGTTTTGAGGAGGCTGGTGCTCAGCTTGGCCCTTCTATTCCCATCGAAAAGGAATACCTCGAGGGAGTGTGGCACATGATAGCCGATGGCCCTTACAAGAGTGGATCTATGAAAGCCGCAAGGATTAGACACCCGGCCATCAGATATGTGCACAAGGCATTAGCTCACACTTTCTTTGCTAGGAAGGAGGCAAACCAAGTCCATGAGCTGGAGATGAAGATATTGTACGTCGGTTTACAGCCACTACTTCGCACATTCCCCAACGGAAGTACGATACCACCCATTGAGCGGCCACCGAGCTACACCGCCATTCTTGTTGAGCAGTTTGGGGTTCACAGAGATTGGGGAGCTTCTGTTAGGGATGCTGAGCCCAAGTTCACTATGGGTGGCTTGATCACACCTTTGCTCAGGGAAAAGAAGGTTATGTTGGAAGGAAGTGTGCTAGAGGGTACATTCGGACAGCCTACACCGGTAGCATGGCTGGATGAATCTCAGTTGATCAGGACTCATTTCCTAGCCTCCAAGCCACCTCCGGGGCGTTATGTATACCGGATGTGTTCTGACACACCCATGCAGGAAAAGTACCTCCTTCCAAACCCCACGATCACAAGCTTCTCAGCCAATCCAGCTAATGTCAAGTTCCTACCGGGTATAGAGCACCAATTCGAACACGGCGGACCGCGAGCCGCGAGAGCTGCAGCCGAATTAGATTCTTCTGATGCACCTGCTGGGGTGTATGGGCTGCATAGGTACTACATCGAGCCTCTGGAAGATCCTATCGCAAACCAGATGATGAGTGCGCTAAGGGATCAGAACCGAGACCTCCAGAGGCAGAGCAAATGGCACGGTAGGAACATTAAGAAGATGGCTTCCTGTTTGAAGAAAGTGACCAAGGTTCTTAAGATGATTGTGGGGAAGAAAGACAAGAGTAGCGCTGCGGGACAGACCTCCACATCCCGAGGAGCTCAGGCTGGTGTAGATGAGGAGATTCAGGCAGCTACTGAGGAGGTGATAGCTGAGGCCGATGTTCTGGTTGAGCAGGCTGAGTTGGAGCAGGGCAGGTACTCGGTTGCTGGACACAAGACATCAGGATCTGCACGCATGGCCCATGACACCTACTATGAGGATCCTCACCGCCACTCTACTCGCGAGGACAGAAGGAAGAAGAGGAGAGCCATGAGGACACCTTCCTGCTCCTCATCCAACCCAACTTACTCCATGGGGGACCCATCACCTCCGTACCTCCACTACTAGCCAGGTTACACTCCACCCTTGTACATAGTTCTTTTCTTTTCTTTGTTTGCTTTTTGCTTGTTTTCGGTTTTTCTTTCTCACTTAGATCACACAAGGGACCGTGTGATTTAAGTTTGGGGGAGAGACCATTTACTAATCTTGAGTCTCATGCATTCATCTAAGGCATAGAAAAAAACCAAAAAAATTGAAAAATTTCGAAAATTTTCACAAAAAGAAGCATGTAGGATCGAGTCTAGTTAGTAGTTTAGGATTCATGCATTGGGGACGATGATGATTTTGCCTTGAAGAGGTTCACCAATTAAGTTGCTTGTTGCTTTAATCAATTTTCAAAAACAAAGGAAAACCCATTGCTTGACTTTGAGATTCTGAAATTCTCTATCCTTGTGAAGCTTGCTTGAATTAGACTCAATTCACTGTTATTGGACTCAATTTGATTATCGAAATATCTTGCTTAGGGGCTTGAAATGCAATCTCATGATCCTTGCCCGAGCTATGTTTTCCCTTTTTACCACTCTTTTGATTAGCTCGGGCAACCATTGATCTTATGATCATGGCTCCCCTACCCAAAGACCCTAACTTTTCCTTGAAGCCAAAATGATCTGTGAGTGAGGCCTGTTCTTGATAGCTTTTGGCATGTGCAAAAACTTGAGAGTATCGGGAACGACAATGGTCTTTTCTCATTTTAGCTAGCTCTATTTGCCAAAAGAGTCTAGCATTAGGATGGGAAACAAGTTTGGGGGAGAGATGAGAGCTATCTTGGGAATAAAAGGATCGATGAAAAGAGTTGTAAAGTGTTCAATGAGAAAAAGAAAGTCACTAGGGACTTAATTAAGAAGAGAGCATTTTGCAAAAGAAAAGAAAGAAAGATCAAGTGTAAAAAGAGACTAAGTAATGAAAAAAAAAAGTGTTTGCTCATGATAAAAAAAAAAGAGAAGAGTCAGTTAAGAGTTCCCTAGTGACAAAGAAAAGAGAGAAAAAGAGCAAAAAGGGGTGAGAGTTTTGGGTGATTGAATTGGAGGTTTTTGGTGAGTGTTTGTCTTTCATTATGGGATTGTATAGAGGAATCTTCTAGGGATTGGGTAGAACAATGAGAAAAGAACTTTGTATGCATGAATTTTTCCCTTTCTTAGATGGATTTTGTGTAATGCCATTTGCTCCTATTCTTGAGAGTTAACTACCACCAAAGACACTACTTAGCCACCTCAAATAGCCTCTCTTGAACCTAGCCAATTGGGATTGATTGATTGCCCCTTTGTGAGATCGCACTTAACTTCTAAATGAATGTAAAGAATTGAGTTGATGATTGCTTGCGTTCTATAGGATCTCGGGAGTTGGAGTAGGGATTGAGGGAACGGTAATGTGGAAGTACATGGATAGTTAATGATTAGAGCAACTTGTAACTTCTTTGAAAGATCTTGTATCTTGTTGTGAGTCTTGTGGTTTTGAGCCCCCGCTTTCAAACCTTTTCCCCAACCTGTTGTGATTGACTTATGCTTGCTTGTGGACAAGCAAGATTCAAGTTTGGGGGAATTGATATTCATACATTTTCATGCATTTAGGCTTGTATAGAGTTCTTGTTTTGACATCTTTTCTCCACCATTCTTGCCATTTTGTCGAGTCTTTGTCGCATCTAGAGTCTAGAGTTGTTTAGGACTAGGAATAGGCATTCTAGGCTTGCATTTGGAGTGTTTCTTGTGTTTTGCAGGTGGATGGAGGTGTCTAGGGGCATTGGTGAGCTTGGATGAGGAGTTTGGAGCTCAAAAGACCAAGAAGGAAGCAACAGGAGTGCATATCGGGTTCAATATCGGTTGGCTCAACCGATATGAACTCTCGGATTAAAATTTGAAGACGCATATCGGTTTGAATATCGGCCAGGTGGGCCGATACGCCTCCGAACCAGAAAAACCGAGAGTCTATATCGGCTTGGATATCGGCCGACCAAGCCGATAAAGAAACCCAGAAAAGCCATATCGGCCGGTGTACCGGTCCAGCAAGCCGATACGCGTAGAGGAAGATGTTCCGGATCCGGGTCAACACCCGGTTTGTTCCGGGTTGACCCGGCTCGCACCCTAATGACTATTTAAGCCAAAAACCTATTTCTATTTGTTTCTTAAGCAGTTTTTGATGTTCTAAACTCTTTTGTAAGAACATATTGGATTCTTTTGATTAATCTAGACTTCTCTTGTTATTCCATCAACAAATCTTTCAATCTCTCACCAATTTACCATGATCAACTCTATTTCTATGAGTTTTGTTGATCTAGCTATGATTAGTGAGTAGTTCTCCATAGGCTTGTGGGTTGGGTAGGATTAGGTTGATTAGGGGTGATCAATAGAATTCTAGTAGTTAATTGTCAAAATCTCATCTAGCAAAGTGCGCTTAATGCCTAATTAATCTTGATCACATTGATTAGGATGTTTAGAATTTCTTGTTCACAACATGTTCGATGAAATTCCAGTATTTAGCTTTGTTAGGACTTTCATATTCTAGCGCATGAAAATGTATGTCTAGAGTGATTGGTTGCTAATTGGAACTCGTTTGAATGCTCGTTTGATTTTGATTCACAAATGATGATTTGTTCTTGAGTTAAGATTAAATGAAGAATTGGTATTAAGAGATTAAACCGATTTACTTTGTGTGTTCCTTGCTAGGAGATTAGCTTGTTTGAAGTTTGAATTAGGATTCCTTGATCATCCCGAGTCACCTATCCGTTGACCCTTACCCTTGAGCCTTATTCTTCCTATTGATTGAATCGTTTGTTTACTTGCTTTTTGTTTGCTTCGATCTGATTTGTTTTGTTAGGATTGTTAGGAATTATAAACCAAAATTGTTTGATTTGGCTCTGAAGGATTAGTATTTGCTTGTTGGTTTTATCCGTCCCAGAATAGGTTCGATACCTCAAAGCTACTACGATAAGCTTGAGGAATTGGTACCTCAAAGGATTGCAAAATCCTAGTTATCACTTAACCTGAGCGGCACTCCGGGAGAACGTCGACTCCTTCTAAAAAAGAACGTCGACTCCTTCGCCTGGTCTTCAGCAGACATGAAAGGGATCAATATCGACGTAACCAGCCACGAGCTGAATGTCGACCCAACCTACAAACCGGTAAGACAAAAGCGTCGAAAACTAGGTCCTGAGCGGGCCAAAGCCGTCAATGACGAGGTCGATCGGTTATTAAAAATCGGATCGATCAGAGAGGTCAAGTACCCCGACTGGCTTGCGAACCCCGTGGTGGTTAAGAAAAAGAATGGAAAGTGGAGGGTCTGTGTAGACTTCACGGATCTCAACAAAGCATGTCCAAAGGACAGCTTCCCACTCCCGCACATCGACCGACTGGTCGAGGCCACCGCTGGACATTAGCTGCTATCCTTTATGGACGCGTTCTCAAGGTACAATCAAATATTGATGAACCCTGAAGACCAAGAAAAGACTTCGTTCATAACTGATCGAGGCACGTACTGCTACAAAGTCATGCCCTTCGGACTAAAAAACGCAGGAGCAACTTACCAGCGCCTCGTCAACAAGATGTTTTCAGGACTCCTAGGCAAAACCATGGAAGTCTACATCGATGATATGCTGGTAAAATCTTCTAGGTACGAGGATCACATCCCCCAACTAAAATAATGCTTTACCATTCTCAATAAGTATGGGATGAAACTCAACCCAGCTAAATGTACCTTCGGGGTCCCTTCAGGAGAGTTCCTCGGTTACTTAGTGACCGAAAGAGGGATCGAAGCGAACCCAAAACAGATCGCAACGTTCATAGAGATGAAATCTCCCAGAACAACGCGAGAAGTCCAACGCCTAACCGGCAAAATAGCTGCTCTGAATCGCTTCATCTCAAGGTCGACTGATAAATGTCTACCCTTCTATCACTTGCTCAAAGCAAACAAAAAGTTCCTTTGGGACGAAAAGTGCGAAGAGGCATTCACTCAGCTCAAAGCTTACTTAAGCGAACCACCCATACTGGCGAAACCAGTAGAAGGAGAACCCCTTTACCTCTACCTAGCTGTCTCGACGGCAGCAGTAAGTGGAGTCCTGGTTCGCGAGGAACAAAACGAACAACAGCCGATGTATTACATCAGTAAGACCTTGATCGATGCTGAAACCAGATACCCCGCCATGGAAAAACTCGCCTTAGCGCTAGTAACATCGGCTCGGAAACTCCGACCGTATTTTCAATCGCACTCGATCATAGTGATGACCTCTCAGCCACTGAGAACCATCCTTCACAGTCCAAGCCAATCAGGTCGATTGGTCAAATGGGCTATCGAACTTAGCGAGTACGACATTGAATACAAAGCTCGAACATGCCTAAAAGCACAAGTACTGGCAGATTTCATAATCGAGCTCTCTCCGACTATAGAACTCGACCCGACTTCGGCCCAAAGATGGAAACTCTACGTCGATGGAGCTTCCTCAAGACAAGGGTCCGGAGTCGGAGTGAAATTAGTCTCCCCAACGGGTGAAGTACTAGAACAATCGTTTAGATTGGGCTTCGCCGCATCGAATAACGAGGCAGAATATGAAGCGTTAATAGCCGGGCTCAGACTCGCGATAGCCATAGGAGCCCGGGAAGTAAACGCCTTCAGCGATTCCCAACTAGTCACGAGCCAATATCATGGCGACTACGAGGCCAAAGACGAACAAATGGAAGCATACATATGGGTAGTCCATACATTGGCCGAACAGATCGAATTCTTCGATCTAACACGAATCCCACGAGGTGAAAACACCGCAGCCGATGCGCTAGCCGCATTAGCATCGACATCAGATCCTAACCTCAAAAGGATCATACCAGTCGAAGGGATAGAAAAACCAAGCATCGACATAGCTCTCAAAGCTCTGTCCTTGAAAGAGGACGGGCCCGCTGTGAAGTACGATTTCAAACACAAAGAGCGTCCCGGAGACACTAGTAGCGACATCATCGAGATTTATGATGATCTCGATCCTAGAAACACCGTATACGTCGCGAATGTCCCCGACGGACCAATTCAAACCGCATCCACTAGTCAGGGACCTGACCCTAACAACGACGAAGATTGGAGAACTCCGATCATTCGATACATCACAAACGGCGAAGTTCCCGACGACAAATGGGAGGCGCGGAAACTTAAAACACAGAGTGCGAGGTACTGTGTCACACAAGGAGAGCTCTTTAAAATGAGCCTCTCCGGACCTTACCTTAAATGCCTTGACAAAAAGCAAGCCCTAGTCGTGATTACACAAACACATGACGGATCCTGCGGAAGCCATTCCGGAGGACGAGCATTGGCCGTGTGAATCAAAAGGCAAGGCTACTATTGGCCGACAATGGCCACCGAATGCGAATCTTTCTCCAACAAGTGCGATAAATGCCAAAATCATGCCCCAATTATCCACCAAGCGTCGGAGAAACTCTCCTCTATCTCATCGCCATACCCATTCATGCGGTGGGGAATGGACATCGTGGGACCGCTGGTCGCATCTGGCAAAAAGAAAGCCACACACCTGTTGGTGATGACGGAGTACTTCACCAAGTGGATTGAAGCAGAGTCATACCAGAAAATTAAGGACGTTCACGTTAAGGAGTTCGTCTGGCGAAACATCGTTTGCCGACATGGACTACCCCACGAGATCGTCACCGATAACGGATCTCAGTTCATATCAAACACGTTCAAAGAGTTCTGCAGAACTTGGAACATAAAGCAAACTTACTCAACGCCACGCTACCCCCAAGGGAACGGGCTAGCAGAAGCAGCTAACAAAGCGATTATGAACGGTCTCAAGAAAAGGCTCAACGAGTGCAAAACGACCTGGAGTGACGAACTCCCAGCCGTACTCTGGGCCTACCGGACTACCCCCCGAAAATCCACTGGCGAGACTCCCTTCTCGCTGGCTTACGGGATCGAGGCGGTAGTACCAGCTGAAATTCTCGTGTCAAGCATTCGCAAGGAAGAATGCCCACGACAAGAGGAACTCAATAACAAGATGGTAACTGACGAGCTCGACCTCGTCGACGAAAGAAGGAACCTCGCATTAGCTCGACTCCAGAATTACCAAAAAGCCGCAGCTCGCTACTATGATTCCCGAATCAAAACTCGAAGGTTTCAAGTAGGAGAGCTCGTCTTGCGGAAAGTGTTCGACCATAAAAAGGAAGAACACGCTGGAAAATTAGGAGCGAAGTGGGAAGGTCCTTACCAGGTCACCGACGTTGTAAAGGACGGGGTCTACCGACTCAAGTCGGTAGAAACCCAGAAGCCCGAACTACGACCTTGGAACATCATCAACCTCAAAAAGTATTTCCACTAGGAGTACATCAACATAATCGAACTACGAAATGGCTTGATCCCCTTAAAAAGGGTACGTAGGCAGCTCGACTTCGAGCGCAGCCGCCCCCCAATCGAACTACGAAATGGCTTGATCCCCTTAAAAAGGGTACGTAGGCAGCTCGACTTCGAGCGCAGCCGCCCCCCAAAAAACAAAGCTCACGCCGAGCTCAACAACTTCAGACGAAGTTACACCGACTTATCTTTGTGAAATCAAAATAAGTCCCTTAATCCAATGCTTCTTTCTGTCGTAAAAGTTAGAATCATCGCGAAATACCTTGTCATAACATTCCCAAAACGAAAGATATGAAATTATCTCTTCCGAAACGAAAGATATGAAATTATCTCTTCTAGATCAAGGCGATATGAAAGTATCCCTTCCGAGCGACCTGAAACGGCCTCTCCAAAAGCTAAAGCTATATGAAATTATCTCTCCTAAAATCAAGCGATATGAAATTATCCTTTCCAAGAGACCTCAGACGGTCTCCCCCAAAATCAAAGTGATATGAAATTATCCCTTCAAACAAGCGACCTAGAACGGTCCTCCCGCTTCGAACGAACGAAAATGATCGTCCCAAAAACAAGCGACCTAGAACGGTCCTCCCGCTTCGAACGAACTGAAATGATCGTCCCAAAGAAAGAGATCCAGAATGATCTCTCCAAAAAAAAATACAATTCTTCTAAAACCTCATACGGATTAAAAGAATCGGGGGGCTACCCCACCCCTCAAGCGAAATAACGAGGTCAAGACAGCTATTCAAGCATGCAACCTCTACACACTCCAAGTCGGATCTTTGTAAGTTTACTTCGATTCGTTTCCATACTTAATACTTCTCTTTTCGATTCAGCGATTAAGCCTGAATCTTACATTACGAAGTAGTCGCGCCCCAAACCATTCTTGGCAAAGAGCTCGAGCTCAAATGCAACTGACTTAAAAGTTCGCAACGAACCTTCTAAGGCAACACGACGAGTTATCTGCTCGGTTCCTCTAGAGAGGTTCGAACAGCCACAATGGCTCAAATTTTGTGTTAAAACACGAAAACAATAAAATCTATGCTAAGGCATGAAAGATTTAAAAAAAAAAAAAAAAAATTCATAAAAAGAGAAGGACATGATGTCCTCGAATTCGAACAAAGAAAAAAGCCCCCTTGGGCAACCAAAGTCTGAAAAAGAAATTAAAAGCCCCCTCGGGCAACGAAAAGTCTGAATTAAAAAGCCCTCTCGGGCGGAAACAGATGAAAAGGACTAGAACTGCTTGGAAGGAGAGGAAGCCTCGTCTTGATCCCATGTCTGACCATCGGTCACCCTGTCCTCCTCGAGTTGACCCTCGACCTCATCGCTAACTCGCGAATTAACTCCGGTCGGGAGGTTCGACCCATACTGATCAAGACGAGTACCCGCCTGGCTTAGGGGGCGCGCAAGGATCACGGAGTCGTCCGACATCACCGGCAAATTAAGCCTACTGATACTGAAGTCCGACACCGCCGCAGCGTTCATCTCCTTCGTGGCCAATCTCTTCTTCTCGGCCAAGTCCATCACCTCCTTGGTCAGGTCCAGTTCGCCAGAGGCGAACTCGGCGATAAGCGCGATATTAGCCAAGGCCTCCTGGAGCCTCATCTCAGCGCTCACGGCGACCTTCCTCCGGCTCTCTTTCGCTGCGATCCCCTCGAGAATATTGAGATATTCGCCGTTTAGCCCTTTCTTCGCCTCATGGGCTGCCACCTTAACATCAAACTCTCGGTCGGCGAGAACCTTATCCAGATCAGCCTGGCATTGCGCAGCCCGCACGTCCGCAACACGACCTGTCTCGATGGCAGTTCGGCTCGCCTCCTCCGCAACCGAAACCCGAGCCAGAGCACCCTATAACTGCCCATCTAGGTCGCCCACCTTCTTACTTAGCTCCTCTTCCCGAGCCAAGGCCCCCTGAAGCTGCGCTTTCAGGCCACTGACCGTTTTCTTAACGGTGTCGAGCTCGCTCACCTGCGGTATCTCTCGCAGCTCGCGCTCGGCCCTAGCCACAAACCTGTTCGCAGCCTCCAAGGCCTACAAAAAAAAGAGGGGGTGTGTGAAGAAAGTTAAGCACAAAACAAAACGAAGGGAAGAAATCATTACCTTCCCATAAGCCGCCATCATTTCGGTATAAGTATCACCAAGAGCCATATCCCCAACAGCCGGGAGCTGAACACCCGCCGGCTTAAAATGCCTTAGCAGATAGGCGACACCCGTCGGGTCGTCCGCAATCGGGCATTCCTTCTGGTGCCTAAAGCGCCAGTTGAAAGACCCCGAGGACCCAGAAGAAGCAGGCCTCGCCTCAACACTCTGGCCCGATCTTCTCGAGCTCACCTCTGCGTCAGTCCTTCGACGCTTCGCCGCCGGAGGAGGACCGCCTCGGCTCCGGCCGTTCGACCCTCTCGAACCATTCGACCGAGAGTTGCGCAAGGCAGGCTCTTCAGACGGGGCCCGAACCGGTTCCTCGCTGGCCGGAATAGGAGGTAAATCCTCCGCCCCCACGTTTGCCTCTCCGGACCCTGCGACCACAGGAGAAACCCGAACAGGGTTAGGAGGAGGGATCGAAGGGGGAGGAGGAGGCCCCTCGTCCATGGCAAAAAGGAGGGCGTTGCTCAAGTCGCCAGCCTTCATTTTCTTTGCCAAATCAACGGGATCTTTCCCGTTCCGACGGCTGCTAGATCTTCGCGACATCTTTTCAAGAGAAGGGGTGCTTGCAGTAGAACTATCGTCCGAAACAGGTCGATCTGCAAACGAAACAGATTCGGGTCAGCCCAGCAAGCGAAGGGCATATTGCGCTACGACCCCCAGAAAAACTAACCGAAACACTTACTCTCTCCGGTCCGCTTGATAATCCGAAGCGGAGCCTGAACGATTCGAGTCGAAGCGGGCTGGTGAAGGAGGCGTGATTCGTCTCGCAAAAGACGAGGTTGGTATAGAGGAGGTTGTCGAGCAGCAGGACCTAAAGCAGCTCGGATTCGCTGATCCGTGAAGTTACACCAACGGATATCCCCTCTCCGTAGGCGAGCTATCAAACTCGATGTAGTCGGGTCCAAAGGTAATGACTCAGGAGCCTCTGCAATGAAACCAAAAAGGTCGTTAGCAAACAGCTCGATATCAATAAAGGACACCGCGGCAACTAGAGAAACTAGTAAACCCTATAAGCTAACCAACGTTAGCCGCCCATCTTGTCGGGATAACCGAGTAATCAAAATCCTCGACCGAGTGATGATTGATCCTGAAGTAGAAGTATTTACTCTTCCACACATCCCTCGTCGGGATCTCATCAAGGATCTTCCCATGGCGAGGAGAGAGGTAGTAGGTTCCGGGAAAACGAGTGTTATGTTTTACCGAACAAACCCTCATCAACTCCTCGACTCCAAAATCGATGCCTTCCTCGACGGCTCTGACCCCGACCCCGACGACATACCGAACGAAATTCGGAGTCATCTGGTGAAAGGCCAGTTGTAGCTGAGCTAAAACCCATGAGATAATGCGAGGGATTGGAAAAACAATCCGCATTTATCGAAATAGGTATAAGAAGCGCAAAAATGGCCTTCGACGACAGTTTCCGGGGACATGTCCGGCGATGGGATAAGTATCTCCACCTCCGACGGAATCTGGCATTTCGCCCGCAACTTCCGTATTTGGTCAACAGTCAAACTGGACGGTGGATGAGAACCAACCGGACCAGCCGCCACAGTAAGACTAGCACTGGCTGTACTCTTTCGAACCATGATAGTTCGGAATATCGATAATTTCTTTCAAAGAAAGAGGGAAAACGAAATCTCCAGAGAGAGAAAATCTCGAAACAACGAAAAAGAAAATATGAGCGAGAGGCAAGAAGAGGATATAGTGGAGGAGAGGAAGTTACCTTGACGATTCGCAGTGTGAGCAGTAATGGGAATCGTGCTAGGTAACTTCCCCCTTTTAAACTACCTCGTGCTCGAGATCCGTGGGATTTTTGGTATCCCACAATCCCAACCGCTCGATTCGAAATTTGTAAATAATCACGAAAAAAGATCGAAGCAGTTGTGATCCTTCGGTCCCGTGCGATCTCAACCGTCGATATAAAATCTATGGATGGGAAGAAAATAATCATTGGATTTGTCACATCCGAGGCACGCATCTCTTCCCGAGAATGTCCACCGCCCATTAACCTCGACTTCTCGAATTCAATGGGCTGGGGGGCTATTGTTGGTACTGGATTTCCCTCTAGGAAATCCGGCCCATTAACAGACAAGACAGAGGCCTATAATTACGAGCCCATTCCAGAATCAAAAACAGACAAAAGAGCCGACTCCTTCGATGGGCCCAAGCGAAACAAACGCCCTGGCAAGGCCCAGACGATGCCGAAGCCGGAGACAATCGAGCTCGAGCTCGACAAAAGATGACGTGGAGATAGAGCAACTCGGTCTTCGCCAGTCCAACTGATCCGCATAAATCTCGGAGATCGTTACGATGACGAGGCCGAAATATCGGGACGAAGAGATCAGAGTCGAGACTATTTAAGAAGAGAAGTGGCGACTCATTAAAGATATTCCAACCTAGGCTAAGAACACTTCGATTAGATAGCTCGATTTTATACTTTGTACTCTCTTCTCGACTGTGTTTGTTCTATCTCGACGATCAATCTCAATAAAGTCTTTGATTCATAGGAAACTATACCATTTCTATATCCAAAAGTCCAAATCCACGAATACAAATTCTTAGTGTGAATCCCGGATCTCACATAGTCTCAACTTTTTTTCTTTCTTATTTTTGTCCATTGGAGTACTTGAGATTAATTAACCTATTTAGCATTTCATTTATCATCACTGGATATATTTCTTTCTGCTTAATCATGTGAATTATATAAACAACATTGTACAGACAATTGTGGAATAAGAACGATAACAAACATTTTTTTCACATATTCTCCTCATCGTAGACTTGAACTATGCATTTTCTTCTTCGAGCTTCATTTCAACAATGGTATATATGATTAATATGGTATCAAAGTGCTAAACCGGTTAAATTCCAATATGGTCTTAGAATGTAAACATACTATCATATCAGCTCAAAAGGAAGTGAAAAGAAGTAAACCAAACACCAAAATGTAAAAGTAAGAGAAAGGAGGGGTCCATGAGTCAATCACTTTCAAAGGGAAAGCAAACCCACATGATCATTCTTTCTTGCTTCCGGATATATTGAAAACACACTTCTCCTATTATCCTTTCCTTTTCTGTTTATTTTTAATCGTATTAATTTCCTTTTTTATAGCGTTTGTGTTATAATACCCCTTATTTGAGTCAAAAATATTATACTAAAAGTGTCGTTTTCTTCATAAATGAGCATTTGAAGTTCGAACTAGATACTTCACCTTCTCAAAGCATATTCTATATATTAGCTGAATTAACATTGGTTGTATTTTTTGTATTAACCTTCTATGGATTACTAGTATGATCTATTTTCGAAATATAAATAATAAGAAGGAAAAAAAAATAAGGATCTGAAATCCAACAGGATGCGTGCGTATCTTAATTCACTGAAATGAATCCAAACTAATGTCATCAAACTTCGACTGAACTTCGACTATTTATAATTGAATTGACTTTTGATACCACTCAACGACAACAAAACGAATAAAAAGTTAGCACCATAAAAGACAATAGGAAAAACACAAATTGCAAAGATAATAGGTTGGGTTTTTTTCTTTTGTCGACTATAATAGGTTGGTTCTAATAGTTGTTATGTGGGTTTAGACTAGTTTCTTGTTATTAATTAGTTTATTGAAAATTTTGTATAATATAATTCACGATTGGATAAATCACGATTAGTCACACCATATAATTTCTTGTATGCTAAAAATTAATACTCGATATTTTTAACTATACAAATCTATCCCTCATCTGTCATTACAATATAAAATTGGTAGTAAAGTATATGTAGCGACAAATCATCAAAAATAGGAGTTGATGCTATACATGTTTAAAATATGATAAAATAACGCATAATGTACTATTTTTTAAAACTGCACACATGAATAAAATTGATATAAAACCGATGACCATGTTTTTATAACCAAGGATCATAACATTCTCTTTTCTTTAGAAAAAATGGCTCATTATTTTCATTCAAGAACATGAATGGATCGACATTATAATCCTGACACAAATTCTGCTTCGAGAGAGTTTTTGGGAGGGATTCAAGTATTTCTTCAGTTTGCTTATAACCAAGCATCATACCTCGAGCGAAACACTCTATTGTGTCCTTGTTCCCGCTGTAAAAATCGAAAACAACGTGATGCAAGAACTGTTTTTAATCATCTAAAAAGAGTTGGGTTCAAGGAAAATTACTATATTTGGTCAAGCCATGGCGAACATTATTCTGATGTTGGTGAATCTTCGGAAACAAGTCATTTCACTAGCGAAAAATCTATGTGGGAAGAACAAGCTACATATTCTCAATTTCCCCCTTATACATATGAGAATTTTCATACGCAAATGTAACAGCAGATGTCGCAGCAGATGTCGCAGCAGATGAAGAGCCAGCTACAAACTTGATGGAAGCAACATATGAAGAGCCATATCATGACAGTGTTTTTCGAGCTTTTGAAGCCGCCAATCAACATCTTTACGATGGATGTGATGATGGAATTTCTCAACTATATGTGGCTTCGCGTATGATGAAGGCGAAAACCGACTACAATTTGGCTGAGGCGTGTGTGGATGAGATGTCACCGACTATGAAAAATATTCTGCCGAAGCCAAATAAAGCACCAGCATCTTATTACGAGGCGAAGAAGCTGACAAAATATCTCGGGCTTCATGTTATTAAGATTGATGTTTGCGAGGACAATTGCATGCTCTTTTGGAAGGAAGATCAAGATCTTTTGGTGTGTCGGTTTTGTACGAAGTACCGATACTATCTGAACAATGGGATGGGTAAAAATCGACCTAAACAAAGGATGTTCTATATGCCTATTACGGAGCGGTTGAAGCGTTTATGCCAGTTATAGAAGACTGCTTCACATATGCGATGGCACACTGAACATTTGTCACCAGAAGGAGAAATGCATCACCCGTCAGATGGAGCAGCGTGGAAGCATTTCAATGAGGTATATCCTAATTTTGCCGCTGAAAGTCGAAATATTTCTCTATGCCTATCTATAGATGACTCGACTGGCTTCATCCTTTTTATGCGGCGACAACAACAATGGCTCAACTTTTGATTTCATAATTTTGAATCATCCGATTGGGGGTTGTATATAGGCCCGTAGTAGAAGGAAGTTCTAGAAGCCTGAGATTTTAGCCCTCAATATTATAATCTATTTTGCAGCCATATTTTTACTTAAATTTTTTGGTATAGTAAGATACTTACTATAGTTTAGAATAGCCTTGGGATTAATATCCGAACCGAAATTTACAAACCGAACCGGATTTTGGGAATTTCAAGTTTGGTTAAGGCTATGGAAGCTGATCCGATCGACACTTTTGTAAACTGTAACCCGGTTTTTGATTTTTCGGTTCGATTGGGATAAGCGAACGTTAACCGAATTTATTTAAAAAAAAAAACATAAACCCTAGATCTAGTTAACATACATGGGAAATATTGCGCTGACTGTAACTTTTTAAGTTTTTAATAGCAATTTTGTATGTTTAATGTTTGGTTGCATTCTTGTATCTTTTTGTGTAGGTCCCAGTGTAAAATAACATAACTACCCACACAGGTAAGAATAGTCCGAATGGACACGGATAGGACACTGTTCTCGTCTATCCATACCTTTTTACAATTCCTTTTTTTTCCTCTCTCTTTCTTCCCCTCAATTTTTTGACGGTGGATAAGATAACAGAGTTGAGGTTTCCGGTCATATAAACCTTCAGAATGGAGATATAATCGGACGATGTACCATAATTCAAAAAAAAATTGGGCTTAATACGGAAATTTCGAATGGACAGTTAGACTATGTGTCCACAATATCGGCTACTCGTGGATACTACCACAAACATATAACATGCAAGGCACTTACTATGTATCGACTATTCGTGGACACTACTATGATTATATCACATGCTAGACGCTTCTGATGAACAGAAGATGGTCAAGAATTCTACTATGTATCGACTATTCGTGGACACTACCACGAATATCACATGCTAGACACTTCTGATGAACAGAAGGTGGTCAAGAGTTCAGATGATTGTGAATATGTGGACACAAAGTGCGATGAAAAATATTAAAAACCGTGTGTTTACTATGTATCGACTATTCGTGGACACTACCACGATTATATCACATACTAGACGCTTCTGATGAACAGAAGGTGGTCAAGAGTTCTACCATGTATCGACTATTAGTGGACACTACCACAATTATATCACATGCTAGATGCTTCTGATGAACATAAGGTGGTCAAAAGTTCACATGATTGTGAATCTGTGGATACAGTACAATAGAAAATATTAAAAATTGTGTTTACTATGTATCGACTATTCGTGGACACTACCACGGTTATATCACATGCTAGACGATCTGATGAACAGGTGGTCAAGAGACACTACCACGATTATATCACATGCTAGACGCTTCTGATGAACATAATGTGGTCAAGAGTTGTACTATGTATCGACTATTCGTGGACACTACCACGATGACATCACATGCTAGACGCTTTTGTATTTACTATGTATCGACTATTCGTGGATACTATCACGGTTATATCATATTCTAGACGCTTCTGATGAACATAATGTGGTCAAGAGATGTACTATGTATCGACTATTCGTGGACACTACCACGATGACATCACATGCTAGACGCTTTTGTGTTACATAAGGTGGTCAAGAGTTTACATTATTGTGAATCTTTGGATCCAAAATACATGTGGACCCCTATCCATCCAAAAGCAACATTTTTTGCTTCGCCACCTCCTATCCATGGTAAGCGACTTGCATGTGATATGATCGCAGTAGTGTCCACAAATTGCCGATAATGTGGACATATAGTCTAGCTGTCCATTCAAAAATTTCGTATTAAGTCCGTTTTTTTTTTTGAATTCCGGTACATCGTCCGATTGTATCTCCATTCCAAAGGTTTATATGGCCGGAAACCGCAACTCCGTCATCGTATCCACCATCAAAAAAAATAAGGGGTGAAAAGAAATGTAAAGTAAGATAGAGAGTGAAGGGAAAGAAAAAAAAAATCGGTGGATAGAAGGGAAATTGCGACGTCTATCCATCAAAAGAGGTATTTGAATGTTTTGTCCAATCTGTGAGGGGTAAACTGGTGCAACTGCTACATAATAAGTTGCCAAAAGATACAAAATTGTAGTGAAATATCAAAAGATACTAAAGTGCACAAAAAGATAAAAAGATACAAAGAGTGCAATTCACACAACATACATGGCCGCCTTCTCTTTTGCTATTCACTCTTCGAAAACAAACTCGTAGAGAGAGAGAGAGAGAGAGAGAGAGAGAGAGAGAGAGGAGAGAGAGAGAGAGAGAGAGAGAGAGAGAGAGAGAGGAGGAGAGAGAGAGAGAGAGAGAGAGAGAGAGAGAGAGAGAGAGAGAGAGAGAGAGAGAGAGAGAGAGAGAGAGAGAGAGAGAGAATGCATGAAGATTTTTGCAGCAATGGCTTTTGTTTTGGATTTTTCTCGTCTTCTCCTCTTCTTCTTCTTCGAATATGATTATTCTTCTTCGAATTTGATTCTTCTTCTCTTCTTCATCGCTTCTTCTCGAACCATCATTATTGAATATTTTAATTCATCACCTGATCTTACATCATCATATTTCCAGATTCATCACCGGATCTACGATTTTGTACTTTTTCTTCTTTGATTCTGCACCAAAAAAATGAATCAAAGAAGATCTTATCTTCTTGCACCATCTTGCTTCAATTCTTCTTCTTCCTTTTTTTCAAATTCTTCTTTAATATTCTTCGACAAACAAATAGAAAGAAAAGAAATTGAACCGAAGTAACCAATTTTACCGAAATTTCAACTAAAACTGAAAAATTCGGTTTAATTCGGTAGCAAATTAATTATAAAATTAACCGATAACTAAACCGAACCGTAATTAATTTCGGTTAATTTTGGTAGAATTTTTAATAACCAGATTAACCGACAAACCGAAATAACTGGCCAGTTTGGTTCGGTTAACCCGAAGTCTCAAGCCTACTTTAGAATGCCAAGTCCTAAATTCAAACCACATAGCAGCCAGTTTTATTAGTTCCAGTCTTATAAAACTCAAGACCGGCACTAATTGTATAATGTGGACTTAATCATAATTTAGGCTAAGCTAACTAATGGGTCTCCTAAACTCTGGGCTAACTTTGACTAATGTCTTGAAAGATTTCTTAAATGTAGGCTTAACTTAATGAATTATGAAAAGTGATGTGTGATATGTGTTGATGATATAATGGAGACCGAATGATGCAACAACATGTGTCTACCCATAAGCACCCAGCCTAGATGAACCAAACTGTTCATTATAAAAGAAGAAATAATTGAAAGCTTTATAGCGGAGGAGGAGGGGTCCCCTCAAATGCTAATAGACGATGGATCCAAAAGGTAAAGTACATCTACATCTTACATTACATTGTTGTTGGGTGCAATTATTCATTCCATCTATCTCAACCCCTCTTTTGTTCCCTCTCCCCACCATTTAGAAAAGAAATTGAAAAACAAATTCTATTTAATATTTGTATATATATGTTATTGATATTTTTTTCTCCTTACCTCATTTGTTTGCTTATAATAAGGTTTTATTCAAATGCTTCTACATTTTCGTATGGTTCATGTTCTGTTCCAAACGAATGTTTTTTTAGAAGGAATATATACCAAGCTTTTAATACTTTACTTTTGATATTATATTTTGGACTTTAAGACATATCCATCATCTCCCATCTTAATCAAAAAGGACAAACCCCACTTAGTTTATCTCATGATTATTTTATACGGATCACAATTCCTAGTTCTATATACTGTTTTGGTGCATAAAGAAAATGAACATGGCAGCTAATGAAAATTTCAAAACGTTCCAAACGCTTTTAGGTAAATGCTAGTCCAAGTAATATTTTAAAAATCGAGATCTGCCAAAATTATTATATAAAAAATGAATGTTATTCAACGTATATTCTCCTAAACCCAGCCGCTGAAAAAGAGCAGAAAAAGAGCAACTAACAGAAACCATAAAACTATATATTATATACACACTCACACAGATATACCTTATACATCATTAAAAAATTTAAACGTACCATTAGACGACGTCTAAAACGCACCAAAAGAGACATGCCTATAAATAAATCCTCAAAAAGAAAGAAAGAAAGAAATACAATTGTAAATTTAGTTCTCCTCAAAGCTTCTCTGTTTCAAGATCACTTGCCTTAGGTCTCTCTTTCTCTCATTCTCATCTGAATTTCCGCAGATGGTTCGTACAAGAACCAAAGAAGTCTTTAAATTTTCTACTTTTCTTCATTAAAAAAAAAAAGACAAAAGAGGATGAAGGAGACAATTAGGTGCTGCATCGCCTGCATCTTACCGTGTGGAGCTCTGGACGTGATCCGTATCGTACACTCAAACGGACACGTGGAGGAAATCAGTGGAACAATCACCGCCAGCGAAGTAATGAGAGCCCATCCGAAGCACGTACTCAAGAAACCCTCTTCTCCTCCGCCGTCAGATCGTGATCATGATGTCATCTCAACCACAAAGATCGTCATCGTCCCTCCCGAAGCTGAACTCCAACGTGGCAAGATTTATTTCCTCATGCCTGCAACTAAATCCGGCGGAGGAAAGATCCGCCGCGAAAAAAGTAATGGAAACGCCGTCAAGAAGCGTTCACAGAATCGTCGGCATAGTGAAGACGGTGATGAAAAGTCTAATAATGACAAAGATAAAAGTTACGACGACAAGGATTCATCGTCGCTGTTGATCTCTGATCGGTACTTGACGGAGATATTATCGGAGAAAGTCGCGACTCAAAGAGATCGGAGAAAGGGACGCGTCGGCGTTTGGAGGCCGCACTTAGAAAGCATAAATGAAGATTGAGGAAAAGTACTGCATCGCTTTTATTTCAAAGCAAGAGTTCATATTGTTTCACACGTTTTTTTTTTAATAATTTCGGTTGCGGTGATTATTATGTATTTTTAGAACATTGATTCATAATAGTTCTTTCATCAAGGAAACATATTGAAGAGTATCCAAGAGAGAAAATTTTGTTTACTTTTGAGTCTTTGAATCAAATGTCGTATATAATACCAAACTCGGCATACTGGTGGCATGAAAAGTACCGGACAAGAAAACCGCAGTATTTCAACCGGGTTCACGCAAACGAATGGAATAAGTATAACCAAACGCACTATGACATCACAATAACCCGCCTCCAAAAATCCACGTCTAGCATCTTCTACTGGGATTAAGTAGACAAGTTTAAGGTTTCCCACTATGATCATGTTCGTTTCGCCAGTCGCAGTGACTGTTAAACAATCGTTGCGATTATCGCTGAATATATATATTTTTTAAATCGCCGCATAATCGCCGCTAAAATCAACGATCGGATTTTGAGTCGCTAATCACTAATTTAGAGTCGATGCGACAGTCGCTGTTGCTAGCAACTGCTAAACGAACACGTTTGCAGTCGTTGTCGCTAGCAACTGCTAAACGAACACGTTTAAAGTCGCTGTCGCTAGCGACTGCTAAACGAACACGTTTAAAGTCGCTGTCGCCAGCGACTGTCAAACGAACATGTTTGGAGTCGCTGTCTATATCGCTATCGCCAGCGACTGTCAAACGAACAAGGCCTATATAAAGACATTGTAAGTCATTGTAAGTATGATCAGGTTCCATGATGGTCCGCCTTATGAAGACATTAACCTTGTTTTTTTAACTGACGCAGCGGCAGCGTCTGACAACACAGCACGAATGCATTCTCTCTCCTATATCTCTTCTTCATCTTTATTGATTTCTGCCGCTGCTACTCTTTTTCAGTCATTTTTCAGATGCTGAAAATTACTAGCTGACAAGATCTCATCCATTTTATGCAGTTGTTTAACGCAGCGGCAGACGCTCACATCATGAACCCAGTCTGAAGCTTTGATTTAATGAGTTATTGACCTTTTAATTTTGTGCCGCAGACATTGCCGCATCGTCTATTAAAAGAACGGAGCCATTGTAAGTATACTCATAACCATTACCTCCTGCTTTTTTCATCATCTCCTCTCTGTGACCAATTTGTTTTTATTTTCAAGTGTTCCGGATTGTGAATAAAGAACGGAAGTTTTCTCACAAGAAAGGTTTCGAATGCACGTTTAAGCGTGAGATTCTGCATTTGTACTTCAACTTTAAACGACATCGGTACAGGCGATAGACTGATCGGAGTTGGACCGGAGAATACGAAGTTGGCACATTGTAGTTGGTACAGAAGAGTGTGGTTTTCACAAGCCACACCAAAATATGTATTTGTGACTTGGTTAACTCTGCATAATAGGCTATCTACAGGTGAAAGAATGGCAAAGTGGAATGCAGGAATTGACAGTTCTTGCAGCTTCTGTCGACATCCAGTGGAAACAAGTGAACACTTATTTTTTGAGTGTACTTATACAAAGCAAATCTGGAGAGAACTGGTCCAAGGATTAATGGGAAACAATTATACGTTTCAGTGGCAGCAGATTGAATCATTGCTCTCAGGTTCTTGCCAAGAACCGAAAGTGCAATTCTTATTCTGTTATGCCCTCCAGACAACAATCCATGCGGTATGGAGGGAGAGAAACAACAGGCGACATGGTGAGCAATCAATCCCGGTTCAAAGGTTGAGAAGATCATTGACAAAAACATAAGAAGCAAGCTCTGCATTCTAAAGGCCACGGGCAATAAAAAGTTTGAGAATCTCCTCTTACTTTGGTTTGCAACTAGAATTCAATAAAAGTTTGTATAAGATTTTCTACACTATAAGAACAAGATGCACCTGATGTAACAAATGTTTTTGATGAATAAATTAAGCATTCATTCAAAAAAAAAAATTTGGCTGGTGTTTTGTTAATCCTTGTGTTGTAACAAAAGGGCAATACACAGTCTTGATAGTTTTGATTTTGGACCCAAGGTCTTCTCTAAAGTTAATGCCTAAGCTGGGACAGGATAAACCAAACTAGAAAGCTGGTTGGTTAATAAGAAATGCAATCGTATCAATCCTCATGGACAAATTATTTAGTGAAAGAGATAGACTTGCGTATATTTTCAACATAAAACAACATAAAACCTATCAAACCCAACATCAACGGCTTAATTATTCAGCTTATGCGTTGCCATTGCAATAAAATTTCTACTGCTCCTTCTCCGTTGTTCAGATATAAGGCTTCGTAGAATCTTATGCTTCCATGTCTATAGTATGTTTTCAAGAAGATAAAAAAGCAAAATAACCAAAATGCTGACGGGTCGAAATCAAAACCCCACTCTTTCACATACCTCTTTATCTTTGGGTCTAAATAGTAATTCAATTATTACGAAGCAGTAGCCACTTGATTGGTGGATAAATAGAAGAATATACTACGGTTTTAAGCGTAAGAAGCTACAAGTTTCAGAATATCTAGACTGTTTATAATATATCCTGTTGAACTAAGTAGAACTGAAAACTTAAGATAGGGTCCGATTGGTGACCAAAAGCGGAACGGTAAGATTAGCGGTTAGCGAAAGTGGTAAGCGGTTGAATAGTGCAAAACTGTAAGTGAAAGCTGTTAGCGAACGGGGTAACAAAAAGCTGAGAGTAACCGCTTTTACTGTAGCTTTTATAACGTTTTCGTGATTGGTAACAAAAAGCTGAGAGTAACCGCTTTTACTGTAGCTTTTATAACGTTTTCGTGATTGGTAACAAAGAAAGCGGTATGCCTCTATCGTTTTCATTGTACATACACCAATCATACCCAGTAAAATAACTACACACATTCAGAATCAAACGAGGAGCTTACTTCACTTGCAATATCATTTCAAGACAAATGCTAGCAATTACATTTGTTCTGATCAAGATGTCAACTTTGTTTTGTTTTCCATCTCGAGAAAAGCGTCAGCAAATTTAGTAAGCAAGTCTTTCGATCAACATTAAGCTACTAATGTATACACTAAAACAAGAGCAAGTCTATTCATTATCATCAGTCTCACAACTCAAAAGAAAACCTTTTTCATATTTGAATTTTCACCATCAATTACATGGCTTTTTATGCAAGAATCCAAATTTATTCCAACATTCCACAATTAAATAAAGAGGAAACTGTTTGGATGATAGACTTAACTTGTTTCAACTCGCTCTTGGATCCATCCCTTGCTGCCAAACGTAGACAAGCTCATCCCAACCTGTGCTCGCCATTAAACCTTCAACAAGAACACTCATGTCGAGTCCAACAGCAAACTCAGTGTGATGATCATAGCGACCCACCAAAGCATCCTCCACCATATAGTCCCAAAGGCAGACAGTCATATCGTAAGAGCAAGAAGCAATCAAATTCCTCCGATGCGGCGAGAATTTCACCTTCCTCACCGCATATCCATGGCCATTGAGCACAGCCAATGGAGTTCTGTAACTCCGCACATCCCATACCTTGATCGTCTTGTCCACTGAAGAAGTTGCTAAAATGCAATCGTCGTACTTGTTCCAGTCACAGGACAATATCTCGAAATCGTGAGCAGGGATGATCATGGTGGATCCAGGTTCTCGTACATCCCAAATCCTCAGGGTACAGTCGCCTGAAGCAGAGGCGAAGACATCTCCATGTTTAGGATTCCAAATGGCTTGGTAAACGCAATACGCGTGTTCCTTGAAAGTCCTAATGCTCGCTGGACGATCCATGGCCCACAGCTTCACCGTATCGTCCCACGACGCAGTGAGAAAGGAATCCCGACGCGTCGGATTGTAGTCTACGGAGTGAACCTCACGCGCGTGCTCCTGAAATGATCGAATCGGATTAGAGGGAGGAGGGAGAGCTGTGTCGTAAATCTTCACGGAGCCGTCACCGATGGCGGCAACGAGTACAGAGTCATGAGATTCCGACCAACATACGTCGTAAACTGCGTCGGCTGTATCGAACGCGACGGATTCCGTAACGCCGGGAGCTCCAGGAGAGAGCTCGAGCACGTGGATCCGGCCGTTTCCGAGGATCCCGAAGTTCTGAGCAGTGGCCACGGCGAGGCGTGACTCGTAGAAAGGGCTGAATTTTACTGAGTAGCCATTAAACGGCGCCTTGAACACTGGCATCGCTTCTCCGGCGAGTGTTTGAATCAATCGGAGGTTTGATTTGAGTTTTCGATTCAACGTGTATCTGATCGGATAACGCCGATTCTGCTCATTGCGAAAATTTATTTTTTCAATATATGTCTAAAATATAAAAATAATAATTATCAGTAATTCTCCGCCTTCTTATCGGGACGTTTGGGCTGAAACCCGGCCCATTAAAATATTTTTCGAGCGGTGTCGTTTAGGTTATCGAGTTAGGGTTTTTTGGGGTTTGGTTCTCACGGAGAAGCTTCATCGTCTCTTTCTATCGTTTCTGAGACAGACTGGGAGAGAAATATAATTTACAGAGAAGAGAAGTTTTATTTACTTATTTCAAGTTAGCTCAATGGAAGAGATCACGGAAGGAGTCAACAGCATGAGCTTGGCCATTGATACCCAAAAGAAGAATCGGATTCAGGTTTCCAACACTAAGAAACCATTGTTCTTCTACGTCAATCTCGCCAAGGTACAAAACCCCTTTAAAAATTGATTGCTGTGAAATTTGCTTAAGCTTGAAAGCTATGGATTCGAGCTGTTGCTATCTGAAAATTTCTGTGATTGTTCATGTTTATACACTGTGGTTTTGTTCTGTTTCAGTTACAAAATCCTTGCTATGATTCTATCTTCTACAGAAGTTATGAGTCCTTTGTGTTGTTATGTGATTCTATCTCTCTTATATCTTGGATTGGCGAATGCTTATTTCTTAGATTAATGTTTATACTAATTTGAATGATTAAACATGTTTATGCTGTTGACATTCTTCTGTTTTTTTTTTTTGTCACAGAGGTACATGCAGCAGTACACAGATGTCGAGTTGTCTGCACTTGGAATGGGTAATGTTATTGGCTTCTCTCTTTATGATCAAAATATATTGTATGGTTTTAAGCAATGTAACTGAGTTTATTAAATACGAAGTTTCGAGTTTCATTTATTGTCATGAGATTTAGAATCTTCGTCTTTCTTATTTGAACTTCCTTTAATTTCTCATCAAAACATTTTTTTAACTGGGCAGCTATTGCTACGGTTGTCACCGTCGCTGAGATATTGAAGAACAACGGTTTTGCTGTTGAAAAGAGTAAGATGTTCTCAATCTTGAATGAGCAAATGTTAAAGTTTTTATTGAGTAATTTTTTACTGATTTGGAAATTGTTTATTCGTTCAGAGATCATGACTTCGACTGTGGATATCAAGGACGATTCAAGGGGACGTCCTGTGCAGAAAGCCAAGGTAGATTTCTCAGTTATATCGTTTAGGTTGTAAAAAATCATTCTTCAGTTCCATGAATTTTCTTCTGGGTATTGTTAGCTAATTATTGTGGCTTGACGCGACTTGTAGATTGAGATAACGCTAGCAAAGTCTGAGAAGTTTGATGAATTAATGGCTGCAGCCAATGAGGAGAAGGAGGCTGCAGAAGCCCAAGAGCAGAGCTGAAATCCTTTTTGTGTGTTTCTAATTTCTTCGTTTCTTATCTCTCTTGCTTAATGTTAAAACACTTTTATTTCGTTAATTTTTTTGCTTATTCTGAATGTTGTCTTGAATTGTGTTCTCTGTGCCTGTCAAAGTTTTTATTTGAGTATCGTATTAGGTGTAGAAAATAATTTGTTGCATAACGTTTTCGAATAATATACCCGATTCCAAACCTTTTTTTTTGTCAACTTGCAATTTCTCATTGCATTTTTAAAATACAGATGGGCCATATGCATTACAGAGATGAATGGGCTGAAACGTGAACCCTATCGGATCGGATAAGAACAAAATAATACACGTGGCTTGTGACCACAAAACCATAAAAAGAGAAGCACATATCAGCCGAATGGAAGTCTCGACATGCAAAACATTGGTGAGTTGGAGGAAAAACCGCCGACGAGAAATCGTCTTATCGCTGTGATACTCTAGAATCTTATCTGGTGATCTGCAACTCCGAGAAGGATACACCAAACTAGCAACCGCATGAAGAAAGCCCAGCTCTTCAACTCAACATGAACACCGAAACCATGAAAGCTTACCGCCGGTCAATATGTCCAATTGATTGACTTGACCATCACCCACATAAAGCTCTTCTTTTTGAGCAAGTGGAAACAGTAAGATATTAGTCCGAAGGACATAGAAAAAAGAAGAAGAAATAAACGGCGGAGGTTGGCGAGAAACTACGACGGAGGTTCGAGATCCGGATAAACCGGATGAAAAACATCAGATCTGAGGATCAGAATTTATTAGAACAAGAAAAACACAACAAAAAAAGAAAGGAAGAGTCACTGATTTGAGATCTTCTCCCGCTAACCAGAGGATTTTTGCGCCAGGGCTTATTGCTCCCTTTGTAGTGGAAACCCCACAAATCGGCTTTCCAACTCATGTTTCTCCTACCAAGAATGGTCCAGTTTTACCTCAGGCAAAAATGGACAAGCTTGTTTGAGGACACTACTACTCTCCAGAGTATTGGTACCTCCGCCACCCATGTTTTTTGAGTTATGTTCATCTTACTTTTGATGAGAACTGGGAAGCTGCGAAGGAGGAATTCAAAGAGTATATCTTTTCATAGTTTAATGGCTATCTGCCAGCGATGGGTAGAATCATAGGGGTCATCAATGCTATTTGGACTCACATAGGTCAACAAATCTTTATTCATATGATCGAAGAAGGTTGCTCTCTACTTCGTGTAACTAAACCGCGAACTAGAGAAATTCTTTTGAGTAGGAATCATTGGAACATTGTCGGTCATCCCATGTATGTCTCCCCCTGGAGCCATGATTTCACGCCGGAGAAAGCTCATATCACTACTGCTCAGGTGATGGTGGAGTTTAGAGGAGTTCCTTATTTTCTCTTTCATAAAGAAAGTTTAGACATAATAGCCTCGGGTGTTGGAGTTCCTAAATCTTTGTCACCTGAAATGACTCGAAAGGAAACGCGAGGTTGAAGTTGATCTACAAAAGTCGCTTCCAACTAAGCTCATTTATGGACTAAGTAGTGGAAGGAGTTTGAAGTCACTGTTTCGTATCCTTGGCCCCACCAAAGTGTGATGACTGTCATGTGTTTGGTTATGCCACTTTGTTCTGTCCAAAGAAACCTCCCTTTGACACAAGGACAAGAAGGAAACCCCAGTCTCGAGCTCGCAGCAGGCCACCAAAAGGGAAAGGCTGTCGAGGCAGTGACTCTAGGCAAGGCAGATCGCGTTCAAAGACAAGATCAAAATCTTCCCTGTAGTGGATTTCTAAGGAGGACACAAGTGAGTTGTTGAGTAAAATCTGCATGGCACATAACCGGTTGTTTTGCAAGGGTGTTCAGCAACTTAGTTGGATCAACAAAGCTATGTGAAGCATGATCCTGCCTAATAATTCTTCAGCATCATTGAAAACAATGTGTTTAAAAAAACCCTTTCTTCTTAGTTTCACACAAGAAAAGTGGCCGCAAGGTCACTAAATCTATTTAATTACCCATAAGTATGTTTTTTGTCTAGAATGTAAGCGGGTTTAATAGCCAATCAATAGCCAATCACTGCAGGATATGGCAAAGGTTTGGATTAATATCCATAGGCCATTTTTTGGTGTGTTTGTGGAGTCGCATATACAACCTCCAAACACTAGGAGAATTGAGGATGTTATTCCTAGGAGATGGAAATATCAAAGAAACTTCGGTTCACATCATACGGCGTGGATTGTGGTTGTTTGGGATCCTCGGGTATCAGTGGTTATCTACAAGGAGCAACACATAAAATTACTTATGGTAGCTTTCTGGTGATATATTCGAGTTTTAATCCCTAAATCTACACTGCAAATGCACAGACGTGACTAGTGGTATATAGGGGTCGAATCCACAGAAACTCATGAATCTTATGATAGACTATACAGGTTCGAATTAAGCTAAGCAGCAGCAGTAGTGAAAGCAACAAAATCAGAAACAGAAAACAATTAGCAGACGGTGTGTAAATCAATCAAGCGAAGCGCCAGATCAAGGGAGTTCTCAGAAAATCAGAAATACAAGCTAATCAATCAATCGAGATAAAATTAAGTATGGCTCTAAAACTAAACTCACAGAAGTATAAGAAACCAACTTTCGTTGCGAGTATTATCTATGTTTAGCAACCTAGCAAACCAATTTTCGTTGCGAGTTCTAGAGATTCTAAACATGCATTAATCTCAAGTTCTTTCGTTCACAATTTCCCTAAGCCAAATTTCTTTGCGAATAGTCAAATTTCTCATCTAGGTTATTTATAGAAGATTAATCAACTTTCTTTCGTTGCACCAATCAAACTAATATCAATAATCTAAGTGGCCAGTTCAGATTAAGCATTAAGAACAATCATAGATGAAGAACTAGAAGTTATGAATCTCAATTAATCAATTAACCTAATATTCCATGAAATCCTTAATGAAATCCCTAATGATAATCCTAAACCTAACTAGTAAACTACGTAGACATGATCAATGAAACATAAATCATATTTGAAATAGAAAGCATAAAGAGATCAATAAGATAGAAAAATGGGTTCAAAATCTTCTCTTTGTCGAGTCTCAGATCAGCCCCAAAAAGCTACAAATCTCTCTCTCTAAAACACTCTAATGTCGATAAAACTTAGCCTAAGCAATGGCTTAAAAACCCTAATTTATTAGTCTAAACATTTTTCGGGCCTTTTTGTAAGTCTGAGAAACTTCTGGCAAAAGCTGTAATTTTCCAAGAATGCAGATTTTTGTGCGCGGAATTCAGGACCAGGGGCTGCGTCGACCGACGCACTATGCAGACACAGCCAGTGAGCACTGTGAAATCTCTAAGTAGTCCAGAATTGCTCCAAATGCTCCCAAAACGTCCAATCAAGCTCTAAATGTACCTAAATCTGTAAAACACCAGAAAGGACTCCAAAACACAATAAAAACCTCGATAATAAAGACATATATCATGGTAAAAAACCCTAAAAACCATGATATATCAACTCCCCCATACTTAGCCTTTGCTTGCCCTCAAGCAAACAGAAAACCAAGATCAGGAGAAGAAGTTTGAAAACTTCAAAAACTTCATCGTTGAAGTTCAACACTCAGATTCCCCTTTGTAGTCCACATGAAAAATGAACCTGCAACATATACTTCCCCACACTTAGCAACTGTCCTACGTAAAGTCCACAATCACATTCAAAGCATTCAAATTCACCATACTGACTTCTAAAATCAAATAAGTGCGGTCTCACCTAGGGAGTATCCTTCAAAGAATACATGGACTCTTACTCTGTTAGCATCTAACCACCATACTATCATTTTCTGATTCCTTTCTTCTCCTTTTCCTTCCTTAGCAACTGATTTTTCCCTATTGGGTATCATTTTTTTTTCTATCAGTGCTCTTCCCGCAATGGGATGTACTTTGGACATATTCCATGAATGCACATGAGGTAATAGGGGTCTCTACCACTCTCGTGATCACTTCGAAACTACTAGCTTATCTGCAATTTATCTCTTTTATTTTTATTTTATCTTTTACTTTAAGGAAGGGGAGAAGGGAACCATATTTAGACATGTTTACAAGCTGTGCCATAACTAACAGAGGAATATAACTCAAAGTATACCAAGCCCCTATGTGAGAAAAAATAAGTCAAGTTAAATGTGAAGTCAGTAGTGGATTCTCTGAATACCTGAAGTGATATGGGTATCTTCAGTAGGCTGATCTGCGTTGGGTTTTCTAATAGTCAGAGATCATCTGTAAGCTCATCCAATGGTCACTTAAGTTCTTGCAAGTGTAGTGTTCTCCTCAAAAAGTCATAGTTTCCTACTCAATTTTGACTCCAACAAAATAAACTCAACTGACTCTAAGAAAACAAAAAACGTTGCGTCAGTAGCTACCTCCCCCACACTTGAAACACATTTTCCTCAGTGGAATCGAAGCTTGGGCTCGGGAGAACAAGAATCAGATTTAACAGATTGAAAAAGTCAGAAAACTTACCTGTCGGGGATGAGTGTCGATCGATGCTCAGGACCGCATCGATCGACGCTTGTCGTGTTTGCTTCTTCGCGGTTTGGAATGAACCGTTGTCTGAACCGCAATCAATATGGCATAAAGCCATTAATCTCCGTGTGTGACCTCTGTGTCGACCGACACACATGACCATGTCGATCGACGCAGATCGTACTGACCTGTTCTCGCACCATGAACACACCAAAACAAGAAAAATTAAAGCAACCAAAACCAAAACAAAAATAAAGTAAGAACATACTAACCAGTGGGTTGCCTCCCACTCAACGCTTGTTTTTAGTCATTAGCTTGACTATGGGAAAGAGATCAGACTTATGGTGGATTCAACAGAGACAATGAGTGCCGCTGTGAATGTCTCCTCATCCAAGGTGGTGAATAAGCAGTCGGATCATGAGATCTCCCAAGGAGTGAAGGAATGAAACCAAAGTGAGAGTGAAGCGTTGGTGGGATACTGCATTTGCCTTGCATTCATAGCAATGTGGTTAGGAGGTTTAATTCTAGAGGAATCATACCTTTGCTTTGGTTGAGGAGAGATGTTTGGAGCTTTCTGATTATGAGCAATTGAAGGCTCTGAAGATGTTAGAGCAGGCTCATGATGAACTGCCATCTTTTCTTCTCCAATCTGAATCTCAGGCTCCACTTCAACACTGAAGCTCTGTCCATCACTGGTGGATCTCTGCATCTTATCCATGTTGAACTGCAAAGGCTTATATCCCAGGTGGAGATCAATCAAACCATGTCTCACATCAATCACTACTCCAACAGTAGCTAAGAAGGATCTACTAAGTAAAAGAGGATCATCCATTCAATCTCATACTTCAGTACCACAAAGTCTGTTGGAATCAAGTAGTTTCCAACTCTGATAGGAATGTCCTAGACTCCTTATGGAATCCTCTTCGATCGATCAACTAGGATAAGAGAGATCCTAGTAGGCTGAAAATCCACCAGTCCCAATCTCAAAGCCATAGAGTATAGCATGAGATTCACACCAGATCATAAATCACACAGAGAACACTTGAAGTTGTCCTTAAAGATGGAACAGTCTAGCACAAAGACTCTCAGGTCTGAAAGCTTCTCTAGAATCTGATTCGGTAGCACTGCACTGACTTGCTTAGATAGCACCAACACCTCTTCTTTCAAATCTCCATATATAGAGATCATCTTGTTCACATATCTCTCCAGAGAAGGGTGTTTCTTCATAGCATCAATCAATGAGATCTTAACAAGCTTATTATCCATCACTGTCATGCAATTAGCTTCTTCTAGCTCCTGTTTGGACCACTTAGGACCCTTAGGATATGGTACATGTGGCTTATAGACTCGCTCAGGGACTGTTGACGGTTTCTGGACTCGTTTGCGATCAGTGTCGATCAATTCAATGGGAGTGTCGATTGATGCTTTCGTTCAAAAACATGTTCATCCTTCGTTTTGGGTGTGTGTCGATCGACACTAAGGGTCTGTCAATCGATGCTCGTCGCAGACAGAGAAAATTCATCGAGAAAAACAGCAATGATGTATTTTTCTTCTGGCATCAAATCAACTTCATCCTCTACCAGAACATCATTGAAATACTGCTTATGCTCAGTTCTTCCAGCTCCATTTTGCATTTGCGATGCTCCATCAGTCTATTGTACCTGAACATCTAGCTTCTTCACATGAGTGCTCAGAGACTCAATCTTCCCATTCAAATCCAGGTACAGAGCATCTATCTTTCCATTGAAATCTATTGTACTCTTCTGCTGACCTTCCAAAAGTTGTTCTAACAGACCCATCATCTTATCAGAATGCTCATTTTGTAGAGGAGGAGTCTGATATGAAGAAGAACCATAATCTCTGGAGAATGAGATGTTCTGCTGAAAAAGTCTCTGAAATGCAGACTTTGGTATGTAACCAGAAGTTTGTTCCTGCTAATTTTCATATCTCTGACTCTGATAACCAGCTCCAGCTATGTAATTGACGTCCTCAGTCTCATCAATATTTGCATCAAAATGGATTTGCTTCTTCCCAAGTACAAGACTATGAACGGAATCAATCTTGTTCTTCATCTCTGCCATATGTGAGTTGTCCACTTTTTCACCACATTTCTTCCTCTCCATATCAGCATTCTTAGTGTTATTACTACACACCAAGTTCTCAATCAGCTCCTTAGCTTGATCTGGATATTTGGTATTGAAATTCCCATTGCTAGCAGCATCCAAAGCCATCTGATACCACAAATCAACTCCTCTGAAAAAAATGCCCAGCTGCTGAACTTCATAGAAAGCATGATGAGAGCAATCTCTCTTGTACATCTTAAACCCCAACCAAGATGCCTTCAAGGCCTCTGTAGGTCCTGTTTAAACTGTAGAAGATCTTCTCTAAGCTGATCAGATTTAGCATCATCATAAAAGTGCCTCAGAAACTTCCTCTTAACTCCATCTCAAGTAGTCAGAGTCCCATTTGGAATCTGCTTCAGCCAATTTGCAGCTTCTCCTCCAAGAGAATGAGGGAAAAGCTTGCATTACAACAAGTCATAGCTCACTCCATTATGCTTCATTCCAGTAACCAAATACTCAAAATTCTCTATGTGATACATATGATGCTCAGGTGGGAGTCCATGGAAGAGGTGCTGGCTCACAAGCGTATAGTAAGAAGTCTTCAGCTCAAAGTCATTTTGTGCAAAAAGAGGAGGTACAATCGCAGACCTGTTAGCATAGAACACATCAGGCATGTTGTAATCAACAAGTGTCCTCCCAGCCGGAGGATCAGGTGCTCTTGGCGGCTATTGTGGATTTCCCTATCCACCTTGAGCCTCTTCATCTGTGGCTGCTGAATAATCCCCTGAACAATCACGTTCCCATCAGCATCAAGTCTCTAACCACGCTCATTGTAGACATGGCTCTCTCTATCTCTCAAAACACCATGCTCATCCTAAATCAGTAAAACAGCATTGGGATTCGCCATCTTAACTGGTTTTTGAGATTTCATGTTCGTCCTTTCTAACCTTGCAAGCTCCTCAAGTCCGAGATTTACGAGCTCCTTGTCCGGGTTACTCCTTAGTGTGCGTGTTGGATCCCGATGGATCTAGGGTTTGTTATATTGAAAAGAACCAACCTCGTTCTTACCTTTGGCAGCGGAAGAGATGGTGAACGAGATCAGTGGAGCAACGCAACGCTTTGCCTCTACCAGATACACACGCACGCTCGCTGGAAACGGGATGCTAGTGCCGGATCAATGGGATCGATAGGTTCTGGTGTGTCTAGAGTTTCTCTCAAGAAAACTGGACGGCTCTATTGTTTAGGTCGAACTAAACACGTTTTATTCGACCTAAACGTGCTTAACGGGCCAGACTCAATTAAGCCATAACCCGAAAAGCCTGTTCGGAAAATCCGAACTGTGTCGACCGACACACAAGCTGTGTCGATCGACACAACACCTTAATATCGATACTTATGTGTATTTCAATACACATAACATGATCATTGTCACAATGATCATTCCCATGTCGTAGCTTCCAGTTCGCTTAGGTGTGTGACCCTATAGGATCATATAATACTGGCAGTAAGTCCACGACCTACAGATTGCAAGAGGCTTCTAGCAAAGCATTGCAAACGCCCAGTATTATACGAATGTCAGATCTCGACACACAACTATCACAGGAGTGAGTACAGGTGTGATTTCAGGACACTATCCCAACAATCTCCCACTTGTACTGGAATCATCAATTCCTATAATCCTTTTGTCTCTATATCTCGATTTGGCATAAGGCAAGATTTGTGTCATCCTTATTAAGCCAACATCGTGTTTATCGAACTCCTGATCTCATACTGAACATTACAAACAACTGAACTACAGTTCGTTTGAGTGCGGCCACACATTTTCTCAGTATTCAATCTTCGATAGGCCCTGAGATATTTATCTCCCGTTATACAGGAGGGACAAATTCCATCTTGTTCCATCCCTGTTTCAACGCACACTTCATGATAAACTTGAACAGTGTCGTTATAGCCGCCAGTTACGGATCGACGTTTGACAAAGTCAAAATGTACCAATTCATATGCAAGAAGGCATGATGAACTCAGGTCTTAGGACTATACTCTATAGTCGTAATGAGAACCTCTTATGACACATATATTACTATCTTGTAGACTTCTCATTAGCGGGTCATGTCCGATCATATGTCCACTGACATATATCTATGTGACTGACTGCGATAATCATATCATTGGCTCCATGAAACTTAGCCAACAGTCACCTCACAATCTAGTCTCTAACGGTTGTCAGTGTCCCGATTCTACAACCTTGACTAGGGACAAAATAATTTATTAACTTATAGGGTTTCATGATCAAGTTCTCAACTTGATGACCTATAATATGTCATAAACTTATTTTGGGACCATTATTTAGATCACAATAAATAATGCTGAAATCAAATTTCATTAAACACTTCTAAAAGAATGTTTACAATAGCGTCTTATTATAACTAAAACAAAATCCAAAACTCCCACTAGAATCAAGATTACATCTTAAGATCTCTAATGCCTACAGCAGTCGTATGACTCTCATGCTTAGGCCTTGGGAGTGACTTGGTTAGAGGATCAGCGACATTCTCGTTTGTCGGAACTCGGCTGATCTTCACATCACCTCTATTGACAATATCACGAATCAGATGATATTTCCTCTCAACGTGTTTGGACTTCTGGTGTGACCTGGGTTCTTTCGCCTGAGCAATGGCTCCATTGTTATCGCAGAACAAAGCCACTGGCTCCAAGATACTAGGAACCACACCAAGTTCTGTCATGAACTTCTTGATCCAAACAGCTTCCTTTGCCGCTTCTGAAGCAGCAACATATTCAGCTTCCGTTGTGGAGTCAGCTACGGTATTCTGCTTAGAGCTCTTCCAGCTCACCGCACCACCATTTAGACAGAAGACATATCCAGACTGTGATCGGAAATCGTCTCTGTCCGTCTGAAAACTCGCATCGGTGAATCCATTCACCACAAGTTCATCACTATCTCCATACACAAGGAACTTGTCCTTAGTATGTCTCAAATACTTGAGAATATTCTTGACAGCTGTCCAGTGAGCTTCACCTGGATCAGATTGGTATCTACTCGTCATGCTTAACGCGTAAGCTACATCTGGACGAGTGCAGAGCATGGCATACATAATAGATCCTATTGCAGAGGCATAAGGAATCCTATTCATGCGTTCTCGCTCAGCAGGTGTCGCCGGACACTGCTTCTTGCAGAGAATCTTGCCATGAGTCATTGGTATGAAGCCCTTCTTGGAATCGTGCATCCTGAATCTGTGCAACACCTTATCTATATAAGTGTCTTGGCACAATCCAATCAGCTTGTTAGTTCTATCTCTGTAGATTCTGATTCCAAGAATGTATGCGGCTTCTCCCATGTCTTTCATGGAAAAACAACTTCCTAGCCAAGTCTTAATAGACTGAAGCAACGGAACGTCATTACCGAGGAGGAGTATGTCATCGACATACAGTACAAGAAATGCAATTTTGCTCCCACTTGTCTTCTTGTATACACATGATTCTTCTTCGTTCTTGATGAAACCGAATTGTTTTACTGCTTCATCAAAACGAAGATTCCAACTCCGTGATGCTTGCTTCAACCCATAAATGGATTTATGAAGCTTGCATACCTTCCCAGCGTTTTTAGGATCGATAAAACCTTCAGGCTGTGTCATGTACACATCCTCTTCCAGAATACCATTCAGGAATGCGGTTTTGACATCCATCTGCCAAATCTCATAATCATAATGAGCAGCAATCGCTAGAAGAATCCGAATAGATTTAAGCATAGCTACTGGTGAATAGGTTTCATCATAGTCAATACCATGAATTTGTTTGAAACCTTTAGCCACCAATCTCGCTTTGTAAATCTGTACATTTCCATCCACGTCAATCTTCTTCTTGAAGATCCATTTACACTCAATGGCTTTTACACCACTAGGTAAATCGACCAAGGACCATACTTGGTTTTCTGACATGGATGTCATTTCGGATTTAGAGGCTCCAAGCCACTTTTCGGAGTCCGGGCCCATCATTGCTTTCGCAAAGGTCGCTGGTTCGTCACCTTCAATGATCATCAGATCATTTGAATTGGTTACGAGAAATCCATAGTATCTCTCGGGTTCGTGACGGATCCTTCCGGATCTGCGAACTTCAGGCTCCACAGGCGCCGGTTCCACAGAACTTTGTGGATCCAACTGCTGCTCTTCCTCAATAGGTTGGGCAGTCTCCTGTGCATCTTGAATTTCTTCGAGATGTACTTTACTCCCACTGTTTTTCTTAGAGAGAAACTCCCTCTCAAGAAAAGAACAGTCCCGAGCAACAAATACCTTGTTCTCAGATTGGTTGTAAAAGTAGTATGCCTTGGTTTCCATAGGATAACCAACGAAATAGCATTTAGTTCATGTGGTGTCTTTTCTACTGATTTAGATGGCACTCTACTCAGTGTAAACGCAGACGTTTCTAGAGCATATCCCCAAAAGGATAGTGGAAGATTAGAATGACTCATCATAGACCGAACCATATCCAATAAAGTTCGATTTCTCCTCTCCGACACTCCATTCCATTGGGGTGTACCAGGAGGAGTGAGTTGTGAAACGATTCCACACTCGCTCAGATAGTCGCTGAATTCTTGGCTTAAGTATTCTCCTCCGCGATCCGATCGCAAAACTTTGATACTTTTGCCAAGTTGATTCTGTACTTCATTCTTGAATTCCTTGAATCTATCAAAGGATTCTGACTTGTGTCTCATCAAATAGACATAGCCATACCTACTGAAATCATCAGTAAAGGTAATGAAGTACTTAAAGTTTCCTCTGGCAACAGTACTCATTGGCCCACATACATCAGTATGAACAAGGCCCAATAAATCACTGGCCCTTTCATTTGGTTTGTTGAAAGGGGCTCTAGCCATTTTGCCCACCAAACAAGACTCGCATTTCTCACATGATTCAAAATCAAATGAGCCCAGAAGCCCATTTCGATGGAGCCTCTGGATGCGTTTCTCATTGATATGGCCCAAACGACAATGCCATAAGAAAGTCGGGTTTTCGTCATTGGACTTAAACCTCTTTGTATTTATGTTAAAGACATGCATTTCTTGGTTTAATATATATAACCCATTATCTAATGGGGCGCTACCATAAAAAATACCATCATGATTAAAAGAACAAACTTTATTCTTAACAGCAAAATCAAAACCTTCCAAATCCAAAACGGAAACTGAAATTATGTTTCTGCTTATCGCAGGTACAAAGTAGCAATTATTCAAAATTAAAACCATGCCCGATGGTAAGGACAACTCGTAGGTGCCTACGGCCAGTGCAGCAACCTTAGCTCCATTCCCGACCCGTAGCTCTACTTGTCCTTTCTTCAGCGTCCTACTGTTTCTTAGTGCCTGCACATCAGTACAAATATGAGCACCGCAGCCGGTATCCAATACCCACGAAGTAGGACTAGAAGACATAACATTAAGTTTGATAACATAAATACCTGAGTCAGACGCATCATACGTCTTCTTCAGCTTCTTGTAATCTTCCATGAACTTCTTGCAGTCTTTCTTCCAATGCCCCAACTGCTTGCAGTAGTTGCACTTATCCTCAGGGGAAGGCTCGGATTTGGGCTTCGGCTTGGGCTTGTCCTGACTTTCAGCCTGGACAACCTGGGCCTTACCCTTACCCTTCTTAGGTTTCTTAAACCTTTTACCCCCTTGTACCATCAGGACATTGGGAGTAACCTTCTTGAGATTCGGTTCTGCTGTCTTCAGCATACCGTGCAACTCAGTCAATGTCTTAGTCATGTTTTGCATGTTGTAGTTCATAATGAACTGATCAAAACACGACGGCAATGACTGCAGAATCATGTCAGTGGCCAGCTCCTGGCTAATGGCACAGTCCAGTTTCCCCAGGTTATCAATGTAACCCATCATTTTAAGGACATGAGGACTTACTGGACTGTCCTTAGCCAGCTTGCAATCCATGAGAGATTTAACCGTCTGGTATCTCTCTGTGCGAGCTTGCTCCTGAAACAAAGCTTTCAGGCTGTTAATCATCTCAATGGGTGACAACACGTTCTCATATTGCTTCTGCAGCTCAGAGTTCATAGTCACCAGCATTAGACAATTAACATCTTTGACATCCGCTGAATGCTTATCCCAAGCATTCTTTTCTGTCTGCGGAGCATTGGAACGTGGCCTCTCGGTGAGAACTCTTTCAAGGACATATTCCTTGTTCTCTTGCCTGAGAACTATTCTCAGGTTCCGATACCATTCCAAGAAATTAGATCCATTTAACTTGTCCTTCTCAAGGACGGATCTTAGTGAGAAAGTGTTGATGTGATTTGAGACAGACATAGCTGTAATTCAAAAAGGTAGATTTTAGTTATAAAGCACAAGAAATGAGTATTCTTATCTAATAAGAAAAACTCCCATTGTATTCAAACTATGTTTCCTCATATGAATACAATGTGCCAAGATCCTCAGATTACTAAAATTCGAGAGGGCGACTCGCCGTTACTCAAGCTTTAGTTATCTAGGTAAGCAAATCATTGCTAATTGTACTCAGTACAACTCTTGGTCGTGAATGAGACAAACTATGTCCAATCCACTCTGATGTCTCTGGGCCCAGAACTTCTGACAGCCCAGTCAAGTATAACCAATCTTTTATCTGTCTTGTGATCACTGACAGTTGCACTGCAAGTCTGTCATTGACCACCTGCCTTACCCATGTTGCAGTGGATATCAAGGACTCCAAGATATCCAACAAACGACACGAGTCTTGACAGTAGACAAGATCGGGCAAGACATCAAGATCACTTGATATTTAGTTGAGGAAAAGAACTAATCTTATCTTGATTTATATTCACTATAAATATCAAAATAATAACTTTTAATTAAAACATTTAGTTTCGATAAGTTTAGATTCATCTAATACTTTTAGGATTAAATTATTCTGGTTCATGCAAATTTGTGGTCAAACCAACATGTCTGCGGACGTTGTGTCGATCGATGCCAACCATTGGTATCGATCGACGCAACTCTATTTAAACCGTTCTTCGATAACCGGTCAAACCGGATCGAATTTACTTAACCGATTCAATTCAATTGAACCAGTTCGGTTTAATGGTCCATGTCGATCGTCACACACTGTGTGTCGATCGATATAACCAAACCAGAATCAATTTTGGTTAATAAAATTAACCGAGTTAGATAACCGGTCCAATCCAATTGAACCGATCTATCTGATCGCATTGCCTGTGTCGACCAATACACCCAGTGTATCGATCGACGCAACACGATTACGGGTACTCGATCTCAGATCGAAACCCTAGAATTATTTACGGATTTTCGCTTTGTATCGACCGACACACGCTTTGTGTCGATCGATACTGTGCGATAAACCCTAAATTTTATTCGCGAGTTTTCGCTCTGTGTCGACCGACACACGCTTTGTGTCGATCGACACCCTGCGACAAACCCTAAAATTTTATAATTGCGCCGCGGCGTGTCGACCGACACACGCTTTGTGTCGATCGACACAGTGCGTTTTCATCAATTCTTCGTCTTTTCAACAGGAACAAAACCGAGAATTACTCTATGAAAACACGATTCAACAAGCAATATACAGATCAATAACATCAAGTTTCGGTTTTATATTACCAGTTTCAATAGCTAAACCCTAAGCATGCTCTGATACCACTGTTGGATCCCGATGGATCTAGGGTTTGTTATATTGAAAAGAACCAACCTCGTTCTTACCTTTGGCAGCGGAAGAGATGGTGAACGAGATCAGTGGAGCAACGCAACGCTTTGCCTCTACCAGATACACACGCACGCTCGCTGGAAACGGGATGCTAGTGCCGGATCAATGGGATCGATAGGTTCTGGTGTGTCTAGAGTTTCTCTCAAGAAAACTGGACGGCTCTATTGTTTAGGTCGAACTAAACACGTTTTATTCGACCTAAACGTGCTTAACGGGCCAGACTCAATTAAGCCATAACCCGAAAAGCCTGTTCGGAAAATCCGAACTGTGTCGACCGACACACAAGCTGTGTCGATCGACAAAACACCTTAATATCGATACTTATGTGTATTTCAATACACATAACATGATCATTGTCACAATGATCATTCCCATGTCGTAGCTTCCAGTTCGCTTAGGTGTGTGACCCTATAGGATCATATAATACTGGCAGTAAGTCCACGACCTACAGATTGCAAGAGGCTTCTAGCAAAGCATTGCAAACGCCCAGTATTATACGAATGTCAGATCTCGACACACAACTATCACAGGAGTGAGTACATGTGTGATTTCAGGACACTATCCCAACAGTGCGATCAAGCATGAACTTTCTGGTTCACGCAGAGTGTGTCGACCGACGCAAGTGGGCGTCGATCGATGCTAATCGCAAGTGTGTCGATCCATTCCAAGACGGTGTCGATCGATGCACGTGTTCTTCGTTGAACCTTAAACGCAAAAACAGAAAAGAAAAATAATTAGTAAAATGAAAACGAAAATAATAGTCTAAATTCTAAATTCAAATATATCGAAGACTCAAAAGAGTCCCCGGCAACGGCGCCAAGAACTTGATATGCTCGATTTTTAATCCCTACAGCTACACTGCAAGTGCACAGACGTGACTAGTAGTATATACGGGTCGAATCCACATAATTTCAAGAATCTTACGATGGACTATAGAAGTTCAAATTAAGCTAAGCAGCAGCAGTAATGAAAGCAATAAAATCAGAAACAAAAAATAAATAGCAAACGGTTTGTAAATCAATCAAGCGAGGCGTCAGGTCAAGGGATTTCTCAGGAAATCAGGAATATAGGATAATCAATCAATCATGATCAAATTAAGTACGGCTCTAGAATCTGAATCACAGAAGTATAAGAAACCAACTTTCGTTGCGAGTATTATGTATGTCTAGCAACCTAGCAAACCAAGTTTCGTTGCGATTTCTAGAGATTCTAAACATGCATTAATCTCAATTTCTTTCGTTCACAATTTCCCTAAGCCAAATTTCTTTGCGAATAGTCAAATTGCTCATCTAGGTTCTTTCTAGCAGATTAATAAACTTTTGTTTCACCAATCAACCTAACATCAATAATATAAGTGGCCAGTTCAGATTAAGCATTAAGAACAACCCCAAATGAAGAACTAGAATTTATGAATCCCAATTAATCAATTAACCTAATATTATATGAAATCCCTAATGAGAATCCCTAAACCTAACTAGAAAACTACTCAGACATGATCAATGAAACAAAAATCATATTTGAAATAGAAAGCATAAAGAGATCAATAAGATTTAAAAAGGGGTTCGAAATCTTCTCTATGTCGAGTCTCAGATTAGCCCCAAAAAGTTACAAATCTCTCTCTCTAAAACTCTTTGAATGTCGAATAAAATTTAGCCTAAACAATGGCTTAAAAACCATAATATATTAGTCTAAACACGTTTTGGGACTTTTTGTAAGTCTGGGAAACTTCTGGGCAAAAGTTGTAATTTCCAATTCAGGATCAGGGACTGCCTCGACCGACGCACATATTGCGTCGATCGACGCACTATGCAGATGCAACGAGTGAGCTTTGTGAAATCTATATCTCCAAATTCTCCCAAAACGTCCAATCAAGCTCCAAATGTACCTAAACCTGTAAAACACCAGAAAAACTCCAACACACAATAAAAGACTCGATAATAAAGACATATATCTGATGGATCTTGGGTGTGAATCCTGATTCAATTCATCAGATTACTTGATCCTAAACATGCCAGATCTAGGTTCTCTTGAATAGAAACATAAGTAGATCTCACCTTTTACCTGTTTTGCAGCGGAAAGAGAGAACAGGTCAGAGATCAGAGAGCCACCGAGTGATAACTCCTCCAGAGGTTCACACACGCACACCAAGCAGGAAGAAAGCTGCTAGACCGAGCTGTGGGAGGTCGCAGGGAGAGAGAGAGTCGCGGCTAGGGCTTCAACTCGACCTGAACTCGTCTTAAGTTTATATAAAACTTGTTCAGTTCGTTTTGGGCCATTTGGCCCAAATGCCAATTAACTCCGAGGCGTTCGCGCATTGCATCGATCGTTGCACCTTATGCATCGATCGATGCACAATGGCTAAAACCTCTTATTCTCTCTAAGTATAGTAAATGCCTAGCACTTTTACCATACTCCTGCTAAACCGTTCCTACACGATTTCCTGTTAGCTTAGGCGTGTGACCCATATGGGATCATATAATAAAGGCAATAAGTCCAAGACTTATAGATCATGAGCGGACTCTAGCAAGCCATCATGACCCCCAGTATTATATGACTTATGTCTGATCTTTGACATACTCTTACTTTCTAGAGACAGTACCGAGATTACTGGACACAATTCCAACAATCTCCCACTTGTACTGGAATCTCTGTATTCATAATCCTTTTGTCACAATATCTCGATTAGTCATAAGGCAAGATTAGTGTCATCCTTATAAAGCCTAATTTTGTTCATCGGACTCTGATTTGATACTGTCAATCCAAACGACTCGGGACAGTCCGTTTGAGCATGGCCATGCATTTTCCAGTATTCAAATCTCCGATTGGCCTAGAGATATTCACTCCATTTATATTGGAGGGACAAATCCCGTCTTGTTCCATCACTGTAAACTACTCACTTCACAATGTACCCAAACAAGGTCCTTATAACTATCGCAGAACGATAGCGTTAGACAATGATCAAAGTGCATCAGTCCATGTGCAGTCACATGCATGCGAACTCAGGTCTAAGGACTATACTCTATAGTCGTAGTAAGAATCTCTTATGACACAGATATAAATATCCTGAAGAGTTCTTATAAGCGGGTCTTGTCCGGTCGTATGTTCCCCAACATACACCTATGTACTGACTTTGATGCCGAGCATCTATGACACACTGAGACTTTGTCATAAGTCACGTACCAATCCAGTCTCACACGGTTGTTGGTGTTCCAATTTCAACAACCTTTGACTAGGGACAGGATGATATAAAACATCTATCAAATATAGGGTCTCATGATCAAGCTAAATGACTTCGATGACTCAAGATCAAGTCATTTACTTCGATGACCTATAAAATGGATCATATCATTTTGGAACGATTATTTCATCACAGTTAAAATAATCTTGAAATAATAATTTCATTATCAAACATCTCAAATGTTTTACAAGAACATATCAATAACTAAATAAAGCCCTTTACTAACTCCCACTGAAATTAAGACTACATCTTAACTTCACTTATCCTACAGCTACAGTCCGTGACTCGTGCTTAGGGCTAAGGAGTGGCTTCGTTAATAGATTAGCAACGTTCTCATTTGTTGAAACTTGCTGATCTACTTAACATCTCTGTCATTTATCTTAAGGTGTTTGGACCTCTGATGTGCAGCTAGTCTCATCTATGCTGGGAATCACATCAAGTTCATTGACGAACTCTTCTTTCCAAACAACCTCTTTCGCCGCTTTCAAACTGCGAAATGTTCAGTTTAAGTCATGGAGTCAGCAACAGTGCCTTGCACCGCCAGACAGACACAAGATATAACCGGACTGTGACCGGAAATCATCTTTGTCTGTTGGAAACTTGCTTTTCAGACTCTGCTGACTTGTAGCACATCACTTTCTCCGTAAATCAAGAACTTATCCTTAGTATTCCTCAAATACTTTAGGACATACTTTAGGAAACTTGATTCTTTGCTGGATTTGACTGGTCTCTTACTTGTCTTGCTTAACATTAAAGCAACATCAAACAATTATGTTTCATGGCATACATGATAGATCCAATTGCCGACGCATATGGAATCTCATCCATGCATTTAAGCTCAGCAGTTATCGTAGGATACTGTATCTTGCTAAACTTAATGCCATGTGACATTGGCATAAAACCCTTCTTGGATTGCTCAAAATGTGTAGGACTTTGTCAATTTTAAGAATCCTGACTTTGTCCTACCAGCTCTTTTGGATCTCTATCTTTAAATCCAAAATCCAAGACTTTCATGGCTATACCCATGTCATTCACAAAACCAACTCCCAAGCCAGTCCTTTACCGACTGTCGCATTGGGACGTTATATCCGAGAATCAGTATGTCATCGACATACACTATGAGAAATGCAATATCGCTCCCACTTATCTATTAGTAAACACACAGTTCCGCTTCGTTCCTGTTCAAGTCAAAACCTTGACTACTTCAACAGAACGAAGATTCCAACTCCGATATGTTTGCTTCCATCCATGAATGGATCGATGAAGCTAACTTACATAAAATGTAATTTTCGGAGTCCGGGCTCACTTTCGCTTCTTTGAATTTCGCAGATTCATCGCTTTCAATGATCATCAGATCATGCGAACTTTCAATGATTATCAGTTTCTACTAATTACGAGAAATCACTCTCGGATTAGTAACTGATTCATTCATATCTGCGAACTTCAGGCTCCACAGGTGTAGATTCTACAGAAATCTGTAAATCCTTCCGCTGCTCTCCCTCAATAGGTAAAGCAGCCTCCTGTATATCTCGAATTTCTTCGAGTTGTACTTTTACTCCCACTGTTCTTCTTGGAAAATAACTTCCCTTCTTAGAAAACAGAATGGTCGTAAAAATACTTTTTACTCCCACTGTTCTTCTTGGAAAGTAATTTCCCTTCTTAGAAAACAGAATGGTCGTAAAAGTACCGAGCCTTGGTTTCCCTTTGAAAACTTCGAGTTATGCTTTTACTCCCACTGTTCTTCTTGGAAAATAACTTCCCTTCTTAGAAAACAGATTGGACGTAAAAGTAACAAGCCTTAGTTTCTCTAGGACAACCAGCGAAGTAGCACAACTACAAATACTTAGTAAAGACAAATTTGGATCGATTCCAATCCACATTAACGTGGTGTCTTTCAACCGATATTTGTGGAACTATTTCAGCGTAAACTTAGATATTTTAGAGCGTTATTCTTAAATAATATCATGGAAGATTCGTGTGACTCATCTTTAATCATTTCTAATAAGATCTGATTCTTTCTCACAGAAACACCTTCAGGTTTTCAGGAGAAAATGAGCTGTGAAACGATTTCACACTCATTAAGATGATCACACAATCAATGACTTAAGTATTCTCACTCGTGATTTAATCCAGAGTCTTAATACTTTTGTCATTCAGATCCTATACTTCATTCTGTAACTCTTTTGACCACGTCAAAGAATTCCGACTTGTGTCTCATCAAATGAACACAGTCACACTCACTGAAGTAATCAGTAGAGACAATGAAGTACAGGAGATTTTCTCTGGCATTACTGCTCATTGGGCCATATACATGAGTATGTTCTAGGTCCAATAAGCCTTTGGGCTTTTCTCTAGCTCGGCTAAGATAGGCCCTTTATCTTTTGGTCTAGTAAACAGAATTCAAGTCTCATAAGATATTTTATCAAATGAGCCCAAACGTCCATGACTATGGGATTTCTGAATCCGACTTACTCTATGTGACCAAGACTTTATGCCAAGAAAAATCAGGTTTAATTCATCAGATTTAAACCAATTCGGTATTTATGTTACATTTAGGCACTCTTTGGTTTAAGATATAAAACCCATTCCATGAATAGGGTGCTACAATTAATATTTCATTAAGATCAAAAGAACAAAACTTGTCTTTTATCAAAATGAAAAACATTCAAATTCTTACAAGAAAATGAAAGACAACTCTGCTTAAAGCAGGTACATTGTAGCAATTACTTAATACAAAACCAAGCCTCAAAGGGATCTATAAGTGAAAACCCTACGGCTGAGGCAGCATCCCAAGCTCCTTCCAGACATGTAGTTTCACTTGCCCTTCCTTCAACGTTCTACTGTTTCTTAGGCTCTGCATATTATCACAAATATCAGTGCCACAACCAGTATCCAATACCTTTAAGGTAGAACTTGAAGTAATAACATGAATACCTGAGGAAGTAGTCGCATACATCGACTTTAACTCCTCATCATCTTCCATGAATTTAATGCAATTTCTCTTCCAATGCCCTGTCTCCTTACAGTAGCAGCACTTACCAACGTAAGAGGTATCTGACTCGGGCTCAGAAGACACACGCTTGCCATGATTCAAAATCTGGACAACTTTGTCTCCACCCTTGTCAGCATTAGGTTTAGAAAACCTACCCTTCTCATTCATGAGATTGTACAGGGTACTCTTCACGTTTGGCTCAACTGTCTTGAGCATTTCATGCAGTTCAGTCAACGTCTTCGTTAAGCCTTTCTTGATATAGTTCCTTACGAACTTATCATAGCTTGACGGCAGTGACTGCAGAATGATCTCAGTTGCCAATTCCTGGCTAACTGGATAATCCAGTTTCCTCAGGTTATCAATGTAACCCATCATTTTACTGACATGAGGACTTACTGGATGATCATTTGGTAGCTTGCAGCTAGTGAGAGATTTAACCAACTGGTATCTCTCCACTCTTATCTGCTCCTGAAATTTTAATTTCAGGCTGCTGATCATCTCTATTGGCGACTCCATGTTCTCATATTGCTTCCGCAAGTCTGAGTCCATGCTAGCCAATATCAGACCACGCACATCTACCGCATCATTATAATGCTTATTCCAAGCATCATATACTGCATGAGAAGCATTGGACCCGATCCTCACGGGGAGAGCTCTCTCAAGAACATAGTCCTTTCTCTCCTGTCTGAGGACTAGCCTCAGGTTCCGCGACCAAGTCAAGAAATTTGATCCGTTCAGCTTGTCCATCTTAAGGACAGACCGGATCGAGAAAGCGTTTTGATTGTTTGTGCTAGTCATAACTGAAAATTAAGATAAAAGGATTTTAGTTAATATGTTCAATATGATTAATCCCGTATTAAATTAATATGATTAATCACGCATTATATTCAATAACATAAGTTACCCTCAATAGAATATAATGATTCCAAGATCCACATATAACTAAGATTAAAGTGGGCCACTGGCCGTCACCCAACCTTAGCTTATATCGGTAAGCCCTGAATCGGCTAATTATATCCGTGATATAACTCTTGGTTGTGAATCTGGGCCCGAGGCCCAATCCACTCTGATGTCTCAAGGCCCGGGACTCCCGATGGCCTAGTCAAGAAAACCAGACTATACAGTCATGTAATCATTAATGTCTGGGACTCCCAATGACATTTATGAATCACAAACTGTCTTACCCACGCAAAAGCAGACATCCTCACACTGTAAGGCCATGAATACAATTGAATGGGCTTCGACAGCTGACATAGAATGGACAAGACATCCAACGCTTGATATTATATGAGGTTCGTAGGTTTATTAAAATTTCATTCCCAAAATAGAAGATTACTATTTCGGGAAACTTTCTATTTTAGGAAACCTACTATTTTAGGAAACTTTCTAAAATTGGAAACTTTCCTTAAATCCAAAACATGCAAATTCAGAAACTTCTAATTTAAGAAACTTTCTAATTTCAAAATTTTGGAAACTTATTAATTTAAAATCGATTTTAAAATTTTATAAAAATAAATTTTAAATTAATCTGAAGAAGAGACTCAAATAATTGGCCCAATTGTTTTAACTTCTTGGCCCGAGGCCCAAGAATTGGTCCATGTCCAAGACATAACCCAATTGTCCAATTAAATGACATAACCGGTCTGGTTCATTAAAATTGGTCTAACCAAAATTAATTACTACGACGACCACAATTGTCAACCGGTTATTTACTAAACCGGATTTTCTCAATTTATTTGGTCCAACCAAATCAAATTAGAAATTCCTGGTTTAGGCACTAAATCCAATAATTCTTTCGACATTGGATTTCTTGTCCCGGTTTAACCAGACTTAATAAAATTATTAAATCTGTTTATTAAACCAGGACGAATTAATTTTAATCAAATTAAACCGAGCCTTAAACCAACCATGTCGATCGATGGACCAACCGTGTCGATCGATCCATCAACCACATCGGTCGATGCTCTCAGCATCGATCCTGCATCGATCGTGCATCGATCCTGTATCGATCGATGCTCTTACGCATGCACGGATCCGAGCCAAAACCCTAACCGCATCGATCGATGCTCTTAGCATCGATCCTGCAACGATCGTTCATCGATCCTGCAACGATCGTTCATCGATCCTGCAACGATCGATGCTCTCACGCGTGCACGAACGGTTATCAGGTTTGGCCGAGAGATTCTCGCGAGATCCACGCGATCGTTTGATCGATCCGTGCGATCGCAGTCGATCTCTCGAGATTGCAACGATCGATCCATACATTGCATCGATCGATGCAATGCGATCTCAGTCGATTCAAATCAGTTTAGATCGCATACCAAATCAATATAGCTTGGTCATGCGATTTTTCAACTGTTTGTTTAGGATTCAATTCTTGTTTCTTAAGTGTTTTAATCTTATCAGTAGATTGATTCAAAAACACCTCTTTAAACAATCCTAAACATGAATCTAAACAAGAAGAACCAGAACCAATGGCTCTGATACCACTGATGGATCTTGGGTGTGAATCCTGATTCAATTCATCAGATTACTTGATCCTAAACATGCCAGATCTAGGTTCTCTTGAATAGAAACATAAGTAGATCTCACCTTTTACCTGTTTTGCAGCGGAAAGAGAGAACAGGTCAGAGATCAGAGAGCCACCGAGTGATAACTCCTCCAGAGGTTCACACACGCACACCAAGCAGGAAGAAAGCTGCTAGACCGAGCTGTGGGAGGTCGCAGGGAGAGAGAGAGTCGCGGCTAGGGCTTCAACTCGACCTGAACTCGTCTTAAGTTTATATAAAACTTGTTCAGTTCGTTTTGGGCCATTTGGCCCAAATGCCAATTAACTCCGAGGCGTTCGCGCATTGCATCGATCGTTGCACCTTATGCATCGATCGATGCACAATGGCTAAAACCTCTTATTCTCTCTAAGTATAGTAAATGCCTAGCACTTTTACCATACTCCTGCTAAACCGTTCCTACACGATTTCCTGTTAGCTTAGGCGTGTGACCCATATGGGATCATATAATAAAGGCAATAAGTCCAAGACTTATAGATCATGAGCGGACTCTAGCAAGCCATCATGACCCCCAGTATTATATGACTTATGTCTGATCTTTGACATACTCTTACTTTCTAGAGACAGTACCGAGATTACTGGACACAATTCCAACAATATCATGGTCAAAAACCCTAAAAACCATTATATATTATATGGTTGCTGAAATGTTAGCTTCACAATTACCTTCGTTTATGGGTTTAATCTTGTTGATCAGAGGATGGCTATTTAGTCCGAGTTGGAAGATCTAAGTGGCAACACTACTTTGACTTCGCACCCACAGGAAGTGGCTGGGGACTTTAATCAAATCTTGCGTACTTCTACACATTCTAAATATCTTATGGAAGACGTGGACATTTCATGCATTGATGATTTCAATTTAGCAATTTAAGGAGACAATTTATTCGAAGCACCATCCAAAGGAATATCATTTTCATGGTGGAATAAGTAAGATAATGACTCGGTGTCGAAAAGGATTGACCATGCTTTAATTAATGAGTTTTGGGCGGCTCCATTTCCTTATGCATATTCTGAGCTCGTAGACCCTCTTCAATCCGATCATTACTCAATTATGTTCTATGCCTTCGCTGAAACGTGGAGTTATTAAGCATTGTTGTTTCTTCACTCACGTCGCTGATCACCCGCAATATGAAGAGGTTGTGGGTGAGTCTTGGAAACCGGAGGTGATCACATAATCGGCTCAGTTCAAACTTATGTGTAGTCTGAAGCTATTGAAGCCTAAGCTGAGGCGTATCAACCAAAATCACTTCAGCGGTATTTCTCAGAGGGTTAAGTAGAAATAAAGAGTTACCACGGTATTGCAAAGACAATTGTTGACCTCTCTTAACCCTATTCTTGCGCAAGAGTAGCATTAATCTCCTTAGAGACGGAATGTTATGCTTCAAGTTGAGAAGAAGTTTTTTAGACAACGATCGAGAATTAAGTGGCTCCATATAGGTGACATGAACAATGCTTTCTAACACAAGAGAATAACGCTCAGATTGTCTCAGAATCATATATACTACATCAATGATGAAGTGGGCAGGAAAATTGGGGCAACTGATGAGTTAAAAGCACACGCATCGGACTACTACAAGTCCATTTTTGGCTGCACATATATGCCAGTTTTTCCGGTTACAGTTGACGCACTCAGGGAATTACTTCCATTCAGATGCTCTGATGTTCAGGTAGCTATTCTTCAAAGATCAATCACTGAAGAAGAAATTCTTAAAACTCTGCTTTCCATGCCTCAGGATAAATGCCCATGGCCAGATGGTTACTCAATGGAGTTTTTCATCTCGTCTTGGATTCTTGTGGGTAAGGATGTGATTGATGCGGTTCAAGAGTTTTTAAGGAATGGAAGGTTGCTTAAGGATCTAAATACGACTTTCATTGCCCTGATTCTTATGACTACGGAGGCGTGTTCGCTAGGAGACTATATACCTATCAGTTGTTGCATTTTTGTATATAAGTTCATCTCAAAATTTCTGGCAAAGAGACTGAAGCCTATCAAACTGCCTTCTAAAAAGAAAAAAAGTTTAGGGGGAAAGCGTCTTACTAGCTACTGAGCTAATACGGAAATATCATAAGTCGAATTGTGCTAAAGCGGCTATGCTAAAGGTTGACATTTGCAAGGCATTCGACACATTATGTTGGAACTTCTTGAACAAGGTATTGAAAGCGCAAAAATTTCCACCTTTATTACGAGAATGGATCAGGCAATGCTGGTCATCAGTTAAGTTCTCTATTCTTGTCAACGGGGAACCAGCTGGATAATTTAAAGGAAAGAAAGGCTTGAGGCAAGGGGACCCGATATCTCCATACTTGTTATAATTGTTATGAAAGCTTTGTCTCGTCTGCTTGATTTGGCGGCAGCAGAGGGGCATTTTGTTCTTCATCCACAGTGTGAGAGTCTTGTAATTACCCATCTTCTGTTTGCTAAAACTTTCTGATGTTCTCTGGTGGCTAAACATGCTCAATGGAAGGTATTCTAGAGGTTTTCTTGCGCTTCAAAAAGATGTCTGGCCTAGACATGAATGCCTCCAAATATGATATCTTCTTCACTGATTACTTAGACTTAGAAGCAAAGGCTTTAAGTAGTGCAACTGGGATCAAAATGAGTTCATTCCCAATGAGATACCTTGGCCTTCCTTTGAGCTCACAACGGCTAACGTACTCGGGTTTGCAGTATTTTTTTGGAGAAGATCACAAAGAAGTTACACTCTTTGACTGCTAAGTATCTCTTATTTGCGGGTAAAATTAGACTTGTCGCCTCAGTTTTTACGGTATTGTTAATTTTTGGAGCCAAGTGTACATGCTGCCTAAAGATTTTTATGCTAAAGTCGACTCTCTCTGTCCTGCCTTTTTTTGGAAAAATGGTACTCATTCAGCTGATGGTGGATAGAGTTACTTGAAAAGAGATTTTTAAGTCGGAAAGTGAAGGAGAATTAGGGATAAGGCTTCTTGCAGATTTTGAGGTGGTTTTCAGATTAAAACATATTTGGAATCTCTTTGCTGGAGGTGGCTCTTTGTGGGTGGAATGGGTTAAAGAAAATATTTTCAACATAAAGAGTTAGTGGAAAAACGACTCTCCTAGATTCTCGAGGGAAATTCGCAATATGCTGCAACTCAAGTCACTGCTCTCAAAATTACTTAAGTGTGAAGTTTGGATTGGCAATACAACTTCTTTCTGGTGGGATAATTGGACTAAACTTGGACCTTTGATCGATTTTCTGGGTAACGTGGATCCATCACGATTAATGTTGAGAGTGAATGCAAAGGTGAGCGATGCTGTTAGAGATTGATGCTGGAACATGCCAAGTGCTAAATCAGAGGCATTTCAAATGCTGCATATTTTTCTAACTAGCATTGAGCCTCCAAATGACTTGAAAGGAGCATATTTGTTACTTTGGTGAACTCCTTCTGGTACTTATTTGCCATGCTTCTCCTATAAAGATACATGGGAACATTTAAGATTGGATTCTCCTTCAGTGCGCTGGTGTAATGTGGTATGGTTCAAGGAATCTATACTGACAGCTTTTTTATATTCTGGTTAGTCTTCCTTACTCGCTTATCTACTAGAGACAGACGTAGTAGGTGGGGAATGAATGTGCCTACAGTATGCCCTCTATGCTTGGTAGAGGATGAGTCCCATAATCATATTTTCTTCTCATGCTCTTTCTCTTCTGGTTTGTTGCATTTTTTTATACCTCTTGTTAAGCCTGGTATGACCTCTTTTCTGCTAGAGGAGTTACTGGATTATTTACTGCTGATTGGATAGACTTTAATGTCTCCCAGAATTGTCATCTTTAAGCTGTTAACAAATAAGATAAAGGCCCTTATCTATGAGCCCGTTCCAGGATCAAAGACGAAAAGACGAGCCGATTCGATCTTTGGGCCCAAAACGAATGACGCTTTGATGAGGCCCAAGCGATGCCGAAGTAAGAGGCGATCGAGCTCGATCTCGGCAGGAGACGACGTGGGGATAGAGCGACTCGGTCTTTTCCAGTTCAACTGATCCGCGAGGATCACGGGGATCGTTACGAAGGAGAGGCTGAAATATCGGAACAGAGAGATCAGAGCCGAGACTATTTAAAGAAGAAGTGGCGACTCATTCAAGATATTCCGACCCTAACTTAGAACACTTCGACTAGATAGCTCGAGCATCATACTTTGTACTCTCTTTTCGATTGTGTTTGTTCTATCTCGACGATCAATCTCAATAAAGTCTTTGATTCATAGGAAACTATACCATTTCTATATCCTAAAGTCCAAATCCACGAATAAAAATTCTTAGTGTGAATCCCGGATCTCACAGATGGGTGCTAAACCCATATCCAACAAATATTCAAAACGCCTCCAAAATATCAGAATTGCGTATGTAATTTTGTAACTTGAAAACGATTTATATCTAACAAACAAACAATGAGACAATTAAACACTTACAGAAATGAAATTAGTACAACTTTAACATTATAACAGAATCCTATTTTCTTTTTCACGTCAGCGTGCTAGGTTAAGCGATAAAAACTCTCAGGCGATACTAGTGAAGCAGCCGCCTCCCTCCTTCGTTTTGCCTTCTCCCCGGCCGGCGTTCACTGCCGTCGCCGGGGAGGCTCCGCTTGTTGCCGTTCTCCTTAGTTGATCCATCTCAGCTCGCCATTTTCGACAGTTTTACTGGTGCCGTCCTCTTCCGCCATCTTCTCCGTTTTGTGTTGTTTTTTTCTCGTCGTCGGCCGGCGTTGTATCTTTCTGTTCGATGTTGTGAGCCTCCATGCTGCTCGCGCCGGCGATCCCGCTCGCCTCTGTGGTGAGTTCGTGTTTATAGCTTTAGATATGGGTTGGCTGGTTGTTTCTGCTGGCGTTTGGTGTGTCCTTTTGTTAGATCTCCGCCGTGGATTAGTGTTAGGGTCTCTGGTTCGGGTTGTGCTCTAGGCGTGGGTTACTGTCGGTTCCGGGTCATGGTTTAGGGCTGAGTTTGGGTCAAATCGGATTTAGTCTAATAATGTTAGGTACCTCCTCTTTACAGACTTTCGTTGGTTCAAAGTTCGGGGTAGTTTGGGTTGGTTTGGCTTCGGTCGTTTCAAATCGGTGGAGATTTGGATTTCCTTTAGGCTTCTATCTAGGTGGTTTATGGGCGCATAGTATTGCGTCTCAACCGTATCCGAAAGTGTCTTAGAATTCTTTCTTAGGAGTTCTTCTTGTCAGGTTATGGAGTCTTGTTTCTTTGAGTCTGAGAGAGGGTCTTTCAGCAACTGTTCGGGAAGTTGATGTTATCGTTGGTTGGCCGTGGGCAACAACGGTAAATCTCGCTCAAGCATCTACGCATGGATGAAGATTTGCAGTTCCGGTTTTCTTTGTTTGGCGTTGGATTGTATCGATTGCTTTCTGTTTTAGTTGTAGGTTTTGTTTCCGGGGATATCCTTGTTTTTCCGCCGGTCTAGTTTCCCTTTATGGATTTGTTTCTAGAAAAAGTTCTGTTTTCTGCCGGCTTTTGTATCCCAAAAACGTATCCTTCCTTGGTTTAATATAATGTATAACTTGAGAGGGAAAAAAAAAACAGAATCCTATTTTCTATTGATACATAGAGGCAAAACTCAATCTTGACCAAATGCAGAATAGTTGAAGAGTGAGGAGCAAATATCAAACGTGTTTGATCTCTAGTTTATCCATGCACTTCTAATGTCATCTAAAGGAAAACTCGTGAGAAAGCCAGTCGAATTCAAACGTGTGTATTTCATTATATAACATAGGTACATGTTTGCTGAGATGTATATAGCTTGTCGTTGTGTTCTTGATCTTAGCATACTATATTCATTCTGTTGATCATGGATGAAACTATGATTATTAAAAATACCATTGAAGAGAAATGACAAGGAATTTTGCAGAAGGATTGTTGGAGTCAAGTTTGGCACTTTCCTTAAAAGGCCTATTCAGGAATTTAGGTCGGCCCAGAATGGAAAGACGGTATAAGGCCAAAGCCGGTAAAACGTGGGTTAAATCCGACTCGGTTCAGCCTACTTACGTCTAGGGTTTTGGAAGGCGCAAGCCGGAGAAGAAAGGCGGCGCATAACAATGACGAAATATGGGAATATTCCATATTTCGTCAATGAGATATTAGGAAATATTCGTATTTATCTTAATTATGTAAACCGACTTTGTAAACCCTATATAAGGAGACTTCATACCGATGAATGAGACACACTTTTAATAATACTTTTAGCCCGAGAGACTTTAGAGCAAATATAAAACCTAAAACTCTCTCTGGCGACTTGCAACATTCTTTTACCGGCTTCCATCTCGGAAACACCGGCTTAAAACCCTAATTTCCTAATTCTCACCGTGTTCTTTAATTCTTCTTTTAGAATCTCTAATTCAAAAACCCTAAAGTTCTTGCTATCTTAGGATACGTGGAACTGAGATCTTACAATTGGCGCCGACTGTGGGGATTTCTAAGAGAAATTTCTGAACGAGATGTCGGGAAACGGTGACGAAATCGATCCAAATAACCCAAAGGTTCAACTAAGTGATCATGAAGACAGCGACTATGATCAAAGCGATCATGAAGTCAAAGAAGACAGAGGACTCGACGGAAGACAACCATGAGGCTCCAACCCTGGAAACAACGACAGGCGTGCCCCGCCAGTCGATGAGATAGCAAAATAAGTCGACCAAGATAAGTTTTTAGCCACTTTGATGGCAAAAATCGACTCTCAAAGCGACTTAATCAAAGAATTCTCCGAAAGAATTGACTTGTTGCAATCCGAACAAGATCGGATCCGTTCGGACCAATAGTCAAGAAAACCCAAACGGGAGGTGCCTCCAAAGGTGAAAGATAAAGTTGCCAGACAGCTGATCTATGAAACACCCGAAGGGGATCATCAAGGCCAAGACGGCAAGTCAAAAAGAGACTCACGCGAGGAGCGCGATAGAAGGGACGACCATAAACGGAGCTCGCATCGGAAGAGAGACCCAGACGAACACAGGCGAGGTTCACACCGGGAGCAGGAGGACTGGTACAGAGAAAGGTACTCACCCGACAAAGGTCAGCGCGATGACCACGAGACTCAGCACGGCCGAGGCTCCCATCACAAACGAAACTCGCGACACGAGAACGACCCGCACCGAGAGTATCATCGCCACGAGCGAGGTACATCGCACGAGGAGGCTCGTAAGACCACTACCAGTGGAGCAAGTCGTAACCAAGTGGAGAAGCAACTAACTGAACTTAGAGATACCCTGAAAGAATTGAAAGGAAAAGTTCACAGCGTTGAAGGGTCCGCCCCTGAGATCGATCGAATCATCGAGGAGACTCGGAGAACGCCATTCACGTCGCGTATTACGAACACGTACATACGGAAAAAAGAAAAGCTCAGATTGCCAATGTACGGCGGCACGAAGGACCCCGCCGCTCATCTAACGATTTTCAAGATTATGGCAGCAAACGCGCGATTCACGTCATCCAGAGAACGCGACATCGGCCTCTGTCAGTGGTTTTCCGAAACTCTGGAGGGGGACACACTAACCTGGTTTTCCCGACTCCCGTCTAAATCAATTGACAATTTCTCCGACCTCACGAGATCATTCGTAAGGCATCATTTTGCCTACGTACATAAGGACACCTCATTAAGCGCGTTGATGTCCATGTCGCAAGAAAAGAAAGAGACGTTGAAGGCCTTCATAGAAAGGTTCAGAGCGACCATGACGCGAGCAGAGGCCCCAGATAAGTTTACTATCGCAGCCCTAACGAATGCCGTCTGGCACGAGTCGCCTTTCTATCAGGATCTGGTCGTCAACCCACCATTGACCATCGAAGACGCACTCCATCGAGCAAACAAATTCGTAGAGTTGGAAGAGAAAAAGATCGCCTTAGCCAAAAGGTACAACTCCGTGAAGCAAGTCGATAAAAAGGAAGAAAGAGAACCTAGGCAACATTACGAAAAAGGGGCCAAAACGACAATGGTTGTCACCAATACCGACAAACCATGCTCATCGAAACCTTGGAATAAACAGAACAAGGCAGGGAAGGAAACGGCACCGCATGCTTCCACTACAGCAGAAAAGTATTGTGAATACCACCAAGCCACCTCGCACGATACTGCCGAATCTCGAAACCTCAAAAACGCTTTGTACGCCCGACTTTCAGATCAGGAGATTAAAGCGGCAATAGACAAATTGAAAGGGGAGTCAGGACAGCACGACGAGCAAAGGGCCGATGAACAGGCACCCAAGCAAAGTAAACAGCCGCGGCGCATCAAAAGCATAGCTTTAAAACGCAACCGAGAGGAGGAGGAAGAAGACGAAGAGGAAACTCCTAAAGCCGTCCGAAGAATCAACATGATTATGGGCGGTCTGATCTCCTTGAACGACTCGGTTCGGTCGATCAAAGTATATGAACGTATGGCGTTAGCTGCGCAAAACGCACCTCAACCTATTTTAACAGACGATCCTCCCGTCATCTTCACTGATCAAGATTTATACGGAATCCATTACTGTAATACCCTGTATCAAGAAATAGTCAACGGGAAGCGGAAATGTCAACGGAGGACGTTTTCGTAAATTACGAAGTTAAGGGGGTATTTTGGTAATTTTACCAAAATATGAGCCGAAAGTAAAGACGGGCCAAATGTTATTCTTTTTAAAGAAAGAAAACATTTAGAAGATCAAGAATGGTGGAAACGGACTGTAGATGGGTTTTTTGGGTTATCGGGAATGGAAACCGATAAAACCGACAAAACTTGTAAATTTCATAACAGGAGTTACGGGTGTCCGTTTGAGGTGATTCAAATTGCTAAATTCATCTAAGAGCATTTAGAATCTGAATATGAGACTCGGTGGATTTATAGAAGCGGCTAAAGGGTTTTGAAAATATTAACCGTAAAACCGGTTTTTCCGAGAAACCGATACAATGTTCGGGCAAGCGAGAAGACCTTCTAAACTCCACCAAAAATTATGAAATTTTGACCACAGCTCCATTATAATAGGAAGAAGACACGGTTAAAAGGATGAAGCAATATTTGATGCTGAGATCAAGTTATAAATTTTAGATCATTAATGGGTGATTAATGACTAAAACTCCAAAATAAATTCAAGGGAGCTTGGGCTTGGTTTGGGATGATTAGAGCTGATGTCTGAAGTTATTATGGACTTGATGAAAGTCCATTTACAAGCTTTTGCCACGAAAATTATGCAAGAAGAAGGAAGAGGCTTTGTTATGTTTTGGTGCATGAATTTACAATGGAGTTTTGGACCAAACCCAAGAGGCTTCTACATGGGCTTTGCATAGGTGAAATGGACACCAAACTGAGCTATTTTGTGGCCCTTTATGGAGAGGAGGCGTGGCTGAAGTAGGAAGGAAGAGAGGATGTGTCAAAGAAAGAGATGAGAAGAGTGTCACAAGACATGTGTCAATGAGAGAAGTGAGATGTGTCATGGGACACTTGTCACACCACAACTCAAGGGGTTTTGCTATATAAGGAGGCCTTTGCTCTCCCATTTCACTCACACCAACAAAGAAAAGAAAAAGAGAGGTAAAGAAAGAGAGGGAGAGAAGAGAAGAAAGCGTGAGGGAGAAGAAGAAGAAGAAGGAGGAGGAGGAGGAGAAGAAGAAGAAGGAGAAGAAGAAGAAGAAGAAGAAGAAGAAGAAGAAGAAGACCGGAGGAAGAGGAAGAGAGAGAGAGAGAGAGGAGAGAGAAAGAAGAAAGAGAAAGAAGAGAGAGAGCTGGAAGAGGGAGAAAGATAAGGAGAGCCGGAAGAGAGAGAAAGAGAACCGGATGAAAGAGAGAAAGAATCAGAGGAGAGAGAAAGAAGAGAGAGACAGTAGAGAGAAAGAAGAGAGAGAGATCCAAAAGAGAGAGAAGATGGTTTGGTTTAATTTGAGTCGGTTTAGGTTAACCGGTCAACGGTTGACTCAAAACCGGTTTAACCTAACCGGTTCAATTGAAGATGGTTCAGTTGGTTCAGAGTGGTCAACCGGTTTAGCTTGGTCAACCAGAGTGGTCAACGGTCAACCGGAGTCAAAGTCAACAGCCGGTCAACGGCCGGTCAACGCCGCGGTCAACGCGTTGACTCCGGCCGGTTTGTGTGTGCGGTTCATGTGCGGGTGTTCGTGATGTTTTGGGGTTCGTGTTCGTGTGTTCGGAAGGTTTGGGTTTAGTTCGGGGTCTCGGGAATCCGTATCCGCATCCGTGCCGTTCGTTCCGTCAAATCACTGTGAGTCGGCTCAAAACACCATAGTTGCATGTAGACGTTAAATGGGAAACCATAGTGATAGGATTGCATACCCGTGTGAATGAATTGAATTGAAGTGAATGATTGGTTGAATTAACGGTAAACCGGCTAGGGTTAAAGAAGCATGATAGGCTTAAACGGATTAAACATGTTTGTGTGCCGCTAAGTTGATAGCGTTGTTGCGTGATGCATTCATATAGTCGTGGCATGAGTAGGACTATATATGCATATATAAGCAAGTAAAGAACGGAGATTGAATGAACATATATACAGGAATTAAGACGAGTTAAAATACGGAGTTGAACCCGAACGAACGTATAGAGTATAAACGGTGTCGGGGTTTCCCGAGGTTAAATGGATTAAGTTAATGAATTATGAGACGTCGGGGAATCTAGTAAGCCACTAGCTCTAACCGACGGATTGAGGAGTTAGTAAAAGATGATCAGGATGAATAAGAAATGAGAAGTGTTATGATTGGTGAACCGTCTACGGGTTAACAAGCGGTTAACCCAAGGTAGCGGGCGTGAAATGGTTAAAATACATTAGAAACCCTAATAGGCCTGTGTGTGTGATTGTGAGTCTACTTCGGTGTTGGGCCGAGTAGATGGTTGATTGTGTGAGTTGTGGTTGTTGTGTGGATGTGGTTGACTTTTCTGTGCAGGCCTTTAGATCGTCTCGGTGTTGGGCCGAGCGATCCTCGTTGTTACTTAACGCGGTCACGGGACCGGTTAAGTTGCGGTGCTGACTCGGTGCGGTGCCGAGTCAGAGCGGTGATGTGTGTGAGTAGACTTGCGGGATGCGGGGTTGAGTTGATTGTGGTTATTGATTGAGATTGATTCCTAGAGTCCAAGTGAGTTTGCGTGTTTACATTTATGCACTAGGACTCTAGGGTGCGTTAGATCCCGCAAGTCTAGGTGTGTGATTACGTTCTGGTACTTCCATCCCGATTGGATCCTCGGGAGTTGATAACCTGGTCAGTTAGTGCTGGCAGGTGCGAACCTATAGAGTGACGTCTGTAGGGTGTAGTCCGGAGAATACGGGGTCGCGTCCTAGGGCCGGGCTGCATGGAATCTCGGGTTGCCGGGGGTAACCGGAGTCGCCGCGTATCGATGGACAGAGAACGGTGTCCTAGTCGTTGTGTGGACGGCTAGGAGTCGCGTGGGTTAGTTGCCATATCGGTAACGGTGAGAACCCGTGGAAGTTACCAAGATCGTAGGGGCCCAGCGTGTGTGTTTTGGTGTGGTTGGTAGTGCGCGGTAGATAGATCGAGTCTCAATCGGGGACATGTGCCGCAGTGCTCCCGATTTCCTCTAATCGCCTTATCTTTCTTTTGGCAATTGATTGTGTGTGGGCTCGACACGACGTGGTAGAGCGTGATCGGCTATTGTGTTTGATTGATTGTTATTTTGGGGTTTTCGGGCGGGGATCTATAGATGATAGATAGACTAGAAGCCGTAGTGGGGAGCCGATTCACTGGGTGATCTTAGATCGCTCATTAGACTCTTTTTGTGTTTTCAGGTTAAGCAGCGACGGACGCGGGAGGTCCTCGGTGTAGCTTCGGGATGACTTGGGGCGGGATTTTAGACTCGATGTATTTGGGGTTTTTCTCTCGGTTCGGCTTAGAGCCATTTTGTATTGATTTGCGTATTGATTGATTGTTGATGAAAAATGATTTGTACAGTAACGATTAAACGTTGTGCTGAACGTTTGATTTACTCAGAAATGAATATACTTTCCTGATATTGTGTTTAGTCCGAACCGACACAACTCGCTGAAGTAATGCAGGACGGCCGACTTGTACTATGAAAGCGAGGATAGCGGAGTCAAGGATGGGTTAGTGCGAGCCTTTGTCTCAAACCAATCTGTCTCTGGCTTTGTCCTGTGGCGAACTTTTCCTGTTCGACTTGCTCGGGTTCGATCGGTCATGTTCTTGTTTGATTGTTGGCTGGTCAGCTCGACGGTCAGCGGAGAATGGGAAAGGGGCGTTACAGAAAGGTGGTATCAGAGCATGGTTCTGCATGGGTTTCAAAGTTGTTCATTTCTGAGTGTTTTCTGAAGGATTGTTTAGGTTAATCCTGATTCAATTCCAAATTCAGATCATCCTAAACATGCAGATCTAGGTTCTCTTGAATAGAAACAATATCAGATCTCACCTTATACCTGTTTATGCAGCGGAAGGAGAAGGTATGGCTTGAGATCAGCAGAACCACCTAGAGATGGATCCTCCAAAGGCTCACACACGCTTCACAGGAAATGGCTGCTAGACCGAGCAGGAGAGGAGGCGCAGAGAGAGAGGAGAGATCGCGGCTGGGGGCTAGGGTTAGGGAGAAAGAGATTTGGGTTTTAGTTTATAAAACCCTTCTCTTTCCCTTTTGGGCTTTTGGGCCCAAATACCAATCTGATTAAATCCCTTGGATTTAATCAGACCCATTAATCTCTCTCTAAGTACGACAAATGCCTGGCACTTTTACCGTACTTCTGCTAAGCCGTTCCTACACATTTTCCTGTTAGCTTAGGCGTGTGACCCATATGGGATCATATAATAAAGGCAATAAGTCCAAGACTTATAGATCATGAGCGGACTCTAGCAAGCCATCATGACCCCCAGTATTATATGACTTATGTCTGATCATTGACATACTCTTACTTTCTAGAGACAGTACCGAGATTACTGGACATAATTCCAACAATCTCCCACTTGTACTGGAATCTCTGTATTCATAATCCTTTTGTCTCAATATCTCGATTAGTCATAAGGCAAGATTGGTGTCATCCTTATAAAGCCTAATCTTGTTCATCGGACTCTGATTCGATACTGACAATCCAAACGACTCGGGACAGTCCGTTTGAGCATGGCCATGCATTTTCCAGTATTCAAATCTCCGATTGGCCTAGAGATATTCACTCCATTTATATTGGAGGGACAAATCCCGTCTTGTTCCATCACTGTAAACTACTCATTTCGTAATACACCCAAACAAGGTCCTTATAGCTATCGCATAACGACAGCGTTAGACAATGATCAAAGCGCATCAGTTCATGTGCAGTCACATGCATGCGAACTCAGGTCTAAGGACTATACTCTATAGTCGTAGTAAGAATCTCTTATGACACAGATATAAATATCCTGAAGAGTTCTTATAAGCGGGTCTAGTCCGGTCGTATGTACCCCACATACACCTATGTACTGACTTTGATGCCTCGCATCTATGACACACTGAGACTTTGTCATAAGTCACATACCAATCTAGTCTCACACGGTTGTTGGTGTTCCAATTTCAACAACCTTCGACTAGGGACAGGATGATATAAGCCATCTATCAAATATAGGGTCTCATGATCAAGCTAAATGACTTTGATGACTCAAGATCAAGTCACTTACTTCGATGACCTATAAAATGGTTTATATCACTTTGGAACGATTATTTCATCACAGTTAAAATAATCTTGAAATAATAATTTCATTAAACATAAGAATGTTTTACAAGAACATATCAAATAACTAAATAAAGCCCTTTATTAACTCCCACTGAAATTAAGACTACATCTTAATTTCACTTATCCTACAGCAACAGTCCGCGACTCGTGCTTAGGCCTAAGGAGTGGCTTCGTTAATAGATTAGCAACGTTCTCATTCGTTGAAACTTGCTGATCTACTTAACTTCTCTGTCATTTATCTCACGGAATAGGTTATACCTATCCTCAAGGTGTTTGGACCTCTGATGTGCAGCTAGTCTCATCTATGCTGGGAATCACATCAAGTTCAGTGACGAACTCTTCTTTCCAAACAACCTCTTTCGCCGCTTTCCAAGCTGCGAAATGTTCAGCTTAAGTCATGGAGTCAGCAACAGTGCCTTGCACCGCCAGACAGACACAAGATATAACCGGACTGTGACCGGAAATCATCTTTGTCCGTTGGAAACTTGCCTTTCAGACTCTATCGACTTGTAGCACCTCACTTTCTCCGTGAATCAAGAACTTATCCTTAGTATTTCTCAAATACTTTAGGACATTCTTTACGGCAATCCAGTGATTCTTTGCTGGATTTGACTGGTCTTTACTTGTCTTGCTTAACATTAAAGCAACATCAAACAAGTACGTTTCATGGCATACATGATAGATCCAATTGCCGACGCATATGGAATCTTATCCATGCATTTAAGCTCAGCAGTTATCGTAGGACACTGTGTCTTGCTTAACGTAATGCCATGTGACATTGGCATAAAACCCTTCTTGGAATGCTGAAAACGTGTAGGACTTTGTCGGGATAAGAATCCTGACTTTGTCCTACCAGCTCTTTCGGATCTTTATCTTTAGATCCAAAATCCAAGAACTACGTGGTTTTACCCATGTCAATCATAAAACCAACTCCCAAGCCAGTCCTTTACCGACTGCAGCATTGGGACGCTATATCCGAGAATCAGTATGTCATCGACATACATTATGAGAAATGCAATATTGCTCCCACTTATCTATTAGTAAACGCACAGTTCCATTTCGTTCCTGTTCAAGTCAAAACCTTGACTATTTCAACAGAACGAAGATTCCAACTCCGATATGTTTGCTTCCATCCATAAATGGATCGATGAAGTTAACTTACACAAAGTGTATATTTTCGGAGTCCGGGCTCACTTTCGCTTATTTGAATTTCGCAGATTCGTCGCTTTCAATGATCATCAGATCATGCGAACTTTCAATGATCATCAGGTTCAACTAATGACGAGAAATCACTCTCGGATTAGTGACTGATTCATTCATGTCTGCGAACTTCAGGCTCCACAGGTGTAGATTCTACAGAAATCTGTAAATCCTTCCGCTGCTCTCCCTCAATAGGTTAAGCAGCCTCCTGTATTTCTCGAATTTCTTCGAGTTATACTTTTACTCCCACTGTTCTTCTTTGAAAGTAACTTCCCTTCTTAGAAAACAGAATGGGCGTAAAAGTAACAAGCCTTGGTTTCCCTAGGACAACCAGCGAAGTAGCACAACTACAAATACTCAGTAAAGACGAATTTGGATCGATTCCAATCCACATTTACGTGGTGTCTTTCAACTGATATTGGTGGAACCTTTTCAGCGTAAACTTAGATATTCTTAGAGCGTTATTCTTAAATAATATCATGGAAGATTCGTGTGACTCATCTTTAATCATTTCTAATAAGATCTGATTCTTTCTCACAGAAACACCTTCAGGTTTTCAGGAGAAATGAGCTGTGAAACGATTTCACACTCATTCAGATGATCACACCATCAATGACTTAAGTATTCTCACTCGTGATCTGATCCAGAGTCTTAATACTTCTGTCATTCAGATCCTATACTTCATTCTGGAACTCTTTCGACCATGTCAAAGAATTCCGACTTGTGTCTCATCAAATGAACACAGTCTTACTCACTGAAGTAATCAGTAGAGACAATGAAGTACAGGAAATTTTCTCTGGCATTACTGCTCATTGGGCCACATACATGAGTATGTTCCAGGTCCAATAAGCCTTTGGGCCTTTCTCTAGCTCGGCTAAGATAGGCCCTTTGCCTTTTGGTCCAGTAAGCAGAATTCAAGTCTCATAAGATATATGTATCAAATGAGCCCAACAGTCCATAACTATGGGATTTCTGAATCCGACTTACTCTATGTGACTAAGACTTTTATGCCAAGAAAAATCAGGTTTAATTCATCAGATTTAAACCAATTCGGTATTTATGTTACATTTAGGCACTCTTTGGTTTAAGATATAAAACCCATTCCTTGAATAGGGTGCTACAATTAATATTTCATTAAGATCAAAAGAACAAAACTTGTCTTTTATCAAAATGAAAAACATTCAAATTCTTACAAGAAAATGAAAGACAACTCTGCTTAAAGCAGGTACATTGTAGCAATTACTTAATAAAACCAAGCCTCGAAGGCATCTATAAGTGAAAATCCTACGGCTGAGGCAGCGTCCATAGCTCCTTCCAGACATGTAGATCCACTTGTCCTTCCTTCAACGTTCTACTGTTGCTTAGGCTCTGCATATTATCACAAATATCAGTGCCACAACCAGTATCCAATACCTTTAAGGTAGAACTTGAAGTAATAACATGAATACCTGAGGAAGTAGTCGCATACATCAACTTCAACTCCTCATCATCTTCCATGAATTTAATGCAATCTCTCTTCCAATGCCCTGTCTCCTTACAGTAGCAGCACTTACCAACGTAAGAGGTATCTGACTCGGGCTCAGAAGACACACGCTTGCCATGATTCAAAATCTGGACAACTTTGCCTTCACCCTTGTCAGCATTAGGTTTATTAAACCTACCCTTCTCATTCATGAGATTATTCAGGGTACTCTTCACGTTTGGCTCAACTGTCTTGAGCATATCATGCAGTTCAGTCAGCGTCTTCGTTAAGCCTTTCTTGATATAGTTCCTTCTGAACTTATCATAGCTTGACGGCAGTGACTGCAGAATGATCTCAGTTGCCAATTCTTGGCTAACTGGATAATCCAGTTTCCTCAGGTTATCAATGTAACCCATCATTTTACTGACATGAGGACTCACTGGATGATCATTTGGTAGCTTGCAGCTAGTGAGAGACTTAACCAACCGGTATCTCTCCACTCTTATCTGCTCCTGAAATTTCAATTTCAGGCTGCTGATCATCTCTATTGGCGACTCCATGTTCTCATATTGCTTCCGCAAGTCTGAGTCCATGGTAGCCAATATCAGACCACGCACATCTACCGCATCATTATAATGCTTATTCCAAGCATCATATACTGCATGAGAAGCATTGGACCCGATCCTCACGGGGAGAGCTCTCTCAAGGACATAGTCCTTTCTCTCCTGTCTGAGAACTAGCCTCAGGTTCCGCGACCAAGTCAAGAAATTTGATCCGTTCAGCTTGTCCATCTCAAGGACAGACCGGATCGAGAAAGTGTTTTGATTGTTTGTGCTAGTCATAACTGAAAATTAAGATAAAAGGATTTTAGTTAATATGTTCAATATGATTAATCTTGTATTATACTTAATATGATTAATCACGCATTATATTCAATAACATAAGTTACCCTCAATAGAATATAATGATTCCAAGATCCACATATAACTAAGATCAAAGTGGGCCACTGGCCATCACCCAACCTTAGCTTATATCGGTAAGCCCTATGTCGGCTAATTATATCCGTGATATAACTCTTGGTTGTGAATCTGGGCCCGAGGCCCAATCCACTCTGATGTCTCAAGGCCCGGGACTCCCGATGGCCTAGTCAAGAAAACCAGACTATACAGTCATGTAATCATTAATGTCTGGGACTCCCAATGACATTTATGAATCACAAACCGTCTTATCCACGCAAAAGTAGACACCCTCACACTGTAAGGCCATGAATACAATTGAATGGGCTTCGACAGCTGACATAGTCTGGACAAGACATCCAACGCTTGATATTATTTGAGGTTCGTAGGTTTATTAAAATTTCATTCCCAAAATAGAAGATTACTATTTCGGGAAACTTTCTATTTTTGGAAACCTACTATTTTTGGAAACTTTCTAAAATTGGAAACTTTCTAAAACCGGAAACTTTCTAACTTTAGAAATTTCTTAAAATCCAAAACCCGCAAATCTAGAAACTTCTATTTTAAGAAACTTTCTAATTTCAAAATTTCGGAAACTTTAATTTAAAATCGACTTTATAATTTTATAAAATAAATTTTAAATTAATCTGAAGAAAGACTCAAATAATTGGCCCAATTGTTTTAACTTCTTGGCCCGAGGCCCAAGAATTGGTCCATGTCCAAGACATGACCCAATTGTCCAATTAAATGACATAACCGGTCTGGTTCATTAAAATTGGTCTAACCAAATTTTAATTACTACGATGACCACAATTGTCAACCGGTTATTTACTAAACCGGATTTTCTCAATTTATTTGGTCCAACCAAATCAAATTAGAAAATCCTGGTTTAGGCACAAAATCCAATTTTTCGACTTTGGATTTCTTATCCCGGTTTAACCAGAATTTAATAAAATTATTAAATCTGTTTATTAAACCGAGACGTTAATTTTAATCAAAATTTTAAACCGAGCCTTAAAACCGAACCGAACCGATTGATCACGTGAACCGATTACGACGTAATGCCCTAGTTTCGATCAAGCGAACGATCGTCCAGCCGCAAGCCGCACGCCAATCGATCCGAGATCGAGACGATGCCCAGCTGCGGACGGGACGCGATCAGCCGGGAGAGCTCGGGAGGCAGGACGATCGCGGGACGATGCTGGCGGGACGAGACGCGATCCATGCGATCGGCTATCGCACGATCCATGCGATCATCGTGCCCTTCTCCACGCGATCGGATCGGGACGCGACGTGGTCGATTGATCGACCGATCCATGCTATCGGTCGAGTCGATACATGCGATTGGTTTGGTCGATCCGATCAAACCTCGGCCGATCACAAAACAAGTCATATAGCTTGTTTTTGCGATTTCATTAGTGTGTTTAGGGTTCAATTCTTGTTTCTTAAGTGATTTATCTTATCAGTATTTGATTCAAAAACACTTCTAAACAGATTAAACAACCTAAACATGAATCTAAACAAGAAATCCTAAGAACCAATGGCTCTGATACCACTGAAGGATTGTTTAGGTTAATCCTGATTCAATTCCAGATTCAGATCATCCTAAACATGCAGATCTAGGTTCTCTTGAATAGAAACAATATGAGATCTCACCTTATACCTGTTTATGCAGCGGAAGGAGAAGGTATGGCTTGAGATCAGCAGAACCACCTAGAGATGGATCCTCCAAAGGCTCACACACGCTTCACAGGAAATGGCTGCTAGACCGAGCAGGAGAGGAGGCGCAGAGAGAGAGGAGAGATCTTAGGCGGCATATGGGATCATATAATAAAGGCAATAGGGTTGAGCGGGAGAAAGAGATTTGGGTTTTAGTTTATAAAACCCTTCTCTTTCCCTTGGAAGCCATTACCTGATCCATTACTTCCATCTCTATAGGACGACGCAGGTACCGCAGACCCGACGGTGGGAGTGACGGGATATTTGGGGTTCATAGATTATGGGTTGCCATCATTACCATCTCAGCGTGAGGCACCTACAGTACCATCGGGGATGCAGCCGCCGATGCTTGAGGCACATAAGGTGTCGTTACCTTTCAGTCTACATGAGTCAGACTTCATTCCACTTGGTGGGGAGGACTTTCGGTTGGACCCATTACACGCAGCCCTCGACATGGACATGGAGCCGGTAGACCCGGAGTAGCAAGTGCGGTGGGGTAGTACATGGACGAGCAGATGACGATACTTGAGGACGTCTTAGAGAAGCGGGTTGGGCCACATCACCAGCCAGGATCACCTCAGAGGACAGGAGCTCCCTCACCCGATGATAGCGAGCCGCACTCAGCGAGAGAGTCTGCCACAGGAGTCGAGCCGATGTCGACGTCAGGGTCGGGCACGCAGTTTGAGTAGGTTACATCTCCAAAGACACCAACGACCGAGCCAGTTGTATCACCGGATATGCCACTAGATGACACGCCAGCGTCAGTACCACATATGCCAATATGCCATACACGTAGCGCCTGCAGAGTTCAGGGTTTTAAATTATATTGGTGTCCACGACCAGTCGATCCACGTTACCGTGAGACGTATCAGCCGGTACCGAGCCCTTACTATTGTCAGATTTGTGGAAGTCAGGGACATCGAGCAGCCGCGTGTTTTAAGGAGCCTTCTTCGGGATCGGTGTCATATTGTCAGTTATGCGGAGCGACAGATCACCAGGCGGCAGAGTGTTACCATGGGCCACGTCCAGTGCCCGTTGTGTTTTGTGAGAGTTGTGGTCGCGGAGGTTACGTAGTGACGATGTGTCCGATAGCAGATCCGCAGCAGGTCGGACCGCCAACCATAGAGGCACACCCACCACACCCTCCCGGCGCGCCTGCCAGTGGTTACCAGCGCGAGCCGCGATGCCGGTTGTGTATGGCATTCCGGTCGTGCTGGGGCTGTTAGGGTTTGAGTAGTTAGGCCGGGTGAGTATGGGCTCTAACTATGTTGTTGTTTGTGTGTATCCAGATCGACGGATTTTCGTATGTTGTTGGGAACATCTCCAGGATATGGCGGTACAGTTTGTGGGTTGGGTTGTGGATGACGGACGTCTCGTGGTTGTATTTCTGTTTTACTTATGTATTTAAAAACCTCGAAACATGTGTGTGTTGTTGTTTTTGGTGTATGTGTGTGATGCAGATTGTTCACTTGTCATTACGACTTTCGTAGTAATTGTTTGCATGCGTGTGATGGTTTTGTGATGCAAACAAATTACCATGCGAAGTCTGATGATGAGCGGAACTGATGACCGTTCATCACAACCTAAACCCAGACTGACGACATATCCGGAGCGATCTGATGATTGCTTGATTGCGTGTGGTAATTGATTGTTTTGCAATTATTTGCTTGCGTGTTTTATCTAATGCTTGTGTGGTGCATTAGATAGTTAGGGTTGTCTTTCGTGGTGGTGTAGCACTGCAAGAGTGCTAGTGTTATGGCATGCTTAGCATGTGCGGAGTGTGAGTGGTGGTGGTAAGCTATTGGTTGAGTAGCTTAACTTTTATTTGCAATCGTTAGTTGTTGTGAATAGAAGTGTTAGAACCTTTTCGTTTAAGGTGTTGAGCTAACTTGAGAATGGGTGGAATCGACTGTCGATTCGCGAGAGAGCGGAATTATAGAGTATTGTTACTTAATCATGGGTGACCATCGGGTACATGATTAACTAACTATATTTCTATGAGGAAGTGATATCGGGGTATGGATTGGTTTGAATTCACCGCTCCAGTGAAAATTGTTGTGTGAGTGCAGGACGGAATGGACGATGTGATACGAATACGAGACCGAACCCGAACCCGAAAGCGAGATGGGCTGGAAAGGAGGCCGCAAGATGATTTGACCCGGGAAGCGAAGCGGTTAGTGTGGAATGTTAGTGTGAAGTGTCAGTACCAAGCAGCGGAAAGAGCGAAGCGGTCAGTGTGATGTGTTAGCAGCAATGGCCGTATGGAAACTAGAGCGAAGCCGTTAGCAAGAATGCGGTGGGAAGTTAGCGAAATCCGATTCAGGAACCAAGACGTGTGAGCAAGAAGAGATCGCGATAATGTTAGAGTGGGGTTATCATAATGAATGAAGATGAAACTGTGTCAGAAACAACGTGAAGTTGTCAGTACGGGGAATTGGAGGTCGGGAAGCTGTCAAGCATGGAAAGTAGATTCTTGAAGAGTGTATCGGGAGAGGCAGACCAGTAATGTGAAAGTCATGGGAGACGAAGCGAAATGGGGAAGTCAGAATGCGAATCAAATAAGAGAAACTAGCGGGGACAAGGTCGAGGTCGAGACGGATGAACCGGGGAAGCCAGTTGAGCGTGAAGCACAGTACGGAATACAAGACGGGAAGCGAGAGTGAAACGGTTGATGAGATCAATGGTACAGAATGGTATGAGACGGAAGGGTCGCCGTGAGGTCAGATGTCAGTGATATGCAGCGGTGTTCGAGTACGGAAACATTAGAAGCGGGTGACGGAGCAACTTACAGGAGATGGTACCGATTCAAAGTCTGGTAGTGACAGAGAATTCGGGGACCGAATTCCTTTAAGTGGGGAAGAATGTAATACCCTGTATCAAGAAATAGTCAACGGGCAGCGGAAATGTCAACGGAGGACGTTTTCGTAAATTACGAAGTTAAGGGGGTATTTTGGTAATTTTACCAAAATATGAGCCGAAAGTAAAGACGGGCCAAATGTTATTCTTTTTAAAGAAAGAAAACATTTAGAAGATCAAGAATGGTGGAAACGGACTGTAGATGGGTTTTTTGGGTTATCGGGAATGGAAACCGATAAAACCGACAAAACTTGTAAATTTCATAACAGGAGTTACGGGTGTCCGTTTGAGGTGATTCAAATTGCTAAATTCATCTAAGAGCATTTAGAATCTGAAGATGAGACTCGGTGGATTTATAGAAGCGGCTAAAGGGTTTTGAAAATATTAACCGTAAAACCGGTTTTTCCGAGAAACCGATACAATGTTCGGGCAAGCGAGAAGACCTTCTAAACTCCACCAAAAATTATGAAATTTTGACCACAGCTCCATTATAATAGGAAGAAGACACGGTTAAAAGGATGAAGCAAGATTTGATGCTGAGATCAAGTTATAAATTTTAGATCATTAATGGGTGATTAATGACTAAAATTCCAAAATAAATTCAAGGGAGCTTGGGCTTGGTTTGGGATGATTAGAGCTGATGTCTGAAGTTATTATGGACTTGATGAAAGCCCATTTACAAGCTTGTGCCACGAAAATTATGCAAGAAGAAGGAAGAGGCTTTGTTATGTTTTGGTGCATGAATCTACAATGGAGTTTTGGACCAAACCCAAGAGGCTTCTACATGGGCTTTGCATAGGTGAAATGGACACCAAACTGAGCTATTTTGTGGCCCTTTATGGAGAGGAGGCGTGGCTGAAGGAGGAAGGAAGAGAGGATGTGTCAAAGAAAGAGATGAGAAGAGTGTCACAAGACATGTGTCAATGAGAGAAGTGAGATGTGTCATGGGACACTTGTCACACCACAACTCAAGGGGTTTTGCTATATAAGGAGGCCTTTGCTCTCCCATTTCACTCACACCAACAAAGAAAAGAAAAAGAGAGGTAAAGAAAGAGAGGGAGAGAAGAGAAGAAAGCGTGAGGGAGAAGAAGAAGAAGAAGAAGAAGAAGAAGAAGAAGGAGGAGAAGAAGAAGAAGGAGAAGAAGAAGAAGAAGAAGAAGAAGAAGAAGAAGAAGAAGAAGAAGAAGAAGAAGAAGAAGAAGAAGAAGAAGAAGAAGAAGACCGGAGGAAGAGGAAGAGAGAGAGAGAGAGAGGAGAGAGAAAGAAGAAAGAGAAAGAAGAGAGAGAGCTGGAAGAGGGAGAAAGATAAGGAGAGCCGGAAGAGAGAGAAAGAGAACCGGATGAAAGAGAGAAAGAATCAGAGGAGAGAGAAAGAAGAGAGAGACAGTAGAGAGAAAGAAGAGAGAGAGATCCAAAAGAGAGAGAAGATGGTTTGGTTTAATTTGAGTCGGTTTAGGTTAACCGGTCAACGGTTGACTCAAAACCGGTTTAACCTAACCGGTTCAATTGAAGATGGTTCAGTTGGTTCAGAGTGGTCAACCGGTTTAGCTTGGTCAACCAGAGTGGTCAACGGTCAACCGGATTCAAAGTCAACAGCCGGTCAACGGCCGGTCAACGCCGCGGTCAACGCGTTGACTCCGGCCGGTTTGTGTGTGCGGTTCATGTGCGGGTGTTCGTGATGTTTTGGGGTTCGTGTTCGTGTGTTCGGAAGGTTTGGGTTTAGTTCGGGGTCTCGGGAATCCGTATCCGCATCCGTGCCGTTCGTTCCGTCAAATCACTGTGAGTCGGCTCAAAACACCATAGTTGCATGTAGACGTTAAATGGGAAACCGTAGTGATAGGATTGCATACCCGTGTGAATGAATTGAATTGAAGTGAATGATTGGTTGAATTAACGGTAAACCGGCTAGGGTTAAAGAAGCATGATAGGCTTAAACGGATTAAACATGTTTGTGTGTCGCTAAGTTGATAGCGTTGTTGCGTGATGCATTCATATAGTCGTGGCATGAGTAGGACTATATATGCATATATAAGCAAGTAAAGAACGGAGATTGAATGAACATATATACAGGAATTAAGACGAGTTAAAATACGGAGTTGAACCCGAACGAACGTATAGAGTATAAACGGTGTCGGGGTTTCCCGAGGTTAAATGGATTAAGTTAATGAATTATGAGACGTCGGGGAATCTAGTAAGCCACTAGCTCTAACCGACGGATTGAGGAGTTAGTAAAAGATGATCAGGATGAATAAGAAATGAGAAGTGTTATGATTGGTGAACCGTCTACGGGTTAACAAGCGGTTAACCCAAGGTAGCGGGCGTGAAATGGTTAAAATACATTAGAAACCCTAATAGGCCTGTGTGTGTGATTGTGAGTCTACTTCGGTGTTGGGCCGAGTAGATGGTTGATTGTGTGAGTTGTAGTTGTTGTGTGGATGTGGTTGACTTTTCTGTGCAGGCCTTTAGATCGTCTCGGTGTTGGGCCGAGCGATCCTCGTTGTTACTTAACGCGGTCACGGGACCGGTTAAGTTGCGGTGCTGACTCGGTGCGGTGCCGAGTCAGAGCGGTGATGTGTGTGAGTAGACTTGCGGGATGCGGGGTTGAGTTGATTGTGGTTATTGATTGAGATTGATTGCTAGAGTCCAAGCGAGTTTGCGTGTTTACATTTATGCACTAGGACTCTAGGGTGCGTTAGATCCCGCAAGTCTAGGTGTGTGATTACGTTCTGGTACTTCCATCCCGATTGGATCCTCGGGAGTTGATAACCTGGTCAGTTAGTGCTGGCAGGTGCGAACCTATAGAGTGACGTCTGTAGGGTGTAGTCCGGAGAATACGGGGTCGCGTCCTAGGGCCGGGCTGCATGGAATCTCGGGTTGCCGGGGGTAACCGGAGTCGCCGCGTATCGATGGACAGAGAACGGTGTCCTAGTCGTTGTGTGGACGGCTAGGAGTCGCGTGGGTTAGTTGCCATATCGGTAACGGTGAGAACCCGTGGAAGTTACCAAGATCGTAGGGGCCCAGCGTGTGTGTTTTGGTGTGGTTGGTAGTGCGCGGTAGATAGATCGAGTCTCAATCGGGGACATGTGCCGCAGTGCTCCCGATTTCCTCTAATCGCCTTATCTTTCTTTTGGAAATTGATTGTGTGTGGGCTCGACACGACGTGGTAGAGCGTGATCGGCTATTGTGTTTGATTGATTGTTATTTTGGGGTTTTCGGGCGGGGATCTATAGATGATAGATAGACTAGAAGCCGTAGTGGGGAGCCGATTCACTGGGTGATCTTAGATCGCTCATTAGACTCTTTTTGTGTTTTCAGGTTAAGCAGCGACGGACGCGGGAGGTCCTCGGTGTAGCTTCGGGATGACTTGGGGCGGGATTTTAGACTCGATGTATTTGGGGTTTTTCTCTCGGTTCGGCTTAGAGCCATTTTGTATTGATTTGCGTATTGACTGATTGTTGATGAAAAATGATTTGTACAGTAACGATTAAACGTTGTGATGAACGTTTGATTTACTCAGAAATGAATATACTTTCCTGATATTGTGTTTAGTCCGAACCGACACAACTCGCTGAAGTAATGCAGGACGGCCGACTTGTACTATGAAAGCGAGGATAGCGGAGTCAAGGATGGGTTGGTGCGAGCCTTTGTCTCAAACCAATCTGTCTCTGGCTTTGTCCTGTGGCGAACTTTTCCTGTTCGACTTGCTCGGGTTCGATCGGTCATGTTCTTGTTTGATTGTTGGCCGGTCAGGTCGACGGTCAGCGGAGAATGGGAAAGGGGCGTTACAATTACCCTCACAACGATCCATTAGTGGTCGAGCTCCTCATCGGAAGTTGCCAGGTATCACGGATTTTAGTCGACACAGGCAGTTCAATAGATTTGATCTTCCTAGATACACTCAAGAAGATGGAAATTAAAGAAGAAGATATCAAGCAGAAAGCCAAACCACTCACCGGCTTCACAAGTGAGACGACATACACAATCGGAACAATTAAGCTGCCGGTCTACGCAGGAGGAGTTAACAGGATGGTGAGGTTTCACGTCATTGACAAGCCAACCATCTACAACGTGATTTTGGGAACTCCATGGCTGTACAACATGAAGGCGGTATCGTCAACTTATCACCAGTGTCTGAAATTCCCAACACCTAAAGGAATCCAGACGGTTAAGGGATGTCAACGGGCAAGTCGATCGTGTTTCGCAAGGGAGCATAGGATCAGAGTACCATCGTGCATGATAAATACGGAACAAGGAAGGAAAGGTCCTGAGAAGGAACTAATCCAACAAATTGTCATCGACGATTCTGACTCAAGCAAGTGTGTAGGGATTGGCGCGGAATTACCCGAAGACATCAAGAAAGAGTTGATCACTTTCCTACAGCAAAACGTCGCAACATTTGTGTGGTCGGTCAAGGACATGAAAGGCATCAATCCAACCATCACGACCCACGAGCTCAACGTCGACCCGACTTACAAACCAATTAAGCAGAAGAGGCGAAAGCTCGGTCCTGAAAGGGCTAGAGCGGTCAATGACGAGGTAGAAGAATTACTTGATGCCGGTTCAATCCAGGAAGTCAAATATCCCGATTGGCTGGCTAACCCGGTGGTCGTCAAAAAGAAAAACGGGAAGTGGAGAGTTTGTGTCGACTTCACGGATCTCAATAAAGCCTGCCCAAAGGATAGCTTCCCTCTGCCACATATTGACCGACTTGTTGAAGCAACTGCCGGAAACGAGTTACTATCATTCATGGATGCATTCTAAGGATATAATCAAATCCTCATGAACTCGGACGATCGAGAGAAGACGGCATTCATCACTGAACGCGGAACTTATTGCTACAAGGTTATGCCCTTTGGTCTCAAAAACGCCGGCGCCACCTACCAGCGGTTGGTCAACCGGATGTTTGCAGGCCAGCTCGGCACGACGATGGAGGTTTATATTGACGACATGCTGGTCTAATCTTTGATTGCCTCTCAGCATGTCGGCCATTTGAAGGAATGTTTCAACATCCTTAACCAGTACGGAATGAAGCTCAACCCGGCGAAATGTACGTTCGGAATAACATCAGGAGAATTCCTTGGGTACGTGGTAACACAGAGAGGAATAGAAGCTAATCCGAAACAAATCTCGGCCATAATCGACTTACCATCTCCTAGGAATACACGAGAGGTACATCGCCTGACCGGCCGCATAGCCGCCTTGAACAGATTCATATCTCGTTCAACGGATAAATGCTTGCCCTTTTACGAACTCCTCCGGGGAAATAAAAGATTCATCTGGGACGACAAGTGTCAAGAGGCATTCATTCAGCTCAAGGACTACTTGTCGAACCCGCCGATATAATCAAAACCAGAAAACGGTGAAACACTGTTACTATACGTCGCGGTTTCAACAACAGCAGTCAGCGGCGTACTGGTTCGGGAAGACCGAGGAGAGCAAAAGCCGATCTTCTACGTTAGTAAAACGATGAACGGAGCCGAGACCAGATATCCTGCAATGGAAAAACTGGCCCTCGCGGTCGTTATCTCGGTACGAAAGCTACGACCTTATTTTCAATCACATTCAATCGCGGTACTAAGTAGCCAGCCCCTTCGGACAATCTTGCACAGTCCAGGACAGTCTGGTCGCCTGGCGAAAAGGGCAATAGAGCTAAGCGAGTACGACATCGAATACCGAAACAGGACAACCGCCAAGTCGCAGGTAATAGCTTACTTCCTTGTAGAATTGTCACCTGAATTGGATGTCGGCACTGAAATAGAAGACAAGAATTGGAAACTATTTGTCGATGGCGCTTCATTCAAAAAAGGAGCCGGGATAGGAGTACGTCTCATATCCCCGACCGGAGAAGTATTAGAGCAGTCGTTCAAATTGGGTTTCACGGCGTCCAATAACACGGCCAAGTATGAGGCTTTATTGGCCGGTCTTAGGTTAGCCAGAGAAATCGAAGTACGGCATCTTTTGGCCCATTGCGACTCCATGCTTGTCGCGAACCAAATCAACGGAGATTATGAAGCAAAAAACGAGTGGAAGCTTATCGGAAGGCGGCATTAGAGCTCACCAGCTCCTTCGAGTTCTTTGACATCGTTCAAATACTAAGGAAGGAAAATGCCCCAGCAGATGCACTCACATATCTGGCATCGAATCCCGATCTCTGCCGACGGATTCCGGTGGAGACAATCCACGAACCAAGTATCCCGCCTCCTGGAAGTACTCATGAAGAATCTGATAATGTTTCAACCCAACAAGACGGCAAGCAAAAACCGCTGACCTCATCGCACTGTTGACAGATGAAAACGAGGATTGGCGATAAGAAATAAGAGCATACCTCACGGAAGGAAAGCTTCCAGAAGATAAATGGGCAGCACGACGACTTAAAGTCAGAAGTGCACGGTACACGATACACAACAACGTTCTCTACAAGTACTCGGCCAATAAGATTCTTCTCAGATGCATACATGGAGACGAAGTAAGTCGGGTTCTCGAAGAAACACATTCAGGAGAATGCGGCAATCATTCTGGAGGTCGATCCCTCGCTCTCAAAATCAAGCTAAACGGTCACTATTGGCCAACTATGGTGGCCGACTGCGAGACCTACTCTAACAAGTGTGAAAAATGTCAGCGTCACGCGCCATTTATACATCGACCGACGGAACTGCTCACGACTTCAACTGCAGCTTACCCATTCAAGAGATGGGCAATGGACATAGTTGGACCTCTGCCACTATCCAATCAAAGGCATTTCCTACTCATCATGACCGACTACTTTACAAAGTGGGTTGAAGCCAAAGCATACGTCGCAATCCACGACGTCCAGGTCCAGAACTTCGTTTGGAAATACATCATATGTCGGTTTGGATTGCCTTATGAGATTGTCACAGATAACGGGTCGCAATTCACCTCGAACATATTCGAAGGATTCTGTAAGAAGTGGGATATACGTCTTAGCAAGTCAACACCGAGATATCCTAAGGGAAACGGACAAGCTAAAGCTACAAACAAAACTATCATTGACGGCATCAAAAAACGCCTTGAGAGCAAAAAAGGAGTTTGGGCCGACGAGCTGGATGGAGTCCTTTGGTCACATAGAACGACCCCCCGCCGCGCAACCGGAGCTACCCCGTTTTCCTTAGCCTTCGGCGTGGAAGCGATGGTACCAGCAGAAGCAAACATTTACACTCTCCGTCGATCTCTTATGCCGCACCATACCGAGATCAACGAAAAAATGCTGGTCCAAGCTCTCGATACTATAGAAGAAGAGCGGGATCGAGCTCTACTCAGAATTCAGAATTACCAGCAACTCGCAACTCGGTACTACAACCAGAAAGTAAAGGAGCGACATTTTCAAGTCGGTGACTACGTCCTTCGCAAAGTTTACGAGAACACTAAAGAGTGGAGAGCAGGCAAACTCGGGGCAAAGTGGGAAGGACCCTACAAAGTCACGAAAGTCGTCAAGCCGGGAGTTTACGAGCTTGAGTCAATGAAAGGCAAAGCTTTACCGTGTTCCTGGAATTCGGCGAGTCTGAAAGAGTACTTCTAAGACGGCACGACAAGGCGCTAAAAAATGATGTATTATGAACTACGAGTGACTTGATTCATCCTCGGAGGATACGTAGGCAGCCTTCACCGGCACAGTCATAAATCTAATAAAAATCTTTACTTTTTTTTTATTCAGGCTAAAGGACCAACGAGTTTCAAAAGCACAGAAAGACGAGTTCAGAAACTCGCAGAAAGACGAGTTCAGAAACTCGCAGAAAGACGAGTTCACAAACTCGCAGAAAGAAAAGTTCAGAAACTCGCAAAAAGACGAGTTCAGAAACTCGCAAAAAGACGAACAAAGACTCGCAGAACAGACGAGCAAAGACTCGCAGAAAAGCCGAGCAAAGACTCGCACTAGCATCATGCTCCCTGGCCAGGGGTGTGGTCTTCCTTGCGCACGAGGTGCACATCGTGGTAAGGAAAAGCCGGGATCCGTCCCGCACATTCTTCGCGGTGGGTGATAATAAATAATTCGAGCACAGCATCGCACATTCACCCACCCTTAGAATAAAGCCGAGCATACATAAGCCTCGCAAACCGCCTATCGGCGAAAATTGGTCGAAGTCGCTATCTGTATCGGATTTGTCAAAGAACAATTGAATACAAGAATAGTCCGACCAAACTACAAACATAAGTCACTATTTGTATCAGATTTGTCAAATAACAATTGAATACAAGAATAGTCGGACCAAATCGACATGTGGAAACACGATTTGCTTTTGTCTTGTTTTAAATATTGTCAAGAACAAATTTAAACACAAGCTTAAGTCTGGCTTAAAAGCACAAGCACTGGTAACTTAAAACCGCATATATTAAAAATAACTCCCCTCTTAATCAGAGGGGCATAGTTTTACAAAATACAAAGAGGCTGATCAAAACGAAATACAAAAAAAAGGGAAAGATTATTCCACTCCAGCTGACGACTTCCCGAGCCCATCTTCCTTCTCGACATCTGCATCTGGCTCACCACTTAAAGCTGCAACCTCTAGACTAACCGACTCGACGAGGTTCTCGGGAACTCCTTCTGGAATCACGCCAAGGTTAGTACCGAACTCGTTCACACCCTTCGGACTACGGGGGGGCGAATCACGAAGAAGGTCCAAAAGCGGATGACGAAGCGGCGAGAGAACAAAAGTCAGCTCTTCCTCAGTCACAACGTTCAAGTTGTCGAACTTGGCATCAGCCGCGGCCTCATCAATTGCAACTTGGTCTAGAACCGACTTGGGAATCGAGACGCCCTCGTCATTAAGCTTTAGCAAGCATTTCCTGAGACCAGAAATCTGGCCAAATTCAATATGCAGAGAAGTCGCGATCTCCTTGTCCTTTATATACCGTTGGAAAAGATCGAAATGGGTCTGCGCCTTGGCCCTTGCAGCCGCATCAACACGATCCCGCTCTATCCTGACAAACTCGGCAAAAGATTTCCGCTGCTCCTTCCTCTCTGACTGGAACTTCAGGAGATCGGCCTTCGACTTGTCCTCAGCAGCAAGCAGCCTCTTTTCCGCGGGTTCTTCTTGGGAGGACGCGACCGACTTCGCGGCTTTCTTCGGCGGCTTCTCCTGGGCCGAGATGTCTTCAGCAGACCTTTTCCTGGACGGAGGCTTAGGAGGGAGTATCGAGGATCGAGTCGCTGTACCTGACTCAACGCCCGTTGGGACTTGAGAAGCTTTCGACTTCCCGGTCACAACAGCCGGCTGGTTATCACCTTTAGGTAGCACGTCCTTTTCTTTTGACGTCAACTTGGTGGGTGATGAAGACTTAGATGAAATCCTCTGAGAATAATCCACCGACTCGATTCTTTTCACCTTGCCCATCCTTCTCGATTTGACTAGCTGCTCTAGAGCGACTTTCGACTTAGTATTCCACTTAACTAAAAGAAAGGAGGTCCAGAACTCAGAACGTAAGAAATAACGATTTGCGCAAAATGTTTCAACATGAAATGGTTACCTTTGGAGATCCGCGGAAGAGACTTGCCGATACGATCCCGAGTAAAATCTGACCACTTGCGAAGACCGAGAGCTTGAATCTTCTGGAGAATCGGAAAAAGTGATCTGGATACGGCTTGAGAAACGGGTGGTGCACTGCAACAACAAAACAGAATTAAGTAAATCATCACATTTGATTAAAAACGAATTCAGAGCGATATCTACCAAAATCTGTATTCCATGACGCCCTGATGAGTTCCTTATGCTCGTCAGGAACGACTAACGGAGACAATTCAACATAAAAATAATTCCTCTGCCAGTTGTTGATTTTGTTCGGTGCGTCCGTCACCACGCGATTACCACTCTTCAGCTTGACATCGAAACAACCCGGGCTGGTTTTCGACATCGGATTAATTGAAGTCGCCTCCTCAAAAAAGCTAGCGGTAATCGTCACGTCGGCCTCGGCACCAAGCACAAGGAGACCAATCATGTGACGAACTGCGACGGCTGAAAGCTGAGAGATAGCAATCTCGCGACGATGACAGTACGAAACGAGCATATCAGGCAAAGGCAGCCAAAGCCGGGACCCTCCGGCATGAGTATTAGCAAAGTAAGACTCGTAGAGAGTCATATAACCCGGTGGGGGAGTCCAAGGACGGTCGAACGTGCAGGGTATGAGAAACTTGATTCTCGGGTCAGCTCCACAACCTTGAAGTGTAGCGGTCACCGACTTTATGGTAGAGCAGGTTTCAAAGACATTCATGTATGGCTCGACGGGAATAGCCGGCAACCCAGGAGATAGAGCATGGGCGTCAACATCTGACTCAATTCCCTCGATGTCCACGTCTTCATCGGAATCATCGGGATCCAAATCTCGTAGTTGTGGGGTCGTGAAATCACTTCGACCTGAATGTTCCGCAGCATCAGTCTGCTGAGAAAGCTCACGGCGACGGATGAAATCCTCGGCCGCATGATAGCCAGGATGATTCCTCAGGTCGGATGAGGTGGAAGCAGATGACGATTCCGAGGAACTACTATGACGACTTGATGAATCATCCGCAGATGAGACAGCGACGACTTCTTTATCTTTACTTCCCGAGCAACGAACCAACGACATCGTTACAAAGGACAAAGCCAACCTCCTGATCTATAGAAACCTAAAGCTACGGCGGAGCAACGGCGGAAGGAAAATCAAAATAAGACCGGTGGAGAGCAAAATTACCTTTAGACTTCTTCACTCGAGCATAAATGAGGAAGTAAGAAATGAGGAATGTATAAATAGAAGAAGGCATCGTGTACGAGAAGCTAAAGGACGCTTGGTTTCTCGTGCTACAATCATCATTACCAAGGAGACGCTTCGTTCCTCGCACCCTTTCGGCCGGTTAGGTCAAAATCCAGTACGATTCCAACCATCGAAAACAGGGTCAAAATGATCTCAGGCCGGAACATTTCAACCCAGCAAGAGACGGCCCGCCAAGGTTTGGGCCTAACGAAGGTTTGGGCCTGAAAATAAGAGATCGTTATGATATCAGGTCTGGGCCTACACAAATTACTTCTTAAACCGTAAGTTAACTCCTCGTAACGCCGACTTGTATAAACACAAGTCGCCGCACTGGGGGGGGGGAGCTTATTGTTGGAGTCAAGTTTGGCACTTTCCTTAAAAGGCCTATTCAGGAATTTAGGTCGGCCCAGAATGGAAAGACGGTATAAGGCCAAAGCCGGTAAAACGTGGGTTAAATCCGACTCGGTTCAGCCTACTTACGTCTAGGGTTTTGGAAGGCGCAAGCCGGAGAAGAAAGGCGGCGCATAACAATGACGAAATATGGGAATATTCCATATTTCGTCAATGAGATATTAGGAAATATTCGTATTTATCTTAATTATGTAAACCGACTTTGTAAACCCTATATAAGGAGACTTCATACCGATGAATGAGACACGTTTTTCATAATACTTTTAGCCCGAGAGACTTTAGAGCAAATATAAAACCTAAAACTCTCTCCGGCGACTTGCAACATTCTTTTACCGGCTTCCATCTCGGAAACACCGGCTTAAAACCCTAATTTCCTAATTCTCACCGTGTTCTTTAATTCTTCTTTTAGAATCTCTAATTCAAAAACCCTAAAGTTCTTGCTATCTTAGGATACGCGGAACTGAGATCTTACAAGGATATCGAACAAAGTTATAGTGTTCACTCTTGTTGTGATTAAGTGTTGTAATCCGTCTTGTTTCTTCAACAATTGATATTGTTCCATTTTGTCATCTTTTATTTGTAACTCCCAAATATTTCGGATCAAGGACCCTAAGGCTAGTCTTGACTTTTACTCACGTGCTGGGAATGTCGTAAGTTTAAATGCAACGCTTGTGGGTTGTAGAGGTGGACGTTTGTAGCAGGAGTTATTTTAATTAATATACATCTATAGTACTTTTTTTGTCAACATACATCCATAAGAACGGTCGAGGTACTCCAAGTGATAGCGGATCCGTGGTGGCAATACACTATCCGGATTCGATTCCAGACGGAAACAAAAATGCCTTTTCTGGTCACAACGCGGATATTAGGCCTTGGCTCAAAAAAAAACCTCTCAGGTGAAGCTGGCTTGCGGCCTAACTGGGCCTAGGGGATTAATCTGGATCAATTGATCCGGGATCTACCCCTGGATTAACAAAAAAAAAAAAACATACATCCATAATAAAAAAAATAGATTTGTATCAATACTAATTAGAAAAATAGAAAATAGCAAAGAAAAAATATGTTTACCATAAATCGTATTTTTTGGTTATTTTTTTGGTTAATTACAAAACTGAAATCGTCCAACATTGTCCATACAACTTGTCAAACACTATTTATCGTTAATAATATTATATTAAATATTACCGTATTAACATATATATTATATATTTATAGTAATGTGCTGACGATAATAACTAACACTTATACTATTCTAATAATAATATTAATGATTTATAACATGCTTAAAACAATATATTGTATATTTTTGCACGTTAATATTCAATATAACATGTGTGTTATAAACATGTTAACAAAATAAATTATTATCTTAATATATTACATAAAATTATATTGATAATATATAAACTAACTTTGTTATATACTATTATATTTGTGTATTTATAATCTACTTCCAATATTTTCTTTTTTAGTGATTTTTCTTCGCAAATTATGTAATCAGTATAAAAATAAAAAAGGTATAATAGATTTTTTGCATAATAAATAGTATGATGAATAGTACCATAGGAAACAAAACTAATTTTGCCTTCATCGTGTACATATTTTTCAATTACTCTTTGTACACTGGCGGATCCAAAATTTATTTTTAAAGGGTTCACATATTAAAAAAAATACAATAAGGTGTCACTTAAGAGATTTGAATTTAGGTTTGGGGTGTCAACACATGCAATATAACCAGTTGAACTGTTGAATTTTTTAATAAATACAAACAAAAATATGATTTTATATTATATTTATGGTGTCAAGTGCACCCCCAAATAATTAACTGGGTACGCCCCCGTCTTTGTAGAAGTGAATATTTGCATTTTTAAATATCATTTCATATGTTTCATTTTATTTGTCGTTCAAAATATTTTTGTAACAAAAATTAGAAAAATAATTAAATTTTATATTTTACCCTTAGTTAATATAATATTTTGTTTTATATGAATAATTAATAAATTTAAAACTAAAAGTAAAATTGGAAAATTTATTACAGAACTGCACTGAAAACAAAAAACGATAAGTAATATAAAAACATTTTTTTTATTCTATAACAACAAGTATTATGAAATGAATGGAATATTAAGTAATTTAGTATAACAGTAACAAATAATTGAGTGTGTTTAGAGTATATGTGGATTGGATTGATGATCAAATGTAATAGCAATAAACAATAAATTAACAAAATAAACATGTTATATAATTATAAATGTCAAAATTTTATTGTTCTGTAAAAATATAAAAATTAGTAAACATAATTCATAATGAAAATATTAAAAGTAATATGTGTATTATACTTAATTGCATTTTTTCTTAAATTTGGTTTAGATTATTATAAATATTAAATTATAATAGTGGTTAGTAAATATTAATTAAAAAGTATTAGATTTATTAATTTATTTTGTATTATAATTTTCAGATTTTAATTTGTTAAGAATTGTTATTTTTTTGTAAATTTAAATTAAACATAAACATTGGCAAGTGTTAATGAAAGGAGGTAGATGGAAATATTAGTTTTTTTTTTCAAATATACTTTTTGATTATCTATTTATAGATGTATGTAACTACAAACATTTGAAAGTTTTTTTTAGTGATTAGAATATTTGGGGCCATAGGTCTATATGTCTTCTAGAATGAGATCCAAATCAGACTAAATTTATTTTTTAGAAAAAAAGAATATTCTTTCCAACAAAAATCAAATTTTTATCAATGAAAACTATTAACCGATTTTTACCAATTTAGTATGTTATAATCGTTATTACCATTTAAAGTCATAGTTGTAAATATGATTTATATTATTTCATACTGTTTTTAAACTTTTTGTCTAAAAAAAATTAATTTTAAAGCTTTATAACTTTTTTTTGTCTAAAAAAAATATTTTTTAAAGCTTTAAAACTTTCAAATGGAATAATATAAATCATTTTTTACAACTATGACTTTGAATAATAATAATAATGATTATAGGATCTTAAATTGTTTGTGGAATAAACTAATCTATTTTTGAGGCAGACAATAATACAAATCAAATTTATTTGTTCACATAAAATGATCCATTGAAAACCATAAGGTCCATATATGCCAAACACAGAACAGTTGCTACGATGAGGAAACGGAGACAAACCAATCAACTTTAAAGAGTATCAACTGTCCCACCTCGAATGCGCCAATCTCCTCGTGACTTTTCCTTCCTTCTCTTCTTACACCAGTCCCATCTTCGTCTCCTTCATCTTCACGGCTATTTTCCAAAGAAAATAAAGCAGCTTTACCTTTGTCGCTCTCTTACGTTTACTCAAGTCTCTCTCGACTTTTAAAATCTCTCAAGTCTCTTCCTCTCCTTTCTCTCTCGACGATTCAAACGATTCACTCTCAAAGTTAGGCTTCGTTTCTACTCTTCCGATTTGTGCTTTTCTTTCCGGTAACGTTGATCGAGAACCTTTCTACCTCTCATATGAGTTTCGCTTTCGGTAGAAAATTTTGATTGTAGAAGTGGACTAATTAGTTCATTATCGGTTTGTATTTTTTTCACTCTTCATTTCTAGAGTGGAGCTTTAATCATGGAGTTCATGATTATAATTCTCTACTTAATTACATCGATTTTCATACTTTCTGGTGGTAACTCGATTGCAAAAATAATATTTCCAATGATTTTGAAATCACGGGTCTGAATTGAATCACGCAGACGATGTGATGACTAAATTTGCAATACATAATATTTAATGGGACTCCCCAAATTCTTTAGCGGTGCGAGTATTTATTATATATTAAATTGAAGTCTTCTCTTTTTGTTTTTTGTTTGCTTCTACATTCTTCGGATAATCCCAGAAAGTGATAATATGATTATTATTGTTATTATTATATGGTTTTTGTATGGATAGAATGTCAGATTACTGAAAACAATTTATGATCTTTGATCTGTTCTAGAGAATTGGAATAGTAAAAAAAAAAGCTTTTCATCAATGACTGTTTCATAGGTCTGTCAGCCTTTCCTATGGCGGAGAGGAGACTCAACTTCAACGCACCTCTTCTTTCAACAAGACGGATGCACAAGACAGCAGTCTCTGTGCGCACAAACAAGACAAATAACTTCACTCATCACTCTCAGACAAATTATGTTTCTTCTTCTCTTGTCCCAGAGATGGGTTTAGATCAGGTCACTGAGTCTGCCTCTGTTCCTTTCACATGGGAGCAAGCTCCTGGGAGATTAAAAGGAAATGATTCCAGACCTCAGGAAGTCTCGCAAGAACTCTTCACACCATGTCTTCCACCGGGGAAAGTGATGGATATCCTCAAGTGTCCTATGGAGAAGACCATTGATAGAAACCTGAGCTCAAAGGGTAAACCTGTTGAAGAAGAATCAGAGGATGTGTTTTCTGATGCTCGTGATACACTCTCTCCCAAGGACTCGTTTTCAGCAAACCACAGTATAAGTGGTGTGAGTGGATATGGTGTTGTTGAGACGAAGAAAAAGCTAAACCGTTCTGAGGATCCTCAATCTCGGGACTTCATGTTGAACCGTTTTTTACCAGCTGCGAAAGCCATGACTGTGGAGCAACCTCACAATGCGTCTAATCGTAAACCATCGAGTTTTATGTCTGAACCAACGATACAGATAAGAAGTTTAGTACCCGAGGAGAAGCGGGAAACTCCTAATAGGTATGATGTGTCTACAGCCTTGCCTTATTATGACCACCAAGACTTAAACAATGAAGAAAGCGAGGAGGAGGATGATGAAGTTTCTGAGTACGCTTATCTTTCAAGGAGAGGTTGTGGGATGTTGCCACAGTTGTGCTTTAAAGAATCTGTAGCCATGCTTCAAAAGTCTCCAATAACATCCCCAAGCCATGATCAAGTGAAGTCAAGCAAGGTTGCTCAACTCAAATCTCGATTCCAATCTGTAAAAAAGGTTCCAGATTTAGACTCCTTCCCTTCCACTTCTAATAGATTCTTTTAGATTTTGTTAGTCACTCGCTGATAATTAGCTCTTGTACGTTTTTTCAGCTGGCTCTTGATTCAGTTTCAAAGCACAAGTTGGGTGGTAAAGTTCTATCGCCGGTTAATCCAAGCATGGGGAAGAAGTTCAACTCTGAATCAAACCTGACTTCTGCTGCAACTAGGTCTTCATCTCCTTACAAACACCCTAGATGTATGTCACCATTTCGCAGTGCAGGAAACAGTTCTCCATTTCACCCTGCGTGTTTCCCTGACACCCGTAAGGAAACTGAGAACCTGAGAGCTAACAGGTTGAACAAGCATATTAGAAACATAAGCAGCTCTCAGGAATTACTCTACTCAAAAGGCAACGGTTCAAATAGCTCTCTCTTGGAGAAGACAGTATACGTCGACACTGATAATTCTCCCGAGGCTAATGATCAGCATAACTCAAATGTAATTATTTCTCCAGAGGAAGCAGAGAAGAAACTGGATGCCAAGATTGAGCTTGAAGCTTTTGAAAATGTTAGTATTAGAAGTGGCGGGATGGTGAATGGGGATGAGTTAGGAATGATCAAGAGTCGGTCTCCTCTTGCACCACCTTCGCCCAAAAAGCCATCTGAATCTTGGCTTTTGCATAATCTGCCTTCAGTAACCTCTCAGATGCCTACACGTAGATATTCGTTCCATACCCAAAAGCAGGATCTTAATGAAAGCTTCAGGAAAGTTACCAAGTGGGAAACTATTGTTAAGACTTCATACATGCACAGAGATCATATCAGATATTCCGAAGTAAGCATCTCATGTTTTCACAAGCAAGAATACTCATGTAAGCATTAGCTATCTAACTCCACCTTTGTTGTTTACTTCATCTTTTGCAGGAACTGGTTGCTCATACGTCTCTTCCATGAGAGCTCGAAGCTTCTTGAGATGTGACCTCCTCAGAATCACCAGGTTTTTTATACATGCGTTTCAGCTTGATTAGCAGCTGTCAGATATAGTCATTTTATTTAGTGACCGGTGTAAAGAAAGTCTGTGATTGTTTTATGTCGACCAATAAATCTTTGACTGATTTGCATTGTGCAGCTTCGATATCTGTGAGTTTACGTAATAATAATTGCTCGTCTTTTGGTTATTAACTTCTCATCTTGTTATCACTCACATTTCAATAACACTTGAGAAACAAAAGCAAAAATAGAAGCTGAGAATGTGCAGACTTTACTTGCTTGCCCCTGGAGGCAACTAATTATACTCCTGGGATCTCAACTTCAAGAAAGATAACAGCCTTTAGTTCCCTGAGTTGGTGTTTCACAACCTTCCTAAGATTTCACGTTCCCAATGGAAGCGGTTTAGATTTTGATTTCAGGGATGATCACCGGGTGGAGTCATCTTGTGGCGAATGCTTCCTTCCCAGATGGTATTAATTCTATTTCTACTTAGATACATATAGGAGGTAACTCAAAAGTTTGCTCAAACGATGTCACATCAACGTTTTGGTTTTCTAATGTTGCAGGCTATCCAGCCAATACGCCCCAGAGGGGTTCAGAGCACCGACTGTAATGGTGTTTAGAAAGATGACACAAAAGATGGATATCAAAACATGTTTTACAGAGAAAGACATTGGAGACTTCTGCACTCTTGCCCTGGCCTCTACCCTAAGACATTGAAGATCTTTGCACCTTAAACCTTCGTTCTTTGTGAGTTTTCTCAAAAGCAATCTAACCTCTCTTTTTATGATCTTTCATTTAGGTGTTTTGCATCTGATGAAAAATGTCACAAAAAGTATTATTACAGAACTTTACATGTACATTTATGAAAACTCATGGAGTACAGCGAATATAATAGCTTAGGATGCACAAAATAGTTAAAAAGGGTAAGGCCGAGAAAGAATTTTCATTAAGCTCGTCTCTTGTGTTACATCTTACATGTATATATACAGATTATATGAGCAATCAACGAAAAACTGGCCCTATAATGACCAGCAAAAACCGACTAATTACTCCATATCTCACTCCTCTTTTGCATATTTTACTTCGCTCATCTCCCTATCACTCACGTTATAATAACACTTGCATACATACACACACACACACACACTCACACACAGTGGGAGATTACAGAGATATCCTATAATCTCCCAGTAACGCACAGTTATCTCAGAGGTCCAAACATTAACATATAACAAGAATAGTGACTAGAATCAGTAGTAACAAAAGAATGTAATAATGTTGTTTCTTCTTCTCAGCCTTCCTCGTTTTACTATTCAGTATCAGATGGCAAATACATTGCTTCTTCTACCACAACTTCTGTTTCTTCTTCTGGTCGATCGTGCATTAGTTTCTCCAGTTCCGGTCTGAGTTCCTTGTTACAAAACTCTTCATACTCTTCTCTGTTTCCTCCTTTCTTCTTCACCTCCACCACCACAAGAGATGGTGTCAGCTCAAATATCTCAGCTCCAATTGTCAATGGTCCATTTGCTCCTTCTCTACACCCTTCTAATCTCAAACTCCATTCCTTCTTCCTCACCGTAAAGCTAACAACTTTCGCAATCTCCTCCAGCTTCGATATGATTTTTGAAACAGGAGCACCTGACAAAAACCTCGTCCCTTCTCCTCCTTCCTCAAACAAACCTGACAGATCAAACCCTGAAGAGAATGATATAATGTCAAACGCGTTTAGACTCGCGGGTCTTGGCATTGACCCGGTCCGCTTCACATCGAATTCCGCATCGCTCTCTGAAACCGTTGAGGACCGGCCAGATGAACATGACGACTCTTCCTCCTCCTCCTCATCTTCCCTACACAATTTATCATCTTCGATGTAGAATTTGACATGTTTGAATCCTTTCTTGAACCATCTGTTCTTCATGATCTCAGGTATCGTAATCCGAGTATCTGGATTCGTGTCAAGAAGCCGAGTCAATAACCGAACAAGATCAGATGAAAACCAACGAGGACACCGAAATTCGCCTTTGTAAATCTTCTTGTACATAACCATTATGTTCTTGTCGTAAAACGGAATGTGACCAGCCATCAACACGAATAAGATCACTCCGCAAGACCAAACATCAGCTTTCGCTGCATCATACCCTTTCCGAGTCAAAACCTCCGGAGCAATATAAGCTGGGGTCCCGCAAAACGTGTGGCAGAGACCGTCCTGCCGGAGCTGCTCTGCCACCGCACTGAGACCAAAGTCCGAGACTTTAAGGTTCCCTTTAGCATCTAAAAGCAGATTCTCCGGCTTAAGGTCACGGTGGTAGACACCACGTCCATGGCAGAACGAGACGGAGGAGATCAGCTGCTGGAAATATCTCCGGGCGGTATCCTCCGGCAAACGTCCTTTTGCCACCGTGTTGAATAACTCACCGCCTCTAACGTACTCCATCACGAAGTAAATCTTAGTCTTCGTCGCCATAACTTCGAATAGATGCACGATGTAAGGGTGACGGACGCGGCGGAGGATCGAGATCTCCCGTTTAATGTGAGCAACCAAACCGCTCTTCATTATCTTCTCCTTGTCGATGACTTTAATGGCGACATTTTCACCAGATTTGATGTTTTGTGCTAAATAAACCTTAGCGAAGGTTCCGTGGCCGAGAAGCTTCCCTAGCTCGTACTTACCCATGAGAATAGAGTTTCGTGGACTCCTCGGGCTCCTCGGACTCTGTGGGCTGATGTTGCCATCTTTGTCTGTGTCTTTGATACCAATCCGGCCAAGAAGATCCGTCACGTATTGCAGAGCATATGGCTTTTGTTGCGGCGGTGGCGGCGGCGGCTGCGGTGCCTCTGGGACGACGGTGGTGACCACCGATAGTGGTGAAGCCAAGGCTTGAGCCATCCGTGACAAGAAGTTTTGATTGGGTTGGGATTTTTCTTGTATTTGTGGTTTTGGTTGGTTTGTTTGTTCCGTTTGAGTCTCTTGTTTGGTCGGGTAGCCAAACGTGAAAACGACCAAAAAGCGAAAATGAAACAGAAGGAAAATAAAATAGGGTTTGGTTGTTTTGGCCGGTTGTTAATGTTGGCCTACTTTACCTAATTATGTCTTGTTTTATAACGGTTTTGGTTTGAATTATAATATGCTTGCTAATTTTTTTTTTTTTTTTTTTTTGTCAACAGCAGTTCATATGCTTGCTAATTTGAAATGGTCTAATCGTATTTATTAGATCATTTCAGTTGACTTCTATTATTTTTGCCAGCCCATTTACACGTGTTGTTAAGAATTACTGTATTAGATATCCAACAGAGCATCCAAATATTCCGTTATATAAATAAATGGTTGTTTTAAAAAAATATATATTATTAATTAAAGCGACTATCCGTAAAACACGGACAAATCGGAAACGATATACAACTGATTCACGGAACAAAAAACCAGCAAGAATCTAAAAAATCTAAGTCGAATCCTCGTATCAAAATGAAAAATCCAACGAAGGTAGCTAGAGAGATGGGAAGAAGACATAAGAAGCCTTGCGGCTCATATCCTCCGGCGGTCTAAAGTAGTGGAAGAGATTTCGTTCGCGCTTAGATTCGAGCGCATATCTGACCGAAATCGGCACCACGGGTCATCCATGGCAAAATTTCCTCTCACCACCGCTCACGAAGTCGTCCCATGGCCACTGACGTTTACTACCGGAGTTTTGGCCTCCATCGTTTTCCTCGTAGACTTCCAGGTAAGTTTCTCTCCTTCGATTTCTCTCTCACCGCGCACAAAACCTACCCTCTTCAGATATGGTCGAGTTCGGCCACCGCCTCCTACAAAAAACACCGTAGAGGAACCTTCATCCTTTGCCAGATACCTCCGCCATCGACGAAGCCTCACCCTAAAAATGACACAAATCCTACCTCTTGTTAAAAATACATCACCTCTCTCAACAACGATTACTCTCCGCCAGAGATTTGAGGGGCTTCTCCCTCATCCTCCTGGGGAAACAGCTAACCGCTGAGGCCGGCGAGGAGTTATCGCAGCCGTGGAGTTTTCGCGATGACACCCTCAACAGAAGCAACCTACCACTGCGCTAGGCCTGGGCAAAAAACCCGGAACCGAAATACCGAACCGAAAAGAGGAATCGAATCCGAATCCGAACCGGTAAAATACCCAAATAGGTCTTAAACCACTATATCCGAAGAACCGGAACCGAATCCGACCCGAACCGAGAACCGAATAGATACCTGAAATATCCGAACTACAATTATATATCCAAATTATTAGTTATATTTAGAGTTAATATAACGTATTTATACTATATTATGATTACAAACTTAAATATATTGGTTAGTTTTAGACCAAAATAGCTAAAATATCCAAAATATATGAAATATACGAAATTTTTTGCTATAATTGTCTAAATTTAACAAATTTTTTTTTAAATAACCAATTTTTATTTTTGTTTTATGATTTTTCGGGTACCCGAACCGAACTCGAATGGAACCGAACTGAACCCGAACCGAAATTATAAAATACCCGAATAGGTCTTATATGTCTAGACCCGAAAATCCAAAACTCCGAAAAACCCGAAAGACCCGAACCAAACCCGAACGGATACCCAAACGTCCAGGCCTACACTGCACCGACGTAGAAAAGGTGGGTGCATCCCGATTCACAGCCGCACATCTTCCCGGCGATGAAGACCTACTCGTAAAAACAAATAGAGAGAGGCTTTTCCATTGCCGACGTCGAGATACCGACATAGAAAATTTCCCTAAAAAAAGCGAAAAGAAATCTCTAGAGATTTTTTTTTGGAATTTCATGCACTGCACACGCCTTTTCTTTTAAATAAATGGTTGTCGAATAGAAAAAATGAAAGGTTAATTTGAAATGTTCTTATCGTCATATGTTTTTTTTTTTTTTTTGGTACGAATGTTAAGAATTATTGTCATATGTTGACAACTCGATATGTAAATCATTTTACCTCCCAGTCCAGACAAATATTTTCGTTGTGTGTTATTCAAGTATTGGCTTGTTCATTTGTACTAACTTTACAAATACTTATAGGAAGATTTTTGAACTACGTAACGCTTTTATTCTTAGGTGATGAGAGTTTAATTTAACCAAATTAGAAAATCTAAATGTTGGTGTTGGACTTGACCGACAAATTGGCCTATAAAACGATAGATCCGGTCTATGCTTCAGCAAGATATGGTTTTAATTTGTCTTGCCCAACAATGAATGATCATTAAAGAGCTAAGGAAATGGGAGATCGACTTTGTTAGGTAGATTTGGTAAAACATGAGTTTCAAAGCCGTTTAAATAGATTCCGCGAATCGTAGAAGTGGAGAGATCGTCGTCAATAAAATTCAGCAGGAAGGCCAAAACAAGAAAGGTCGAACTATAAAAGAAAGAGAAAGTCTTTCAAGATAATTATTTGACTAAAAACTTCGACTAGAAATGTTCGAACTCATTCTTTCAATACATTCAATCAAATCATTGTATAAGTTCAATCTCGACATTCAACCTTAAATACATCCATGATTCATATGAAATCTATATTATTTTTATTTAAAGTCCAAATCCACATTCATATAAATTTCAGTGTGAATCTTTGAACTTACATTTGGCGCCGTCTGTAGGGATTACTATAGATATTTCTGTCACAAGAATCGGATATAGGGTTCGATAGATCAAAATGAATCCAAGTCTACCTGGAACAACCGTCCCTCGTCCACCTCCAGTCGAACAAGTGATCGACATCGTTCCACGGAACACCATCAGAGTGAACAATACAATGGGTCAGACCGACAACGTACGGACAAGCCTACCCTCAATCCTTACGATGTCGGCACCAACTGGCTTTTTCTCTCAAACAAAAACGACGAGTCCGATCTCGACGAACACTTCGTTGGGGATCAACGACCAAACCATGTACTGAGTCTGGATCAGATCCAATACCACTCCAGCATCGATATCAGGAAGCAGATCTGGAACACTGCGATTCAGCTCACCACAGACTCCTATTGCGTCAAGGCAAAGTCCAGACGATCTCGCAAAAATTCGTTCGATTATCAACTATCTAGTGAGTCAAACACGCAAATATGAGGCCAACACCCGAACCCAAGAAATCGCTAATCGCACGTTGGCTACCTAGCTAGCCGAACAAGAATGACTCTTTAATGCTCATTTCTAGGAGCTTCCCAACATGAACCCTCAAGACCGATCTGTAAGCGACTGCATGCCTCCTTTGAGTCCTCCACCCCGTACTCACCTGGATTTCTCTCAGGTCGCGTCACCTCCTGGAATATTAGGACATGTCGCTAGTGCATCAAACAACATATTTCCTCCTACGTTGACACCAACAAAGACTCTAATCCACTTTAGTTCGAGTTTACTAACTGAAAATCTCAATGGATATGTAGACCGAACGCTGCCCTGACCACCTCCTTTATCGAATATAGTGATAGCAGACCAAGTTAGCTCGGTGGCTCGGATTGCTTCGAGCTCATGCCCTCCCATCAGATCGAACTCAATCTAGTTTCTGATCCCTTGAACTGATTGTGCAGGATCGATCCCAATAGTTGATCAAATCAATCTGATTTATCACAAATATCAATCGTAGGCTCAGCCGCAAACATAGTTTGCCCCATTGGCGATCGACGAACACAGCCTGTTGAAACATTATATTGAGCATGCGAATGCCCAGTTCATTAGCATGAGCTCACAAGTTCACATGGCAACTAGTGTGTCATATAAAATCGATCAAGTGATCGAAGAAACACGTCAAACACCTTTCACAGATCGAGTCCCTTTCACTAAGAAAAACCAAATTCTCAGAGTTCTCAGGAAAGTCGGACCCAAAAGCTCATATAAGAGCAATTGGACTGGCGATTCTCCCATCTATTTAAATGTGAAGAAAGAGATCCTACTTTATGCTGACTCTTTGCATAAAATTTAACAAGCCCAAATTTAGAATGGTTTCCCAAACTGGAAGAAAAGTCTATCGACAACTTCAAACAATTCATGACAGACTTTCTACAATAGTACTATGTTTTCATCGAAGTCATAACCACAGACGGACGCTTGTTTAACATATCTCAGCGACTCGACGAGTCATTTCGTTTGTACATTGACCGCTTTAAAGAGGTTAAGGCCAAAATTGAAAACTCAAACGATGAAGTTGCGCTACAAGCATTGAGACGTGGACTATGGTATACATCCCAAGTTCTGCAAAGAGCTCATCGTCCGCAAACCAGTTTCTCTCGACAATGCTTTACATCGCGCCTCAGCGTTTACCATCTTCAAAGAAGAAATTTCAATCCTCGCAGAAAAGCATTGAAAAGAGAAAAACCAACCGAGCTCGAAATGCTCTAGTGGTTGAAAACATTCTCGCAAATCTAGAGAGCCCAAAGGGCTCGATACGGGAAGTTCAATTGACATACTTTTCTACGACGCTTTTAAAAAGATGGAGTTCGATGACTTTGAGATCGTCGAGGGACGAACACCCCTTGTTGGGTTCGCCGGTGAAATGACATACTCGTTAGGCTCTGTCTTCACGTCAGTGACAGCTGGCGGACTCAGAAGAATGACAAGGTTCGTAGTAGTATATCGACTCTCACCTTAGAACGCCATCCTAGGTCGATCCTTTATATACGACACAAAATCTGCACCATCGACCTATCATCAGTGCGGGAAGTTCCCAACTCCAAAAGGAGTGAAAACTGTTTAGAAAAGTCAAAATATTCTAAAAATTGCTACTTGAACGTGTACAAACATATCAAAAAATCTCGCGCTAGAAATTATAGAAACTGGAGGAGCTCGCTGAGATTCGAACCAAAAGGTAAAACGACCCTATTCAACAAGGACCCCAAAGGACCTCAATATCCAAGTGCATTGACGAGGCACATCCTAAGAGATGAGCTGTTTTTACAGCCGACCTCTCGAACTCCATTAAAAATGAACTGATATTATTCCTCAAGACAAAATGTAAAATCGTTCGCTTGGTCCTCAACTGACATGAAAGGAATCAAAATCGACGTAAAAGTCATGATTTAAATGTCAACCCGACTTACAAAACGGTTATACAAAAACGTTGCAAACTCAGCCCTGAGCGAGCTCAAGCTGTTAACAACAAAGTCGACCGACTACTCAAAATAGGGTCGATCAGGGAAGTGAAATACCTTGAACGGCTTGCGAACCCAGTCGTAGTCAAGAAAAAAGAATGGGAAATGGAGAGTGTGCGTTGACTTCAAAAACCTCAATAAGGCTTGTCCGGAAGACATCTTCCCACTCCCACACATCGATCAACTGGTGGTACCAACATCAGGCCACCAGCTTCTATCTTTCATGGATGATTTCTCAGGGTACAATCAAATATTGATAAACCTTAATGACCAAGAAAAAACCTTGTTCATAACGGATTGAGGTACGTACTTCTACAAAGTAATGCCTTTCGGGCTAAAAATGCATGAAATACTTATTAACGTCTCGTCAAAAAGATTTTTGTCGGACTCTTAGGTAAAACAATGGAGGTCTACATCGACGATATGTTGGTCAAATCATCAAAGTGCGAAGACCACATCGCTGTGTTAAGAGAATGATTCGCCATTCTCAAAAAAAATGTGGGAAGACACTCAACCCAGCAAAGTGCACCTTTGATATTCCATCAAGAGCATTCTTAGGTTACCTAGTAACCGAAAGGGGAATCGAATTTAATCCCAAACAATTCGCAACATTTCTAGTGATGTCACCTCCAAAAAAACACGAGAAGTGTAGAGATTGACTGACAAAATAGCAGCCCTAAACCACTTCATATCGAGGCCGACCGATAAATTTCTTCCTTTCTACCAGCTCCTCACAACAAACAAAAAGTTTCTTTGGGACGAGAGGTGCGAAAAAGAGTTCACCCAACTCAAAACCTATTAAACAAAACCTTGATACTGGCGAAACTAGTGGAGGGAGAACCTATATACCTCTACCTAGTTGTGTCTTCAGGAAAAATAAGTGGGGTATGGGTTCACGAAGAACAAAACGAGCAAAAGCCAGTCTACTATGTCAGAAAAACTTTGATCGACGCCAAAACAAGATACCATGTAGTGGAAAATTCGCACTAGCACTAGTAACATGTAACATCGTCTTGAAAAATTCGACTCTATTTCCAATTCCACTCAATTTAGTCATGCATTTGCATTCTTTGAGAACAATCCTCCATAACCCTAGCCAACCATGTCGATTGATAAAGTGATTATCGAACTAATCGAATACAAAATAGAGTTAAACTCGGACATGCTTAAAAGCTCAAGTATTGACTTATTTCATAATTGAACCCCCCCCCCCCCCCCAACCATCGATCTCGATCCATCTTATTCCAAAAGATGAACTATCCAAGTCGATGGTGCGTCCTTAAAACAAGGATCAGAGGTCGGAGTAAAACTGGTCTCCCCAACAGGTGAAGTGCTGGAAAATCCTTCAAACTCGGCTTCACTGCATTGAACAATGAAGCAGGGTATGGGGAACTCATTGTCGGATTCAGACTCGCAATAGCGATCAGAGCCCGAGAAGTAGACACTTTATTTCGACTTCTCATCCAAACGACCCATTTTGGTTCGGTCAACACTCCCTGACTCAATTCTTTCAAATTGGATTGAACTCTATTTTGAGATTGAGCTTGATGGATTAAACACGTTCATTAAAAACTTAACTCGTTCAACTTTGATTAATCTTGCCATTTTCGTTGAGCCTATCCAAACTTTACTTCGCGCCAAGATTTGACCAAAATTTCCAACTAATTCTGTTAAGCTCAATATGGTCACACTTCTTACTTAATCATTTCTTAGTATAACTAAATACACAAAGAAACTGAAATCAGTTCGATAAAATGAATTACAACTCTCCCAGGTACAAAAAACCCTTCTCCAGCAATACTAAGTTCAAAAATAAAATTAAAAACCCTCTCGGGCAAACACCCGAAAAAGAGGCGCAACGAACTGGTTCACTTATCCATCTGCTCGTCACCATCCAACGCCTTCTCCCCATAGGTTGTTTCACCCCGGTCTTCTTCACTCTGGATCGATCTACCTCCGGTCTCTTTTAGAAAATGAGATCCATATTGATCGAACTGAGTGGCGGACATGAGGATCTACTAGCATAACAGAGTCTTCGAACATGGCATGCACATTCAACTTGCTAATAGAGAAATCAGACACGGCTACAACATTCATCTCCTCAAATGTGATCCTCTTCTTCTCCGCCAAAAGAAGGACCTTCTAAATTAGGTTAAGTTCACCATATGAAAACTCTATGATAAGCATGATGTTCGCAATTTCCACTTGAAGGTGGATGTCTACGCTGGTTTCAACCTTCTTCTAGTCGAACTTCACCTTGATGTACTTTAGGATCTCGAGGTATTTTTCGTTCAGCTCCTTCTTGGTGGTGTGAACCGCAACCTTGATTTCAGACTCTTTGTCCTCGAGAACTTTGTCCTTCTCCTCCATGTATCAGTCGCTTGCTCAAACGCCTTTTGTCTCGCCTGCTCGGTCTCAAACATTTTGTTAGTGGTTACATTGAGCTTCACATACTCATCAAGCTTTTTATCCAGGCTCTCCACCCTAGAGGCATGAAGACCAAGGTTAAGCTATTCCACCACATTCTTTTCTTCTTAAAAAGGCATCAAAATCTACTCCGATTGGCATAACGTCCAATGTATACTACCCATCTCCCCCTAAGGTCACCTGCAAAACAAAAAAGTTGGTGAGCAAGCTAGTCTTTCCCATTGAGTTGGCTCCTTCAAAAAAGGCTAGCTCAAACACAGACAACCCAAAATAACACCAATAGCAGGAAAAATAAATAAACACAAACATGTTACATGTAATCTCCCCGTGAGATACCACATAACGGGTTAAATAAACACACAACACAGAAGATGGAAATCGAGAACACATCAGCACATGCATTCGATGAGACTCGATCTAAATACTAATTAATCTAGCGCTTTCTCAACATCATGGCCCCCTTAACGCGAACTTGGTCACTTCCACAAGAACACCTAGCTGCATACAAGTAGAACTTTCATGATTCCTACACTTAAACACAAAGTTCTACAAATAGAACACCTTTCTCTATCATTCTAGGTGTGGTGACTCTGGCTACCCCTTTTCATGATAGCCTAAGCTTCCATGAGGCTCGACCCTACGACATGACCCCGTTACTCCGAGCTCCCACACCTACGGACGTCACCCAATAGGATTCGCCCGCCAGGACCTGACCACGAGGGTACGTGAATTGACTAGGCTCCTGCCAGGACCTGACCACGAGAGTACATGAACTGACTGGGATCTCCAGAGAATCCAATCAGGAAGAAAGTATCGGAACGCCTCACACACATGACTCGCAGGATTTAACGCATCCTAAGCAATATTAACAACATAAACAAACCTTATGACTAATATGAATCATGCGTGGATTCATAAAGCCAATACAAAACGCTATCAAACTCACTGAGACTCTATGACTCAACACAAAACTGATAAGGTCGACCAACAATATAACCCAAACAAATATCTGAAACTATCCCTCAAGTCCCGTCACCACTAAACTAAACACCAAACCCGGCCTATCCGGCCCCAACCAGAATAAATAGCAAAAAACACAACAATCCTAAATTATTTTAAACAATAATATTAATTATTCTAAATTCAATCACATAAGTCTATTTAATTAATTTTTAAGTTACTCATTTATTCAGTTATTAGTCTGATTACTTAATTTAATTCAATTGTTCTTCCTAGTTATTTTATTTTAGTTGTTAAATATATTTAATTACTTAATAATTTTTCTATTTTAATTCCATTTTATTTTATTAATTACCATAATCCGCTTATTTATTCACTATACCATTTATGTTTACTTAATCTTAGTCTAATTTAGTTGTCTTTAAATTTATTTATTTCTTAATTTAATTACTAATTCTTATAGTTAATATATTAACGTTTTTATATAATTGTTTTTGACAACTACGTTTTTATATAATTATTCACTTTAATTTATTTAATTCTATATAGTTATTTATATTTAATTAGTTCAATGATCATTCAATCAATGCTAATTATACAATTAACTTATCATTTTAAGAATTAAATGCACTATACATATTTATATTCTATATGGTTTATTTAGATTTATTTATTAATTTTTTATAACCCGGTCTAAGTCAATTGTTAATTCAAGGTTGATTCTTATTGACTCTAGGGTTTGTGTGTTCTCGCATCTATATGCAGTCTATATCTAACTTAATGTAACAACTAATAAAGCATCACCAACTCACAATAATTTTGATTGGAGGGCGGATGTGACTAGAACGACTCTCGACCAAACCCCGATCCACACCTCAAACCTAATTCCCAACACTTTTATGACGAATCCAAACTCAAACCTTGCCACTACAAACGAACCTAACTCCGTCTAACTTTTTTAAAATAGAAAAAGGTCAGTTTATCGGAAAAATTATTACGTCAGAATTTTTTTTGAAAAATATTCTGAAAAGTATTTCGGCGTAACAACTTCTTCCGTATTTCTTTTTTATTTGTTTTCTTTTCTTTCTATTTTATTTGTTTTCTTCCCTTTCTCCCTCTCTCTTCTCTTTCTCCTCTTCTCTCCCTTTCTTTCTCTTCTTCTCTTGGTGATGAATGAAATGGGAGAAGGCTGGCTTCTTATTTATAATAATAAAATTTTGATGTTATGGTGACAAGTGTCTCATCTCTTCCATTGCTATGACACATTATCAAATAATAAACGAACCAATTCATAATGCATTCTCATCACATTAACCAAGAGAGAGATGAGACGAGATTCGTTTAATCTCTCTTTCTTATTCTCTTTATGTCCTCTGTAGCTCCAAAAGATTCAATGAATTTTACTTTTGTTTCTTCTCAATTTAGCCATGTGATCCATGCTCAAAATTGAGATGCAATGCATCCACACCACCATGTGATTAAAGAGTGATTTATTAAAATTCTTTCCTCATTCCCTATGGACACCTATTCTAATTCATAATCCATGAATTCCTTCTTGTCTTTTTGTTTGCCACACATTCTCCATCATATTTTCATATAATTTAGTTTAATTGAAATGAACATCACTCAAATGATCCATTTGAATGAACTATTGAGATGAATCATCGGGATGAGAATGTCATATGAACAAACGAACAACCCTATTAATAAGCAAGTTATTTCCACAGTGTCTTGAAATTCTCTAAACCAAATAAGTATTGTTTAATTTCCAATAAAGCTCTTAATCCACTTTTAAATTAATTTTTACTCAAATGAAAAATAATAATTATTTATTGACCAATGATTCTTCAACACGTCATTGAGCCTTCGCTAAAACTTCATTGAATTCTGATTCCGTTTGATGTTGTTTCGACTCCTCCGATTTGCTTCGTATTTTGGTTCCCAGAAAATTCAATTTTAGAAAATTATTGTAATAATTTCCGAAAATAAATTCTTGAATTATTTAGTAAATAATTCTTCTCTTTAAAATATTATTTGTAAATAATATTTTATTTATCTGAAAATGGGGTATTACATCATTACTCTGAAAAGATCAAAGTTCACGCGCCAGGATCAGAAGAAATCTTCATGAGTGTATCTTCACCCTTCGTCCCTGGCCAGATCAATTGTAGAGATGGGACAATCATTAATCACCAGGATAGAGGAAGGTGCGTGTCGTCCCAAGATTTACTGCCCATCAGTCACAACTTATCGAACTTATTGGTTGGGGAATACTGTTGATGCTGAATTTAACCGACAATCCTGCCCGTAAAACGATAGATGTGGCCCATATTTCAAAAAGGTATAGTTTTAATTCGTCTTGACCCAACAATGAAAGATCATTAAAGGGTCAAGGAAATGTGAGATCGACTTCGTCAAATTTTTGGTTGAGCTCGTCAAGAATGAGTTTCAAAATTGTACAAATGGATCTCGTGAATCACAGAAGTAGAGAAATCGTCGTCAACATAAATAACCAGGAAAAGCTGGAACAAGAAAGGAAGGTCAAACTATAAAAGAAAGAGAAAGTCATTCGAGAAAATCATCTGACTAAACACTTCTACTAAAAATATTCGATCTCATTCTTTGTATACATTCGTTCAAATTATTTTATAAATTCTATATCGACATTCGATCATAAATACATCATTGTATAAGTTCTATATAAATATTCAACCCTAAATATACTGTTGATCCATAGGACATCTATATTATTTCTATCTAAAATCCAAATTCATGTTCATACAAATTGCTCAAGGCAGTGTGAATTATTGAACTCGCACTAAAAAAATATGATATCCCTTGTTACTATTCGTTTGGCTAGTTATTTCGATACCTCAAGTGCTCACCGCCTATATGTGCTAAACTAATTTGTCATTGACTATATAAAAGTTAACTTCCCTATTATCGAATCTCCCATTTCATACTTTCTTTTATTCTTATTACTTAACTTTAATCTTACAAATTCATCCTTAAAAATTCATCACTATACTGCATATACTATCAAATCTAATGTCAATTTTATCGTCCGGTTAATCTCTTGTCCGAAAAGTATGATCCAGAAATCAATATTTAAGTTTTATTTTTAGGTTTGGAAAATCATCTTTTAAATATATTGAATAGTGGCATTACAAAAATTTACACATTGGAATATTTTTTATTTAAAACTTTTTATAAAAAAATAATTTATGTTATATATATATATATATATTTAATATTAACAAAATACAATTAATTATATAAATCATATTAATTGTACTAAAAATATATTAATTTCTCAAAGTCTGATATATTATAATAAAACTATCTAACCTTTCTAAAAATATATCACCAGAAATTATGCATATTTTCAAAATATAATAAAATAATTATTTAAACTAATATAATTAATAATAATTTTTAAAAATTTAAAATAAGATTAATATAGTATAAAAACTAGTTTCATTAAAAGTAAATGAATAATCAATTGATTTTAAGTCAATAATAACTCAAATTACTTTTCATTTAATATAAAGATGATTGATGAATAATTTTAATATAACGATAATAATCTCATAAAATTTTAAACCGTATAATGCAAACTTTTGGCAATAACCATCCTATTTGAAATCGAAAATTGAGTTTTGTGATTTCCTCTATAATATTTCTATTTTTTCATAATTTCTTCAGTACCGGATAATGGATAGTACTTATCATCAGCACTACAGAGGATCTGGTTGATCAGCAGATCAGGGATCCACCAGATCACGGATTCATAGATCGTTGCCATCGTCATCGTGCGGCACACAGTCGCTTTACTGGAATTGGACTTCTTCTTTTGACTTTTAAAGTTCTTTTTTTTTCTTTCGTCATCGCCTTTTTAAAAGCTTATCTCATTCTCATCATATTTCGTCATCTATTATATTTTTTTTTTTTTTTGTCACTACGTCATCTATTATATATGATTAGAAATCAGCGTGTGGCATTTGTGGCAACCAACCTGTTGCTGAGTTGGTGCCTAGTTCGTGGACTTCACGTTTGTCGACCGAATCTAAAGTTCCATTTGGTTTCCTGAGATAAATTCAAATGCTTCCTAATAATATTAATTCCAAAGTTATATACTTATATATCAAATCTCCCTGGTCACGAAATGACTTCAGTATATGTTATCCAATTTTGGGTTTCTACTTTCTAAATGCATTTCTTAGTTATCATGTTTTCTGCATCGAAGTTTTCTTTTCTACATAAAAATTTGAAACTAAGCTTAATAATAAAATACATTTCAACATTCTTTTGCTAAAGTAACATCAGTAGTTTGTTTGTAGAAATTAGCTTAAAGAAAGGCGTAAATTCATTGATCACGAGTTTTATTTCCGCGGATAACTAAATTACTGATGTTTATTTAGACGAAAATGAAACTATGTTTTATTGCATTCTATTATCTGGACCAGGTTAATCATTTTTTCCAATGATAAGTCATTTATTCCACATATTGACAATAAAAAAAAAACTAGTCCAAGCTCAACTATCACGACGATGTAATGGATATATATAGCTATCGGCAATTTTCTACCAAAACTACCTTTTATTGCGTTATTGAAGTATATAGATCTTATAAAAAATGACTACAAGAAAGATATATTAGCAAAGAAATTCGACAAACGAAGCAGCAATAATCGGGTAAAGGTAAAGCTAACACTTGTTGATTAGCTTATCGATATTTTATCTTGCGGAACACCACTCCTTGAAGTGCCAATTATTTAACCCAAACTATTAGCACAAGGAAAAGAACACATAAGCAACGAAAATGTCATTACTCTAATCAACTGTTGACAAATTATAAGAAAGTATAAAAGAACTTTCCAGGAGTGACAATATTATGTATTTGGTGATTACAATTGAAAGATATTTTATTAGTAATTAATTTAATAAAGGTTTAAGTGTTTTTTATATGTGGCTTTTCATAGAAGCGATGGAGCTTATGTGACACGACTGTTCAGAGTTTTTTTCTCTAGTAGTCTATAACTCTATACATACTCTATCCATTATAGAACCACATCTTATTCAATATGATGGATTTTCCAATATTTTTTTAATCTATTAAAACAAAAAATATCAATCCATATGCATCAATGTTGTAATGTTATTTTATAATTGTTCATTAATGTTATAATGGTCATTATTTTAATTATAACGAATACTACAATTCCTTTTAATTCAATATACTATTTCATATCATTGTTGTACAAGGTATGTATATTTCTATATCTAATTTATATTCTTTGAACCTTACCCATATGTGTATTATTCGAAATCAACCAACATTTACAATCAAAATGTAACATTTCGGTTTGTGATATATGCAAACATATTTAAAATAATTGATTTGATTATTTATGTCATCAAAATGCATTTATTTTTTTGATCACTTATCTATAGAGAATTCCAAAGTTAAATGTGCTTGAGCTAGAGTAGCTGAAAAATATGTGATCTAGGAAGAAATGATTCACAGTATCGTCCAAGTGAAAAAAAAACATAGAAAATGGTTGTTTGGTATTGCAGGGATATTAAACAAATCTTTAAAGTCTCCCAAAATACTGCACCAACCGTCAAACGAGTGTGGACTTTTAGGGCAAGCGAATGGACATGAAGCCCACAGACGGTGGCGGTCGGAGCATTACAAGTGGCGGTCGGAGCATTACAAGTGGTATCAAAGCTGAATCTGAAAATACGTGTAAAGTTAATGAGGACTCACACCATTAAAGATAACGATCCTAGTGTGTGAGAGAGGGTGAATTGTACCATCATGATTTGTGGTATATGTTGAAATGCTTAAAATGATTGATTTTGCTACCTATATCACCAAAGTATACTTATTTTTTGGTCACTTGTTCTAGGAAAATTCTATAATTAAGTGTGCTTGACCTGTAGTAATCGAAGGATGAGTGATCTACCAAAAAGTAATACGCGGTATCACACAAGTGAAGAAAAAACATGGAAAAAGTCGTGTGATAATTGTAGAGACCAGGGGCGGAGGTGTGTTGGGAATGGGTGGGGCAGTTGCCACCCCTAAATTTTTGAAAAATGGTGTAATCATATATAAATTTTTAATTATGCCCCTGTTGCTAAATTATTTATTGCCCCTATTTTTTTATACATCTTTCTTATTAAAATTGAAGATTCACTAGATTTTATTGAAGATCCATTAGATTTTATATGAGTATAATAAAAATAGAAAATTAGACTTTATTAGGAAAAAGAAGTATTGCATATCATAGGAATATGAAATTATACTTTATATGAGGAAAACTAATTCTATTAGTTTATTAGGAATGGAAATTTTCTATTTATTTTGCTAAACCTTTTACTATATATATGTATGTTCATATGACAACAAAACACACCCATCAATATAAGAAGTTAGCTTTGACATTGCATGTAGCTTCTGCAACCGTTGAGAGATGTTTTTCAGGTATGAAGATTGTCAAGACAGTATTACGGAATCGCATTGTTGATCAGTTTCTAAGTGATTGTCTCGTTTGTTATATCGAAAAATATATTTGTAAATGTACCAAATGAAACCGTGATAAAAAAATTTGTAATTTTTTTGATAATTTATAAACTATATTTTATTTTAATTTTTTTCTTCCCCGGATAAGAAAACGTTCTGGTTCCGCCACTGGTAGAGACGGTAAACAAATTTTACGAATCTCTTAAAATTAATAAACCGGCCATCTGATGAAAATAAACCCATAAATGGAATGAACGAATATGGAGTCTACAGATAAGGGTGGTCGAAGCGTCACAAGAAAGTCTTGGAAAAACAGATATAACATCTCTCTATCTTATTATTTATTTTATGCAAACTTTGCACATACCTTATACATATATCTTCAACTCTTATGAACACCTTTAGTGAAACCTATGAACAATACATTGGCCTTGCATTACTGATGGAGTATTCAAAAATATAGTACACAAATAACAAAATCAAAACCCAACCACATTTTTAAGTTACATAAACCAAACAAGCAGAACATTTTTTTTGTCAACGTAACCAAACAAACAGAACTTATTTCACAAAATACCAAATATGTTATCATATACACATATCTAAACCACATTAAGCTTATATTATCTATTTTATTAATCAACATTTTGAAATATAAGTTAAACCAATTCTATTGCCTAAATACAAACCAGCCAATTCATATTCAAACCAATCAATTTAAATGCAAACCAACCAAAATATCCATTTATATTTTTCGAACCTTACCCCTACGTGTATTAAACGAAATCAAATAGAATTTCTATTCTTCAAAATCTTTTAAATAAAAAATATCCATTTATATTCTTGGAATTCTAATTTAAACAAATTTTATTGTCTATTATATACTTACTATCCACATATCTCATTCATTTTCTCTAATTCTACTCTATTGAAATCATATAAGATATCATATAAAGAATATTATGCAACCAATCAGTAATTAGTTAAAACAATATTTATTTCAGATATATAGCTTAACAAACTATTAAGTTTAAAAAATCTCAAATTGAGTCTAATCTTTTAATATACCACACATTACTCAACGAAAAACTATCATTTGCTTTCCACAAACAACTTAATCAGATATTCTATTTAAAAACAAATCGATAGATAGTTAATAACTATGTTTTAGATCACAATATATCTAATCTATTCAAACATAAAACCAATATAGAACTAACATTCTTCTTACATGTTATTTAATTAATATGCCAAATTAAGATTTCATTAATGATAATCAAATTAATTTATAATTTATAATTTATAATATCTTCTTATATCTTTTATTTTATTTTATTTTTTCCTATCATAGTAAAATCTTATAAAAAAACTTATTTTTCTAATTTTTTTTGAAAAATTAACTAAATTCGTAATTATTATCAAAATATTATTAGAAATTAATATTAACTAAATTTTGATTTATAAAAATAAATAATATGGTATCTATATATAAGAATAATTAATTTATTAAATAAAATAATAAATATAATTATATAATTTAATACATTAGTTATTTTAAAAAATAGAAAATTAAAGAAAAGTTTCATACACAAAAACAACACAAATTCATATTTTTCGACATTATTCAAAAGTGAATACTATAAAAATTAGAAATTAAATTAACATTAATTAAATTTAATTAAAATGACGATTTTAAAATTAAAATTTTAAAAACTAGATCTATAACAAAAATTTTAGGGTCATTTCTTCAAATTTAAAACATATTTTATTCGATATAAAAAAATTGTCGGATTATTCTATTATTATTTTTATGAATATTTAATTACATTTGTTAAATTAAATTATTATTTATATAAAATCAAATATTCTATAAAACAAGAGAGTACAATATATAATATATTTAAGAGTTCTAAATTTTGACATACAAAAATATTTATATAAATATTAAATCAAATGATTAATAATTAAATATTTTAATACATTAGTTATTTTTATAAATAACAAAAACATTATTGATAAATATACGCATAAATTAACATAAATAAATATATTTTAAATTTATTTCATCTAATAAAAAAATAAAAAATATGAAACATTATTAAGTTTCTAATTTAAAAAAATGTAAATTTTCATTTCTACAAAGTTTAAAAATATTAAATTTAAATCAATATATTTTTAAATTAATAAAATTAAATACTAAAAAATAATTTAATGTATATTACTTAATCATATAGTAATATAGGTTGATGTTTTAAAATTTTGGATTTTTACGGTTTGTTTCATCCAAATATACAAAATATTTATACAATTATAAAACAGGATAAAATTACTAATTAATATTTTTATTATAAACATATTAAAATAAATACTAGAAGATAATTTTAATAATGGATTATCAGATTATAACTTCTATAATTATACTTTTAATACAAAAACAAATTAAAAGTATCATCTTCATAACATATTAAAACTATATGATAAATTTATATTAAAATAAAACCATTTAATATCTTAAACTTTCAAATTTAAAAATACACACTGTTAAAAAACTAAACACAAAAAACACTTGTAAAAAAATTAATTATACAATAAATAAATGCAATTCTATATTATAATTTATTACAATAATTTTTATTTAAATACAAAATTTAAAATATTAATTATAAATAGTAAATGAAAACTAATTGATTGAAAACTAAATTCAGAATATTTCAAAATATCCAAAAAAAAAACAATGATATCCAAAGTAAATACAAAACAAATAAAACATCGAAACCGTAGTATTAAAATTAAAATTCAAAATAAATTAAAGATAATAATTTTTAATATAAAAATTGTTAAATTAAAAAAATTATATAAAAATAATAAAAGATTTAATTCTAAAAAATACTTGTGTTTAGCCTTTTTATTTATTTTCTAGTAAAATAGCTTACTTGATACAATTCAACAAAAACAAACCAATTAGAAAATATAGTTCCACAATAAATAATTAAAACTCTATAGTATAGTTTCGTAAAATAATTTTGATTCAAATATAAGATTTAAAATTTTAATTACAAAGCATAGATAAAATCCAATTTAATAAAATATAAACTCAGAATATTTAAAACAATACACAAAATAAAAAGAAAAAAATGAAAACCAAAGCAAAAAACAATAAAACTAAATTATATATCTAAAGCATAGTATTTAAATCTATCATAGTATTTAAATCTTTTAAATCATGGTATCAATTCATAATTTTTTTTAATTGATAACATCATAAAATTTTGTTTTAAAAAAATATAAAATTTTAAATGTTATCAAAAATACCCACGTGAAGTTTAAATAGAAGAACTTCATATTTAATTATATGAAGCCAAATTAATATTAATTTAATAAAATTATTATTAATTTTACATTAGAAAAATATGCAATATGTTTTATTATTATTTTTGTGATTAAAATATAACATTCAAAGTTTAGTTATAAAACCAAATATAGAATCCAATTTAGATTTAATGTAAACTTTTTTTTGATTAACCTAGGTATCTCGGATTTATGGAGGAACTCAGACAAATCTCCAATCGAAAGTGCAATCTATTGACATACCCTCTTTCTCAATATTCAAATACATCAAAACAATAGCTCATATTCATTTGGGTGTCTAAAAAAAAATTATTTTAGTTTCGCATCGCAAATTGATCAAACTTGAAACATGTTGGCATTTCAAGTCTCTCCTTACCAACCAAAACTTGAATATTAAAAAAAGTTATCGAAATCAAAAACAGAAAACTAAATAAATATAAAAGCAAAAAAAAAACACTAAAATCAAAATTTAATTTCTGCACTATAACATTTAAAAGTTTAAAATCTACACAAAACATTAATTTTTTTTAAAATGTATAATATAAATTTAGTTTTATAATTAAAATTATTTATTCTGGATTAAACATTAGTTGTGTTTAAAGATTAAACTAATGTGTGGTACACATTTTGTCGATCATTATTTATGTTATTTTTATTGCATTCTTTTTATTTGGCAACCAGATATAATTTTTATGGCATTCTAAGGGGGGTTCCTGGGTTCCAGTTAAAAAAATCACACATTGCCTATTTCCCACAATAAGAAAACGTTTTATCTCAAAGTGGAAGCATGACCAACGTTGAACTACATTCGTTTAATCACATATTGCCTACTTCCCACTCTTACAGAAGCAGCCGCTGCTCGCTTGTTACGCCTTCTTTCCAGCTGACGTTCTTTGCCGTCGCCGGGAAGATTCCTCTAATCGCCACTTCCCGTAGATGACCCATCTCAATTCGTCTCGTCCAACGGTTTTTCCGACTTCAACCGCCTCCGCCATCTCCTCTACTCCTTGCTGCTTTGGGCTCGTCGTTGGTCGCCGTGTCCTCCGTCTGGTTCATCTCTGCGAGCCTCCGTGCTGCCTTTTGCCGGTGACTCCTCCGCTGCTCCGGAGATCCCGCTCGCTACTGCTAGTGAGTCCACGTTTCGAGTTCTATTTAGGGTCTTCCGGGTTCGTTAGCTATAGGTTGTGCCTCTTCGTCGTCATCGTGTTAGGGTGTGGTTCGGGTTTGTTCTTCGCGTGGGTTGGTGCCAGATCCGGGTCTTGTTTTAGGATTGGGATTGGGTCAGTTGGCTTTAGTATAAGAAAATAGATACCTCCTTTATTCAGTTTGTCGTCGTCCCAAAGGTTAAAGTTCGTCATTTCCTATTGCATCTTTTAATTCGTTGCAGGTGATTGTTTTGGATGCTTTCTTTCCCTTGTTTACTTTCGATTTAGTGTTCGGGTAGTTTTGTTTAGTTGGGCTTCAGCTGATTCAAATCTCTGGAGATTTGGATTTCTTTTGGCTTTTATCTAGGTGTTTTTGGTCGCATAGAATTGCGTCGCAACCGTATTCGAAAGAGTCTTAGCGATCTTTATAGGGGTTCTTCTTGTCGGATTATGGAGTCTAGTTTCTTTGAGTCTGAAAGAAAGTCTCTCAGCAACTGTTCGGGTAGTTGATGTTATCGTTGGTGGGCCGTGGACAACAACTGTAAATCTCACTCAAACATCTCCGCACGGATGAAGATATGCAGTTTCGGTTTGCTTTTGTTTGACCTTGGGTTTATAGTCTTTTTATATTTAGTTGTAGGTTTTGTTGCGGAAGATATCCTTTTATTCTATCGGCTTTGTTTCCCTCTTTTGAATTTAGTTTCTGGAGATATTTCTGTTTTCTGCCGTTGTATTCCAAAAAATATATTTTTTCTTAATTTAATATAAATATAACTTCAGTGCAAAAAAAAAGAATGTTCATCTTTAATCACGACGTACCTTTATCACGACGTACCTTTATAACCCCTCGATATTCGTATTAGCCTATTAGGTGTATGTTAGACTTTTCAGAAAAGTCTGAAACCTTTCATAATGGTAGCTAGTGGACGAATTTTATTCACATTTTTTGGACGAATATTCACATTTTTCAAAGCTATTATAAGTAATATAACCTATTTAGGCTATCTTAAGTGTTACTTAACAGTATATTAGGCACACTAATCATGCTTATTTGCATCAACAAAATTAATAAAAGTAGTAGAGACGTGAGATTTGTTTCCGGATTATGATAATAATAGATTCAATTGTTGGATAATATCAATAATTATCCATTAACAATAATTTAATATTAAATTATAAATATCTGATCGATTTTGTAATGTGATTGTGTTTCTTGACACTATAAATAGACCTCTTTCTATGTAGAAAATATACAAGAAAAAGTTAACAAAACTACAATTTCTATCACTCACACTCATGTTCCTTTTATCTCTCAATATACAAAAGAGAAATTATTTTCCTCTACCATACATAATAGTATAAGAATATAAACACATATTTTATGTATTATAATAATAAATTCACAAAACGTTATCATCAGCACGACTATTTCTCGATCCGTTCGTATAATAAAAATGTGAAATTTAATTATGATTAATTTATTTTACAAAAAATTATCTTTTTTTATATTTTCGTTTATATATTATTTTCGAAAAGATAAGCACTGTCTTCTTCAAATCGATCGTTATAGTAGACTATACATTCACGATCATGATCACATGATAGACTATGTCTCCTCAAATCATATTTATAGAGTGGTAGGTTAAGTCTCATCCTTATCGTTACGGTAGGCTATGCCTCCACGATTTAATCACATGGTAGACTGGTAGGTTAAACCTCTTCTTATCGTTACGGTAGGCTGTGCCTCCACGATTTAATCATATGGTAGACTATGTCTCCTCATATCATATTTAATTTATAGAGTGGTAGATAAAGCCTCCTTATGGTAGGATATACCTCTACGATTTCATCACATGGTAAATTAAGTTTCCTCATATCATATTTATGGAGTGGTAGGTTAAGCCTCCTCTTTATCGTTACAATAGGCTATGCCTTCACGATTTGATCATATGGTAGACTATGTCTCTTCAGATCATATTTATGGAGTGAAAAAATATGCATCCTCTTTGAATTTATGGTAGGTGCTGCCTCCTCAATTATTTTAATTTTACTTTTAAATTATGTATTTAAATTCCGCATTTATATTTATGCGTTTTAATTTATGCATTTAAATTTATCATATTTCTTTAAAAAATATCAAATCACATGGATGTAGTCGTTCAAAGATGATTTTTTTTTAAATTATGTTTTTATGTTTGATTTACATTAAATTATTTCTTAAGTGGAAGATTATGCCTCCTCCTAAATCGATTCATAGGCTATGCCTCTTCTAAAAAGACATCGAATGAAATGATATTTTTTTTTACGTTACCACTGACCTGATGGTTTGAAAGATAATGACCATCATGCTCGTCCAACTTGATTGACTCCATTCTCAAAATTTTCATTATCAAAAGTGAATATCATAGCAACCAGTAATTGTAATAATTTTCGATGATGAGAATGCAGACACAGTAGTGTCCGTGGTCGCGCTTATGAATAAGGTGGTGGACATGTACATGGAAAAAAAAATTCAAGTCTCACAAGTTAATGATATTCATATTGATGTCAAAAGTTTTCTTATTGATCAAGAAATATCAACAAAGAATTTAGATCGATATGACATGATGTCATGAATATGAATTCAGGATGGAGATATATATATCTGGCATATAATGCTACAACGCGCATTGTCAACAATATTTCTTCTGTTTCAAAAATGAAGGACTCCGCCGAAAGCGTGAATACCAAACATGGTAATGCAAAGATCATGGTAGACCTAGATGAGCCGATTTTTAATGTTGAGGGAACCAAATGTTGTATTCTCCTAAAATCTCGCGGAATTTTGTTAAGTTCCAAAGATATATCGAGATAGAGATAAAACGACATTGAAAATATTTGCATTACATCGGAGAGAAAACATACATTGGAAGAGTGCAAATGATGTCCTACGAATTATAAATATGATTGAATCATATGGTTTATGGCCAAATCACTATTTTTGGTTAAGATCATTGCGTATGATGGTTTGATGAAAGTGAATTCCCCACGTTATGGGGAGAACTGAGAGAATCACCAAATGATAATACCTAGTGTATACACTCTTTGGCTTATCTTGATTTCTCTACTAATCAGGCGAAGTGGAAGTTAAAAAAGGATCCAAGAAAGTAATTCATGACCAATGTTGGTTATGTTGTTGATCCTAGAATGAGATTCATTCGAGATGAATATATTGTACGAGTTATCATCTCGAGGGGGAGAATTAACGAATACCATATCAACACTAAGTTGATAATACTGGTAAAATGAAATCCTAGATTTGATCACTCTAGTGAATTCATGTTATGCAATTTTGTCACTTATTGTACGTCGATGAGATAAATTTATGCATACATATGGCTATGTTCACACTCAAAATGAGCTTATTTATAAGAAAATTCAAGGGATTGCAAGGACCAATTATGGTGAAATTTAATCTTCATGTTTTAGCATGGGTGTAAGATATATACTTTCCACACCGCATATAAGTAACATCCACAGAGGATGAAATATATAAGAGAGTGAGAGTCAGAACTCGCACTGTCAAAACTTGTAAAGCAAACTTTTAGGGAACATAAACTTCAAAGATAAACATACCGAAATAGTAAACCCGGAGGATATTTTATTGATAAAAAATAAAAAGAGTACAAAGAACGGAAAAGAGAATACAAAGAGCGGAAAAGCTTAAGAAAATTGTTAAGTTCTTAAGTCTAGATGCTAGGGTTTTTTGCTATATCTAAATCGTATGACTTCCATCTCTTTATATAGCTGCGGCAAGTCGGCTTCAAGGGATATTTTACGTAAGATTTGCGGAAATCTATTTGTTGTTATCTCCTTCCTTTTTCCATTAAGATTTACATTTTCATCTTGGATTTTCCTCTTTAGCTCGGAGATATCTTCTTCTTTACTTTTTCAAGTTTATCTCCTTTCTTTGACAACCATCATTCCGCGGCTTGACCTATTTGTCGGATGGGCCGAGAACAGACGATCCGAGTCCATTTGCGTACAAACTTACTTATTCGGCCCAAAGTTTTGGGTATCCAAACGATGCATGTTTTGGCCTAAGTTCTTATTTCTTTTAACTTGGTCCGTCAGCCCAAGTTATCGGCCAAGAAGGTACAAGCCGATGTTTCCAAAGATGGATTGCGGAAAGTTGTGCATATCGGCAATGTTTGATTATTCGTTCGGAAAGTTCAGCAAAGTCAAACTCGGAAATTTTCAAGAGACTCATTTAGCTCAGTATTTCCGAAGGGGTAAATCATATTTGGAAAATGAGAAGGGAAGGGTTCGGATCCGAGGTGGTTTAGCTCGGAAAGTCTGATCCATGTGCAACCATCTCGGACCTGAGCTGGTTTAGCTCGGATCCGAGTTGGTTCAGCTTGGTGATTCCGAGCTGGTTTGGCTCAGTTCCGAGCTGATTCAGCTCGACCTCTGTCTGTTTGGATGTTTCGTTGATCTGCAATCCCTGTTGGTAAGTTCGTTTGTCCGATTGGTCCGCTGGATATGAAATGTCGTCCGTTTCTTATGAAATGTATCTGTTGAATCCATTTGTTCGATAAGTTGTTCAAGCGAAGCTGTCGATACTTCGTATAACTTGGTTATTTATACGAAACTTTGTTTGTCTGAAGCGGGCATTCGTCTATGTCCGATTGTCCGATTGTTTTCAGCTATTGTTTTTGTCGAGGTGTTTTTTGACCCCAACAGTTAGCTCCCCAGCTTGTCGGACTCGAGTGCGATGATGACAAGGTTACTTTGTATTCGAGGTGAAAACAATTGCCCAAAAGAACTTTAACCAATCAATTTTCGTGTTATTGTCCTTGCGACGACAGACCATCCGAAACATCTTTTTCGGCCACAATTGATTTTTCCATGCACAGTCAATCCGACATCATGCCTAATCATGATTTGCTCGGGCATGCTTGTTGATATATCATGGTTTTTACTGGTTTTCAGGCCATGATATAAGTCTTTACTTAGAGTCTTTTAGGTGTTTTGTAGTCTTTTGTGTCCTTTACAGGTTTATGCACATTTGGAGCATATTTGGACGTTATGGCGCATTCTGGAGCATTTTGGAATATTTACCAGAGAAGAAGAAGTCACTGCCGATATCAGACGTTGGTGTCGGTCGAAACAGTTCGCGAGCAGAGAGTTTCTGCCGATTAAATAAGACTTTGAAGAATCTGCAAATTAGCCCATAAGTTTCTCATAATTACAAAGTAACCCAATTCGTGTTTTAGCTTTTAATTAGGTTTTACAGCCACTTTTTAGGCTAAGCTTTTCTTGATTGAGAGATTAGGAGATTTGGGGGCTGGTCTCTTGCTCAAGAGAGAAGAGATTTCAAACCCATGTTCTTACTCTTTTGAATTTATATATGATTTCTATTCTGATTATGTCTTTTGTGATGATTGATATGTCTGAGTAGATCTCTTGTTAGGTTAGGGATTTGAAGGAATGTTAAGAGTAACTGATTGATTAAGATTCATTATCTAGTTCTTCACCTAAGTTGTGCTTAATACTGAATTTTGGACTGATCACCTAGAGTTTAGATCTGAGATATGAAAATAGCGCGAGAGTGTGAGTCATAATCTGAATAAACTTAGTGTGAGAAACTTACCTATTCGCAAAGAGATTTGGTCTAGAGAAGTTGTGAACAAACGAACTTGGAATTAAGGCATGTTTAGAACTCTAGGATTCGCAACGAGAGTTGGTCTGCTAGGTTGTTAGACATAGATAATTATCGCAGCGAGAGCTGGATAGTTTTACTTCTGTGATTCTAGTTCAAGAACGTTAGTAGATTGAATCTGATTATCCGTTATCTGATTTCCTGATTTTCCTGAGAACCTCCTGAAACCTGACGCCTTCATTAATTGATTACATTCACCTCACTTCATTCGTTTACTTGCTGTTTTGTTTACTGTTTACAATCTGCTTAGCTTAGCTTGATTCGGTTACTCATAATCTATCGTGTGAAACTAGAGTCTTTGTGGGATTCGATACCCTTTATACTACGATTTCATAACTGTGCACTTGCAGTAGAATATGATTAAAACTTTTACACCTATCAAGTTCTTGGCACCGTTGTCAGGGACTCTTTGAGTTCGCCGATAGATTCAGTATTAGAATTTAGACTAAGCATTTTTTCTGTTTACTCACGTTCTTGTTTATTTGGTATCGCAGGAATCGCATAGTGTCGATCGACACTCATAGTAAATCGATCGACATAAGCGGCGACCAGAGACAGCGAGAGCTTGAGCACTAGCATGTTTCTCTCTCTATAGAACCTGTAATTCGGATTCGCGGTGAGGACAGCATTTTACGAGACCAAGAGGGTCATATACGTAACGCGAAGGGTCAGAAACTGGATGGGAAAGGAAACCCCATCATACCAGAGGTTGCCGTGGGCGCGGAACCTACACAACAAGAGGCTGGTTAGAAGAAGACACTTGTTGACTATAACATACCAGATCTATTCTATGATAGTCAGTCTGCGATTCGACCACCTCCGTTTACCAGAGCTGAATTCAGGCTGAAACCAGAGTACTACACATTGGTTGGACATCATCAGTTTCATGGTCTCTCTAGCGAGCATCATGTGGATCATATAGAGACTTTCGAGGAATTGGCTAGCAGTATTAAGGCTGAAGGAGTCTCATTTGATTATCTTTTCTGTAAGCTCTTCCCATTTTCTCTTAATGGAGAGGCAGCCTACTGGTTAAAACAGCTAACACCAGGATCTTTAACCACTTGGGATGCGGTGAAGAGAGAGTTACTTAGACACTTTATGATGATGCTAGATCCGACCAGCTTAGACAAGATCTTTTGACATTCAAGCAAGGACCTACAGAGCCTTTTAAGACTGCTTGGATGAGGTTCAAGAGGTACCAGAGAGATTGTCCACATCATGGTTTCTCTGAAGTTCAGCTGCTGAGCGTATTTTTCAGAGGTTTGGACTTTTGGTATCAGAGAGCTATGGACGCAGCAAGCAATGTGAACTTCTATACCAAGACTCCAGACGAAGCTAAAAAGCTTATTGAGAACTTGATAACTAGCAATAGTGTCAAGAATGCTGATCTTGAGAGACATAGATTTGGTGGCAAAGATGATACCTTGCAGATGGTCGAGATGAGGGACAAGATTGATTTTGTCCACATCTTCCTACTTAGGAAGAGGCAATTCAGATCTGATGCATGAGCTGAAGAGTTTGCAGAAGTGAACTATATAGCTGGAGCTGATTGTCATGAACAGATATATAGAAACCAGCAGGGACAAGGTTCTAGTTATGCTCCGAGATCAAGAGATTATGGCTGTTAATCTCACCAAGCTCCTCCCACTAATGAGCAGACATAGATTGAGTCCATGCTTGAGCAGCTACTTCTTGGATAGAATAAGATGACATAAGATTTGAATGGAAAGATAGACTCCATGTATCAAGACCTGACTGGGAAATTGGAGACTTTGACAAGCAGAGTTGATAATCTGGATGCTAGGATGACGCAAGTGGAAACCGGTATACAGACAGAACATGTTAAGGCAGCTTTGGCAGAAGATGAAGCTGAGCAGAATCATGATACTAAGGTTTTGGAGCTGCTAAACCCGAGAGAAATGCGAAATAAAGACATTGTGTCGATCGACACACATCCGTGTCGGTCGATACCAGTTTTGAGTTTTCATGACGGACCGAAATCAACCAACCTCGACATGAAGGTCGACTCGGATCGTGACAATGTCGACCGACATCACTTTAGTGTCGATCGACACCATGGGCGTGAGCAGCCAGTTTATCCATAGAAGCCGATTGCAGCTGAAGAAAGGGCCTACAAACCAAAGATTCCTTTCCCTAGGAGGTCTAAGCAAGAGGTTCAGTTAGAAAAGTACATGAAGATGATAAGAGATAAGCTAACTGAAGCCCCATTGATTGATACTATTAGGAACATTCCTATGGTGCAGAGATGTGTAACAGACATAATTTCTAGTAACATGACTGAAGAAGAAAGTGTCTTGATGGTCTCTGAAGTGTGCGATGCTATTAGTCAAGGTAGGATTCCTGAGAAACTAAAGGATCCAGGGAGTTTCATTATAGACTGTTCTATATACAAAGACAGATTTAAGAGGTCATTGTGCGATCTTGGCTCAAGTGTGAATCTCATGCCATACTATGTGGCTACGGGATTGGGACTGTTGAACTTCCAGCCTACTAGGCTCGCTCTCCTCCTACCTGATCGATCGAAGAGGTATCCAGAAGGAGTTCTTGAGAACATCCCTCTCATAGTTGTAAACTACGTATTCCAACGGACTTTGTGGTACTGAAGTATGAGATTGAGCCTGATGATCCTCTACTACTTGGTAGATCCTTTTTAGCCACTGCTGGAGCTGTAATTGATGTGCGGCATGGTCTGATTGATCTCCACCTGGGAGATAAACCTTTGCAGTTCAAGATGGATGAGCTGCAAAGATCCACCATTGATGGACAGAGTTTCAGTGTTGAGATAGAACCAGAGACTGCGATTGGAGAGGAGAAGATGGTGGTTCATACCGAGCCTGCTCTAACATCTTCAAAGCCTATACCTGCTCTTAAGCAGAAATCTCCAAACATCACATCTAGCCACATCTGATCAAGCCAAGGTATAGACTCCCTGCCCATAAGTATACTAACTCTGATGATGATTTTGCAGGGAATAGAGTTAGGAAACGAAATGTTCCACCTAACCTTGCTGCGACTCCCTCATCCTTAGACGTTCCCATGCTGCTACCGCTTACACACCACCATGGATGATGAGATATTCACAGAGACACTCAAAGTCTCTGTTGAAACCCCCATGAGTCTGATCTCCTACCCATAGTCAAGCTAATACTAAAAACAAGTGCAAAGTGGGAGGCAACCCACTGTTGGGTCAGTTTTTCTTTTCTTTTTGGTTTTATGATTTTGTTTCTTTGATTTTTCTGATTTTTGGTGTTTCAGAACTTGATGAACAAGTTTGCAGACAACAATGACGATCGACACCGAACTAGTGTCAGTCGACATCAAACTCGAAAACACGGACCATCAACGAGGACGCTCAATTTGGATCAGATTAGTGTCGACCTAAGTCTCGTGTCGTTCGACACTGGCTGTGTGTCGGTCGACACCAACCACACTAGCAGGTAAGGTTTATGATTTTCCAACGTTTTCGTTGATTTATACCTTGTTCTCCCGAACCCAAGCTGCGTTAACACTGAGGATAATATTGTTGAAGTGTGGGGGACGTAGTTACTGACCACCGTTTGCTTTGTTTTCTTAGTGTCAGTCCTTCTGTTTTCTTTTGTTTTCAAATTGTTTTATTGAGTCAAAATTTGTATGAAACTATGATTTTTCGAGGAAATTTTTCGCTTGAACAAGAACTAAGTGACCATTGGACAAAATTGCAGAGCCTATATGACTATTAGAAAACCCCAAACGGATCAAATTACCAAGGACACCCATATCTAACCAGGTATTCAGAGGATCCATCACTAGTCTCACGCTTAAATCTTGACTTTAATTTCTCACTTAGGGGCTTGGTAATCTTTGAGTCGGATTCCTTTGATGTGTTTGGCACAGCCTATGATCCTGTTCTAAAGTATGGTTTCTGATTTTCCCCTCCCTTGAAAGTAAAAAAAAAAAAGAGATAAAAACCGAGGATAAGCTAGTAGCTTCGAAGTGGTCACAGGGAGTGGTAGAGACCCCTATTACCTCCTGTGTATCCATGAAAAGATCCAAAGTTAAACCCCAATAAAAAGGGGAAGAGCACTGATAAAAAAATGGTACCCAGGGAAAAATCAGTGCTAAGGGAGAAAGGGAAAAGAAAGAAACCAGAAACCGACAGTTTGGTGGTCATATACTGAATAGGTTGAGTCCATGTGTCCTTTGATTTGATACTCCCTCTGTGAGACCGCACCTAATTGTATACAGAGGCTAGTGTGGTGAACTTGAATGTCCTAACTTGACTGTGGAGTTTACTTGGGACATTTGCTAAGTGTGGAGGAAGTATGTTGTGGTCTTGAGTTCTGTAGGAAAGTTTTCAGTGTTTTACTAAATGAATGTGAATGCGAAAGTTCCTAAGACGAAATGAGTTTCTGAGTTTTCAAACCTCTTTCTTATGCTTTAGTTCTTTCACTTGCTTGAGGGCAAGCAAGAGCTAAGTGTGGGGGAGTTGATATATCATGTTTTTACTGGTTTTCAGGCCTTTACAGGTTTATGCACGTTTGGAGCATATTTGGACGTTATAGCACATTCTTGAGCATTTTAGAATATTTACCCGAGAAGAAGAAGTCACTGCCGATATCAGACGTTGGTGTCGATCGACGGTCAACATAGTTCGCGAGCAGAGAGTTTCTGCCAATTAAATAAGACTTTGAAGAATCTGCAAATTAGCCCAGAAGTTTCTCATAATTACAAAGTGACCCAATTCGTGTTTTAGTTTTTAATTAGGTTTTACAGCCACTTGTTAGGCTAAGCTTTTCTTGATTGAGAGATTAGGAGATTTAGGGGCTGGTCTCTTGCTCAAGAGAAAAGAGATTTCAAACCCCTATTCTTACTCTTTTGGATTTATATATGATTTTATTCTGATTATGTCTTTTGTAATGATTGATATGTCTGAGTAGATCTGTTGTTAGGTTAGGGATTCTCGTTAGGGATTTGAAGGAATGTTAGAGTAACTGATTGATTAGGATTCATTATCTAGTTCTTCACCTAAGTTGTGCTTAATACTGAATTCTGGACTCATCACGTAGAGTTTAAATCTGAGATAATTGACAATAGCGCGAGAGTGTAAGTCATAATCTGAATAAACTTAGTGTGAGAAACTTATCTATTCGCAAAGAGATTTGGTCTAGAGAAGTTGTGAACAAACGAACTTGGAATTAATGCATGTTTAGAACTCTAGGATTCACAACGAGAGTTGGTATGCTAGGTTGTTAGACATAGATAATTATCGCAGCGAGAGCTGGATAGTTTTACTTCTGTGATTCTAGTTCAAGAACGTTAATAGATTGAATCTGATTATTTGTTATCTGATTTCCTGATTTTCCTGAGAACCTCCCAAAACCTGACGCCTTCGTTAATTGCTTACATTCACTTCACTTCATTCGTTTACTTGCTGTTTTGTTTACTGTTTACAATCTGCTTAGCTTAGCTTGATTCGGTTACTCATAATCTATCGCGTGAAACTAGAGTCTCTGTGGGATTCGATACCCTTTATACTACGATTGCATAACTGTGCACTTGCAGTAGAATAGGATTAAAACTTTTACACCTATCACTTGTGACACAATAATTGAAACATAATCATTTCGAAGTTCCATGCCTTGGTGAAATCTATAAGTATTCACCCCTTCATTCTTCATCTTTCATTCCTCTCTCCAAAGAAAATAACCCAAAGGCAACCTCTCTCTCTCTAACGTCTTCTTAGTTTTTGTGAGTTTTGTCAAGATTCCCTGTTCTGTTCTTGTGAGTTTAGAAGGTTTGGATCTTTTCCAAGTTTGAGCTTTCCGTTTGACAGTGTTTATGGTAAAGATGGTGGGCCGTGAACTGAACCGTGGTCACACTAATTTTTCTTCCAAAGGAGAGTCTTCCAGGGTTTGGCATTCGACCAAGTCTCGTGCTAGTCGACCTCGTCCCTCGGCTACAGCAGATGCTACGATTAAGGACGAGTTTGGGGACGTTCACGTTAGTCGGGAGGAATTCCTGCGTTATTGGGATCTCCCTCCATATGCGCCAAAGAAGATCCGTCCGAGGAAAAAGAAGCTGACCCAAACCTTGTTGGTTCGACATTGTCTTCGGCAAAGTCGATCGTGAAGCTTCTGCGTGATTTTAAAATTTTCGAGAATGTGACGATCAGGATACCGTCTCCCAAGGACCGAGTCGATTCTCCACCAAAGGGGTACTTCTTGGTGTATGAAATCTTATTCGAATCGTGCTTTCTTTGGTTTACGATTCACGAACTCATTGTCCATTACCTTCGACGTCATGGATTGGCTCTCACGCAAATTACTCCTCGGAGCCTCATGCATTTGATAGGCAAACTGGTCTGCAGTTTCGAATGCAAAGTCGATCTTCGAGTTTTACACCTTCACAATATGCTGCACGTGGTGTTGATAAAGCGCGGTCCCGAGCACTACCTCGGACCCTATCAATATCGGGCGGTTATATCGGATTTCGAAAATCATGATTGCCAATGGAGGCACCACTTCTTCTATGTTTTGGTTGACGAGGCGTCTTTCGGAGACGCTTGTATTCCATTGATGATATCGAAATGGGGAAAGCTTGGTAGCGGACTTAGTTGTTTTCGTCGTTTAAGCTTATATCTTGCCGATCTTCTAACATTTTTTTTTAAAATTTCCGGCGAGAAATATTTGCCTGACATGTCCGCCACACTTGGTTCCTCTCATCTGGGCGCTTCAGGAAGGGGATACAAATTGGAATCATCACTTTACATTTGAGCGTGTTATCCGTGCTAGTCAGATGAACATGATTCGTCGAGGGGCGGGGACCGACGGGAAAGCAAATGCTGATGATGAGCGTCCGAATGACGTGGTTATCCAAGATGTTGGTTCAATCTCTCTGTGGCTCGCGGAAGGGGTCGAGCTTCCCGAGTTCGATTTTCATGGTTTTTATGACTGGATTGGTTAAGATCCTACACTGTGTGAAGGTATTCTTGGAGCTTGTACCGATGCTGAAAATGGTGAAGGAATGAATGTTCCGCAAGTTCCTTTGTCAGAATCGCTAGATCAGGTTGTTGCGCTTGAATCATGTCAAAGGTCCAAGAAAAGACATGGGAAAGATTTTGAGGTTCCACAACCTGATTTTGATCCGACCTGGTTTGGCCGTGATGGCGGTGGTTCTATGTACACCAATTCTGCCGAGGTCGCTAGCTTTGGTGCGGATGTTCGTCATCCCGGAGATCTGCCAACACAGTACAAGGATATGATTTGCGGTGACTACCTTGCTAGTGCTGGGCAGGATATGTTAAGGGTTAACTCGAACTTGTTTCAGGCGTGGGCTTCGGTTAACCGCCATGCTGCTGAATCAGATATGAAGCTTCGAGGAATTCAGGACCGATTCGCGAGACGTTCCGTTGACAACACATGCTTGGTGGAGTCTGTTGCTGCTATGAGAGATTCCATCGAGGGTGGATAAATGAGTTTGAGACGACGAGACTTTCCCTCGATGCCGAGAGAAACGCAGCTCTTACTGAAGTGGTTTTGAGAACTCAACTCGCCGAGAGGGAGATTTCCCATGAGGTTTTTCTTCGGAACGTGGCTGAAAGAGGGAAAAGAGGGATGCTGAAGAAAATTGCATCTGTGTTTGAATCCGAAGAAGCGGATCTAATGTCGAGACCCCATCCGGGTGAGGAAGACATCTTTAAATACAATCGGTTGATCGCCGAAGCCAAGGATTACATTGATCCGTCTTTGTTTCAAGGCGATCTCGCCAGTTCATCCCAAGGAGATGTCTGGCTTTAAGAGTGCGGATATAAAGCTCATTTGTTGTTTGATAATTTCCTTAAAACGGTTGGTCGTCATATTAGCTTATCTTTGAATATTCGAAAGGTTTTAATGCTTTTAGTTCTTCTCTGTTTTTCGAAGTAAAATGTCTTTAAATGTATCATGTTTGACTTGGTTTTTTCTAAAAGAGCTTAGAACCCGTCTTATGAAATAAAATGTATTGACTTGAAAATGCCGTGATCGATTCGGGAGTTTCTAGCTAGTTTAGTTTCTGAAAGCTGGTTGAGCTCTGTCTGAGCTGGTTCAGCTCGGAAATCCAAGCTGGTTTGATTTGGATCCGAGCTGGTTCAACTCGGAACTTACGAGATGGTTTGGCTCGGAACTTCCAAGCTGGTTTGGCTCGGATCCGAGCTGGTCCAGCTCGGAAATTCGAGCTGGTTTAGCTCGGTTCATGCTGAATTCAGCTCGGTGATTCTGAGCTGGTCTTGCTTGGGAGTTTTCAAGATGTGTCCTTCATAATGTCCTGACTGGTGTGCTCAGAAGCGTCTCGCCGTGTTTCGAAATTGAGTCCGAGAAGTAACAAAACGTTTTTCACTTGCAGACTTATAATGACTAGACTAGTGTGCTCGGAGGCGTTTTACTGGGTTACGCAATAATTAGACCAGTGTGCTCGGAAGCGTCTTACTGGGTTTTGCAATGATTAGACCAGTATGCTCGGAAGCGTCTTACTGGGTTTTGCAATGATTAGACCAGTGTGCTCGGAAGCGTCTTACTGGGTTTTTAGGAGTTTTACGGTGTACTTCATTACTAGTGCGGGGGTATTCCGTCTTACATTTCCAAGTCGGTCATGTACTCGGTAATGACGTTGTCGAGACCAGGGTGTTGTATTTTACTGGGTTTGGATTTTCGATCCCGATTTTTTGCAAAACTCTCGCTTCGCATCTTTCGTTTACTGAAAATAAACCGCTATCCGTAGCACAACCGTTCAAGATACTGAACCAAGATATACTTGGTTAGAACGTCATTTTTACCAGTGTGTTGAGTAGCGTCATACTAGGTTCTGGGGTATATTATCAACTCTAGTACTGGTGCGGCGGATTTGAAGACCTGTCAATAACCCGTATTCGGGATCTTACGTCGACCTCTCGACTTATGTTTCCTTTGCCGATAATAAACATACTTTGGCGGTATCTAAAATTTATATAGCGCGCTTTTATCTGTTTGCTGGTTGTATAGAGCCTCAATCCATATAGGACGAATTGGCTAATATCCGTAAAGGATGTATGCGTTTGTCCGCTTCAGCGGATAAGATAAGCTATTCCTAACAACTATGCATGCGACGTAATAGTGGGCGAATTCTAAGTTACAAAGTTTATATCTTAATTTTGACCTAAGAGAAATAATCTAAATGAAAAGAATTTTATTTTTGTTACCGGATAACTTCAAGAGTACGGTCGGGGGGTTGAACTTTTGCGGACACGCCATTTCTCCTGTTAAGATCTGTTGCCCGATTTGTGTGGAATTCCCGCGGAGATTTTTCAGCTTGGGATTTATGCGGAGAACGGTCGGCTCGGAATTCTCGCGGAGAGTGGCCAGCTTGGAAATCCAAGTTTGTTCAGCTCGGTCTGAGATGGTTCAGCTCGGAAATTCCGAGCTGGTTCAGCTCAGAAATCCGAGCTGTTTTAGCTCGGTCCGAGTTGATTCGGCTCGGTGGTTCCGAGCTGGTTTGGCTAGCTTGGATTTTCCTAACTGATCTGCAGGAAAGTCCCTAGCTGATTTGCTCGGACTTTCCTAGCTGGTTTGCTTGGAAGTTCCTAGCTGATTTGCTCGGATTTTCCTAGCTGGTTTTCTGGAATGTTCCTAGCTGATTTTTTCGTGAAGGAATTTCTAGCAGTTCTAATCGGATTAGCAACCCTAGGTATAATTTCAAGCCTAGGATCTAGGGTCTAGGTATATTGAATCTACATCAGATCTCGAATTACCTGGAGTTTAGCAGCGGAATATGATTAGGTATCCGAGATTCTCAAGCGCCTCAAGTGCTGCGCCTCTACTGGTATCCACACGCACACAAACTAGAATCTGCCGGGATGCTAGTGCCGAGAGATCGGATCTCTCTGGGATACGTCTGTTTTTTGAGAGGTGGCTGCGATTAGGCTTAAACTTATACTCCAGGTCGTGCTTATATCACATATATATACATCTGGGAAAACCTAATTAATCACCGGACCGAACCGAGATTAATTAAGTCATTAAATCGAAACCAATGTTTCGATCTGCGCCTTGCATCGATATTAATGTGCATCAAATACACATTAACTTGATCATTATTTTAATGATTATTCCCACATGAAGTACATCAGTTCGCTTAGGTGTGTGACCCTGTAGGTTCATATAATACTAGTAATGAGTTCACAACTCACATATCACAAGTGGTTTGTAGCAAAACTGTATGACCATCTAGTATTGTATGAATGTCTAATCTCGACAATACAACTATCTCTTGAGTGCTTACAAGTGTGATTTCAGGACATTCCCAACATTTCGAACACTCCGAGCTGATTCGTTTGATTAGCTCGGATTTTCCTAGCTGATTTGCTAAAAATTTCGGAGATAGTTCTATTGAGATTTATGAGTAGTTTTGTTGGACGAGAATTGTTTTAAAAATTTCAGAATTCCAATGTGGAAGTATAGATATATACCCTTTTGAGAGGGAGGACAGCTGAACCGATCAAAGGATCGGCTGCCTACGTACCCCTTTCGGGGATCAGCCGTCCCGTAGTTCAAAATGCTTCGTAACAGTTTTATCTTTGACATTTCAAGTCTTCAATAGCGGAATCTTCTTAGATTCATCGTGTTCCACCCTCTAACTATCCTGGTGTTGTTCATGGTTTCAAGTTTGTATACTTCGGGGCGGATCTCTCTTGTTATTATATAAGGTCCTTCCCAATCCGATCCGGTATTTTGAAGTGCCAGGTTTTGCCATACTCTTCTTAGGAAAAGGTCTCCCGCGGAGAAAGGTTGAGCGTGATCGTCCATTTGGCGAGGTGGATAGCTTCTCCCTACTGAACTCATCTGATGGCCCGATTCGTTGTTCCGGAAACTGCCAGGGGTCTGCTGCTCTTGATTTCCCTAGATTGTCTTGATTCCGGAAAAGGTAGGGAACTTGATGCATATATGATAAGTTGACGAAACGGACTTCATAGAGTTTATCCATGGGATCCCTAGAACTGCTTCGTAGATCGTTGGATGATCTACCACCGAGAATTCCTCGACTTTGAAGATTCCCCCCGCGAGTATTGGCAGCTCGATCTTTCCGAAGGTGGCTATGGTGTCTCCAGCGAATTCTGTTAAGGATGACTGAGAAGGCCTTACCTGATTTAAGTTCATGTCCATCTTCTTCAGAGTTTCGCAGAAGATTACGTTCACGAAGCTTCCGGTGTCGACGAGTATGTTTGGCACGTGACGATTCTGGATGATCAACTCCACGACAAGAGATTCATTGTCTGGATGATTGGTCGTTGAGATCCACACGTCGTCGAATGTTCTCATGTGATACGTGCGTCGATTCAGCATGCTTTGCCTGGCATTTATTCTTGGTGCGATTGCTCCCCATGGTCGTTGAGGGTAAGGATTGGCCGACGGTCTTGATCTTGGGTGATTTTGTGGCCTTTCCACGATAATATTTACCCTTTTACGGCCGCTTGATTTAGGGTCTTCATCACTTTTTTCGTTTGTATTGTCTGTCGCGGCTTGCTCTTCTTGATGGTTTTGTTCTCGGTCTAATCTGTTTGGGTCGCCGTTCTTGTTTGGCCTATTTGGCTGATTCCTGGTCTTTCCGTCGTCGAGGTTCTTTAGAGTTATTATATCTCCTAATTCTCCGGGCATGAGTTTTGCCGCGAGTTTAATGTCCAGTCTGCGACAATCGGCAGTTTAATAGCCGTAAGATTGGTGGTGATCGCAAAATGCCTTTTCGTCGTAGGTGTTGAGGTTCCTTGTCCATGTGTTCCACGAACTCTTCCTTCGTTCAGCCGGCCGTTCTTCTTGCTCATTCGAGCCGATCTGGTAATTATACGCCCCAACCGTTCTTTCAGGCCGTGAAATGCTGATCGGCTTCGAGATTCGTTTCTCGCTGCTTGCGCTTGTTGATAGACGGGTTTCCTTGCTTGATTGCTTTTTAGACTTATGCTTCTCAGATAAGAACTTCATATCCTCTTCGTCGACAATGAAGTCTATTGCTCTGTGCAAAGCATCTGCCATTGTTTGCGGTCGGTTTAGTGAGATCTCCTTCCTGAAGTCCGACTCGTACCAGAGTGCTTTCTTCAGTGCGTCGATACCCACTTTGTCGCTCAGACCTTCGATTCTGGTGGCGACTCTTTTGAACCATTCGATGAATTTTCTCTAACTCTATGTTTCTCCCTGGCTCTAGGCCCATAAATCGACGTCGGAGGTATCTCTGTCTATGAAGATCGAGTATTGTTTCATGAATTCCTCTATTAACTGTTGGAAATTTCCGATGGAATTGCGTTCCAGTCTAGAGAACCATTCAAGGGCCGCTCCTTTCAAATTCTCTACGAACAGGAGATAACAACCGACATCTTTGTCCTTTCGACTAAGATTTGCTCTTGCCATTGTTATTCAGAAAGCCATCATATGAGCTTTCAGGTTGGTCGTCCCATCGTAAAATGGGATTTTGAGTTAGCTCGGATTGTAAATCCGAGTTCTAGTGATCCGAGCTTTGAATGGTGTCTTCCGCGTTTCTTTCAGTACTCGATCGATTTCTGGCGCGGCGCTTGTCGCCTGATGAACCTGCGACCGCATAGTTTTAATCTTCGCGGTTTTCTGAGCCAGCGCGTCCTTGAGTTCATTAAGCTCGCTCCGTTTGTTGTTTCTTCATGGCTCGCTTGGGCGGGTCCGCTCGATGTCCTCTTCTTCCGATATCTCGTCGTCGCTTAGCTGTGGGACGTCCTTTCTTCCTCGTCAGAGGATGGTTTGGTCCGACCGCCGTGCGGAATCGAGTCCTCGTTTTTGCAGTCTTCTGCAATATTCGCCGTCACAGATTTTCGCCCTCGCCCTATGGGAGGAGGATATGTGGTATTGGGTCTAGTCGCCGGGGGAGTTAGTTCACCCGCGGTTTGCTCGCGGGGTTGTGATGTATTTCTTTCCAACTCACCAGACGTCGAAAAATCTAGACGCCTTTGTTCAGTCGGGGCGAAGTTCACCGTTCGAGTCGACCGAGTACAGTTCCCAGTTTTCAGTCTCTCAATCTGCTCCGTGAGAGTACTGTTTGCCTTTTCCTGTCCTTTAGACCTTTGTCTTAGTGCGGCCACCATCTCTTTCAGCTCGGACAATGTTGCGTTTATTGCCGCATCTGGTGCGGCCGTGTTTGTAACGTTGCCGCATTCTGAAGTGTTACATGTGATAACATTGGGTGTGTTGTTGTCGATCGGCAGCTTCTGATCTGTCTCGTCTCCGTTTCTGATGGTAACCATATCTTTAGATCTGCTAGTTGGTGGGTTTTTTAGTGTCAGAAGTTTCTATGTCCCCACAGACGGTATAAGAGTGTGAGAGTCGGAACTCGCAATGTCAAAACTTGTAGAGCAAACTTTTAGGGAACAAAAACTTCAAAGATAAACAAACTGAAATAGTAAACCCGGAGGATATTTTATTGATAAGAAATTGGAAAAGAGTACAAAGAACGGAAAAGCTTAATAAAAAATCACTAATTTTTTAAGTCTAGATGCTAGGGTTTTTTGCTATATCTAAATCGTATGACTTCCATCTCTTTATATAGCTGTGACAAGTCGGCTTCAAGGATATTTTCCGCAAGATTTGCGGAAATCTTTCTATTGTTATCTCCTTCCTTTTTCCTTTAAGATTTACATTTTCATCTCGGATTTTCCTCTTTAGCTCGAAGATATCTTCTTCTTTACTTCTTCGAGTTTATCTCCTTTATTTGGCAACCATCTTTCCGCGGTTTGACCTATTTGTCGGATGGGCTGAGAACGGACGATCTGAGTCCATTTGCGTACAAACTTACTTATTCGGCCCAAAGTTTTGGGTATCCAAACGTTGCATGTTTGGGCCTAAGTTCTTATTTCTTTTAAAATGTTCCGTCAGCCCAAGTTATCGGCCAAGAAGGTACAAGCCGATGTTTCCAAAGATGGATTGCGGCAAGTTGTGCATATCTGCAAATGTTTGATTATCCGTTTTGAAAGTTCAGCAAAGTCCAGCTCGAAAGTTTGCAAGAGACTCATTTAGCTCAGAAATTCCGAAGGGGTAAATCATGTTTGGAAAATGAGAAGGGAAGGGTTCGGATCCGAGATGGTTTAGCTCGGAAGTCCGAGCTAGGTGCAACCAGCTCTGACCTGAGCTGGTTCAGCTCGGATTCATGAGCTGGTTCAACTCGGATTCCTGAGCTGGTTTAGCTCGGAATTTCTGAGCTGGTTCAGCTCTGTCCGAGCTGGTTTAGCTTGAAACTTCTGAGCTAGTTCAGTTCAGATCTGAGCTGGTTCAGCTCGGTCCGAGCTGGTTTGGCTCGGTCCGAGCTGGTTTGGCTCGGTTCCGAGCTGATTCAGCTCGATCTCTGTCCGTTTGGATGTTTCGTTGATACGCAATCCCTGTTGGTAGGTTCATTTGTCCGATTGGTCTGCTGGATATGAAATGTCGTCCGTATGAAATATATCCGTTGAATCCATTTGTTCGATAAGTTGTTCAAGCGAACCTGTCAATACTTCGTATAACTTGGTTATTCATACGAAACTTTGTTTGTCCGAAGCAGGCATTCGCCTGTGTCCGATTGTCCGATCTTGTTTTCGGCTATTGTTTTCGTCGAGGGGGTTTTTGATCCAAACAAAGAGCTGGAGTTAAATCTCGCTCTAGTAATGTTGAGCTATCACTCAGTGATGTGCTCGTTGTAAGATTTGCATATTATCATTGTGGTGAGAATATTCTCCAATCATTATAAAGAGAATCGTGAATAGTTGGAATCCTTGAACCAATGAATGTGAACTTGAGGTTCAAGAGTTTCAAAGGATCATTATTCAGATATATTGCAAATCTAATCTGAATACTGATGGATGAGATTTTATTATGATCCTTGCATAAATGAAAAATGAACTTAAAGTTTAAGGAATCTCATATTCCAGCTGAGAATACTCCTATAATAATAGTGTGTCTATGGCACGTGAGGAACGTGATAAACCCATTTGGTTCTAAAGCTAAAGTAAATCCTCATAATAAAAATGAGAAAATGACTATTGAAAAGAGGATTAAACTACCGAAGAGGAGTAATGAGACTGTTGCCATGGTTAATAATAAGACCAGGTACCGAACTGAAATCAATGATATTGATAAAGAGATCTTGATTAACCATGTCATTAGAGGGGAAATATGAACCAAAGATAGATATGATTGTCGACAAAATGAATGATATAACGCACATGAATCTTCGCTCTGCAATTAAGCGTAGAGAGAAAATGAAGATCACAAGTCTCCGCTCTGAACATGAGTGTAGAGACACAATGAATATAATGAGTCTCCGCTCCGAAGATGAGTGTAGAGAGAAAAATATTGGTCAAATGATATATGTTTTCGGAAACCTTATTAGATAAAACTTATGAAAAGTTGTTGCAAGTTAATAAAGATAATTTGGGGGAGAAAAAGCTTTGTAGATACAAGATTGTCCTCAAGCATCCCAAGTTATATACCTTGTGAAAGGTGAGTTATTTTAAATAAAAAGAATTCGTCTAGAAGAAAAATATAATGCATAAAAGTATGAGAATCCCATTAACTTCGCCCAACGTGAAAATTATGGGTTAGAAATGAAATAAAAGATAATGATGAAATGTTGTTCTTTTTCTGTATCCAAGGAACTTGAAAATGAAAATGATCTAGAACCAAGGTCCATATCGGAGTGCCATAAAAGACCCGATTGTGTGAAATGACGAATAACCATTAAGAATGAATTACTCTCCCTCAATAAAAGAAATGTGTTTGAACCTTTGGTTATTACACCTAAAAATGTAATGCATGTCGGGTGTAAATGGGTCTTTGTGCGAAAAAGAAATGAGAAAAACGAAATCACAAGATATAAAGCACGACTTGTGGCACAAGAGTTTTCTCACAGACCACGAATTGATTATGATGAAATATATTCCTCGGTAATGGATGCAATCACATTCATGTACTTAATGAGCCTAACAACATCAAAAAAATCTAGAAATGTACCTCATGGATGTTTTGACTGCATATCTATATGGATCACTGGATAGTGACATATATATGAAAATTTCAAAAGGATTTAAAAGCCCAAAAGGGTCAAAGATTCCAGAAGAATCTGAGAAAATTTGTTCGGTCAAATTACAGCGATCACTTAAAACAATCCATGCGCATGTGGTATAATCACTTAAGCGAATTTTTGTTGAAGAAAGGATTTATCAATAATGCGATATGCCCTTGCGTATTTATAAGGAAATCCCTATTAGGATTTGTAATCATTGATGTTTATATTGATGACTTGAACATCATTGAAACTCAAAAGAAAGTTGATCATGCAAGAACTCATATGAAAGAAGAGTTTGAAATGAAAGATCTTGGAAATACAAAATTTTGTCTCGGGTTTCAAATAAAGTATTTCCAAGATGGTATATTTGTGCATCAATCAAATTACACCACAAGAGTGTTAAAACGCTTTAATATGGACAAAGCAAATCCTTTGAGTACACTAATGGTCAATAGATCGCTTAATATTGATAAGGATCCATTTCGACCTTGTGAAGATAACGAGAAAATATTAGGTCCAGAAATACCTTATATGAGCGTTTTCATGTTTCTTGAAAACTATACCAGACAAGATATAGCATTTGCTACTAATCTACTTGCAAGATACAGTTCATCTCCTGCGCAGAGACATTAGACCATGATAAAACATATCCTTCGATATCACCGAGATGCAGGATATTTATCAGATACACATAAAGCTCGATCGCAAACCAGATATGTTTTCATAATGGGAGGAATTGCGATCATGTGAAATTCTCAAAATCAAACTCTAGTCGCCACTTCTTCAAATTATGTGGAGATAATTTCGCTTCAGGAGGCATGTCGAGAATGTATATGCATGAAATTTGTGACTCATCATATTCAAGAAAGTAGCGGGATGATCACGAACAAAGGACCAACGACAATATTTACAGACAATTCTGCATGTGTTGCTCAACTTAAAGAAGGCTATTTTAAAAGCGACAGAATAAAGCATATTGCCCCAAGATTTTTCTCCTACGTTCAAGAGCTCGAGAAAAATCAAGAAGTGGACATCCAGTATATCCGCTCAAGCGACAATGCCACATATCTATTCACAAAGACGCTTTCTACTACAACTTTCAGAAAACATCTTCAAAATATAGAGATGCGCCATTTACGAGATTTGTGAAGATATATCATTTTCAGGAGGAATTTACGTTACTGTACTCTTTTTCCGACTAATATTAATTTCATTAATAATAAGAGATTACAAAGTACGGATACATCAAATTCAAATAAATCATTACAGACAATAGATATAGAAATACATGAAAACAACCGTGTTTCGCAAATATGGGAAATTGAAACAATTTCGATGATGGAGTGGAATATAACCCCGCTTTCTTAACAAAAGCCTTACGGGCTAACAGAATACATCTGTCATGTCCCCCCTTCATACATTTGAGATTGGCTAACAACATATAGTTGAGACTACAAAAAGCATTTAGCATTACCCTAATGGATTTATTCGATGTTGATATCGTTGTATTGTGTTTCTTGATATTGATGACACTTGAACTTTAACTTGGTTGATGTATCTTGTGTGTCACTAACCGCCAACAACGTATGCGGTTTCATCTCGATCACGAACCCTTCCTTAATGCAATAAATCCATGGTGGTTTTCTAGCCGGTCTTTGTTGACACAACAAATCCGAAAAGATTTGTTTAGATTTTCGGATCATCACTAAATGATAATGATGATGATGATTGAACTCGACGGGCAGGGATCGATTGATAGAGTATCGATCATAGACAAAACCCGGAGAGATTTTCCGGTCACGTGAATAACATAAAGGATTCATGGCTGTGGATTGAAGTAACTGTAAAGACGGTAATCGAGTAACGCCGGAAGATAAGAAATCGATCGCAAACTCCTTTACGAGATTTTCCTTCTTCAACGCCTCTTGATCATATCTCTTCTCCATGGTGTGATATAGATCTGTAGAATAAATATGATAATAGATAAAAGGAGAGGACACCAACCGACGCCGGAAACCCAACGCTGGCCGGAGATTGTAACACAAAGAAGAAAACTTGCAGAAAACGGTTATGTCGCCAAAACGATCGTCTCAGAGAGACGTGTTACAAAACGATACGAGAGTTTATGGATACATCAAATTCATTAAAAATTATTCATTAAAAATTTAATATTAAATTGTAAATATCTAGCCTACTTTGTAAAATGGTTGTGTTTCTTGGTATTTATAGGCCTCTTCCCATATAGAAAATATACAAGAAGAAGAAAATATACAACAAGAAGAAAATCTTATCTTATATATATATAACTAGATTATGGCCCGTGCGTTGCACGGGCATTGTATTTCAGTACATTTTTTTCCAATTTACGTTCAAATGTAGGACAAAGCAATACATTAATATGGAAGATTATATAGTTTATACTAAGAATGTGTTTAGAGTTTTGTTTTAGCTAAAATATAAAGTAACATTATTTTAGTACAAATAAGTACTACTTGCAACAACGTAAAGAACATTTCTGAATGACACGACAATAAAAGAAAAGTAATACATTTGGATATATCTAGTGTAGAGTATGCAAAGGATACAAAAGAGAAGAACATATATGTGAATTTTTGAGCTCAGCAACTACTTGCAACAATGTGTAAAGAACATTTTGAATGGAAGAAAGCATCGGCAAGAACAGAGTGGAAAAAGATAGATATGCTCGTAAAAACAGAGGAACGATAGGAAACATAATCAAATTTAAATTTTTTGAGGGTTGCCTAATGTGTTTTTTCAGTCGAACTATATAAAAATAATAATTATCAATATTAATTTATTTTCTTTATAAACAAAACTACATGTAAATAAGATGATATCAATAAATTAATCCAGATGTTATCGAATATTAGTATTTGAAAGTGTCAAATTGTTATCATAGTTATTTTCTTATAGATGGTTATATAAGAAATTTAGGTGGGATAAACAACTCATAAAAACAAAGAAAACACAATCAGTATTATCATAGTAATAATTCTTTTTTGACAAAGCTTTAAAAATCAAAAATGTTGCTAAACATAAAGATAGATAAATGAAAACTTAGGCAGATAACTGAACATTTAAACACAACTTAGATAGATAAAGTAAATTAAAATTAGTATAAATAGAAAAGTGATCTAGTAGCATTTGAAATTTTCTTACCTAGTGAATGGGTATACAGAACAAAAAGTAGAAAATGACTTGTTCCTAAGTTATATGTACGCTCAAAAGATTATTTGTTCAAATCATGATTACTTCTAATACAAAACATATCTAAATATATCTTAAGTGTAATTAGTCAAATTGTGTTCAGACTTTTTAGGGGGTAAGAAATTTTAATGCAAGGACAAAAAACAATGTCTAGTTAGCTCTCAAAGCTGTCATTATTGTTTTCTATATTTTTTTCCCAATGACTTTTTAATACAGCTCTATAACTTAATATTACCCGAAACCAACCACTTTCTTTAATGACTTCTGCTACACTTCTAACCCATAACCAATGCATGCACCGCTGGATGTACAAAGGTGGATATAGAATATTAATGAGTTAATATTTCTTCTGCAAAACGAAAAAAGAGTTGCTTGACTTGGTCAAAGACTGTATATCGTGGTCTATAGAATGGAGTGTTTTAATAAGCATGGGAACGGTTGATAATACGTTTAAAGACCTGTTTGTGGTTCAACGTCACGTGAACGGCAAGACACATTGATGATAACATTCATTTGGTACAGAATAAAACTGATGATTACAAATAAGATGATTAAGTGGGGTAAACAACTCAGAAAAACATGGTAAACAAAATCAATATTGTCATGATAATCCTTCTTTATTACTAAGCTTAGGAAATATTAAATGTTGCTAGACTTAAAGACAGGTAAAATAAAATTGAGGCACACAACAAAACGTAAAAACACAACTTAGATAGACAACGTAAATCTTATAAAGTTAAGAACGAACTGCTTTATCCGCCTGGTTTTTGAACTTCTGAATTTTCGATGGATCGACACTGACTTGTACAACTTGGAAAATGTAGTTACCGGAGACATTGTTCGGACATCGAATTTGGACTTTCAAGACAACATCCCTCCCCTCAATATCGAGCAGTTCTTGAGGAAAATCATCTCGACGATTTAACTATTTCAAAAATAGCAAAAATAAGTTAGAAGAACTTTCATGTTTTTTAGGCATGGGAAAATTATGTTTATGAGTAAAAACAATATAAAATACTTGAATCTGTTGATGACGTAGGTCGTTGGCTGATATTCTAAGCAATCTAAACACTTCTCTATCAAACATTATGAAAGATGATGTCTCAGTTTGATCGGCTCCTCTGAACTTGACCATGTACCTTAGTATAGAAGAGCATATACTAAAAAGTGTTAACAATTGGAAAGATGAATTAAAAAAATGATAACTAAAAAAATTAGGAGAAATACCTAAAGCTTGTAGTTGTTACATCTATTTTGCAATGCTTGCAAGAATACATGTCATCCACAACTTGATTTGTTATAGGATTAACTTGATTTGTTATGTGTATATTCGATTTTTGAGTTTACGTTATTAATACATTACATTGTCATAATTTTACTGCAATTTAAATAAAACTACTAAATAAATAAATTTTATCTAAAAAAGTGTTATCACGTTCGAGGGTCAAAATTAAATATATAATATCTAAAAAAAATTACATTCATCATTATAATATAAGTTTGGAAATGCAAGAAATGTAAAATTAAATAAAAATACTCCTATCATCCATAAAATGGTAAGAATTTTAGAGTTTTAGGTCTATACACAATAAATGCATTATATTTGAACTCAAAATCCACTTTAAAAAACGTTCTATTATAGTCTATTAATTTTTTATCTCTTAGGTAATTATCCATGAATTTTTAGAAAATTAGTTATTTAGATATATACACAATTTTTCATGTCATGTCTTATCTGAAGATCAAAGTTTGAAACCATTATATTATTCATATATAAATTCTACTCTTCATTGGTCAAATTTATTATATAGTATAATTTAATCAACGTTTGAAACCATTATATTATTTATATATGATGTGTATGATAGGGAATAAAAATACAATAACAAAAAAATTCTTCCTCTGAGCATTGCAACTACTTCTAAATTTGTATAGTTGTACGATGACTTCATGTGTAAATTACTAAAACAACATATTGACTCTAAATTTAAAAATCTATCATCAGGTATGAAAAACTTTATTTAAATAAGATTATATCATAAAATTGATTCTGCTGTGATCGAAGATTATTATATAAAAGTGTTACGGTGTTCACATTGTACTCATAGTAACAATAACGTTTTTGTTATGAAAGAGATCATAGAACATTATAAATTATTGTTTTTGTAATTAAAGACTTGTGACAAAAGATAAAATATAAAAATTGTTGGAAAACTTAAAAATCAGGTGAATATCTTAACAGAAATATTTTCTTTGTTTTTGTGTTATTATATTTAAAAAATAAAAATGGGTAAAATACAAATTCCTTCCTCGGATGAGAGTGAAAATTAGGGAAAACGATTGTTTCATCATTCTAAAGATTTTACGGCTTCTAATGTGATACTGAACAAAATTTACAGGGTGTAAAATCAAACCGTGTTTTCTGATATTCTTTGCTTCAAATTTGTTTAGGTTAGACTGATTAAAATCATGCTCAAGAAGATGTAGCTACCCTTTCTTGCTCATGCCTTTTATTGTAAGATAACTGTTATGATTCAGTTCTTTTTTTTGTTTGAATGGTGTTTTATGTTATCAGCGAGGTAATAAGTTTAGAATAAGTACCGAAAACTAAACTTGTTGTTTATGCCGGTCCTTTTTTCGTGCAGTTTCTGGCGATCATGTTGAGTTGCAATCTTTAGAACTGCTAGAGATTTAGACTTGTTAGCTGAGTTTCTGTTCAATGTTCAAAATCAAATCGCTCACTTCCCTTCACATCGATGCAAGTAAATCGACAAAATTGAGACTGCTCATATGGAATATTATTGCATAAATATAAAGAGTCCAAGAGCAATGTACACTACTTTTATAAGTGCACTTTTGAACTCTGAAACTACTGTTACACTCTTCATGTGAGACAATGACTTGATGTTTAATTTTGGTCTTGATTAGTTCTTACATTTGTTGTTAAATATGATTGCAGAGGCAGAATTAGTTATATGCTGAATGGATAAGTTCATTGTATCATTCGGGTGGAGCTTGGATTGCGAGAGATCATGGAGGACAATACTTATATCATGCTCGAGAACCTTTCAGTAACACACCAGCATACTTATATCATGCTCCGAGAAGGTATCCTTTCTTCAACCGTTTTGAGGGTTGCCTAACTTATTTTTTCAGATAAAGTATATAAAAATAACAATTATCAATATTTATTTATTTTCGTTACGAACAAAACTACATGTAAATAAGATGCTATCAATAAATTAATCCAGATGTTATCGAATCTTAGTATTTGAAAATGTCAAATTGTTCTCATAGTTAATTTCTTATAGATAAATGGTTATATAAGAAAATAACGTGGGATAAACAACTCATAAAAAACTAATAAAACAAAATATTTATAGTCAAAATAATACCCAATTTTTAGGCTAAGACCCATGAATGCGACCATCAAAAAACTATATTTAGATTTACCTAATCAAGAAATGGTTTACGTATACTGTTACTATAAATATGATCTTCACTTCCACGAAGATTGACACATTTGGCTTTGTCTTCCTCATTTTTCATTTGCATTTTGAAGATGTCACGTGAGCAAACAAATACCCAGACTACATCCTTGTTAGTTAAAGTAAGGATTTACTTGTTTTTATTAAAAAAATTGCATATTTAACATTTCTTTATTTGGCTAATGTAGGAAACTACTAATAAAGAAGAAGAAATTGTCGAAGGTTTCAAGAATGAAAAAGATAAAGATTCATGCTTCAAAAAGTGGGTGATATTGAATAGAGACGGGGAGGAAAAGCTACGGAATAAACAAAAAAAACCATACAGCTGAGGGGGAATTATTTTACTTGAGGCTTCTCTTAAAAATGGTTAAAGACACAAACAATTATGAAGAAATACGAACAATTAATGGAATTATGTATCCAACGTTTAAAGACGCTTATTATGCTCTATGTCCTTAAAAAAATTTTCTGGGTTGCCCAAACTTGTTTTTCCGGTTTAAATTAAAATAAAAATAATTATCAATTATAAATAAATTTTATTTGTGAACATTGACAAATTTAGATTTAGAGATTTGAATACAACAACTTTTGTCTATATATAGATTTAGGTTCTCAACTTAATATTACCAATTCCAGTTTATTTATATTGGTTTATATTTCAGGATATCGTTATATTAATTACAAATAAGTTTCTAAACAAAAAAAAATGGTTTCTTGGAATCGATTACTTGGTATTCGTTATGTCTAATATCTGTTCTGTTCTGTTTATTAAAGTTTTTTAAAAAGATAATCCTTATGTAACATATATAGTCTCACCTATTCATGAACTAAAGATATATCATTTCCTTAAACTCAGACGAATACTTTTTGAAAGTATAGAATATTGATAAGTTTCTCATACTTCCTCTGGTGTAAAATCAGTTGACCATCAAAGACCTTCTACGTGCGTCTGTGTGTAGAAACTTGTGTTTTTTTTTATATACTTAAGTATGAACCGAGACACCATTAATGTTCATTATGTTATCAATCTCATAATTTCTATATGTGAGACGTTTAGTCATGATGTAAAGGCAGGTTGTGGATTTACAAATCATTTAGCATATGAAGGTGAGTGTAAAGATCATGAAATAGAAAATTTTTAGTGAATGATATTGTATATGTGTGCATCTCCTAGTTTTTTTAGTTTCTATAAAACAGTTACTATCGCTGGATAATCATTTAAATGAAATCGAATTTGTGATCTAACTAAAAATAAAAAAACGTGAAGATATTATGTACGTAGAATTATACTTATATGAGATATGTTTTAGAAAATAGATATAGTACATATTCAAAAAATTTTAAAAATCTTTATTTTGTTAAGAAAATCCTAACAGCAATCTTTTCTTTGGGATAAATTTTTAAATGAGGTTTCTGCCTCATAGTAACCAACGCTCCAGACTTGATACTAACATCAAGACTTGATCTCGACAGTCTTCAACAAAACTTTAAAACAATGATATAGATTCATTATTCTGGGGTAAATTTAAAGTAAATTTCAAAGAGAGAAGGGATCAGTGCTGTGTACGAAACGAATGGCAGCAATGGGCTTATGGTGTATCCAGAAATTTAATTGAGTCATCAGGTCATAGACACTGCTGCTGCGATGCATTTTGTTTGGCACCAAAAACAGGGTATCCTATTATCCTTTACAACCACTCTGTAATATTTTTGGGAGACATTGCGTAATGGAGTACGGTGAATCCCCGTACGGCTGTTTTATTCAGGTGCATTCCTTTTCGGATACGGAGATAAGAAACGGTTGCAAATATAATAGAAAAAGGAAATTCAAATGTCTCTTACCGACGAATCTCAGCTCGTGACACTCACACTACATGAGCTGTCATCTGGTATGTGATCACTTTGATCAACATTAAGGTCGTAGGTGTTTGCGAAATATTTTTTCATTTTATAAAAACAATAGATAGACCTCTATTGTTCTTCACACTTTTATATCAAGAACTTTATTATAATTCTCCATAACTAACATTAATGCTTATAGGCAGCATTTTTGTTCATCGCCAAATGGTTTTGTGGAAAGATGCAGCTCTAAGTGCAGTTGAAGATGTGGGATCTAGTATTTGGTTTCAAATGGGTACAACTGGTGAGACTTCAAATGACTATAAATCATCTTAACTATACGATGATTCCGAGCAGGGGGGTAATTTTATTAAAACCTTGTAGCGGATGCAAAGCCAACATGGATCGTTATAGCTTCAATGTGACACCGGTTGTTCTTAGCATATGGCAGTGGTTGGCTTTCATGACTTGGTAAGAAATTTATCAAGCAACAAATTTATTTTCATGCTACTATTGGGTTATACTTTTACACTTTATTATGCCGTCGTCCCATCTTTCTAGCAGAAAATGTTGAACGAATTTAGTTACTTTGTTTCATGACTGAAGGAGGAGCGATGCTGAAGGAGTGGTGTTGGTAATATTGTGAAAGTAGAGAGAAGGCTCTCTGTAAAATTTAAAACAATGCGAAAACAGAAACTTGATGGGCCTTCAAGTTACAGAGTGTTTCGTATACAACTGATTCATAGGCCAATGCACACTTAGACACTATTAGTTCTAATTTACCTCCAAGTATCTTTCATCCAGGTTGTTGTGAAAGAGCAACGGAAAATATAGGTATAAACTATCTCACCCTCCATGTCTGTTTAAATTTCTTTTGAAAGAAGATTGGAATTTTACAATGTTTATATATACGTCATGTTAAGTTGTTAAAAATAGAACTGAAAAGATGTTTACTCTTAATAGCAAGAAATAAATACTTGGAGTTTGCAGGTACCTCTAAATTACTGTCTTAAAAACATATTCTAAAAACAGAAATTGATAATCTTCTGTACAATGGTTAGGAGAATATGAGACATGCATTTCATACATGTGATGATGCATAGGTTTGACGGAAGATGGCGAAATGTATGTGAGACACCAACAGAAGAATATGTGCACACACCTGAAATAAATGGAGATGGAGTTTTAATGACTCAAGGATATCACATCGGTTAGAGGTCAGTACTATATATTTGTATGGAAACTTAGAAAACATGTGCTAACTTAATGGATATATACTTGAATTAGTTGTCGTATTATTGTACTTACAGAGATTTGGTCGCCAAAATTACCATGTCTACACATAATAACTAAGCACATCAACGGACCTGAAAAAAATACAAACTAAAAAAAATCAGTAACTAAATAATAACATTTGGACAAAAAACCATACGAAAGGAGAGATATAGCTTCGCACACCTTCAAATTTTCTGGAAAATTTCCTTGTAAACTACATTGGTTGTTGAATTTGTCCTATTTCCAAACTCATCTGTGATAAGGATTTTTAAACCCCTTCTGCTTTTCACCCTTGAAACTGCAACGTAAAGTTGGCCATGAGAAAAAACCGATCTCGGTAAGTAGATTCCCACATGTGACAAACTCTATCCTTGACTTTTGTTAATTGTCATCCCAAAGCAAGCCATGATAGAGAGTTGTCGACGTTGGAAATGAAATGGTAACTTGGTATCTGAGGGTATAAGAACCATTTTAGGAAGATAAACTCTGTTCTGAACGTTATCTCCTGTTATCACTTTTGCATCAACACCATGATCTCCCAAATGGATTATTTGCAACCTGGTTCCATTGCAAAGTCCATATTTCTGATCAATGTTCCTTAGAAGCATAACGGGCACCCCTTTCTTCAAACTGATCTTGTGGTTAGGCAATCCAGAACACTTTAAGGCATTAAGAAAATCTGTTGAAATATCAGAATCTCTTGCCGTGCTGCTATCGGAAACACATATTTTATCTACGCTGAAATATTCCTTTGTATCGCCGGGAAGAAGGTCCATGATGTGACTGTTGACTTCATCAACAACATCGTTCGTAGGACATAATATAGCACGTTCCCTGAAAAACGATCCATCTTCCATATTTTCAATCAACGAAGGATATGTGCTATCGGCAATAGATGAGTCTTTCAGCAACATGTCTTCCGGAAACTCAATCACGGCCTCACCGTCGTTTGGCTCTGATAGCTTCCCATCGCCAAGTTTGAGTATCCACTCTGAAAACTCCTTGATTGAGTCCTTCTCCGATGAATCAGATTCAACTGTTAACCGCATATTCTTGGTTAATCTGAGAACCTTGCAAGAAGACCATAAAATAGATGATGGCAGAGAAGCTTGTACAATCTGAGCTCGACTTCCCTTTGGGATCACAGGAAGAATCTGGCGAAAATCACCACCAAAAACAATGGTTTTACCACCAAAAGGTATATCATTCTTAGTGATATCACGCAAGCTGCAATCAAAAGACTCATAGCAATGCCGGTGCAACATTGGAGCCTCGTCCCATATGATCAACTTGGCTTTAAGAAGTAAACCGGCAAGCTCATTGTCAGGAGTGAAAGAGCATGTTGAAGTCTCATTGACCTGGAGTGGTATGGAAAATCGGGAATGCGCAGTTCTACCTCCTTGTAAGAGCAATGCTGCCATACCACTTGATGCCACATTGATCACAATATCTCCTTTTGAACGAATATAAGTTGACAGTGTTTGCCACAGAAAAGTTTTACCGGTCCCACCAAATCCGTAGACGAAGAAAACACCACCTGAATCTGATTCTGCCGCGACCATTATTCGATCATATACCTTCCGCTGTTCATCAGTAAGCTTAGGAAGATTTTCCTGATGTCTCTGTGCACATTCTTTTCTGTCGTAACGTAATTCCTCACTTATCAATCTGTTGATAGACGACGAAATATCATTGTCTGGAAACGGCATGGTTGGGAAATTACGGAGCGTGCTTCCGGTGGACTGTAGAAGAATCTCTATTTCCAGCAGTGTCTGGTTTTTTATCTGGTCATCCGACATCTGAAACACTGAGATTTATATAGAAGATTAGTGTGTGAGACAAATAACAAAGAAACAAATATTAGATACGAATATATATACTTATTTACATGGTTCTTGGCGAATTCTCCTTTGCATATGCAGAATGTCATCTGATAATAGATGCCATGTCTCTAACCAAACATGTTCAGGTGTAGACAAACTTCCTGAGTTTAGAAGCGTAACAAACAGTCTACGAATGTAATTACCGGATCCCCACTTGCTTGCTTCTAGGATTGTTTCAATGTATTCTTTGTCATCCTCAAGAAGACCTCGAGCAACACACGCTTCTTGAAAAGAGGGATATGTGATACCCTCATAAGTACATATCTCCTTATAAGATCTAGGTCCTCTTACTTTCGTTAAGAGCATTCTCAAGTAGAATTCGTTTCGAAATGAGGGGTTGAGGTGATGAATTCTTCCAACAGCTTTATATCCTTTGTGTTTTCGTTCACTCCATTTTTTGGTTGTGCTGTTCCATGAAAAATGGAATGGGAAATCGATGTATAATAGTTCCCTTGCTGATGCACTGACCTTGTTTGTATTCATCCACTCCAAGAACATTGGCGTTTGATTTCCATCTTTAGCTAGAACCTCTTCTACATCGTCATCACCTTGATAAGTGATGTTATGCTCTCCCTCAAGATGAAAAGTAAGCCTCTGTACAGGAATGCTACTATAATGAATATCAGATCCAAATATCCGCCATGCTGACTCGCATGGTGAGATGTACCTACAAATAAGCGATTAAAAGACTTTTATTAGTTGTGAAAAGTAAAAGACAGAAAAACAAAACTCGTTATATAACCAAATGCATATATGTGTAGATAAGTTCACCAAATGATTTTATGAGTAGATAGAAGACACACTACGCCCTAATGAAAAATAACGAACATTGTTGCTTCAATGACTCAAGCTTTCTTATTTTAGTAATCCAAGAATGATTACAGGTTATTAATGGGATAAGTTGATAGAACATTATTTTATTTAAAGCGAGCATGTACATCATATACAATATAATGATGACAAACTAGTAAAGCATGAAACACAATAAGATTTGAAGCAAGAAGATTGGAAAATGGGAATCTTACGCAACCTAAGCTTATAGTAAGAAAAATATTATTGGAGTATTAAACATTTAGCTATACAGCATTTCATAGGTTTAAGGGAACAGCTTTTAGTAAAAATATATAGGATTATTAACTATGTCTTCACATAAGCATTGTTTTTAATTTGGTTTGGAAAATGTTCTTCAAAAACGTGTAACTAAAAATCTGTATTACTCATAGTTGTTCTTTGTTTTTTTTTTAAATATACATGGGAAGTTTAAAAGTGGTTTTATAGAAAGCAGTTGATCCATGTGAATGCTACTTTCGATATTTTCATTATTTTTAGTTTAGTGCCATCTGTATTAGTGTCGATCTATCTATCATCTGATAGTAGGTGAGATATATCATAAGAGGCATTTACTTATGCATAAATATATTTAAAAAAAATCAGATTGTTTTACCGGCAATCTTCATATCGCTTTACTTCGTCGACCACAGAGTCATTTCCTCCCGTTTCTCTAGTTGATGAGTTGACTGTGAATTTAGCTGTCACACGGTCACTCCCTTTGTTAATGTATTTAAATAAATACTTAACAGCTCTTGTTTGGTTGCACCATTCAACATTTATATGACCTTGGTACCGTTGAATCAGATATGGATTATAAGGAATCACAAATCGATTATCGATGAGAGTTCCATTTTTCTCTATGGTCACACCATCTTCTCTTCATCTATAAACAGGGAATCCCTCCTTATTGATGTGTGTTTCCTGAGAAAAATCCTTTGGGAAGTTTTTCTTGCATCGGCCTTTTACCATGCAAGGACTCCTCGGATTAGCAAACCCACATGGCCCATGAATCATGAACTCTTGGACTATGTCATGAAGTTTTTTATTAGCTAACGAAGATGGTATCTCAGCAGATATAACTTTGTCGATCGCACCAACTTCTGAAAATTTAGATCCTCTTTGTAAAAAAAAGCAAGATATGGGCATGTGGAAGTCCTCTTTTTTGAAACTCAACGGTGTATATCACTGCATAACCATTGTAATGAGAAACACGATAAGCATTTGTAGATGAGTAGCTAAATTAGTGTGGAATTTTAAAAGCAAATATACCTGCAGCTGATGGTCAAATATGTTGTCGAACCTGAGATCAGCGGTAAGCTTGTCTAGTTTCGCTTTGAAGATTCTAGCAACTAATTCAGGTATGTCCTCCGGTTTAAGTCGCGAGTTCGTCAAGTGTCTTGTTATCTCTGGCCATTTCGGATTGCAAGTAAACGTGATGAACAAATCCGGATATCCAAAATGTCGACACACTGCCATAGCATCCATATATTTTTCAGGCATATACCGAGGACCACCTGTAAAACTTGAAGGAAGTACAATTCGTCTTCCAATCTGAGAAGAATCTTTTCCCTTCTCGACATGTGCCGACACGTTGTCGTTTATCAACACGTAAAGCTTTCTGGTTAAGCTTAATAAAACATATTCGTTCTGATTCGATCATAGTTAACCCATCCACAAGAAATTGCTGAAACAACCTTCTGAAAAATAGGAGATGACTCGGTTCAGTAGGTCGTTCCATGATCCTGTAAGCAAAGAACTCCCTCATACTAACTCTTGTCTGTGGGTTTGTTGATGTTGTTGTTGTTTTCTTTAACTCGAGATCGATATGATAACCATCTTCACCATGGGGAAACAAAAGAGGATATTGGAGAGGAATATATGCCGGATGTAGTTCGCTAATTTTGGTCAACTCCTTTTTCTTCGTCTCAACAACAATGTCCCTGCTCTCGTAACAACTATCGAAATCTCCAACCAACAGTGCGGCAACCTCTGATGTCGCAGGAAGATTGTAGGTATTAGGATCAGTAGAACGACTTGCTATCAACTTTAACTTAACGTTCGATGGTGTGTCTGCCTCTTGTAACCGATCCTTGGCTGTTCTAAGAATTTTTGTGTATGGGTTACACTCGTTCAACATCTCTTTTATCGCTTCAATGATATGAATAGGTAAATTCTTTGATTCTTGGGATGTATTTTTCTTCTTAGCACTGCAATAAAACAAAAAATAAGAAAATTTAGGCTAAGCAAAACAATAACGTAGGAAATTATAAGAGATAGACCGAGAAAAAAAAATACTGAATAGATGTATAAAGTAAGAAGGAATAAGAAACCTGAATGCTGCAATTCTATTTTCCGTTTCATTCTCAGTATCATATATATAGAGTTGCATACACTTTGGGGGAGATCCATCCACATGGAGTAAACTGCCAAGGAAGTGATAATTTGACCCATGAAGTATGAAAACCGGAGGTCCACGACCATCATTCACAGTGTTGACAATTTGACCTCCCATAGAAGAAAAGGCGAACATCGAGTTGGCCTGTCTTAAAAATTCTATGAAGATTTTGCTGTCTTTGTCACCTTTGAACAGAAAATCAATTAGTGCTTGAGGAAGAGGCTGTAGAGGTTCTAGCTTGATCTTTCCTTGCATACAACACAAAGAAAACTTTGGAGTTCCATACATCTTTTTTTTCTCTACTCGCTCATCGTACCACATTAAAGCGCCACACTCCTCGCAGCGGTATATTGCATCTCCTAAATCATCATATTCTGCGGTATGTTTGAATTAATGAAAAAGTTAACGTAAAAAATATAATATCTACATATTTAGTAGGATTTATACCTACGCTACATGAATGTGGTTCATCAAAAATGGCTGCATATGGACCACCTGATAAAAAAAAAGTGTTGAAAGATATAATAAGTGTTCAATAAAAAGGTTTAGTAAAGATGTGTACCTACGTTACCTGAATATGAAGTTTAATAAGCTTACCGACTATTTTTCAGTTTGGAAGATTTTATATATACGTGCTTGAAGTTTTGTGGATTCTTAGTCACCCCGATGGTGAATTCGTTGGTGAATGTAGCTCTTCTACTCGAGCTGCTACCATTGTGAAATTTATTGGTTAATGCAGATCTTTGAGTTAAGCTGGTACACATGCTGGAATCATTTGTGAAAGTTGGTAGCTGGCCACTACTGCTACCAAGATTCAGATCAACGGTGCAGGCTGATGTTTGACTTGAACCACTAATCTTCAAGGTAGCTGTGTAAAATATCAAATAATACATGGGTGACAAACGAATAACAATAGGGATAAATCAAATCTAAATAAAAAGCAAAGGACATAGCTATTTACCGGATCCGAGAGCTTTCTGTTTCTTCTTTTCTTTAAACATATGCATTCGATGGAGTCTCGGTGATAAGGGATCTACAAATTATTATATTCGTAATGAGTTTTAGAGTTGAAAATGTTATAACTACTTATAAAAATCAACATGGCTCACCGTCTGTAATATCGTCCAATGGTTGTCTCAGAAACCCACTTGTCGAGACGGGTGTTGTAGAATTTACAATGGTGTTTTCGTTAGTGCTAACATTCTGTGTTTTCTACATCTCCTGAAATACCTACACATAGAACATTTTCGTAGGTGAATGGAGCTCTTTTATTCGAGCAGCTACCAATGAACAATTTTTTGTTAATGCAGATCTATGAGTTGAGGTGTTACCAATGCTGGAGCCATTGGTGAATGTAGGTCCTTGGCCCCTACTTCTACCAAGATTCAGATCGGTGAACACTGATCTTTGACTTGAACCGCTAAACTGCAAGGTAGCTGTGTAGAATTGCAAATAATTTACGGGAGACAGTCAAATAACAATAGGTATAAGTATAATTTAAAGCAAAAGAAAATGAAAGAACTCTGTACTTGATCCGAGAGATTTCTGTTTCTTCTTTTCATTAAACATATGCATTCGACGAAGTCTCGGTGATAAGGGCTCTACAAATTGTTATATTCGTAATGAGTGTTAGACTTGAAAATGTTTGAACTACTTATACAATATAACCTGGCTCACCATCTGTAATATCAGCCAATGGTTGTCTCGGAAACCTACTTGTCGAGACGGGTGTTGTAGAATTTACGGCCGTGTTTCCGTTAGTGCTAACATTAGCAGCTGTGTTTTCTGCATCTCCTGAAAAACGTACACATGACTTTTTCGTTTTGCATTTATAGGAATAAGAAAAGAAGATGGAACGAAAATGTATCACCTATTGATTTATGTCTTTTACTTGATCTTGTTTGTTGGAGTCAAGGTTGGGTACTTTCCTAAACAGGCCTATTCGTGAGTTAAGTCGGCCCAGAATGGAAAGTCGGTAATAAAGCCCAAGGCGGTAAAACTTAGGTTAAACCGAACTAGGGATAACCGGCTTACATTAGGGTTGCGAAGGTGTCAAAGCAAAGGCGCCGCGTGACGACGCCAAAGATTGGGAAAGATTCCGGATAAGGATGAAGACGAGATTTTAGGAAATATTCCGTGTTTATCTTATATTTCCATATATGTCGAACCGACTTGTAACCCTATATAAGGGAACCCAATATTATTGAATAGGATACGCTTTTCTAAATACTGAGCCTGAGAGACTTTAGAAGCAGATTTAACCTAAAACTCTCCGGCGACTTCATAACTATTCTTTACCGGCTTCCATCTCGGAAACACCGGCTTACAAACCCTAATTTCCTAACTCTCACCGCGTTCATTAATCCTTCTTTTAGAATCCCTAATTCACAAACCCTAAAACTCTTTCTATCTTTGGATTGACCGAGTTGAGATCTTACAATTGGCGCCGACTGTGGGGATTTCTAAGAGAAATTTCTGAAACGAGATGTCAGGAAATCACAAGGAGATCGATGAAGAAAACCCAGGAGAGAGGTGCCGTCAAAAGTGAAAGACAAAGTCGCTAGACGACTAGTCTATAGCACATCTGAGGAAAGCCACCATGAACAGAGCCGTAGCAGCGAGTCCAGGAGCAACCCGCGTAAGGAAAGCAACAAGGATACTCGCGAGCGGAGCTCACATCGGAAGGAGGGGTCTGAAAGATCCAAACGGAGCGAAAGTCAGAGGCATAACGACCAAAGTGATGAGAGGTATTCACCCGACAGGGAGGAACATACCAGTCACCATACACGGGACGTGCACCACAGACGAAATTCGCGACATGAGAATGGCTCGCACCGAGACAACTATCGCCGCAAGCGAGGTATGTCGTACGAGAAAACTCATGGAGCGTCTATTAGCGGAGCAAGTCGCAACCATGTCGAGAAACAACTGATCGAGCTCAAAGACACCCTAAAAGAATTAAAGGGGGAGGTCCATGGCGTGAAGGGGTCCGCACCCGAGATAGACCGAATCATCGAGGAAACTCGTAGGACTCCCTTCACTTCGCGCATCACGAACACGTATATCAGGCAAAGAGAGAAGCTCAGGCTACCGATGTACGACGGCACAAAAGATCCAGCGTCCCATCTCACAACGTTCAAGATCATGGCGGCAAAGGCGCGGTTATCATCAAGTGAGGAGCGTGACATCGGCTTCTGCCAACTGTTCACCGAAACCCTGGAAGGAGACGCGCTAAACTGGTTCTCCCGCCTCCCATCCAAGTCAATTGATAGCTTCTCGGACCTCACATGGGAATTCGTAAGGCATCACTTTGCCTACATTCGTAAGGACACTTCGCTAAGCGCGTTGATGTCGATGACGCAAGAGAAGAAAGAAACCTTGAAAGATTTCGTAGAAAGGTTCAGGGCGGTGATGACACGAGCTGAGGCACCAGATAAGTTCACTATTGCAGCCCTGACAAACGCCGTCTGGCACGAGTCGCCATTTTACCAAGATTTAGTCATCAACCCGCCACTAACCATCGAATACGCACTCCATCGGGCAAACAAATTCGTGGAATTGGAGGAGAAGAAGGTCGCATTGGCAAAAAGATTCGGTTCTGGCAAACAAACAGATAAAAAGGAAGAAAGAGAACCCAGGCAGCACTACGACAGTAAGAGCGCCAAGACAATGGTTGTAGACGGCTCCGACAAGTCCCGGTCGTCAAAACCGTGGAATAAAAGGGGTAAAGAGGCAAAGAAGGCGCAGCAGACAGCTTCTACTACGGGGGATAAGTACTGCGAATACCATCAAGCTACGTCGCACGACACGGCTGAATGTCGGAATCTCAGAAACGCACTCTACTCTCGACTTTCCAATGAAGAGATCAAGGCAGCCATTGAAAGGTTGAAGAAGGAAGAATCGGGACAAAAGAAGGAAGACAAAACCGACGAGCAGGCTCCCAAGCAAGATAAACCGACACGGCGTATCAAAAGCATAGCTTTGAAACGCAACCGTGAAGAAGAAAAGGAGGAGGATGAAGAAGAAACCCCCAAGACCATCCGAAGAATCAACATGATCATGGGAGGTCTAATCTCCGTAAATGATTCGGTCCGGTCAATCAAGGTCTATGAACGCCTAGCATTGGCCGCGCAAAAGGCGCCTCAACCAATCCTATCAGATGATCCGCCCGTCGTCTTTACCGACCAGGATCTCTATGGAACTCACTACCCTCATAACGACCCACTGGTGGTTGAGCTTCTGATCGGAAGTTGCCAAGTATCTCGAATACTGGTGGACACCGGGAGCTCGATAGATTTAATTTTCCTAGATACACTCAAGAAGATGGACATTAAGGAGGAAGATATCAAGCAGAAGGCCAAGCCGCTCACCGGGTTCACAAGTGAGACGACATACACAATTGGAACAATCAAGTTGCCTGTCTTTGCAGGAGGAGTTAACAGATTGGTGAGGTTTCATGTCATCGACAAGCCAACCATCTATAACGTAATTCTCGGAACTCCATGGCTGTATAGCAAGAAGGCGGTATCCTCAACATACCATCAATGTCTGAAATTCCCGACACCTAAAGGAATCCAGACAGTCAAAGGATGCCAGAGCGCAAGTCGGTCGTGTTTCGCGAGAGAACATAAGATCAGGGTGCCTTCCTGCATGATCAACACGGAACACGGAAGAAAAGGACCGGAGAAAGAACTGATCCAGCAAGTCATCATTGACGAATCAGATGCAAGCAAGTGCGTAGGCATTGGCGCAGAATTACCAGACGACATCAAAAGGGAACTAATCGTCTTCCTACAGCAAAACGTTACAACGTTTGCATGGACAATGAAGGACATGAAGGGTATCAATCCAACCATTACAACTCATGAGTTGAATGTCGATCCGACTTACAAGCCAGTCAAGCAAAAGAGGCGAAAACTCGGCCCTAAAAGAGCTAAAGCTGTCAACGATGAAGTAGAGAAGCTACTCGAAGCCGGTTCAATCCAAGAAGTCAAATATCCTGACTGGCTGGCCAATCCAGTGGTCGTAAAGAAGAAAAACGGGAAGTGGAGAGTATGTGTCGACTTCACGGATCTCAACAAAGCTTGCCCCAAGGATAGTTTCCCGCTGCTGCATATCGACCGACTTGTTGAGGCGACGGCCGGGAACGAATTGCTATCATTCATGGATGCGTTCTCAGGGTATAATCAAATCCTCATGAACCCAGACGACAGAGAAAAGACGGCCTTCATCACTGAACGCGGCACATATTGCTACAAAGTCATGCCTTTTGGCTTCAAAAACGCCGGCGCCACCTACCAGCGGCTGGTAAATCGGATGTTTGCAGGACAACACGGCGCAACAATGGAGGTTTACATCGACGACATGCTAGTCAAGTCTCTGATTGCCTCTCAGCATGTCGGTCATTTAAAGGAATGTTTCAACATCCTTAACCGGTACGGCATGAAGCTTAATCCAACTAAGTGTACACTCGGAGTGACATCCGGAGAGTTCCTAGGATACGTGGTGACTCAGAGAGGAATAGAAGCTAATCCAAAGCAGATCACAGCCATAATCGACTTACCATCTCCCAAAAACACTCGAGAGGTACAACACCTCACTGGTCGCATAGCCGCCTTGAACAGGTTTATATCCCGGTCAACGGATAAATGTCTGCCTTTTTACGAGCTCCTACGAGGGAACAAAAGATTCGTGTGGGACGAGAAGTGTCAAGAAGCCTTCATCCAACTCAAGGACTACTTGTCGAACCCACCGATACTGTCTAAACCCAAGAATGGTGAGAAATTGTTGCTTTACATCGCCGTTTCAACGACAGCAGTCAGTGGCGTACTAGTACGGGAAGACCGAGGAGAACAGAAGCCGATCTTCTACGTTAGCAAAACGATGAACGGAGCCGAAACCAGGTATCCTGCAATGGAAAAACTGGCTTTCGCAGTCGTCATCTCGGCACGGAAGTTGCGACCATATTTTCAGTCACATCCGATTGCCGTATTAAGCAGTCAACCTCTTCGAACGATACTTCATAGCCCAGGGCAGTCCGGCCGTCTAGCCAAGTGGGCAATAGAGTTAAGTGAGTACGACATCGAGTACAGAAACAGGACAACAGCCAAGTCACAGGTGATAGCTGATTTCTTTGTCGAATTATCACCTGAATTGGATGTCGGTACCGAGATAGAAGACAAAAATTGGAAACTGTTCGTTGACGGGGCTTCATCTAAAAAAGGAGCCGGGATAGGGATACGTCTCATATCACCAACCGGCGAGATACTAGAGCAGTCATTCAAACTAGGTTTCACGGCTTCTAACAACACAGCCGAGTACGAAGCTTTGTTAGCCGGTCTTAGACTAGCCAGGGAAATCGGAGTACGACATCTCTTGGCCCACTGTGATTCCATGCTTGTAGCCAACCAGATCAACGGCGACTACGAAGCTAAAAACGAACGAATGGAGGCTTACCGAAAGACGGCGTTGGAATTCACCAGTTCCTTCGAATTCTTCGACATTGTCCAGATACCAAGAAAGGAGAATGCCCCGGCAGATGCACTCGCATCGCTGGCATCTAATCCCAATCTCTGTCGACGGATCCCGGTAGAAACGATCCACGAACCAAGCATCCCGCCCCCTGAGAGCAATCAGGAAGAACCTGAAGATATAATCCCGAATGATGTGGACGACATGTGCTACAATATTCAAGCAAAGGGCATAGACCTCATCGCTGTCCTAACCGGTGACAATAAAGACTGGCGACTTCCGATAAGAGCATACCTGACAGAAGGGAAGCTCCCAGAAGATAAATGGGAAGCACGACGACTTAAAGTCAAAAGCGCGCGATACACTATACATGAAGGTATCCTCTACAAGTATTCTGCTAACAAGATCCTTCTCAGATGCATAAACGGAGATGAAGTAAGTCGAGTTCTCGAAGAAACGCACTCTGGAGCATGCGGAAACCACTCCGGAGGCAGGTCTCTCGCCCTCAAAATCAAGTTGAATGGTCACTATTGGCCGACTATGATAACCGATTGCGAGACCTATTCTAACAAGTGTGAAAAGTGTCAGCGACATGCACCATTCATACATCGACCTACAGAGCTACTCACAACGTCAACCGCGGCTTACCCGTTCATGAGATGGGCAATGGACATCGTTGGACCGTTACCATTATCCAATCAAAGACTTTTTTTTTGCTCATTATGACCGACTACTTCACAAAGTGGGTAGAGGCCAAGGCTTACGTCGCCATCCACGATGTCCAGGTTCAAAATTTCGTATGGAAATATATAATATGTCGTTTTGGACTACCTTATGAGATCGTCACAGATAACGGATCACAATTCATCTCGAAAGTATTCGAAGGGAAGTGGGATATACGCCTTAGCAAGTCGACACCAAGGTATCCTCAGGGGAATGGCCAAGCCGAAGCTACAAATAAAACCATCATTGCCGGCATCAAAAAACGCCTTGAAAGCAAAAAAGGAGTTTGGGCAGATGAGTTAGACGGAGTCCTCTGGTCGCATAGAATGACACCCCGCAGCGCAACAGGAGCCACCCCATTTTCCTTAGCCTTTGGCGTAGAAGCAATGGTACCGGCAGAAGCTAACATTTACACTCTCCGCCGCTCTCTCATGCCGCACCATACCGATATCAATGAAAAGATGCTAATCCAAGCCCTTGACACTCTAGAAGAAGAACGGGATCGAGCCCTACTAAGAATTCAAAACTACCAACAGCTCGCAGCTCGGTACTACAATCAGAAAGTCAAGGAACGCCATTTTCAAGTCGGTGACTTCGTCCTCCGCAAAGTATACGAAAACACCAAGGAGTGGAGAGCAGGGAAACTTGGGGCGAAATGGGAAGGACCCTACAAAGTCACAAAAGTCGTCAAACCGGGAGTCTACGAGCTTGAGTCAATGAAAGGCAAGGCTTTACCTCGATCCTGGAACTCGGCAAGCCTGAAGGAGTACCACTAAGACGGCGCCCCGCAAAAAAAAAAAAAGATTATGTACTATGAACTACGAGTGACTTGATTCTTCCTCGGGAGATACGTAGGCAGCCTTTACCGGCACAGTCACAAATCTAATAAAATCCTTATTTTCAGATAATTTACCGTCTTGGAAGTCAGGCAAAGCCAAAAATCAGGTAAAATCTCTCTTTAGTATTCAAATATTTGATGATACTAACAAAGCCGAGTATCAACTCGCAAAAAGCCGAGTATCAACTCGCAAAAAGCCGAGTATCAACTCGCAAAAAGCCGAGTATCAACTCGCAAAAAGCCGAGTATCAACTCGCAAAAAGCCGAGTATCAACTCGCAAAAAGCCGAGTATCAACTCGCAAAAAGCCGAGTATCAACTCGCAAAAAGCCGAGTATCAACTCGCAAAAAGACGAGCAACCGACTCGCATCATTAGCATCATGCCTCCTGGCCAGGGGCGTGGTCTTCCTTGCGCACGAGGTGCACATCGTGGTAAGGAAAAGCCGGGATCCGTCCCACAAATTCTTTGCGGTGGGTGATAACAAATAAGTCGAGCACAGCATCGCACATTCTCCCGCCCTAAGAATAAAAGCTGAGCACTAGTAAGTCTCGCAAACCGCCTCATGGCAAGAGTCGCTAAATCATTTAAAGTTTGACGACAAGCCTAATACGAGATTAGTCTGACTATTCCAAAAGTCACTAAATCGTTTAAGGACAAACTTAAATACGATTCTTAAACCACCTTATGGCAAATTCTAAAGCTGCTACTTGTTTAAAAATTATCCAGAATAGTTTTGAACAGTAGCCGACTTAGTGACGAAAGTCGCTACAAGTTTTAATACAGTAGTACGACTTGGTCGCATAAATCAATAAGTCACTATTTGTTTGAAATTTGTCAGAACAATCTTAAAACAGTAGTCCGACTTAATCTACAAGTCGCTATATGTTTAAATTTGTCAGAACACTTTCAATACAATAGCCCGACTTAGTTAAAGATTAACGAGAGTTATTACTTATTCAAAGCAAGTTTAAAAGCAATGAGTCGACCCAATTCGCATAATAATAGTCGCTATTTGCTAGAAATTGCCAAAAATTAAAAACTTCATAAGTTAAACTTTCCTCGAACGGGAATCAAAAGTCTTACAAAAAATAATAAAAATAAAAGGTTCGATACAAAAAACGACAGGAGTCATTCCGTATCAGTCGGCAACTTCTCGCCATCTTTAACCACCTCAGCAGTTGCTTCCTGCGTAGTGGCAACACCATCAAGAGCCGCGACCTCAGAACTAACAGACTGGACGACGTTCGGAACAGCGGGAGGAGAATCATGGCGAAGGTTAAGCAAGGGATGACGCACCGGAGAAAGGACAAAGGTGAGCTCCTCCTTTGTCACGACTTCCATGCCGTCAAGTTCTGCATCAACTGCAACCTCGTCAGCGACAACCTTATCCAGCACAGCCTGAGGGATCGAGACACCTTCCTCACTTAGCTTCATTAGGCACTTCTTAAGTCCAGAGATCTGAGCTTGCTTGACTTGCAGCGCCACAGCAGCTTCTTGATCCGCGACATAGCGCTGGAAAAGATCAAAATGGGTCTGCGCCTTTGCCCTAACTGCGGCTTCAACCCTCTCCCTCTCCTGACGAACCAAATCGGTACAAGACTTCTGCAACTTCAGAATGGAAGTTCTAAACTGGAGAAGATCGGCCTTCGACTTTTCTTCGGCCTGCTTCAACTTGCCGTCAAGAGCTAAGTTACTTTGTTCAAGCGCCTTCTTCTCCTCTTTCATCTTCTTAAGAAGACCATCCCTCTTGGTAACCGCGTCAGCCATCTTCTTCGCAGCCCAGGAACTTTCCAAAGCCACGCGATTAGAATCCGCGATCATCTGGAAACAAAACAGAGCCATCAGAACAACTCACAGTAGAAACTTCGCCAAAGAAAACTTACCGTTGCTTCGGCATGCTTTAGCTTGAGAATGGCATCCGAGTGTGGTAACTCGTCCACGACCGGCCAGTCCGACTCATTTCCCCTTATGCACGTAAGCATATCAAAACAAGCCCGAGGATTGTTGATGAGAGGGACGTCGCTCTCGTACTGATAAGCGAAATTGTGAATAGACGGGCGGACTTCCCCATCTTTCACTTCGCGTCTCGGTCGCACCAAAACAAGCTCCTTGTTGGAAGCAAAGGGTTGTGAGTTGCCTGACGCATCGAAGACAGTCCCGTTGAAATTGTAAAACCGTCTCCACGGATCTTTCTGTCTAACTAGCTCACTAGAAGCACCTTCAACCGGCTTGCCCGTTCTGGACGCTTTCTTCGCCGGCTCTTCCTGGACAGACTTATCTTCCGTAGGTTCTTCTTGGTAGGAACCTTGGGAGGAAGATCAGGAGGATTCGCTGTCTTGGAAGCCGACTTCTGGCCAAGATCAGAAGTTTGGTCACCGCCTTGAGCAACCAATGGTGCCTCCTTGGCTTTCACCGACTTATTGGAAGATGAAGGCTTGGTCGAGATCTCTTTAGAGTAGTCAACAGAGCTGATACGCTGTACTTTACCCATCCTCTTTGGTTTGATAAGTTGTTCAGGGGTGACCTTCGCCTTGGTTTCCCACTTAGCTGAATTAACGAACGAAAAATTAGAACCGGCAAAGGAAAAGAAGAAAGATGTCGTAAAAACAATATGCACCTTCAGAGATCCGCGGGAGCGACTTATTGATACGATCACGAGTAAGATCAGACCACTTGCGGAGACCGAGAGCCTGAATCTGCTCGAGAATAGGGAAGTAGTTGTCGGGATGCGGCTTCAAAAAAGGATGCTCCACTGCAATAACAAAAAGAATTAAGTAAATCTTCACGTTCAAAAGATGGTGAATTCGGAACGACATCTACCATAGTCTGTATTCCAAGACGCCCTGATAAGATCCTTATGATCGTCAGGAACAATTAACGAAGATATCTCGACAAAGAAATAGGATATTTGCCAATCGTTGATCTTCTTAGGCGCATCTGTCAGAACTCGATTGCCGCTCTTAAGCTTTACTGCGAAGCACCCCGGGCTAGTAGCCTTCATGCGGTTGATCGACGTCATCTCCTCAAAAATATTAACAGTAATAGTGACGCCGGCTTCAGCTCCAAGCGCCAGAAGACTAACCATATGACGGACTGCAACGGCTGAAAGCTGAGAAATAGCGATTTCACGGCGATAGCAATACGAGACCAACATGTCGTGCAACGGGAACCAACAACGGCATCCCCCAGTGTTGGTATTGCTGAAATACGACTCGTAAAGAGTCATGTATCCCGGAGGAGGACTCCAAGGGCGGTCGAGCGGAAACGGTATAATAACTTTGATCCCCGGATCTGCCCCGCAATCTCGAAGCGTAGATCTGACCGACGCCGCGGTGGATCTGGTCCCAAAAACATTACCAAACGCCTCACCAGAAGTGGCCGGCAAGACGGGAGAAGACGCAACTCCATCAGAGCCGTCTTGATCCATGTCATCATCATCACTATCGGAATCGCGCAGTTGAGGAATAACGAAATCCTCATGGCCAGAACTTTCAGCGGCATCAGTACGCCGTGATGCCTCGCGACGACGTCGAAGCTCTTCCAATTCGCGACGAGCAGAGTGGTTCCTTAGATCGGACGAGGTGCTCGCAGAAGGAGAGGACTGACGACTTGATGAATCGTCCGCAGAAGAGACAGAAACAACTTCTTTGTCTTTAATTGACGAGCAACGGATCAAAGACATCTCGTCGAAGAACAAATGAAGAACACAAAGCAATAAACGGGGTTTGATCTAAAAACTTAAGAGCCTAAGACGGAGCAACGGCGGAGGAACGACCGGAAAATAAATACGGCAGAGAGAAAATAAGTTACCTTTCGAGACTTCTTCACTCGAGCGAAATGAGGAGTGAAGAGTGGGATGCCACTATTTATAATGAAAATGACGGCGTGGAACTCGAGGCAATAATTACCTAGGTGACGCTTCGAGTTTCGCTCCTATCCCAGTAATTAGACCGGGGGATAAGTCCGGTTTCATCACATTTACCCCGGTTCACGATCGATTTCCCGAGACTACCACCGGTCAAGGTCAATATGGACCTGACCAATAGGAACATGGGCTTTAGGGCTCAACAAAGACATGGGCCTGCAAACTAATCTCTTAAACCATGGGTTAACTCCTCGTAATGACGACTTGAATCCAAGTCACCACACTGGGGGGGGGGGGCTTATTGTTGGAGTCAAGGTTGGGTACTTTCCTAAACAGGCCTATTCGTGAGTTAAGTCGGCCCAGAATGGAAAGTCGGTAATAAAGCCCAAGGCGGTAAAACTTAGGTTAAACCGAACTAGGGATAACCGGCTTACATTAGGGTTGCGAAGGTGTCAAAGCAAAGGCGCCGCGTGACGACGCCAAAGATTGGGAAAGATTCCGGATAAGGATGAAGACGAGATTTTAGGAAATATTCCGTGTTTATCTTATATTTCCATATATGTCGAACCGACTTGTAACCCTATATAAGGGAACCCAATATTATTGAATAGGATACGGTTTTCTAAATACTGAGCCTGAGAGACTTTAGAAGCAGATTTAACCTAAAACTCTCCAGCGACTTCATAACTATTCTTTACCGGCTTCCATCTCGGAAACACCGGCTTACAAACCCTAATTTCCTAACTCTCACCGCGTTCATTAATCCTTCTTTTTAGAATCCCTAATTCACAAACCCTAAAACTCTTTCTATCTTTGGATTGACCGAGTTGAGATCTTACATTGTTTCTGTCGAGTGAGCTCTTTGTTTTTTGGATGATGTGATATCCATGAAACCTTTTTATGCAGGGACAGAGGGATCGAGTGGACTTCAATGAACACACACGGCATAAGAACATTTATGCATTCCAAGTAAAGAGGTAAGATTTGATTAATGATAAGGTAGTGGTAGAGTGGTACTAAATTGTATGAAATCATATATCTCTCACAACGATTATACTAAGATAAGATTTCTTCTGTAAAACACAAATGAGTTGCTTACATTGTTCGGTGACTGTATAGCTTGGTCTATGGAAAGGAGTGTTTTAGTAAGAAGGGGAACCGACGGTAACACAGTCAATGACCTATTTGTGGTTCAACGACACATTACCATCAAGATGCAGTGTAGATTACAATCATTTGGCACTGAAAAAAATGATGATTACAGAAACAACTAACCAATTGTATGGGAATTTTTTCCCTGTTATGATCAGACTGAAATTGCGTTTGTGTGGAAGCTGCCGGAAGAAGAAGATAACAATGAGGTGTTGAATAGGATGTTTGGTTCTGTATTAGAATACTGTTTTGGTGATTGAAAATTTGAATGACAACGCAGTTGCAGACATGAATGAACAGGAAAGCTTCACCTTAATAATTCAAACCTAGAAGTTGGGTAATGGTCGTACATGATCGAAGGAAAAAGGTGAGTGTCTAGTAACAACAGAAAACGTTTTCTAGAATTTTTGGTAGTTGTTCTCAGTCGAAAAATGGTTTGAATTTTGTGTGAAGAAGCTGGTAACTGCTCTTTAGGTGATATTAATAACGTAACTCACTCTCTCTTTTTTTGTCACAACGCAACTCTTTCATTAATTCAGAATTAACGTTTTTAAAAATTAAAAATTGAAGTACTTTATTTATGGTCAAAACAAACATCAAGATTTAACTATTTTCACCTTTGTCAAATAATTTATGATATTATTAAAAAAACATGTGATTAAGAATTGAAATTAGATAATAGAAAATAGGTTTTAAATGATTTTGAGATTAAAAAAAAATATTTTAATTATATAGATAATGTTAAATATATAAACACATAGTTAATTTATATATAAATGTGTTTGTCCTCTGTTAAAAAATCATATGATGATCGTTTCGATTTTATATGACCAAGATTTACGTTATCCTCGGTGATCGTATATATACCAAAATACCGATAATCAACGAAGGAAAATTATATGTGAAACATTTGAAATCGACGCCATTAATAACTATTTTACAATTCTGTTCGGATTCAACCCAAAAACGTTAAAGAAATATACTACCCCATTTTCTGTAAATTGATAAGTTTTCGATGAAACTCATCATCATTCTTGTAGTGAAATAGTATGGTTTTTAAAAAAAATTTGATAGTTGGGTTTCATACATAAGATAGTTATATTGATGTCAAGAATTAATCTCGTCAATTCTTTTGTTAAGCACAATTTGGTATATATTATAGAAATATCTAGTGTTTGTTTAATATGTATACATGATTAATTTTTCCAAATAAAAATGTCAACACAAAAACTATTCATAAAAAAATGAAAGGCTAGGTATAAGATTAGAAAACCTCACAGTAGAAAATTTGTAATATTTTAGTCAAATTTCAACAACAATTGTAGAATAAAAAATATACAATCTTGCATATATGTATATTTTTAATAGTAATATAAAATTAGGCAAAACTTTGATATGATTAAAATCTGCGATAAAATAGTAAATTAAGAAAATTTTTCATTTTAAATCTCTTTTTAGAGGTGTACTTTTATAAAAATGCTGCAAAACATCAAGGTGGGGATACAAAATTTTATGAAATCTTGTAATATTTTAGTCAGATTTAGGATTTCATACAATTTAGAATCAGTAGAAAATTTGTAATATTTTAGTCAGATTTCAACAACAATTGTAGAATAAAAAAATATACAATCTTGCATATATGTATATTTTTAATAGTAAAAAACAATTAGGCAAAACTTTGATAAGATTAAAATCTGTGATGTAATAGTAAATTAAGAAAAGTTTTCATTTAAATCAATTTTTTAGAGGTGTACTTTTATAAAAATGCTGCAAAACATCAAATATTAGTTTAAAAGAAATTATATATGTGGTGTTTCTAAATAATGATATTATAAAACAGGTTATATAAGATGATTAAGTGGGGTAAACATCTTATATAACTTGTTTTATAAAATCATTATTTAGAATACTATCTTAAAGATAAACAAAATAAAAACATAAAACGTAGATAAACAAACTATATATTATAAAATAAACATAGTCAACGTCTTAAAGGAACCTTAAACAACCATAAGTTTAGTTGAAATTTGAAATACTTCCTAAACATTAAGAAAACAACATCAACGTTAAAGATAAACAAACTGAAACAGAAACAGAGCTTAAGAGCTAAATAGCTTAACCTAAAAGTCGAGATATGAAGCACTATTTTTTTCCTTCTTCACAAACACCTTAGGGCCACCTCTAGGCTTGTTGACTGGGGTGTACTTCGTTTGGTTGATGAGGTCTCTGCAGCCGGATCGACCCCAACAACAGCTAAGGGCCTCTTCTGAACAGGTGTAAAAGGTTCAGCCAATACTTCATGCTCACCTGTTTCCGAAGCAGTGTTTTCGATCTGTGAACAATTAAACATAAACCATCTCAATAACAACTTACCCTATTATATTCAAAAAATTTATTAGAATAAACAGAGTACTGTTCATGAAACATGGACATCCTGCAGGGTTGATGGGACTGATGACAGTGAGTTAGCAGCAGTAGAAGTGTTAGGCGAGCCATCCTACAACATTTACCCAGTGAGACTACATCCATCTAGAACCAATGCCTTCAACAAATTCTTAATCAGAAAAAAACATACCTTAGTCAATTATTGTCTGAACCTCAGTATTTCAGACTGATCAACACTGAGTTTAAGAACTTGATAGGTCGTATTGCTGAATTCCTGGTCAGAGCTTTTAACCTTAACTTTTAGAATAGCAGTCATCCCTTCAAGATCTAGCAGTTCTTCAGGATATTCCCCTTCTCGATTAAACTATGAAAAATAGATAATGTGGCCAAAAACGGTTAAAGACATGATTATTAAATTAGAACAAAATCACAAACATGTGAACAAATATAAACACTAACGAAAAAGATCATAATCACCTCGATTTGTTCCTAACGAAGGTCATAGGCGGATTTTTGAATGAGTAGAGCAGCTACTCTGTCGAACAGAAGAAAAGCTGCAGATTCTATTTCATCAGCAGCTCTTAGCTTAACCATGTACCTGACATAACAGAATAAAAATTAGAGATGACCTAATATTATTTGGGAAAGGTGAAGAACCAACAAAGTAATTGAGGAATGACCTGAAATTGGTGTTTGTAATCTCCTTATTACAGGGTCCACATGAATACTTGTCACGCTCAATCGCCTCAGTTGCTGCATTGAAGTATGGTGTGGCTATTCTGAAACACCTGTTACATCCAATGTACTACCATGCTTCTTTAGAATAAAAAGATTCAATGGTGGCAATGGTGATGCAAACCTTGTCCTAAGAAACAAATCAAATGATAGTCATAAATTTACATTCACTATATCAAACTTGAATCAGCATTAAACATATTAGATAGTAGTATAAGTTAAAACGAATATACTATACCTCGGTCTCTCCTAGTATCTGGGAGATGGTTTGGTAGTTGCCACTTGGAAATGATTCAAGTCCAGCCTGGCCTGAAAAGAATGATCCAGACATTTGAGAGAGAGGAACAATAGCGTCGCTGCTATCAAGTCTGCACAACATAGTGAAGAGTTTAGCAAAAGTCTTATCACATCTAATATATAGATTGATAGATTTGAAACATAACTATTACCCTTCTTTGAATGTTTTTATCTCTTCTATATCTGAGCTGAAGAAGAGCTTAGAAGCAAATGGGTTGCTTTGAATTGTCTTTTGACCTGAAAAAGAAAGAAGAGTTATTAGACATGAAGGTTTAGAATGTTTATCTTAAAACAAAAATATTTAGAAATAATAATCATAGGCACATATTTTTAGTACCATTGTATTTTCGGGTCTTCATAAGGCTTCCAATTAGAACAGCCGGACCTTCATTGTTAGCCTTAAAATAGGTGTGAGTTTCAAGGGCGAATTTGGACCATAAAGTGCAATGGATAGTGTTATCTCTGCAATACGAAGATGAAATTGTGTTAGCAGAAGTAACTATGTTTTTAATAAATTCATATTATAAAAAAACAGAAACGAAATAAGATAACAGAAATTTATTTACCCATGGTCTTTGAGATGAAGGCGCAGTGTTTTCTCAATCCTTTCTCCAACCTTAACATCCTCTAGTTCACTCATTCCAATTATTTCGCCTATGACATCTGACAAAGATAAAAACAGATCAGAAACAAAGACAATAGGTCAATGAGATAAACAGCAAAGAAGTCTCATACCAAAGAAGACAGTAGGATCATGTGACACGGATAATATCTCTTCAAAAGGATGAAAATGGAAACGATGACAGAGGTTTGGGATTTCATCGGATGGTTTGACAACTGATGTAAAAAGGAAACTTATCCTGTAAGGATGTGCTGTTCCTCTGAATGTTCCTTGATTAGGCAGCAATCTGAAGTTCATGATGACACAGCACGCACCTTCCTTGAGTTCTCTCTGATACTTTTTAATTAATCCCATACTCACAGAAGCTTGGATCATAGATCCCTGAAAGGAAGAAACTAAAGTTTTCAATAAATAGATAGATAATTGCGCTAATGTTCTCATTTATGCAGTTGTACCTTATCATCAACCAGTATCATTTCGAGACCCATCAAAACTCATGGCCTATCTTGTTTCTCAAATCCCCAAAGCCTTGCTATCCTAACTTTTATCTTGCACGGCTCATCATTAGGGAAAAGCTGTGAAATTGGCGTCAGAGGTAATGCCATCTGAAAAGAGAAAAGGATGATCATATAATCGAAACATACTTGTATAACAGTTATCGAAAGATGAAACAAACAAAAAATTGAATTGAATTACCTTTTCCGGAAACAATGATCCAGAGAAGTAACTTCAATGGAGAGAGTTGATAGTTTTTGGTGTGTCTGGAATATAAAAAAAAATTATGGAGCTATGTCGATAGATATAGAGAATGGAGTTTAAAAAAATATACTCGAATAGAAGTTTGTGGGGATCGTGGGTGGTGGATACAAAATAATGGAGCAGTTGAAATTCTGGAGATCACGTAGAAAAACAGTTTCGAAAGTCATGCTTTCCTATTATTTTGGATTCATAAATAAATATAAATATTATAGAGCAGATTTTCATTTTCGAAAATATATATCTCAAAATAAAAAGTTCAAAAAAACCAAACGGATCTTTAATTTTTATATATCCAACATAAATAAAAAAAATATAATCCTAGATTAATAAATCCTAATTGAGTCGACCTAATTACTTATCTGAGGCAAGATTGGTATGATGTCTGATATCTGCTTGATATTGTATATCCATATCTATAACTGATATTCCCATCCGGATGACCTACATGCCATTGTGTAGACATTAATTTTATAGCAAGGAATAAGAACACCTGAATTGAAGATAAATGGTGGGATGACAAACCTTATATTGAAGAAGCTTCCTCCTGTTTTGATGCATACAAACTCCTCCAAGTGTAACCACAACTCGTGTGGAACCTGCAAGAATTCAGTAAAAGCATTTGATAAGATTTGAATGATAGAGGACTACAAACCTAATTCAGACAACATGCCATTGATATGAGCAACAACTAAACAATTGGCTACTTCTTACTCACATAGCATTGATAACACTTTGCTTTACTACTGACCGCAGCAACCTCCATTGTTCTGTTGGATTGGCTGACCTTTCATCTGGACAGTTCCACATCCAGATCTCTTGTTTGCATTCGGTTGGCTTCCCATACTGCAAAAATATAGGAATAATAATATGAAAGAAACCAAACCAGCAAATAGTTCATTTCATGAATTGCAACAGAAGAAATTCCAGATAATGCTTTGATGTATAATGGCGAAGAAGGAGAGTAACATATTGAAGAAACTATGAAGAAAGATAAAAGATAGTGAACATACCTGTAAACCAATTCATCCAAATGCACAATGGAAAGAAGCACAATCAACGTTCCTGTCCAGCAGTATGCCACTGAAGAGAGCAGAAAGAGTAAATGATTTAACACATAATTACCTGTAACATATTATAAAAATGAATCATTGGAAGATCAAAACTCACGATTTGTAGCTTAATCGTCTTCCCATCCAGCTCAATCGTCCTAATTTTCTGCAATTTGAAAGTCATTATAAGTTATTTTGTGACAGACAACAATCAAATCACATACCATAAAGAAAGTCATTATGAAGTATGCATCTCTGATTTGACTTCACAATACTCTTTGTTGATTATCTAAATAGATCCAAACAGAAACTGAATTGTGTTTCAAGTACAAAATTTGAAAAAAGAGAGCATATGAGAACTGAACAGAGTGTTTTTTACCTTCAAGACTTGACAAAGTGACATTTCCACATTCGAAATAATATATGCCAAAACATTATCAATCATGAGGACTTACACAGCAGTGGTTAATGGGGCCTCCTTGTTGTCCTTGCCTGCAAGTTCATCTTTAGTGGATTCAATAACCTCATTTCCTAATCTGCAATTGTTTCGGGAAAACAGTTTACTTGACTATTTAGCTCTTCACATTCGCTTATTTTCTTAGTTGGCTTATATCATTCAACAGTTACATATTTGAAATGAGCAAATATTTTGACTTACTTGGAAGTAGGGACTGAAGCTGCCTCCTTAAAAATGGTCTTCACAGGCTGACACAGAACATAATACTTTGATAAGTTGAGAACAGGAAATAGAGCCAAACAGAAACTGAATTGTGTTTCAAGTACAAAATTTGCTTCACATGGCACATAATACTAAGTTAAAGTATGCATCTCTGATTTGACTTCACAATACTCTTTGTTGATTATCTAAATAGATCCAAACAGAAATTGAATTGTGTTTCAAGTACAAAATTTGAAAAAAGAGAGCATATGAGAACTGAACAGAGTGTTTTTTACCTTCAAGACTTGACAAAGTTTTTGAACGTTTTCAACCCCAGTAAGTGCTCTTTACTATCTTTGTTGATCATATACTCGTGCAAGAAGTTGATCATGCTTGGCTTTATCCCTCTAATCTAGATGAACCTAAGGAAAGCCTGCCTTAGCTTTTCATCCAAAACCCTGCAGAAATAAACCATCAAGGATCATGAATTTTGATTCTTATAACATCAAAAGTTCAAAAAAAATAATAATTATAATTACCTGAAGGAAGGGCCTTCATAGGCAAGTCCATCCTTGGAAAGATCATCAGAAATTGTAACCCACATGTCCTTGATTACAATCTTGTCTGGAAAAGCCAGTTTCCATCTTTTTCCGGTGAGGATTTTCTTCTCATCTTCATCTTCGGTTTCTCCTTCTCCATCTTCATTGTCGTCGTCTAGATCGGACCCGAATACAAACCTCTTACAATCGGACCAGATAAGAATCGCCTCTCAGAGCTCTCGAATGCTGAAGCGGAGACGGCGGATTGAAATTATCGACGAACCATGTTAGGTCGTTATTCATCCGATTGAAAACTGAAACAATGGAAAAAGAGGGATTAGGGTTATGAAAAAATTCAACGATTTAATATGAAAACAAATGTACATCTTGATGAATATAACTTGAAATATGAAACAGACGCTAGATTTCTTACTCGGAGAAGGAGATCTGGGACGATGATGGGAAGCCTTTAAAAATCGCCGGATTCACTCTCGCAACCTCTGCTCTCGTCGTCTCGGTATCTTTCTTTTATATGCTACTCTTCAAATGGGGCTAGCGTCCCTGCTTCAGCTACACCTGCAAAGGGATCACTCAAGAAGTAATTCATCCATAAAATTACAAATTAAGCAAGAAACAGGGTGAGATAAATGGGGAGAAGTTTTTAGAGAAGGACGGTGATGGTGAAGCTTTGTTGGAGAGAACTGTCGAGAAGTTTTTTCGAGAGAGATGGAGAGAGCCCAAAAAAAAATTGATGGAATAGTCATCAAAAAAAAATTTGGAGTAGTGACCAAAATGCTTGACACGCTGGCATAATCCTTTGTTATGATTGGAGGATTGCTGACTTTTTCTCTCACATAACTTGTCTCTTATATAAATTAGATTCACAAGTCATGTGAGAGAAAAAATGTTGTCTTCTGTGACTGACACGTCAGCATTTGCTGATGTGTAGTCCCTCCTTCATTTTCGTTTTTTTTTCTAGCGACTACTAAATTATTTTTTTTCATCTCACAAAAAATTTCTCAACTCCAACCGTTCACGATTCCAGATCTCTCAATTTTCATCTATCAAAAAAAGTTTCTGGGTTTCGATTTGGGTGAAGAGAGAAAAAGAGGTCGTGAATTTTTTGATCAGATGCTATTGGGTAGACGATTAGAGAAGAAGAAGAGCAGCAATCAACATGATGAACACTTCTATCGCCATTTTCATTTTCGTATCTTCAATACTCTCTTTTCAAGGTAAAAATCTTGCATTCTTCTTTGATTATTCGTTTCCTTCGATCGCAATTTTTTATTCTCACGAAAACCTCACAAAATACGCTGCAAGGAGAGAGGGATAGAGTGGTCGAGTCGTATATTGTGAAGGAGGAGCTTCTGTTCGGATAAATCTTTTCCCGTCGTCGGAGACGGAGCTTATGCCTGCTTGCCCTTGAGCTAATCAAAGATGATTTGACTGATTTTAATTTTATTTTTCTATTCTTCGTTATGATGTTCCCTTTTGTTTTGCGCTCAATCGGATCGTTCTTTCCCCCTTGAGTATCGATGTATGATTTGGCGTCGCGTTTCTGAGATGTGATGGAGTCCAATTTTACATAACCAAATTGTTTTTGAATAGATTTTCAGAGTTACAATTATTTTTCTGCGTTCATTGCGATCTGAGTTAAATTGGGGTGACGATTACTGCTTTTCAATTTAAGGGAGCTGAGATTTGATGATGCAGTAGGAGTTTAGACTTCTCAAAGAGCATGAATTTTGATCTACTATGTACTTCATTGTCTGCAATTAGGGTTTCTTAAGGTTTTGTTTATAGTTATGATGTTTCATGATATTCTTTGAAGCCTATTGGAATTGAATTTCATTTTTTCCCCTCTGATAATACCTTGAATGACTTCCATTGTTCTTAATTTGTTATTGTATTTGTATGTTGTGTTGGGAATGTCCTGAAATCTACCGTACTATCTCTAGAAAGTATGATAAGTGTCGAGATCAGACATAAGTCATAAATATTGGGTGATCATGATGACTTGATAGAGCCCGCTCATGATCTATAAGTTTAGGACTTATTACCAGTATTGTATGATCCCTAAGGGTCACACACCATAGCTAACGGGAAAGTTAACATGGAATTAATACAGTAAGATGCAAGGCATTTACTGTATTTGTACAGAGAATTGGGCCAGACAAAAGACAGTCTTTTGTCCTATTTGGGCCTTGGGCCCAAATGCCTTATGAGCCATTAGTTTAATTACTTGGGCCCATATAAGGAAGAAAAGAGGCACAGGAAGCCCTAAGGCTTATGCCTCTACGATTTTCACAGCCACTCTTCCTCTCTCTCTCTCTGTTGTTCCGACTTGGTCTAGCAGCCTGATCCGAAGCTTGTAAGCGTGTGGATACCTGAGGAGGAGCCGGTAATCATCAGCTCTTGCAGATCTCGATGTTCCATTGATTAATCCGCTGCAATCAGAGGTAATGATCCTGATCTGTATGATTCAACTGCAAATCACCTAGATCCTAGTTGATTATGTGCTAGGTTGTAACCTGAGAATTACACCATGAACACTCATAATCCTTCAGTGGTATCAGAGCCTAGGTCGTTAGGTTTTTGCTGTTTGGATCTTTGTATGAATTGATTTTGACTTTGCTTAATAATCAGAGGAAATCGATGAGATTGCTTGATGATTAAAGTTGATTTCGTTTCATTGAATTAATCGATTTGTTAAAACGATTTGAATGAATTGGTTAAGTTGATTTGTTTGATCGATCGTTTTTGTCTTTTGTTAATGGCTTTAACATGAGAATCGATTGTTGAATTATGAAAACGATTACGATCGCTTATTGAATTAATTGAGAATCGATTTGTTTGTTCTGATTTGTCACATGATTTGTTTTGTCTTTAGTGATATAATAATCGAATGATCGATGAGTAGAATAAGCAATTAATGTCACGATCGTATAAGTGAATTAATTATCAACCGATTTGGAAAAATGTCAAAATCAGTTTGTATTGAAAAAGTCAAAAATGTTTTGTCTTTAGTGATTCACTTGATAATCGAATTTTGACCTTGCTTCATAATGGAGATTCGATTGTTAGGTTTGTTAAGATTATGTTTTTTGTCTTATTTGAAAAATCAAAAGCTTTTTGAATTATGATCTCATGATCGTATGGTTTATTAATTGATTATGATCACATGTTTGTATGAATCGATTAATTATTTGAATATGTATGGTTTAAGCCGTTAACCAAAATCGCGGTTTGCTGGAAATTATTTAATACAATTGGTATTATTTAATTTCTAGTTAAACCGGATTTAAATTCAAAAATTGAATTTTGACCTAAACCGAAGGCTGGTCTAAGTTTGATTTGGTTGGACCAAATAATTTAGAGCTGGTCTGGTTTAGTAAATAACCAGTTGGATTAAGTAGTTAATTTGGTCTTGGACCAGAATTAATGAACCGACTCGGTTATGTCAAATTATTGGGCCAATTGGAATTATGTGGTCTTGGGCCAAGAATTGGGCCTATAATTTGTGACCCAACCGAAAACTTTAATAAAACATTAAATTAGAAAGGTTCTTTGATTAGAAGTTTCTAATTTTGGCATGTTTAGAAATTTCTAAATATAGTAAGTTTCTGAATTTAGAAAGTTTCTAAAATTAGTAGGTTTCCTAAAATAGAAAGTTTCCATATTTAGTAAGTTACCTGAATTGGAAAGTTTCCCAAAATAGTAATCTTCTATTTTTGGAAAGAAAACCTAAAATCCTCAAAACCAATATCAAGCTTGGATGTCTTGCCCAATCTTGTCAGCTACTTAACGCTTATTCAATTACAGATATGGCTTACAGTGTGAGGTGTCTGTTTTTGCGTAAGTAAAGTAGTATATAGTCACTAATTTCATTGGGAGTCCCAGACTTTAGTGATTATTTGGCTGTAAGAGATTGGTTTCCTTGACTGGGCCATCGGGAGTCCCGGGCCTTGAGACATCTGGTGTTTTGGGCCTTGGGCCCAATTCACAACCGAGAGTTATATGAGATTATAACTAGCTGTGTGTATGCTTATCAAGTAAAGCTAATTCCGGGTGACGGCCAGTGGCCCACTTTGGATTTAGCTGAACATGGGTCTCGGAATCATTGCATTCTTATGAGGTTAAACAAAGAAATTTTGAATGCAGTGCGAGTTTTCTTATAAGTTATTAAGATTACTCTTTTATGAACTGAATAACTAAAACTCTATTTATCTCTAAATTTCAGTTATGACTAGCACAAACAATCAAAACACTTTCTCGATCCGGTCCTTGAGATGGACAAACTGAACGGATCAAATTTCTTGACTTGGTCGCGGAACCTGAGGCTAGTCCTCAGGCAGGAGAGAAAGGACTATGTCCTTGAGAGAGCTCTCCCCGAGAGGATCGGGTCCAATGCCTCTCATGCAGTATATGATGCTTGGAATAAGCATTATAATGATGCGGTAGATGTGCGTGGTCTGATATTGGCTACATGGAGTCGCCAATAGAGATGATCAGCAGCCTAAAATTGAAATTTCAGGAGCAGGTAAGAGTGGAGAGATACCAGTTGGTTAAGTCTCTCACTAGCTGCAAGCTACCAAATGATCATCCAGTAAGTCCTCATGTCAGTAAAATGATGGGTTACATTGATAACCTGAGGAAACTGGATTATCCAGTTAGCCAGGAATTGGCAACTGAGATCATTCTGCAGTCACTGCCGTCAAGCTATGATAAGTTCGTAAGGAACTATATCAAGAAAGGCTTAACGAAGACGTTGACTGAACTGCATGATATGCTCAAAACAGTTGAGCCAAATGTGAAGAGTACCCTGAACAATCTCATGAATGAGAAGGGTGGGTTTATTAAACCTAAAGCTGACAAGGGTGAAGACCAAGTTGTCCAGATTTTGAATCATGGCAAGCGTGTGTCTTCTGAGCCCGAGTCAGATACCTCTTACGTTGGTAAGTGCTGCTACTGTAAAGAGACTGGGCATTGGAAGAGAGATTGCATTAAATTCATGG